>JBBMOL010000001.1:5307380-5927725 GCA_037954665.1 Laguncularia racemosa | reverse complement strand
TTTTTCTAAAGATATTTTTAAATTCCAAAAACTAATTACAAAGTCTATTCATAATAGTCTAGATGAATTTGTCTCTCATGTTACATTTCATACCCTTCAAAAAAACCCTTGTCCTTTAAACAAGATAAAGATTACATGATGCGGTTAAGGATTAGGTTGTGCCCCTGCAATAATTACAGACATTATTGCAGGCTTTTCATAACATCCAGAACAACTATTATGAATTTGCAAAAATTAACATTATTAGAGCCCAACTTTCGTTTACTTATATTTTAAAAAATTTGATTGGTTTTTTTTTTTTGTTTTTAAAAATCTTCTAATCTAATACAAAAATAACTCTTTTGCATGGATATGAAATCAGGGCTGCTTTATTATTGACTATATCGTCTACCAACATGTGAAATAAATCAATAAAACTCATGATGAAATGCGTTGAAAACATTACTAAAAATTTATATTTGATCAAAATACAAAGCATCTTTACAGAAAAATTGGCCAAAAGATTCATCTTAAGATTGTCGGTCCAAAACGAACTAAGTCTAGTTGAAACCTAATGAGACCAACACCGTACCCAAACCTCTTTTGCCCGTTTTCCCGGAGAAATTGATTACTCCATTTCTCTCTGTTTTCGTGTTCTGTGTTTGGAAACGACCTGTTGAGTAGTCACATCTCTCGTTTTATCTCCAAGTCCTTTCTGTGTCTTTCTCTTGCTTTTATCTCTGCAAATAGTTGAAGCGTGTGATTCGGAACTTGGGTATTTGGTTCTCAAGATAGATTTTCATTTTCCTCTGATTAGCGATCGCCGGCATTGAAGCCCCGTCGAAGACAGCAATCATCGGGCGTCGACGGCGGGCAGGCTTGCAACTTTCCTCTTCTTACTTTCCGTTTTCTAGCAGTAGTTCCACATTCCCTCGGCCTGTGTCTTTTTTTTTTATATTTTTTTTATTCCCCCAGCCTCTGAAACCAGTCAAAGTGTCTTTTTTTAAAAAAAAAAATAATTTGCTGTCGTTTCCTTCTGGTTATTCCATTTTGATGCAATTGCTCAATACGTTTCTGTATTGTTAACGCATAACTGATTAGATATTCATATGTTATGCCGGGGTGGTATAACCTAGTAGTCGTGGCTATCTATTCCTCACGTGTTTCTGTTGTAGCTTGAAGAAGCAGAGAAAGATACTACCAGAAATCAGGAGTATAAATATTGTATGAATAGGCAAGTTTTGCTTCTTTTTGGGTTTATAGGTATATATAACATATCCATTGCATTATACTGATGTCAGGAGTATGAGTTTTGCTGGAGACGTTATATGCTATGTCTCGTGGATTCGGAAATGTTACTTATACGTGCTGTCAGGAAGTTAAGAGGGAAGAAAGAAAGGAAAGGAAACAAAACAGAGTATAGTGTTTTTACTCTCTGCTGCTTCTATTGCGTTGATGGTCACCAATAATTTTACACATAGTGTTTCAAGGATGTTCATACATACAGGTAAGCTGCCCTCTTTATTTTTAAATTGGATGTTGGTTTTTATTCAAAATAAAATTTTTATGGAGTTCAATTTTTATGGAGATAAGGTCTGAATAACTCATTTGATCTCTGCTACTTTTTCTGTTAATAAGGATGTTGTCGTTGTTTAAGTCCTATGGGTTTGAGTTGATCCAATAAGTATATGCAATAACTTAGTTTTTCCTATTTTTAAATATATCTAGAATTAATCTTTACCCTTGTCTTGTAAGGGAGAGTTTGAAAAGTTGGTATTACAAATGTTGCAATTTGAGAGACCATGTATTCATCTATTAATATATATAGCAAGTTATATAGTGTTTTTTGTGATGCATGGTAGTATAGGATAAAACGTAAGCATTTTATGAATTAAATGAATTAATAACGATATAAAATAGGATTATTTTATGTTGCATGTTACATATAGGTTATAATATATATTAATATCAATATTTAGTAGTGATTCACTATATTCCATCACATAATGCTAAACATTTGACAATTTATAGTCATAAATCAATAAAGATATATTGTGATCAATATTATTTGATTGTATAAGTATATATCATATGTAGATTATACATGACAGTTGATATTTTAATTTATGTTTATCTTTTACATGAATTGTAAGAATTGTGCTATTTCTTATTATGCTATGCAATAAAACATTTTCATTTTCATATATTTCTACTAATAGATATATACTATTAATATTCATGAAGCCATTATAATAAGTTCATATATCTCTATAAAGTAATAGGAACTTTTCATTTCAAATAGCTTATGACATTTGAATTTTATTCGTGTCCTAGCATTTTCTAGTGATGCTATAAAGTGCTAAATTAATGGTATCCTTTTGTTCTACCTTTATTTATGGTGTTATTATTGGATTTTCTCAAATTCCACCATTGGTTGACATTGATAATCATCAAATTGAATTTGATAATCAATAAATTGAATTGACCTAGATAATCAACAAATTGAATTGTCCTAACTTACATTGTCTGTGAAATTAAATGATTGATAAAAAATAAATGATTAAAAGAAAATTAACATCATCTTTAATTTTCTTTAAATACATAAATTTATATATATTTTTAAATTTTTGTAAGAATGATAATGATACGAATATGTTATTGATAACAAAAATCTTTCGCAATATAATGTAAAAAGTGAAGCTTATGGAAATTCTTTGTACTTTCATTCATTACCTTTTTTTTTTTCTTTTTTATAAGTACATCTTCATT
Source organism: Laguncularia racemosa (assembly GCA_037954665.1). NCBI lineage: Eukaryota > Viridiplantae > Streptophyta > Magnoliopsida > Myrtales > Combretaceae > Laguncularia > Laguncularia racemosa. The sequence goes on along the minus strand of JBBMOL010000001.1, from coordinate 5,924,977 downwards.
TCCACATATTTCTAGTAATATATATGCCATTAACAAACATAAAATAATTATAAATTTTTCTCTTTAATACAATACTAATAATTTTATCTTCATTAACTTTTTAAAATTAAAATTTTTTCATATCTTTTCATTTTTTGTGATGCATGATAATACGAGATCAAATCATCTGTCTCCTTTATTTCACCTTTGTTTATGAATTTCTTGACATTGATATTCATTAACTTAAAATTAGCTTTAAATTCTGTCATTGATTTATATTGATAATCATTAAATTGAAAAATATTAATATAACTTCCTTCACTTATTGTTTCAAATTTATATTAGTGAAATATTTATTTTATTTAATAATGAACATTACAACATATATATAAAAGAAAAAATGTTATGGCTTCATATTCTTAGCTTATTTTCAACTAACTTTTAATGAATAAACGTTGTTATTACATGTTTTATATTCGAAAATTTACCATCTTTTCAATTCCCAACACCCTACACCCCAAAAAAAGATCAATCACTGTTTGTTTTATTTTATTTGTTATCATTATTATTTTTTTTAACGAAAGCAATTGTTAATTTTTATACTTCTTTTTTCTAAATTTGGATATTATTTGTGTAATCTTTTAAATTTGGAAATTTATTGCACTTTTGCATTCACTAAAAAGTTATCATTTACATTAAATTAAATTGGAACGCAACTAATATCATATTTAATATTAGAATCAAATGGTAGAATGTTTGAATGCAAAGTAGGTTAAATTGGAACATAATTAATATGAGAATGTGACATCAATACAACAACTATTATATTTTGAAGATTTTTAATAAAATTAGGGTATATTGATAATATAATGAAAACATTTCTATGATTAAATATATGAATGTTATTGTCGAAGTAGAGACCTGTTTATTAAATTTACTTTAAAGATAAATACAATTAACATGCTAACTATAGATAGTAGTATTTTGTTAAAGTAATAAGATAAATATTATTATTTAATAATTGAGGTTCATATCTTACACTTAAACTAACTGTGAGCTGAGTTTTGTGGTTAATAACAATTCTTATGAAATTATAATAAAAGAAGTTTGTATATATTGAACTTTGTTTATGGAAATTTTAAGAAACATAAAAGAGAAAATTTTGAGGCAAATGAAAAATAACTTTAGAAATGTAAAATCGAAATAATAATTGATTAATATTTTTTCTAATTTGAAGTTAATGGTTTTCTTTTGTAATTTTTCAATTAGCACCCTTATATGGATCATTAATGACCTTATTTTTATAAGATAATCTTTAAATAATTATTGAAGCTTGTTATGTGATTGTATCAATTTTCAAGATAAAATTGTTGAGTACTTTTATTAATAAAATTATAATGTTATATCTTATAAATAAAACTACAAATTGAGTATATTTTGAGTGGTATAATGTTTTAACAAAAGTGCGTTTTAAGGATTTTTTTTATAAAAAAAATGTTTTTCTCTTTTCATATTTATTTTGTGTTTTCTACAAAGACATTTTAATAGATATTATCTTATAAAACATACTATTGTATTAGTTAAACTCAAACTAAAAAGTCAAAAAATGTCTATTGTTTCTCTTTCTAAAGACCCCATCCTAAAGTGTATTGTTTCTCTCTCCCTCTTTTTAAGTTTTCGTCTTCTTCACACTCCTGTGTGTGTGTGTGTGTGAAGTCTTTGCCATCCCCACACTCCTCTCTAAGATAGAATTTGCTCCGAATTTAGAGGACTGATTTTGTCGAATCTAGCAAATAACAATGGTTTTTCGAATGCAAATACTTAGAACATTACCCAGAGTGTGGGAATGATATTTTTCTTTTTTTTTTTAGTTGGTGATTGATATAATAAATACACAAACTATTTATCATATTCAAAATCTTTTAAAATCTTTTAGTATTAATTAAAGTGTATCGGATATTTTTAAATTCGTAAAACTAATTATGGAACTCATTCATAATAGTGTAGATGAATTTGTCTTTCATGTTACATTTCATACATCTCCAAAAACCTTTGTTCTTTGAACAAGATAAAGATTACAGCATGCAGATGAGGAATAGGTTGTACTCCTGCAACAATTACAAACATTATAGTAGGCTTTTCATAAAATCCAGAATAATAATTACGAATTTGCAAAAAATTAACAGCATTAGAGCTTTGTTTTTTTAAATTCTCCCAATTTAATCCAAAAATGACTCTTTTGCATGTATATAAAATATGAGTTACTTTATTATTGATCTGTATTGATTACGAACATATGAAATAAATCAATAATACTCCTTATGATGAAATGCCATTGAAAACATTACTAAAAATTTATATTCGATCAAAATACAAAGCATCTTTAAAGAAAAAATTGGCTAAAAATTCTTCTTAAAATTATCGGTCCAAAACGAACTAAGTCTAGTCGAAACCTAATAAGACCAACACCGTACCCAAGCCTCTTTTGTGCGTTTTTCCGGAGAAATTGATTGCTCCATTTCTCTCTGTTATCGTGATCTGTATTCAAAGACGACCTGTTGAATAGTCACATCTCTCGGTTTGTGTGAAGTACTTTCTAATAGGGCCATTTCGGGTGTTCAACCTTCATTATTTTTTCCTCTCTGTGTCTTTCTCTTGCTTTTATCTCTGCAAATACTTGAAGCGTGTGATCCGGAACATGGGTTTTGGTTTTCAAGATAGATTTTGTATTTCTCAAGATGATTAACTTTTTGAAATTTAATTTTTTTTCATGTCCTTCCATTTTTTGTGATGCATGATAGTATAGGATCAAATCATGTCTCTTTTATTCCACCTCTGTTTATGAATTTCCCAATTTTACCATTGGTTGACATTGATATTCATAAACTTAAATTAGCTTTAAATTCTGTTATTGATTGATATTGATAATCATTAAATTAAAAAATATAGATATTACTTACTTTTTCATTTATTGTTTCAAATTTATATTAGTTAAATATTTATTTCGTTTAATAATGAACATTGTAACTTATATATAACAAGAAAAAATGTTATGATTTCATATTCTTAGCCTGTTTTCAACTTACCATTTACGGAAGTAAATGTTAATTCTTATACCCCTTTTCTAAATTTGGATATTATTTGTGTAATCGTTTAAATTTGGAAATTTATTGTACTTTTGCATTCCCTAAAAAATTATCATTTACATAAAACTTAATTAGAATGCAACTAATGTCATATTTATGATTAGAATGAAATGATAGAATGTTTAAATGCGAAGGAAGTTAAATTGGAATATAATTAGTACGAGAATATGGCATCAATACAATGGATATTATTAAGATTTTTTATAAACATTGGGGTATATTTATAAATGTAAAATTCAAGTAGTAAATGATTAATAATTTTTTTTTTTGAAGTTAATGATTTTTATTTTTAATTTTCCAATTAGCATCCTAATATGAACCATTAATGACTGTGGTTTTATAAGACAATCTTTAAATAATTTTTGAAGCTTGTTATGTGTGTGTTTCAATTTTCATCCAAAGAGATAAAATTGTCAATGAGCACTTTTTATTGATAAAAATATAATGTTATATTTTAGAAATAAAACTCTCGATGAGTATATTTTGAGTGGTATATTATTTTAATAATAGTACGTTATAGGAATTTTCTTTTCTTTTTTTTTTAATTTTTTTACTTTGATTTGATTTATTTTGTATTCTCCACCAAAAACATTTTGACACATCTTCTTATAAAACATACTAATATATTTGATAGAAGCAAAACTCAAAAATCACCCAAAATCTCTATAATTTCTCTTAAATATAGTTCATTCTTTCCAACGCTTGTTTAAGATGCTATTTGATGAGAACCATGATGAGAGCCAAGCCAGAAGATAGAATGTGGATCCTCTTGAAGTGCCACTTGAACCTATCACAAGAACTCGAGCAAAACGATTCAAGGAAGCACTTAACGGGTTGATAAAGGATGTCCATGAAGTCAGAAAGGATTGGAGCAATCATGAAGCTGGAATGGATTGGAACAACCATGGGAATACCCTTGCTCTTGTACAAGTGATACCGGATACGGGATGAAGAGGGCGTGTCTTTACAAGGCACGACCGTGTAGGAGTTTGGAGGTTACACAGAATCATACACGGTCATATACACGGCTCAAAGACACGGCCGTGTATGGTGTCAAGAATTTCCACAGAAAGATACACGACTAGAAGTACACGGTCGTGTATGTTGTCAAGATTTCCACAGAAAGATACATGACTAGAAGTACATGGTCGTGTACATTATCAAGATTTCCACAGAAAGATACACGACTAGAAGTACATGGTGGTGTACAGCTCCAACGCCGATCGTGTATATGTCAACGCCGGCTCCAAGGCTACCGGCCTTCATTCCCACGCTACCGGCCTTCATATCTTGTTTTGTTATTTTTATGCAACTTATTGAAGTGATGTCGTTTTGGGGCTTTATTGTTACAAATTTTAAACCCTACTATAAAGCTCCTAGGGTTTAGAATAGATGAAATATAGAATATACAACATTAAAGTTTGAAAAACACTTTTGAGAAAATTCCTCTCTTGGTTCTTTAAAGAACTAATCTAGAACTTATAGGATTTTTCTTCCGTGGCGTTCATCCCGACTTATCAATCGGTCTTTTATCCCGATTGTGGCGTCTTCATATCATACCAAGGTTCTTGTCTCGCTTATAGACAACGGGTTGCGGTTTCCACTTGAGTGTGTTTGGCATCTTAAGTAGCGAATTCCGAACGTATTGGTATTGGGTTTCGTCACACGTTGGCGTAGTTCGTATCAGTTAGGAATCCGAGCAAACCGATTTCGTATCAGTTTGGTATCAGAGCCTAGGTTTGTTAAACCATCAGTTCGGTTTGAGGAAGGTAACATCAAAACCCTAACTCCAATCGTTCATATCAATTGTTCGTATTCAATTTCATAGTGTTAATTATCTATTGAAAGTGTAGTGCCTTCTATTCAATTTTGTTACAAAAAAAAAAAAGGAAGAATCACGACAAAAAAAAAAAAAGGAACGTGATCAAGAGTAACAAAACAAAGGCAACAAAAAAAAAATTCGGAAAAAAAAAGGAAAATTTCGAGCCCTAGAGTTGTTTTGAATTCTACGGAAGGGAATTGGTGTAGTTTGGGTTAGTTCCAAGAGAATTGAGAAGAGGAATTAGTGAGTTGATATCATCATTGCTTGTGAGAATACATGAGTGACTATGTGATATCATCTTTTGAGCGAAACACGTAAGGGAGTGTATTGTGAGGCTTAATTATATATATTTGTGTTAGTGCTAATCTTTTTCTGCAGGAACTATGTCGAGGCAACATTCTCCTGAAGGTGAGAGGGGAAGGTTTGATGCTAGGTTAGTGATTGAAGCGTTGAGGGGTGAGATGAAGAGAATGTTTTCAGAGGGCATGGAACAAATTCATGAGACGGTGGAACAAAGACTAGAGCAATCTAAAAACGTCTTCCAAGGGCGTAAGAGGGAGAGTTGTTCTAGGAGAGTATAAAGGGGTGGAGATGGAATGTCTGATGATGAATTTGATGAACTTTCTGTCGGGAGTTATAGAGGTTATAGTGGTAGGAATAGAGGAACTAAGGATTGGGAAGATTGAGGAGATAGGAATAGAGAGGATAATCAACTGAGTAGTATAAAGATGAAGATTCCTTCTTTCCAAGGGAAGAATGATCCCAAGGCGTACTTAGAGTAGGAGAAGAAGGTAGAGATGGTATTTGATTGTCACAACTATAGTGGGAGAAAGAAAGTGAAACTTGCTGCCATTGAATTTTCGGATTATGCCATAGTGTGGTGGGATTAACTAATGTTGAATCGAAGAAGGAATGGCGAACCACCTATTGAGTCGTGGGAAGAGATGAAGAAGCGGTTTGTGCCTGCGTATTACTATCGTGAATTACACAACAAATTGCAAACTCTTAGGCAGGGAAGCCGAAGTGTGGATGAGTATTTCAAGGAGATGGAAGTTACTATGATTAGGGCGAATGTAGAGGAGGATAGAGAGGCTACCATGGCTAGGTTCCTTGCTGGATTAAATAGAGAAATTCAAAATGTCGTGGAATTGCAGCATTATGTAGAATTGGAAGATATGGTTCATATGGCTATAAAGGTTAAGAACCAACACAGGAGGAAAGGTAGTAGTACTGCACGGTTTCAACAGGGTGCTGGTTCATCCGCTTGGAAGACTAACCAATGGAAGAAGGAAGAAAAGCCTTTATCTACCAAACCAAAAGGAGAGCAGAAGCAAGTGGGTTCTACTCCTGGTGATCAAAGTAAACCTGACTCTTCTACTCCTAGAAATCGTGACAATAGATGTTTTAAATGCCAAGGTAGAGGCTATATTGCTAGTCAATGTCCGAATAGGCGTGTTATGATTCTGCGTGATGATGGTGAGTATGAGACTGAGGGGGATAGTGAAGAGGACGATATGCCTCCATTAGAGAACGCTAGTGATGATGAGGAGCCTGCAATGGGGAGGTTAGTGGCAGTAGTGAAGAGAGCTTTGAATGTGCAGGTGAAGGAAGAAGAGGAGGTGCAAAGAGAGAATATCTTTCATACTAGATGTTATCTAGGTGATCATATTTGCAGTTTGATCATTGATGGAGGAAGTTACACTAATGTGGTGAGTAATTTTATCGTCGAGAGGCTAGGACTCAAGACTACTAAACACCCTAGTCCATATAAATTGCAGTGGCTGAATGATAGTGGCGAGACTAAGGTGAGTAAGCAAGCCTTGATTGCTTTTCGCATCGGTAGGTATGAGGATGAAGTGCTATGCGATGTAGTGCCGATGCAAGCGTGTCATGTGTTGTTGGGAAGGCCATGGCAATTTGATAGGAAGGTTGTTCATGATGGCTTTTCTAACAAGTATACGCTTGTTCACCAAGGGAAAAGCTTTAATCTTAAACCTTTAACACCTAAACAGGTGTATGAGGATCAGTTGCAGCTACAATAGTCTTTTGCAAAATATAAGGTGAGTGAAAAACAGAGGGAGAGTGAGAGAGCAAAAGACAGCGAGAAAGAAAAGGAACACAAAAGTCGATATCAAAAGGAAAAAGAGAGGAAGGTTGGAAAGAGTGTGAGAGACCAAGTTGAAGGGGGATCAACTTTAGTGGTGAGTGAAAAGGAGAGAGCAGCCTTGCAAAAGGAGAGTTGTGTGGCAAGAGCGAATGTAGTGAGGAGAGCGTTAGTGATGAAGCAACCTATGTTGTTACTGGTTTTTAAGGAAACTTGTTTGAATACTAACGAACTATTTAACTCTTTGCCTAGTGTGGTTGTGTCTATTGTGTAGGACTTCGAAGACGTTTTCCCTGAGGAGATTCCAAAGGGATTACCACCTATTCGTGGTATTGAGCACCAGATTGACCTAGTACCCGGAGCATCGATTCCAAACAAACCGGCTTATAGGAGCAATCCAGAGGAGACAAAGGAACTCCAAAGGCATGTCGATGAATTAATGGAGAAGGGGTACGTGAGACAAAAGCATGAGTCCATGTGCAGTGCCTGTGATTTTGGTGCCTAAGAAGGATGGGTCATGGAGAATGTGTGTTGACTGCCGCGCCATCAACAACATCACGGTAAAGTATCGTCATCCCATTCCTCGCTTAGATGACTTATTAGATGGGTTATATGGGTCTAGTGTCATTCCTCATGAGCCTTGGGTAGATATTTCCATAGATTTTGTGTTAGGATTACCTAGGTCTAAACATAGTTGAGATTCTATTTTTGTAGTCGTTGATAGATTCTCTAAAATGGCACATTTCATTCCTTGTCACAAAACAGATGATGCTTGCAATATTGCTAATTTGTTCTTTAGGGAAGTTGTGAGATTACATGGTATGCCTAGAACAATCGTATCGGATAGAGATGCTATGTTCTTGAGCTACTTCTGGAAGACATTGTGGGTTAATTTAGGAACTAAGTTATTGTTTTCTACTACTTGTCATCCACAAACTGATGGTCAAACTGAGGTAGTAAATCGAACTTTATCTACTTTGTTGAGGACTGTCATTAAAAAGAACATTAAAAGTTGGGAGGATTGTTTGCCGCATGTTGAATTTGCTTATAATCGCACAATGCATTCTTCTACTGAGTTTACTCCTTTTGAAATTGTGTATGGTTTTAATCCACTAACTCCTTTGGATTTATCACCTTTGCCTATTTCTGAGTATGTTAATCTAGATGGCAAGAAGAAAGCAGAATTTGTTAAATAGATCCATGAGAAGGCAAGGCTAAACATTGAGCGAAGAACAGAGCAGTATGTGAAACAAGCCAATAAGGGTCATCGACAAGCTGTCTTTGAACCTGGAGACTGGGTTTGGGTTCACATGCGCAAAGAGCGGTTTCCTATGCAATGTCAATCTAAACTACTTCCTAGAGGCGATGGACCATTTTAAATTCTTGAGCACATCAATGATAATGCATACAAGATAGATTTACCAGGTGAGTATCAAGTAAGTGCTACATTTAATGTTACTGATTTGAGTCCTTTTGATGCAGGCGACGATTTGAGGACAAATCCTTTTCAAGAGGAGGGGAATGATGAGAACCATGATGGGAGCCAAGCCAGAAGATGGAATGTGGATCCTCTTGAAGTGCCACCTGGACCTATCACAAGAACTCGAGCAAAACGATTCAAGGAAGTACTTAACGGATTGATAAAGGATGTCCATGAAGTCGGAAAGGATTGGAGCAATCATGAAGCTGGAATAGATTGGAACAACCATGGGAATGCCCTTGCTCTTGTACAAGTCATACTGGATATCGGGTGAACAGGGCGTGTCTTTACAAGGCACGGCCGTGTAGGAGTCTGGAGGTTACACAGAATCATACACGGTCATATACACGGCTCAAAGACACGGCCGTGTATGGTGTCAAGAATTTCCACAGAAAGATACACGACTAGAAGTACACGGTCGTGTATGTTGTCAAGATTTTCACAGAAAGATACACGACTAGAAGTACACGGTTGTGTACATTATCAAGATTTCCACAGAAAGATACACGACTAGAAGTACACAGTCGTGTACATCTCCAACGCCGATCATGTATATGTCAATGCCGGCTCCAAGGCCGCCGGCCTTCATTCCCACGCTGCCGGCCTTCATGTCTTGTTTTGTTATTTTTACACAACTTATTGAAGTGATGTCGTTTTGGGGCTTTATTGTTACGAATTTTAAACCCTACTATAAAGCTCCTAGGGTTTAGAATAGATGGAATATAGAATATACAACATTAAAGTTTGAAAAACACTTTTGAGAGAATTCTTCTCTTGGTTCTTTAAAGAACTAATCTAGAACTTATAGGATTTTTCTTCCGTGGCGTTCATCCCGACTTATCAATCGGTCTTTCATCCCGATTGTGGCGTCTTCATATTATACCAAGGTTCTTGTCTCGCTTATAGACAACAGGTCGCGGTTTCCACTTGAGTGTGTTTGGCATCTTAAGTAGCGAATTCCGAACGTATTGGTATTGGGTTTCGTCACACGTTGGCGTGGTTCGTATCAGTTAGGAATCCGAGCAAACCGATTTCGTATCACTATTTCTCGTTGGGTTCAACTCTTCTTATATGAATTTCATTCTTCCTCACTTAGGGGGCATGTATGAACTTATAGAAGATTAACATCTCATTTGTTTTGGGTTTGTATGAAGAGGGATGTTTATGCTTGTCTTCTCAATCCATTGCCTATTCCTAAGGTTGTATGGGAAGATATTTCTATGGATTTGTTTGTTAGCTTGCCTCATTCTTGTGGATTTGAACTAATATTTGTAGTTATTGATCATTTGTCCAAATATGCTCATTTTTTGTTGCTAAAACAGCCCTATTCAGCTAAAAGAGTAGTTGAAGTGCTTATGAAGGTAGTGGTGTGACTCAATGGGTTTATACAAGTATTGTGAGTGATAGGAATGCTCTTTTCGATAGTAATTTTGGGAAAGAAATGTTTGTGTTACAAGGAACGAAACTAATTTCATTGCAGCCTATCATCTAGAAACTTATGGATAGAATGAGAATTTGAATAGGAGTCTTGAATGTTTTCTTTGTTGTTTTTTTCGAGAGCGTCCAACTTGTTCTTTGTGGGTAAGTTGGGTTGAGTTTTGATATAATACATCCTATCTTTCATTTGCTAGCGTAACTATCTTCAAGATTGTCTATGGTTAGTCACTACCATCTTTGCCTCTTTACTTGGCTAATGAAAGTTCTAATCCAGCATTAAGAGTTGCTATTCGCTTAAGAGATGAGATGTTGGGTGCAGTTATGGCAATATTTGGTGAGCACTCAATTAAGAAACTATGTGCAAGCTAATAAACATTATAAAGATGTTGCGTACAAGGTTCGTGATTTGGTATTTTTGCATGTCGGACTTGCTCTTCAGACTAGAATGGGTAGTAAAACGTCTTCAAAAGTGGAACCACGTTTCTATGGTCCTTTTCAAATTGTGGATCATGTTAGACGAGTGGCTTAATATTGAATTTTCCTATCGGATGTAAGATTCATTTGGTATTCTATGTTTCATTACTTAAGAAGTTTGATGGATTATGAGTTTGAGATTCATTTGATGTATGCGGTGTTTGTAGTAGGGGAAATTCTTATTGCAAGTCTACTTAGGGTTATTGCCTAGTAGTGAGGGAAAATCTAGTGAAAAGGAAAAGTGAGAGAGAGAGTTGTAGCTCAAAGTAGTGCAAAAGCTGAGTTTCACATGGGGAGTTCATGAAGTCTTTTGGTTGTAAAGGTTGATGAAAGAGTTACACGTGCCTTTTGGTTTTGCTACTCGTGTTTATTGATGAAATCCTTTGCTATGAAGCCTTTTGAGGAAATTTTCTGCAAGCTAGGAATGATCAATAGCTTTCCCTTAGCTTAAGGAGGAGTGTTGGTAGATTTAGCATTCAAGTTGGTAGTTGAATTAATGTCATAGGTTGGTGGAATTAATGTTGTGGGTTAGTTGTGGTTTGTGTAGTTATAATTATTGTTAGCAACCTTGTTAGGATTATCTATAAATTTGTTTTCTTATGTACAAATGGTAGTGTCTTGAAATAATACCATATTATATTTTCTTCTGTGGCTAATGGTGAATGCATAGTAGCTACAGGGGAGGGAAGTCTACACCCAGCTGCAATGTAGTTGAAACTCTGTATGTCAAAGTTACGATGTAGTTTGTTGTCTCAATAAGTTGCCCAACATGAATTGCTGAGTGATAGCTTTTCCAACTTATTTCATGTTATAAGAGCATTTTCAAGGAGGACGATTGGCAATGGTGAGGGATATAATGGCCTTTACTCTCTCTTTGGGGTGCATGTAGTTTTAGAATGAAGTCTAGGTCTATGTCATTGACTTAGATAGCTTTAATGTAATGTTTTGGCATAAATATCCGTCACCTTGGTTTTTTCTACAAAAATCAATTTCCTTAAGTATTAGAGAGTGTTTAGAGAAGCATATCAATTGGTGTCCTTTGATGCATTGAAGTACTTGAAGTTAGTTGTTGGTTGAGCTAGGCTTTTTTTTTAAAAAAAAAAATTATTGCTCGGTTTCCCCCTTTTTTGGCATTTGTTTTTAGTTCTTATCACATGGATGAAGAATAGCAAAAATTTAGGAGCTAGGAGATTTATTAGTTACAATTATCTTCAAATTTAATACTAATCTATATTCTCTTCTTTGCACGAGTATTATTGGATACATATGATGATGTCAACAAAAACTAAATAAGAGAGATTTTCTTCCACAATTTCTTCGGTGGCATTAATGGATTCAATTGTGAAGATTGCATTATGGCTAAAAATTCCTCAAAACAAGTCTCTATTAGAACTAATATTGTATTTTCAAAATATTAACTGTATTATGGTAGTTCTACTTAGAGTGGGCTATAGTCATTGAATGACCAAAGGTGTATACGTGATATCCAGCCTATACATACATGTGTAGTTGGGATAATTTTCTTCTTGAATACTTTGGCCCTTTGCCACCAAAGTTGAGTCTCCTTCATTGAGTTTCAAGGCTCATGGTACTCAACTTCATTGTAGGACTTCTCATCATCTTGTGATCGGTGGGCAAACCAAGGTGTTGAATTGTTGTATGGAATGCTACTCATGTTGCTTTGCTTTTGAGAAGCCCAAATCATGCATTAATTGGTTTGATTGGGCTGAGTACTCCTATAATATACCTTATCACCCTTTTTGCTTGCTTGACTCCATTTGAAATACTTGATGGCTAGCTTCCTTTGTCGTTTCCTACTTATAATCCTTGTGAAATTCGGGATCATTCCTTAATGTATTGGCTACAAGAGCATCATGAAACTTTGGCTTTATTGTAGTGTCACTTGGAGGCAGCTTAGTTGTGTAATTGTCATCAAGTTAACAAACATCATTGGGATATTTCTTTTCATATATGGGCAAATGGATGTTTCTTCGTCTTTGACTGGCTTTCAATTCTACACTTTAAATGGAAAGCCACTTGTAAGCTGGAACTATGATATTATGATCCATTTCAAATTGTGGGAAGGATTGGTGCTGTTGCTTTTCGAATGAAGCTATTGGCTGCTTTTCGTTTACATATAGAGTATTCCATGCTTTTTTTTTTAGAAGAAACCGATTGGTTCACCTATGGTTGTCGATTTAACTACTAACATGCTGCTTGCCAAGTGTGAATCTATCAGTGTGCCTTGAAGACAAGGACAATCTTCAGGGGGCTAGTATTCGTATAGCCACTAGAGATTTCTCAAATTTGATCGGCACAGTAAAAGTTGCTTGGTTGCTATTTATCTGATGGAATTTTTTGTATATCCTATGGGCTTATACGCACATAATGGGTTTGTAAGGGGGGTACTTAAAATCATCAACTTCAAAAGGGTTTGCAAGGGGGAGGAAAATTAGGTGATCAGTAGGAGTTGCACTTTCCTAAAATGGTCAGCAAAAATTCTTCTGTACTGTATTTTGCAGAACTTTGGTATCAAGTATAATAGGGAAAATGGTGGACCAACCCTCGAAGGAATAGCTAGTAAGATTTATGAGAACACAAACAATTAGAGAATATTTTAATTGCTAGAGATCTCTTGAATGTTAGCATCTCATATAACCTATTGTTTTTCATCTCTTCTATTTTGTTCCTTGTATACTCTAGTGTCACCAATGTGCATTACTAGGTTGACATTTCTGCATTGGGTGTGATAAGCTTCACCTAGCCTATGGGATAGTTTGATGTTGAGGTGTTCGATTCAGCTACTAATGATGTGTAATTGATGAATTAAGCTCCCTCAATAAATAGCCCTTACCTTTTTTAATAATATTGTACATTTCTTTTTGGTGGTTTTGTGTTAGAAAACACCATCAGCCCGGTACTTGACAAATGACAAGCAGGGCTTCTTGTTAATCTTTAGTTTGTGCAGATGATTTTCGGCATGATACTAATCACACTGTTTCTACAGGCCTATTATTGTCTTACCCCTTGTATTGATAGGAAAAATAACATGACAACTTGGGCTAACAAAATTTCATTGCTAACCAAAGTGAACAGTAGAGAGATGAAAGCATTCGAAGACAACAAATTTGCAAGAGCTCAAATGCTTGCAAGCCGTAATGCCCGTGGTGTTAGAAATTTTAGTTTTCTTCTTTGCCTCGATGGTTCATCTATAACATGTTTGTGCTATCCAACTATTTGTGTAATATTATGTGCAAAATAAGCCAACTCATTTTTTTTCTCCGTTAGCCTTTTTCCTTGGGCAACATTGGTATATGGTATTTTTCCGATACTATAGCAATGCTGTTGAGAATAATGTCAAGATAAATTTCTTACAATCTCAATAGTTGTTATTCCATCTGCCCAAAAAAATTATGGTAATTCCACTAGAAACAAATGATGATATTGCTAGCATGATCTTTGTGCGTATGTCTTCTTGTTTTTGGTAAGTGTGCACTTTTGTATTTTTGGTTAATAGCATTCTTATTTGTTTTGCTACAGTTTTCTCCTTGTTGTCTCTCTTGATGGTAATTTTTTAACCATTGATGTGGGTGCTGCTAGGTATTCATTTACTGTATATGAAATCATTAACTAGCAGACAGGGTACGAATGTTTAAAGTTGCCATCAAGGAATAAAATGACTTGTTGAGTCTTTTCTTAGAAGAATGTGTTCCGAGTCAATTTCTGTACTTGGATTTTATAACTATTTGTATCTTGGACATTCCCTTAGATAATTCTTTCATTTTGCTTAAGATCTATTTGCTCGTCAAATTTTCTTCAATACTTCTCTAGTACTAGTGTTGTGATTATTGGGACACCATAGGAACAATAAATTTCCATTTCTCCTTATACTTTATTATTTTCGCACTTATCTATTTCATCTTGATTGGGACTTGACAACCAAGAAATTTTCGCTTTTCATCAATGGCTTAGGTCAAATTTTTATTTTGCGTCCATTCGGAAATTGCCATCTACTCTACTCCTAGCTTCACTTTTTGGTGACTAAACTCTTTGATCTTGCTTGCTTACGTGAAGTTGCTAGAGCATATCCACACCGTATTTTAGTGGGAGAGCTAGGTGCTCAAGGGAGCTCATTGTTGACTTATGCATAGGAGTTGGTGGCTAGTATGCGATTAGGCAAGTGGAGCTCAACAGATGAGTCTCTAGAGTTTGGTGCTGCTATAGGTGGTGTTGCAGATCGCGACATGGTCCTGGTAAAAGGTGAAATAGCCACTACCTTAGTTATTTTTTATTATTTGTATTTTTGCTGTCGGTTGTTTTGTCGTCTATGTTACTCTTGCTCTGCGCTTGTAGATTCTTTGTTACTCAATCGGATTCTATAGCCATTATTGCAGCCGATGCTGTGGAATCCATTCCTTATTTCTCTGCAGGTTTAAAGGGAGTTACCAGGTTCAAGGGTAGTAACTTTTTTGCATTTCTTTGTGCTTGTGAGTTTATGCATATGCCATTTCTTAATATGTTTTTGGAGTTTGTAATGGTTTTACTTGAGTGGTCAATTTATTACTTGCAATAAAGCTCCATAGATGTCTTTCCCTAACTTTGTGAAATTGTTTATGCAGAAAGAATAGGCCAACCCTAAATCACTGCCTTTATCCCTATAAAATTTTTACTTTGATGTGCCTTACGGATCATTTACCTTCTAAAACATTATTTAAGGTATGAGCTGTTAGAAATTTAGTATATGTTTTGAAATCTTTTTTACTATATTAGACTCAAGAAGATTCAAGACTTTACATTTAAATGGAGAAGTCACAATTTCTTCTTCTACTTTTCTTTAATGCATGTTTCAAGAAAATGGGTATTCAATAAAAGTACAAATCCTTATTTAGTACAATCTCTATGGAATTAAGACTAGAAGTGGGCTTGTATTATGAGATTGATTGGTTGTGAGCTAAGGATAGTGTCAAGTTCAACAAAATTCTTGAAATAGTATTCTACTTCCTATAGGGACTCAATTTTGAACTGGATGAGGTATGAGGAAGATTAATAAGCTAAAAGGCATTTCATAACTTAAAGGGTAGTGTTTGCTGAGGTTAGAAGAGAGGAGCTATAGATGTAGCATGATGACTTTAAGGACCGGTGATTTGAGCTTGGTGTGATTATTGTTGGATACCTAATCACACGATGTCTATTGGAAATTACACTGCAAGCCTAAGCATTTGAGGTCAATATGATATAAGGGGCTCTAGAAATAGCTCTGACTTCTTGAAACCAACTTTAAAGAAAACTCCAATTGTGGTATAACTCTTGTTGTGGATCGGCTTACTATTATTCAATGCATAGTCAAACAATTCCTTGATTAGAGGTGGTGAAAAGTTGATTGAAGCACGCTCGAGGTTTGTGTTGTTTAGAAAGATGTTGATTATCAAGTTATGTCTTCAATTTTACTTGACAATACTAGAGATGGTTGTTGGATAATAAACTGTATACATATGATGTTGTAATTAGAAATTAAATAAGAGTGATTTTCTTCCCAAGTATCTTTAGAGACATTAGTGGCTTCTATTCAGAACAATGCATTATGGTTAAAAATGACTTGAAACAAGTCTATGTTAGAACTAATGTTGTAATTTTAAAAAAATTGACCGTATTATGGTAGTTATGCTTAAGGTGAGTTATAGTCATTGAAACGCCAAGGTAGTGTTTGGTCACTAATATTGGATAGGACAAAGATTAAGTACAAAACAAGAGCTGGACAAAAAAAATTTTGTACCGCGGTTGGCTTGTTTGGTATTGGATAATGATTTTTTGTGCTATCCAATGTTTGGAATTGTAAAGTACTAAACGTAGTAAATTTGATAATTATATCATGATTATTTATGCATATTTAATATTATTATAAGAAAGTACGATTTGAAGAGGTTATAAATTATATAAAATAATGTGTAAATTCATTGATTGAAAAAAATTTAATAATTCATATTATAAATTATAATAATTTGTTATATTTAATAAAATAATACGTTCTAAACATTTTATCAGTAATATAAAAATAAAGTTCAATACTTTAAATAAGTTATTAATATGATTAATGCATACAAAATATGGTCATAGGATTAGCATTTAATTAGAACATGCACATCAAATGTGCTCTAACCATTACAAAATATCTAAAAAGAAATAGTTTGATGTGCGTAGAAGTTAATGAAAGAAGTCTCAGTTTGTAAACATTTTTTCCATTAACTCATAATATGCCTAACAAATGCTAGGCACTGTTTTCTTTGGAGCCTCCAAAAAAAATTTTCAAACCGTGGATTTGTCGCCATTTGCATAAAAACATATAACTCTTCATTTTTCAATAATTCTAATGTTTTTAACTCTACAACATCCTCCTTTGGAGGATTAGCAATTTTCACTGCAAATAAAGCAAAATCACTCTTAACATTATTTTTGCCATAGGATGCTTGCGAGTTGGTTGTATAGATGGATCATATGAGGCATAGCTAGAGGCTTTAATAGATTTTGGTAATTGTTCTAATTCTATCTCTTCTTCAAAAGTACCTTCATCCTTATTTTGTAACTTGTGCGTCACATCTGTAAGTGTCTTAACCTTTTTGCCATTTGCTCTATCATTTTCAAAAATTCTTTATAGCCTTTCAAACTTTTTAAACTCCTTATTGGCATGATTACTAACCTTTTGATGTTTCTACATATCAATAGAAATAGTTATTATAACAACAAAGAATTAACTTTAAAAAAATGAGTATATTTTAAAATAAAGATATTGTTAACTATACCTTCATATATTTGGCAAGGAATGTATCACTGTCAATTATAATACATTTTTTAGCTTTATCCCAATCAAATCCACTAGTATTATTCATCATGTCAACAACTTCTACCAGCTTAATTGACTATCTCTTTATTTTGTTAACAATTTGTCTAACATTAAGATTGATTTCTGTAATGTGACTTTTTTTATCCTTTTTTAAAGCTTTTTCATGAGCCACATTCTTAAGTGTCATTTTCTCCTTCGTATCCTTCAACAACTAACTCCTCCAGCACTATCAATAATCAATAATGTTTTTTTTTTCAACTTGGCTCTAAGAATGCCTAGTTTTTTTATCTCTACTATCAATGACTGTAAACCAATCTATATTGTAAGTAAAAACGCAAATAAATAAAATGTAAGTCATGCATACAAACAGTGAATAAAATATTTTAATTTACATCACAACATAAATTTGAAAATTCAACAATCAAATGATTTCAATAATATATAACTAACGAAAAATCAATAGTGACAATGATCCAACATACATAATCAAAGAAAGTACAACAATTAAGTGACATTCTAGTTCTTATTACATACCCTTCATTCATTGTACATCTCTTGTGCTAAGTTATTCCTCATTTGGGTCCATTCTTCAATAGCTTCTATCATTTTGATTACATCAATTTCATTTTCTCCAATTAGAACTTTATCACTTTCTATTACAGTGTGCTCCAACGAGTCTAATGGCATGTAAATTCGAATGAAATTGTGTAATAGGCAACAAGCTAGTATCATTCAACATTGTATTTTGATGGGATAAAACGATGGACTTCTTAGAATGCCCCATCGTTTTTTTTAAATTCCAAAACATCTCTCTACAATATTTCTTGCCCTTGCATGTCTATAATTAAATAATTCCTCACGATTTTGAGACCTACACTAACTTGTAGCCTATTCTTGAATGTGATAATGCCTCCTTCCAAAAGGGGAAAAAAATCCTAGTGCATTAGAATATCCATCATCCACTAGATAGTATAAACCTAAAAAGAAATGTAACCATATAAATTTACATGAAAGTTTGTTATTGAATAGATAAAATGAAGACAATTTATTTTTTTTAAGTGTATACCGGGTGCAACTCTCAAGCCATTAGATCAAATGACTGCATTACGTAATACTCTAGAATTTAATTCAAACCCTTCCCAGTTTGCTAATATGTAGATAAATTTCATATCACAATCACATGCACCCGTGACATTCGTTGTAAGATGCCCTTTCCTTGTTCAATACCTAGGTCTATCTACAACTAGTGTTGTAACTGCAACGTAGGTACCATATAATGCTCCTAGATAACCCTAATATGTTCTCAAACAAACAAAAAAAAATGTATTGAAGGGAAAAAAAAATCTATTACCTTAAACCATTTTCATCATTCGTCAATGCAATCTTGTGATACTGGATTGGGTTTTGCAAGTAACATACCTTCTAACCTTAACACAACAGCTAACACTTGATGACAATTTCTACTAACAGTATCACCTGAGCTAAAAAATCTCACTTGAATACTCTCATTCTTTGTATGATGCACAAGGATGTTAGTAAAAATCGCAACTTGTTCTTCAACCGTTGCTCTTCCATTACAATGCATTCCCCCTCGTACCCTAAGGAGTTCACAAAGATGTGCAAAACTGTTCCTACACATCCTTAATTCCAATAAATAATTCGTATCACTTCCATTAATAAGTGAATCATTCACCTCTTGACACGTTTCATATCTCGCTAATGCTCGCTCATTCAATACTTCCCTCTTTACCCTTCAATTCAAAACAAAGCTCATATAATAGAAACCAGCAGCAGCCATTGCAATCATATTGATATAGATTCTCCATCCAAGAAGGTAAATCAGAAATCCATGATGATCTATGATCTATATGACATATCGAAGGAAAGCAATATGAGTGTAACATTGGGGATCCCTAGATCATTTTCGTAACACAAAACATAAGGGATAACAACCTCAACTCTAACTTGAGGAAGTGAATCCTACCTAATGAAGTTATGGCAATGATTTAAATTGAAACAAAGGCAAATGACGTACAACATCATTCAATAAACATAGCAAAAACAAAAGCAGCTACATAATCTAAATTTATTAGCTAAAGCTGGCCCACTCAAACCACTCAAACATGATAGAAACAATAAGTAGTGAGATAACTTACAGGGGCATCACCCATGCAAACCAAACCTAGGAAAATCCTAATATATCCAAACACAACATACAAAAGGTAAGCCCAAATTCCCCATCTCCAAGAGCTACAGCCCTTTTAATCGTCCGGATGCATCTCTAAAAGCATCCGGATCTTTTTAATTTTTTTTTTCTGGCATAGCACAATTACATAAATTGAGTATTTTGCAATTAGAATCCACTTTTCAATCTCAAAGCAAATCGAGTCATTTTCAAGCAAAAGTATCATAAAGACTTTGTAAACCATGTTGTCTTGTCAAAATTCAAATCTATAACTTTAAGCCTAAAAATTTATGCTTTTGATGGGACAAAGCATTGCTTAGAATATCTCTCCCTCAACTAAGCACTTGTCTTCTTAATAAAATTCTTTTGCAAACAAGTTGCAATACTTATTCTAAGGAGAGATTTTGCTCTACTTCTTCAAAACTTTTCTTCAAACGGATTTCGCAAGTTAAAGAGATCATATGAAAAGAATTTAAGAAGGTATATAGATGTTTTATCTATCAAAGCCAAATTTAATCTTTCTCCCCTTTGGCCTCATCAAAATGACAAGTTTAATGTTAGAAGGTTAAGGAAAACAAAGAAAAGAGCCAAAATTCTAGCGCCTAGTAACATTAAACCTGTAACATTAAGTGTAAAGAAAACAATAGTAGCATAACTCTATCACAACCCCAGACTACTCACTGCACCATTTAACTACAAACACCAGCTCAAGACTTACTTATTTCACAGAATGCCATAAGGCCTTAACTGCACAAGTATCTCCAGTGTCACGAGAGTATAATCACAGCACAACCAATAGAGCATAAATAAGCACAACTCCACCACCACAACACAACTACAGGATCACAAAATGATTTCCATCAAACAAACGACTACTACAAAGAGGGGTATATGTATTACAATCCTAAGAATAATGATCGGGAATAGGGTAAGCAATAAATTAAAAGAGATTTAAGTTATAAACGGATGGCGACAAGCAGACGGACAGCCGACGACAACCACTGTCCCATTTATACATGAAAGATCGATCCATCGCCACCATTCCATTTCAACAGACATCTAAACGGACGATAACAACCAAATGGTGATAACCAGACGGAGAGCATGCGACGAAGATAGAAAAGCGAGGGAAATCTAAATGGACGGCAACAACCAGACGGCGACAACCACACGTAGAGTATGTGAGGAACATACAAAAGCAAGTAAGAATGTGAGAAAGATTGGAAGGATACGAACCTGACGACGACTTTTGGCATGATGACGGCAACGTTCGAACAGTGATCGATTGCACGATGAATCCCGTTGCTGGAGTGGCACCAATGGGTTTTCCTACTGTGCTTGAAGAGCAAGCTGGTACGGCGCGGATGGGTTTGAATGAAAGGGTTTGAGGAGGTAGGGTTTGTCTGCAAAGAGAAAAATATGAAGGGCAAGTTGGGGATTTCGAAAAAAAATGAATTTTTGTCTAGTACCACATTAATTTTTTGTCCAGTACTTTTTTCATGGATGGTAACCAAACGCAAGACAAAAAAATTGTTATGTCTAGTATCACATTTTTGTGGTAACCAAATACTACCTAAAGGTGTATACTCGAGATCCAGCCTAGACATACATGTTTAGTTAGGATAATTTTCTTCTTGATTCTTCTAGTGCTATGCCACTAAAGTTGAATCTCTTTAGTTGGTTAAATCCTTTTGGTTCAACATGTTTTTATCATTTGATTGGTGACATTAGAATCCATTATTGGAGAGGTGTAAAGATTTTTTGAGGCATTCAAGTAACAAGGGAACTGAGACTTATCTAAGTAGGCTATAAACTTCAGACAAGTTATCAAGATTTCGACATGCTTTTTAGCTATTGAATTTCTTCTCTATTGTGCTCTAGATCTGCTGAATTTTCTTCTATTTTAGTTTGCCCAATTGTTTGTGCTTGAGGACTCTGTTGCCTCATGGTTTTCCCAGTTTTGACTTAGTGGCATACTACTCAATTTTAAACATGTCTTGTGTGTCTGGGTTTCTTGTTGTAGATGCACGATAAATTATCATCGTTCTCCTTCCGTTAGTTTTCTCTTGCTTGGTGTTTTGGTTAGATTACAATTTCCTTTCTCACTTTAGTTTGTTTTAGTTGCTTGTTGATATAACCCACAATGTTTCTGAAACGTTATTGAAGGTTTATTTTGGGGGTATATGGTAGTGTAGGGTGTTTTGTGATGTATAATTGTGTAACAGGAGTTATAGTGTTGGGTAATGTTTGTTGATATCATGTGATGGCATTTCAATAAATTAAAGGATGCTAGTTGTTTGTTAATTTGAAAATGAGCAACACCATAAAGAAGGGATTAGTTGTTGAGGAGGGAGGTTTTTGGGATGTTGAAAAGTGAAACCATAACAAAGCACTGTCTAGAATACAATTGGCTTTTCTAGAGAGATTGTGTAAGAGTGTATTAAAAGGTGCGTGTGCTAATCGATCTCGTGTGTTTAACATGTAGTTGTATCAATTTGGTGCCTTTTGTAGGAAAGCATAAGGAAGAGATGCTGAGAATGGAAACTTGAATTGAGAATTTGGAAAAGAACATTAATGAAAATTAGAGAAGAGATGTGTGGAAGTGTAGTAGAGTTGCAACAAAAAATTTCAACTCTTGAGCGTATTTCCAAATCTTTTGAGTGGATAATATCTACTTTGTAGAATATGGTCCAAGATTAATGGTACAATTGAAAAGAAGTTATGAAGTTTAAAAGAAAGGGAGCTTAAATGTATGGTGAGCGCAACTTTGTTAATATTTGGTGGAATAAATCCAACTCATTAGATTAACTCTAATAGAGTAGTTCTTCGAAGTTCACAGTCTAGGAGATGACCGCAATGTTCTTATTGCTTCAATGTAAATGCATGGTGAAGCTTTTTTTCTAATGTCTTAGGGCTTTATCACATAAAGCTTTTTTCTAAAAGTAAAATCTAATATAATTTTTCTGAAACTTAGGTTATTTTAGGTTTTTTTCTCTATATGAAAAAATTGTCATATAACAACCTAGGTCATCTAAGTATTTTCATGATAAAACTAACTTGATTAAATAATATAAACCTAATGTTTTTCATTAAATAAAATTAATCAACAACCTAAAATTTTATTAAAAAAAAAAAGGTAAATTATGGACGGTTTGATCCAACTAGTGAGTATGTTGGCACCTCAACGGAAACTATAATAAATTAAAAACTTTATGTTAGGAAAAATAACCATAATAAACTAAAAACTTTATATTATTAACATAAACATAATAAAATTTTGAAATATTAGCATAATAAACTTCAAATTTTAGGTTTTTTTTAAGCATAAATTTATGGTCTTATGAAAACATAAAAATAATAACAATAAATAGCATTGTATAATATATAGTAGCAAATACATGGAAAAAAAAAAGATAGGAATATAAAAACTTTTTAATAAATATTCTTGAAAATTTTGCACAGTAACCGTTTTGGTTTTAATATGTTATCTTATGAATCCAATATTTTTAGTTAATATTTTTCTCAAATATTTTTAGGGGAATTTATACACCGATAGCATTAACCTTAACATATTTTCCAACTTAAGTCAGTGGTAATTCCTTTTAAAAAATAATTTTCTTTAGTTTAGTCAAGTAATCTATGTTAAGTGTGTAGGATTTAGTATAAATTATAATTAAGGAAAATTGATTAAAAACTACACTCGGTAATAACTTTTTCTAATTTCAAGTTAAGGATTTCTTTTTTAATTTTCCAATTATCACCCTAATATGAGCCATTAATGACCTTATTTTTATAAGATAATCTTTAAATAATTTTTGAAGCTTGTTATGTATATGATCAATTTTCATTCAAAGAGATAAAATTGTCAATGAATACTTTTTATTAATAAAAATATAATGGTATATTTTAGAGATAAAACTATCAATGAGTATATTATTTAGTGGTATAATATTTTAATAATAGTATATTTTTGGGATTTAAAAAAAAATGTTTTTCACTTTTCTTATTTATATTGTGTTCTCTACAAAAACATTTTAATAAATATATTTTCTTATAAAACATATTTTTACATTAGTTAAACTCAAACTAAAAAATCCCTATAGTTTCTCTTTCTAAAGACTCTAACCCAAAATCTCTATAGTTTCTCTTTCTAAAGGCTCTCTCTCTCTTTGAAGTCTTTGTCTTCTCCACACTCCTTTCTCTCTCTCTCTCTCTGAAGTCTTTATCTATTCCACACTCCTCTCTCTCTAAGATAGAATTTACTTTGAATTCAGATGATTGATTTTGTCAAATCTAGCAAATAACAATGGTTTTTCAAATGCAAAAAACTTAGAACATAACGCACAATTTAGGAATGATATTTATTTCTCTTTTTTTATTGATGACTAATGTAATATATACACAAATTATCTATTATATTCAAAAACTTTTAAAATATTTTAGCATTAATTAAAGTGTGCTAGCACAGGTAGTAGTACATGATGATATTATTATCATCATCATCATCTAATTACTAAGCCCATTCATAATGGTTTAACCAAATTCATCTCCCACATTACATTCCATACGCCTCCAAAAACCCTTTTCCTCTAAACAAGATAAAGATTACACGATGTGGTCAAGGATTAGGTTATGCCCCTGCAACAATTACAAAGACATTATTGTAGGGCTTTTCATAACATCCAAAACAATAATTACAAATTTGCAAAAGTTAACACCTTCAAAGCCCAATTGTCCTTAACTTGTACCTTAATAAATTTGGTTGGGTTTTTTGTTTTTTTTAATTTTCCCAATCTAATACAAAGACGACTCTTTTGCATGAATATAAAATCGAAGTTACTTCATTACCTCAATTGACCTATATCGACTAAAAACATATGAAATAAGTCAATAAAACTCCTTATGATGAAATGCTATTGGAAAGCATAAATAAGAATTTATATTTGATCAAAGTACTAAGCATCGTTTACAAAAAAATTAGCTAAATTTTTTTTCTTAAAATTACCAGTCCAAAACAAACTAAGTAATTCATTTAGTTGAAACCTAACGAGACCAATATTGTACCTAAACCTCTTTTGCACGTTTTTCTAGAGAAATTGAATGCTCCATCTGACATCTTGCACAAAATCCACATATTTACGAAGCTACAATTTATTTACTAAATGAATCTTCTCATCACCATAGTTGATATTGACACAACAAATGGTATTACAAGCCACCACGCACATTCTTCCACAACCTCTACTTTCTTTCTTCCTTTTTTTTTTTTCTTGTTCGTGTACATAAATACACGTTAAATCTTGAAGCTTGTATACCCATTATGGTCTTCAACATTTTTATCAAATCTTGAAGTGTGATATTATTTTCATATTCTTGTAAGTTGTCTTTTTCTCGTGTGCATAGTTAGAAAATGTGTTACAAGTGTATATACTAAAGTTTGACGCTTTTTTGGTATAGTAATTCTAAGTCTTTAATGTTTAAATGTCATTGTTGTGTTTGTGTAAGGGCAAGATGTAGGATGAGAAAGAGATTTAATGTTTGTTTTGAGATCCTTTTTGCCATATTGAACTTAAGAAGATTCAAGACATGACATTTGAGTAGAGAAGTGACGATTTCTTGTTCTAATTTTCGTTAATGCAAGTTTCAAGGAAACGAGTATTTAGCAAAAGTATAAATCCCAATTGCTAATATCTTGCTTCTTGGTCTTACATATGCAATATGTTTGTCCTTTACCTCGCCCACCACCTAACTTGGTCACTATGTTTGGAAGACTATAATACAACTTGAAATTGTCACGAGAATTTGTATGGCTTTTTTTTTTTTTTGACATTTTTATAGCATCAATCTATTATTTCATGGTCACTTGTAATGTACACTATAAATGTAAAATACATTAAACTAGTCCTTCCAATCTGCTTATTTTTCTAAATCATTAACATATTTATTTATTGTTTCTTTTAATTTTAGACATGTACTTATGAAAATGTAATGGCCTTAGGAGGAGGTATTATCAAAGCTCAAATGATGTATAGGATTATAATTTTTATGTAATTGCTTGGGCATTTCTAACCTACCAACTTTACATGTAATGAAAACAGGTCTGTGAGAAGTTTTTTTAATGGAAGAAAGGAAAGAAAGTGATGTTGTTGTCTTAGAGGAGGTTTGGTTCAATACTGCACCCATCTTCATCTATCTCCTTTCCCCATAATACTTGGTTGTCATTGTTTATAAAATCGTCCAAACATTTTATAAATTGATTCAACCTGGTGAGTAGTCTCTTCTTCTAGCATTTTCGCCTGGAACTATTCATTTTTGCTACAAGCTTTCATTGATATGTTCAATTTCTATTAGGTTTCTAATCTCTCCGAAGTTGAAGCAAAGAAAAGGTTGGCATTTTTTGAGGCAATTAGTGGGATAATGGATGCATATCTATGTTATTTCAAGTGGGTGCGTCACATAGAGGATATTTCCTCATCAATGTTTCTACCAATTCATGATAAATTTTCATACAAATCAAAATTTACTAGCATGTTTGTTGTAATTCTTTTTAATGGGGATATGAATTGTTGTACTAGATGGAGCCATGCATCAATTGAGTAGCATATTATTCACTTGGGTTTCTTTCGTTTGTTACCTAACCTCTTTGTTTCATGATGTGGTTTTTAACCTTTTTTAAGTCATTTCGACCTTTGTTTCATGATGTGGTGGGGGAAACTGTAAATTCTATATATGCCATTAATATAAATAAATTGTTTTTCATATCCTTTCATTTTTTGTGATGCATGATAATACAAGATCAAATCATCTGTCTCCTTTATTCCCCCATTGTTTATGAATTTCCCAATTTCACCATTAATTGACATTAATATTCATCAACTTAAATTAGCGTTAAATTCTATTATTGATTGATATTAACAATCATTAAATCAAAAAATATTTATATAACTTACCTTTTCACACATTATTTCAAATTTATATTAGTGATATTTTAATAATTAATATTACAACATGTATATAAAAAGAAAAAACCGTTATGGCTTCATATTCTTAGCCTATTTTCAACTTAATTTGGATATTATTTGTGTAATCTTTTAAATTTGGAAATTTATTGTACTTTTGCATTTCCTCAAAAATTATCATTTACATTAAATTAAATTAAAATGTAACTAATATCATATTTGAGATTAGAATCAAAAGATAGAATGTTTAAATGCAAAGGAGGTTAAATTGGAAGTAATTAATTTGAGAATACGACATAAATACAACAGCTATTATATTATTAAGATTTTTAATAAACATCAAGGTATATTGATAATATAATGAAAACATTTCTATGATTAAATATGTGGATGTTATTGTCTAAGTAGAAACCTGCTTAGTAAATTTACTTTAAAGACAAATACAATTAACATGCTAACTATAAATACTAGTATTTTATTAAAGTAATAGGATAAATGTTATTATTTAATAACTGATGCCACGCCCTCAATGGGGGCTTGGAAGTTTTCATTAAAAGTTATCATGTCATGTGTGCACCCGTCACATGATAACCATCTTACCAGTCAGAGGTCGTAAAACTCTAAATAACTAATTAACAATTATAACAGATGCGCTCAAATATAACCGATCATTAAGTTTTAAATTTATAATCAATAAAATCTACTATCGAGCTAAGCAATATATCTATCGACTATAGTATAGATTTAATAGATGTCGTCCTCTAAGATTTAGAAAACAACTACTAATATTACTTTTCTCTACTATCTAGTCTAATTTATGACGTAGAAATTATGAATTAAATTAACAGTTAACAAATCCTAACAATCTAAAAATTAAATAATATTGTCTTTAAAATGTATTCAATCATAAAATATACCCCTCATCTCGTTCTACCCTAACCTTAAATTCTCAAAATAAGATATCAATTAACAAATTAATTTATACTTTGTATTGTAGGAATTCTCAAGTAAAATCAATTACTCAATCGAGTTAGTCAATTCTTAATCATGCACAAGATAATGGAGACCTCTCCCTCACCATCGTTATGCAAAATCTCATTAAGTTCACAAATTTTGATTAATTGCAAAAAAATCAATGTTTTCTTACCTCTAGGCAAAACATATAATCTCTCTACTCATAATTATCTAATTTAGTAGATGAAACCTCTTTCAATCTAATAAAAATTAAACATGCAATCAATTCACGCGCATAAATTAATCACAAGAACAATGGAAACACATGAATAAATGGAAAGACATAAACAATTCATTAATCAATCAATGTTTCAACACATAAGTTAAAGTTTCACAAGATAAAAGATATAAAGAATTACTCCTTCATGGAGTTTTCAATAAAAACAGAGAATCTAGAGAAGCAAAATTCTTGCTTTATTATTCTTAGCTTCCAAAAACTCTCGACACTTTGTATCTCATCCCATCCCAAGCTCTTAAGATTTTTACCTGCAAAATAATCTATGGATGGGTGAGCATATTACGGCTCAATGGATGGGAGTGCAATACTTTCAATACTACACATGCATAAGCAATTTTAAATCAAGTTATCAAATCATATGCTATGTATGAACAACCATATGAATGTAACATCTCATGTGGTCTTTTAGTAACCAATGTGAAGTTTAGGGTTTATGCCCCCCTTGACCTTAGGTTAGGGATTCTGAAGCCACCATTAGTGCCGAGGTCTCATTACCTTATTTAATTATCTTATCTCTTTGATAATTTAAATATCTTTTAACTTTGATATCATCAGCTCGAGTGTTCCTATACATTGAGCACTCTCGTGCCTCATGCACTAAACAACACCCTCAAAGACCAATTAGACTTGAAACCGTTGAGGCGTGACAATCCCCCAGTCACTCAGTTCGCACTTAGTGGAACAGTAATCCTTTATTACTTTTGGCGAGCCTTGTAACAGTGATGACCTTCAATTTTCATGCAATGTCTCTTGCAATGCATGTCGGATTTTTATTAACAGAATATCATAATGTCAATTTAGATTTAAGTGATCAATCAGATAAAACAAATCAGGTAAAGTAAACCACTTATAAGGAAATAAAATTTCACAACAAGGCACTTGTAAAAACCAGCTCAACAATAGCATATTACAACATAATCTCATTAATCACGCTACCGCTCAGGCTATCAAACATCAGGTTTCTATTTTCGTATCAAAACAAAAACAATCAGTTATTATTCCACTTCGAGAAATTCTTGGTTCATCATAATCCAATTAAATAGGATTGAGATACCATTCTTATTCTTTAGCAATAATCGAGTCACTCCAATAGTCAATTGTTGAAATCCTAAAAATTGTAAAAATAAGTCCACTAGTATACATCACATAATTATCAATCACAAATACTAAATCCACGTCGTCAAAATATGCACTTTCATTCACGACTTCATTGTCTTAATCTAACAATTTCTCTATCGATATCAATTTATAACAATCAACGATTCTTATTTTAAATAATAATTTCACATTCATAAATATATACATATGAAAATATATATATATTCATATTATCTAACCCTATTTATATATATACATATATTTTTAGTTTAGCTAAGAAGGTAAGCTTGCAAAATACATTCCCTTATGAATTTACTAGGAGCGAAAGAAATTATTTATTAGCTTGAAAAGACAGAAATTTATACTCGTGACTTTATATAATTGTATGTATAAACGTAGGTATACATATGGGGTGAAAATAGTTTTGTTCAAATATGTATACATATATTCATAATTAGATTCTTATTTATGTGTAAAATGATATAGTTTGTCCCATAATATGTATACATATGCACTAATTATATAAGGGAATAGTTGAGTTTATTTATTAACTTAGTTTAAAGAAAATAAAGTTGAAATCGCAGCATCAAGCCAATGGTGATAATATTGGTCTAACAGTGCTAAGACCCATTGTCAAAATGGTGACATCTAAATTTTTAGACCCTTTCATTTCCTCCACCATTAGGACAGTGTTTTTTTGATGTCTAAATGGCATTCATCGGTATCGTCCAACTTCAAATCTCTTTACTAAACTGCATTCCCAACTCATTTTACACCATTTCTAACTCCAAAATAATAACATCCACAACAGCTATAGCAGCAACTAAGCAAGAAAATACACATATACACAACATATCATAAGTAAACATAATACCGTAGCATATCATAGAGTTTCTCACTTTCCTGTTTATGGTCATCGTAGTTCTAATCGTAATCGAGTGATTCCGACGAGTAATTCCTTTACCTTCATTATTACTGAGGTTGCAAAAGGCTAGAACCTAGAATAAACCCAAAATTTGATGACTTGCTGGAGTAAGCGATCTAGGAGAGAACCATTCAATCAAAGTAGATGGACTTTGCTCCTTGTGAGGCACTAATATCACCAAAACTAATCGATGCCCTTGAAGTACTCTTCCCTTTTTGATGATAGGCCAAGATCATATTCACCTAACTGAAAAATGTGTTTGAGAGAATTCTTGAATACTGAATGGCCAAAGCTCTCTGCAAGCACAACAAGCCCATCAGTCTTTCAACTACTAATTTAAGTTCTACCACTTCTACTTGATTGAGAGCACATACAAAAAGATCAAGCACATGCCCTTGGTTCACAAGCTGCTTTGAAAGCCTTTCATAAAACTTAACAGCTTCATGATATTGCGGAGCAAAGTCTTTATCCAAATCTTTGTGAGATCGAATAGGCTCAGAGTGAGTTTCTGGCACAATCTAAACCAGGAACACGTGCTCCTAATAAACACGTTGCCACATTCAAAGCCGTGCTAGTGCACCTGGAAGCCCTTTGCTCAGTAGGCACAGGCTTAGGATCCTTCTGCAGCTCATCTAACACCGTATTAAGTGTGAACACACATTCAGATACAGGGACCAAGAAACGAGCAATGCTTTCAATATCCAATCTGTCCCCAATACCCCCAATCACGCTAGTAGGAGGTTTCGACTTCTAAAAAAAAAACTCATCTGCTCAAGCAACGGCTCTTTGGTAACCTCCTTGTTCTCTCTAAATACATAGCTCTTACTAATCTGACTAAACCTTAGTTCATGAACATAAACATAATTCCCAAAAGTGATCAACCCTACAAGCGAATCCCCGGGGACCAAAGAGGTCACCTGGAGTAAAGCTGACTTGAGAATAGCCAATTCCTCCGCAATTAGACATGTGTCCAAGACGAATAGGAATACGAAAGGGACCAGAATTTGAGTTTCATCGAAAGTGGAAGATGTGACCATGGCGTCTCTTAACCTCTCTTCTCGAACAAAGCTTTCCCTTTGCACTTGGCTCCCCTTCAACTCCTTCACGGTGTGGACTCCTTTGGGTGACTCATCAGACTTAACAGCGAAGGGTATCATTGCTGATTTAGGCTTGGTTGGGATTACAGCGAGTTCCTCCATTTCTTTGTACTTCGTTGCATTTGGAAGGTTTTCAGAACTTTAGAACTTCCCCTTCTTTTTAGACATCGAAATTACTGGACAATCTCCTCCCCAGTCCGCCGGAACCAAGACGTTGTTGGAACTCTCGCCTAGAGCTTTGGATGATTGCCTCACCGAACAAGGAGAAGTGAGAAAAAGAAGATGGAAGAACATGGGAAGGACTTCACAGGGAGAAGAGAGACCGGGAATGAGAGGGTTCGGGATGGTGAGGTCATGTGGAGGGAGAGGGAATCCGATCGGTGTAAAAAAAAAAAAAAAGAAGACGCGAAGAAGAAGGTCAAAAGGAGGAAGGAATGAAGAAGAAGGGAAGCAAAAAAGTGGAGTTGTGTTTGGGAGGCGGTGAGGAAGGATGATGCCACAGCAACAAGAAGAAGGAAGGAAGGAAAGAAGAAAAAAAATTGGACGATTGGGAATGTAGAAAGGGAGTTCAGTCGGAGTCTAGGGAAAAGATGAGAAGAAAAGGAAGAAGGAAGGATGGGAGGACAATAGAAGCACGGACAGTCAACGTGACCTAGGGTGACTGATGTGATGGAGGCCGGCTTGATTTGATTTTTGCTGATGCGTTGCTTTAATCTACTGTGGGAGGGGAGGGAACGAAACAAGACAATGCAGCTGAGAGTTTTTTTTTTTTTTAAAAAAATTTACATATATATATATTTATTTTTATTTGTTATTATTATTCAAACTATTAGGATTTTATCAAAATTTTAGAATTACAAAAATGATGTTATTACGACCTTAACCTAAAAATAGTTATTATTTTATTTATTTTAATATAATTTTCTAAATTTTTAGGTCGTTATAACTAATGTTCATATCTTTCGCTCAAATTAAACGTGAGTTAAGTTTTGTGGTTAATAACAATTCTTATGAAATTATGATAAAGGAAGTTTGTATATATTGGACTTTATTTACGTAAATTTTAAGAAACATAAAATTCAAATGATAATTGATTAATAATTTTTTCTAATTTGAAGTTAATGAATTTTTTTTGTAATTTTCCAATTAGCACCCTAATATGAACCATTAATGACCTTATTTTTATAAGATAATCTTTAAATAATTTTTGAAGCTTGGTATATGTATGTATCAATTTTCATTTAGAGAGATAAAATTGTCAATGAGTACTTTTTATTAACAAAAATATAATGTTATATTTTATAGATAAAACTATAAATTGAGTATATTTTGAGTAGTATAATATTTTATTAATAGTACGTTTTAAGAATTTTTTTTTTATAAAATTATATATATATATTTGTTTTTTCTCTTTTCTTATTTATTTTGTGTTCTAAAAAAAACATTTTAACAAATATATTTTCTAATAAAACATACTATTACATTAATTAAACTCAAACTAAAAAATCACCCAAATTCTCTATTGTTTCTCTTTCTAACAACTCCATCCTAAAGTCTTTATAGTTTCTCTTTCCAAAGGCTTTTTCTCTCTCTTTGAAGTCTTCTTCTTCTCCACACTCTTCTCTCGACTCTCTCCTTGAAGTCTTGTTTGGTGATTGATATATATTATATACACAAATTATATTATATAAAAAAACTTTTAAAATATTCCAGCACTAATTAAAGTATGTCAGCACAGGTGATGGTACATGATATCATTATCATTATTATTATTTTTCTGAAGATATTTTTAAATTCTAAAAACTAATTACTAAGCCAGAATTTGTTTCCTACATTACATTTCATATCCCTTCAAAAGCACTTGTCTTTCGAATATGATAAAGATTACAGATGCAGTTAAGGATTAGGTTGTGCCCTTGCGATAATTATGGATATTATTGCATGCTTTTCATAACATCCAAAATAATAATTACGAATTTGCAAAAATTAACATTATTAGAGCCTAAGTTTCCTTTATTTGTACTTTAAAAATTTTGATTGGGTTTTTTGTTTTTAAAAATTTTTCCAATCTAATATAAAATGACTCTTTTGCATGCATATAAAATTGGAGTTGCTTTATTTATTGATCTATATCGGTTACCAACATGTGAAATAAATCAATAAAACTCCTTACAATGAAATGCCGTAGAAAATATTACTAAAAATTTATATTTGGTCAAAATACGAAGCATCTTTACGGAAAAATTGACAAAAAGATTCTTTTTAAAATTATCGTCCAAAACGATCTAAGTAATTTATCTGGTTGAAACCTAACAAGACAAACACCGTACCCAAACCTCTTTTGCACGTTTTTCCGGAGAAATTGATTGCTCCATGTCTCTCTGTTTTCATGATCTGTGCTTGGAAAGGACATGTTGAGTAGTCACATCTCTCAGTTCGTGTGAAGAACTTTCTAATAGGGCTATTACGCGTGTTCAAGCTTCTTCTTTATTTTTTTCTTTCTGTGTCTTTCTCTTGCTTTTATCTCTGCAAATGCTTGAAGCGTGTGATCTGGAACTTGGGTCTTTGGTTCTCAAGATAGATTTTCGATATATCTTCTTCACTTTTATTTTCATTTTTCTCTGATTACCGATCGCGGGTATTGAAGCCCCGTCGAAGACAGCAGTCATCGGGCGTCGACGGCAAGGCAGGCTTGCAACTTTCCTCTTCTTACATTCCGTTTTCCAGCAGCAGTAACACATTCCCTCGGCCTCTGAAACCATTCGAAGTGTCTTTTTTTTTTTGAAAAAGTCTCATCTTTGGGATGCATAAACTCGCTTATTTTTTTTTTTTCTTAAGAATTTCCTGTTGTTTCTTTCTAGTTATTCCATGTTGATGCAATTGCTCAATACGTTTCTGTATTGCTAACGCATAACTGATTAGATATACACATGTTATACTATCGAGTAGTATGGACAGTAAGAGGGTTGAGTAGATTAATTATGATCTGCTTTATTTACAAGTCAGGGAGATGATTTTCCCCTCCTAAATAACTGATTTCGGTAAAGTGATTTTATCCTAAAGAAGATATGTTTTCCTATGTACAGGATTGTGAAGGGAGTACGTTCAGATGTATCCAATGTTGTTCATGCTGGTGAATTTGAATACGAGGATCCTGTTGATGGCTCTATTTCACAGCACTAGGGTATCCGATATTTGTTCGAAGATGGTTCACGTCTCGTAAGTAGCTTCTGGCATCTGAGCACCTGGACATGCCTCCATTCTCTTCTTCTCCCCTCTCTCTCTCCCGCTTCCCCTACCACCCCACCCATACACACATCTTGTATTCTTTTTCTGTGTATTTCTCTTTTTTACTTGTATCTCCAATGTGTACATCTTCAAGATTTGGGAAATCTGAGGTCAAGATTGGCAAAAACCATTAACTGATTGAGTTAGTATTGGTCTTATCTTTTCCATTAATGTCGTATGCAGGTGTTCCGGCTTTCTGGAAAGCGGCTTGACCAGTAAGATGAAAAAAAAAAAACTTTTTACTACAAACGTCGTTGAGAGTTTTATGCAGTCCTTGATGCTTTTGTATCTTTGTCATATTTATATTTCACTCGGTTTGATCGACCGATCACTGGTATTGAAGCCCCGTTGAAGACAGCAGTCCTCGAGCGTCGACAACAAGGCAGGCTTGCGACTTTCCTCTTGTCACTTTCCGTTTTCCAGCAGCAGTGACACGTTCCCACGTCCAGTGTCTTTTTTTTTTTTTTTTTTGTTTTTCATTTTGGAAAAAAGCTTCATCTTTGGGATGCATAATCTCACTTTTTTTTTTTTAAGAATTTTCTGTTGCTTCTTTCTAGTTATTCCATTTTGATGCAATTGCTCAATACGTTTCTGTATTGTTAACGCATAACTGATTAGATATACATATGTTATGCAGAGGTTGTATAACTTAGTAGTCGTGCCTATCTATTCCTCACGTGTTTCTTCTGTAGCTTGAAGAAGCAGGGAACGATGTTGACAGAAATCAGGATTATAAATACTGTGTGCATATGCAAGTTTTACTTCTTTTTGGGTTTATAGGTATATATAACATATCCATTGCATTGATGTTGAAGTCAGGAGTATAAGTTTTGCTGGAGACGTTATATGCTATGTCTCATGGATTCGGAAATGTTACTTATACATGCTGTCATGAACTTAAGAGTGAAGAAAGAAAGGGAAGGAAACAAAACAGGGTACAGTGTTTTTACTCTGCTGCTTCTATTGCATTGATGGTTGCCAATAATTTTAGATATAGTGTTTCAAGGATGTTCATACGTACAGGTAAGCTACCTTCTTTATTTTTAAATTGGATGTTGGTTTTTATTAAAAATGGTCAGTGAAAAACCGATTTCCAGGATGCCCCAGAAATTGATAGGATAATTCTGTCGAAATTTTAATTAAAAAACAAAAAAAATTCATTACACCGAACCTTTTAGGAAGATTATAATAGTAGCTCCTACTGCTGTGAGATAATAATGGTAATGTATATATCTACTTAAATCCATGCAATTGCATAGGTAGTTTTATTATATGTGCCATGTCATGTCAATGAAAATGACTTATTAGAAAGATTAAGAGTAAATCAACATTTTTGATAGACTTTGCATTAGAAAGAACATAAAAGTTTATTGAACCTTTAATACGCCTGATTATATTATTCGGAGCTTTGGAATTGATTAATAATGGTCGTAATTGGTAGATTTGTTCTCTCCATTGCAGTCATCAAAGTGGCATTTAGGATGTTGCAAACGCCCTTTGCTGTATATTACACCCTTAAAGAAACAAGGTTGATGGGTGAAAAACTCCAGCTGGAGTTCAATTTTTATGGAGATAGGGTCTGAATAACTCATTTGATGTTCTCTATGAATTTTCTAGTTCATTTGCTAACATATTTTTTCTTCTGCTACTTTTTCTATTAATAAGGATGTTGTGGTTGGTTAAGTCCTATTGGTCTGAGTTGATCCAATAAGTTTATGCAATAAGGTTAAGTTTTATTATTTTTAAATATATCATGAATTAATCTTTACTGTTGTCTTGTCGCTCACTACAAGGAAGAGTTTGAAAAGTTGGTATCTCAAATGTTGCAATTCGAGAGACCATGTTTCATCTGTTAATATATATGGCAAGTTATATATACAAGATAATACAAGATAAAACTTAAGTATTTTATGAATTAAATGATTTAATAATCATCATATAAAATAGGATCATTTTATGTTGCATGTTACATATAGGTTATAATATATGCTAATA
This sequence comes from Laguncularia racemosa, assembly GCA_037954665.1. Lineage (NCBI taxonomy): Eukaryota > Viridiplantae > Streptophyta > Magnoliopsida > Myrtales > Combretaceae > Laguncularia > Laguncularia racemosa. Next base: position 5,888,898 of record JBBMOL010000001.1, on the reverse strand, counting down.
TCAATATTTAGTTGTGATTCACTATATTCCATCACATTATGCTAAACATTTGACAATTTATAGTCATAAAGCAATAAAGATATATCTTGATCAAAATCATTTAATTGTATGAGTATATAACGAATGTATACATGACAATTGATGTTTTAATTTATGTTTATATATTACATGAATTATAAGAATTGTACTATTTCTTATTGAGTTATGCAAAAATTGTAAATTGTTTCATATTCTATATTTTCATTCATTACATATTTTCCAATAAAACATTTTCATTTTCATATATTTTTACTAATAGATATATACTGATATCCATGAAGCAATTATAATGATTTCATATATCTCTATAAAGTAATAAAAACTTTCCATCTCAAATAGCTTCTGACATTTGACTTTTATTCATGTCCTATCATTTTCTAGCGATGCTATAAAGTGCTAAATTAATGGTATCCTTTTATTCTACCTTTATTTATGGTGTTATTATTGGATTTTCTCAAATTCCACCATTGCTTGACATTGATAATCAACAAATTGAAATGTCCTAACTTACATTGTCTATAAAATTAAATGATTGATAAAAGATACATGATTAAAAGAAAATTAGCATCGTCTTTAAATTTCTTTAAATACTTAAAAATATATATATATTTTTAAATTTTTGTAAGAATGACAATAATGCAAATATGTTATTGATAGCAGAAATCTTTCGCAATATAATGCAAAAGTTGAAGCCTATGGAAATTCTTTATATTTTTATTTGTTACCTCTTTTTTTTTTGGATGTATTCTTTTCCACAAATTTCTACAAATATAAATGCCATTAATATACATAAAATAATTATAATAAAATTTTCTCTCTTTCATACAATACTAATTATTTTATCTACATTAACTTTGAAATTAAATCTGTTTTTCATATCCCTTCATTTTTTATGATGAATGATGGTACAAGATCAAATCATTTGTCTGCTTTATTCCACTGTTGTTTATTAATTTCCCAATTTTGTCATTGATTGATATTGACAATCATTAAATTGAAAAATATTGTTATAACCTATTTCTTCACTTATTGCTTCGAATTTATGTTAGTGAAATATTTATTTCATTTAATAATGAACATTATAACATATATATAATAAGAAAAAATGTTATGAGCCCATTCATAATGGCGTAATCAAATTCATCTCGCATGATACATTCCGTACCCCTCCAAAAACCCTTGTCTTCAGAACAAGATAAAGATTACACAATGCAGTTGAGGATTAGGCTTTGCCCCTGCAACAATTACAAAGACATTATTTTAGGCTTTTCATAACAAATAGAACAACAATTATCGGGTGTATATACTAAAGCTTGGTGCTTTTTTGGTATAGTAGTTTTGGGTCTTTGATGTTCAAATGTTGTTGTTATGTGTGTGTGAGGATAAAATGTGGGACGAGAATGAAATTTAATGTTTGTTTTGAAGTCCTTTTTGTTGTATTGAACTCGAAGAAGATTCAAGACATGACATTTGAATGGAGAAGTCACGATTTCTTCTTCTAATTTTCGTTAATGCATGTCTGCAGGAAACGGGTATTCAGTAGAAGTATAAATCCTTATTGCTAGTGTCTTGCCTCTTGGTCTTACATATGCAGTATGTTTGTCCTTAGTGCATGTTCTTGTTATGCTTTTTCGTCTTTTTAAAACCCCTGTGCCCCCTACCATCCCCCCTCTTTTTTTTTTTTTTTGTGTAGTGTTGTGTTGATTTGATTCTTAAGTTGAATTATTCTGGAGTTGTGCAGCTTAAAGTTTAAGTACTGGGTTTAGCTATTTTTGTTATTTCGTTGTGTTTGGAAAAAAAAGATGTGGATTTGTTATTTGGCATTTAAAATTTAATAAAATGAGACATTAATGTTTTTTATGTATTTGAATGTTTAAATGCACATTACTACAGGATTTTTTTTCTCAAATTGGTTTGGAAGACTATAATGCAATTTGAAACTGTCAAGAGAATTTGTGGCTTTTTTTCTCCTTTTTTTGTATTTTTTTTTTTGTTGGCATTCTTATAGCATCAATATGCTATTTCATGGTCACTTGCAATGCCATTGTAAATGTAAAATACACTAAACTAGTCCTTCCAATCTGCTTATTTTTCTAACCCTTAACATATTTATTTGTTGCTTCTTTTGATTTCAGACCAGTACCTATGGGGAAAGAAAATATAGTGGCTCTAGGAGGAGGTGCTGTTAAAAGCTCAAATGATGCATAGGATTATAATTCTTATGTAACTGTGGGGATTTCTGACCTACCAACTTTACATGTAATGAAAACAGGGTTGTGAGAAGTTTCTTTCACTGAAGAAATGAAAGAAAGTGATGCTGTGTTGTCTTGGAGGAGGTATGGTTCAATGTTTGCACCCATCTTCATTTGTCTCCTTTCCCCGTAATACTTGGTTGTCATTATTTGGAAAATCATCCAAACATTTTAGGAACCTCATAATGTGAGGCGTGCCTTTAAACAAGCTCGATTCAACTTGGTGAGTAGTCTCTTCTTCTAGCATTTCCACCTGGAGCTGTTCATCTTTGCTGCAAGCTTTCATTGATATATTCAATTTCTATTAGTTTCTTCTCTCTTTGATGTTGAAGCAAAGAAGAGGTTGGCATTTTTGGAGGTAGTTAGTGGGACAATGGATGCATATCTATGTTATTTCAAGCAGGTGCAGCACATAGAGGATATTTCCTCGTCGATGTTTCTGCCAAATCATGATAAATTTTCATACAAATCATAATATATTGGCATGTTTGTGGTAATTCTTTTTTATAGGGATATGAATTGCTGCATCAAATGGAGCCATGCATCAGTCAGGTAGGATATTGTTCACTTGGTTTTCTTTTGTTTGCTACTCAACCTCTTTGTTTCACGATGTGGTTTTTCACCATTTTTCAGTCATTTTGGCCTTTGTTTCCTCTTCATTATGTGTGTTGCTTTCATCAAATAGTGACACCACAATTTTGTTTATTGATTTTCTATGAGAAGTCACTAGCGGTTGAGCCACCTTTTTTTGATTGATTGTATAGTTTTAAAGAGCAGTTTTGGTGTTTTAATTGGTTGGATTGGCCATTCTAGTTCGTAGATGTTCTTAAATAGCTCCTTTATATGCCATTAATATACATAAAATAATTATAATAAATTTTTCTCTTTCTCATACAATACTAATTTTATATCTTCATTAACTTTTTGAAATTTATTTATTTTTTTTCATCTCCTTCATTTTTTGTGATGCATGATAATACTGGATCAAATCATATGTCTCCTTTATTCCACCTTTGTTTATGAATTTCCCAATTTTACCATTGATTGACGTTCATATTCATCAACTTCAATTAGCTTTAAATTCTATTATTGATCGACATTGATAATCATTAATTGAGAAATATAGATATAACTTAATTTTTTACTTATTGTTTCAAATTTATATTAGTGAAATGTTTATTTCATTTAATAATGAGCATTATAACATAATCGTTATGACTTCATATTTTTAGCCTATTTTTAGGTTACCATTTACGTCTTATTTTCAATAAATTAATGTTATTACATTGTTTATATTTGAAAGTTTACTATCTTTTCAATTCCCCCTAAAAAAAAAAAAAGAACATTTTATACATGTTTTACTTTATTTATTATTATTATTATTTTTATGGAAGCAAATGTTATTTCTTATACACCTTTTCTAAATTTGGATATTATTTGTGTAATCACTTAAATTTGGAAATTTATTGTACTTTTGCATTCCCTAGAAAATTATCGTTTACAAATTAAATTAGAATGCAACTAATATCATGTTAGATTAGAATTAAATGATAGAATGTTTGAATGCAAAGGAGGTTAAAATGGAATGTAATTAATACGAGAATATGGCATCAATACAACGACTATTATATTATTAAGATTTTTAATAAACACTAGGGTATATTGATAGTATAATGAGAAGATTTCTATGATTAAATATATGGATGTTATTGTCGAAGTGGAAGCCTACTTAATAAATTTACTTTTAAAGATAAATACAATTAACATGCTAGCTATAGATGCTAGCATTTTGTTAAAAGTAATACGATAAATATTATTATTTAATAATTGAGGTTCTTATCTTACATTCAAACTAAACGCGAGATAAGTTTTGTGGACAATAACAATTCCTATGAAATTATGATAAAAGGAGTTTGTATATTGGACTTATTTGTGGAAATTTTAAGAAACATAAAAAAGAAAATTTTGAGACAAATGTAAAATAACTTTATAAATGTAAAATTGAAACAACAATTGATTAATAATTTTTTTTTTATTTGAAGTTAAATGATTTTTATTTTTAATTTTCCAATCAGCACTCTAGTATGAACCATGGATGATGGTAGTTTTATAAGATAATCTTTAAATAATTGTTGAAGCTTGTTACGTATATATATCAATTTTCATCCAAAGAGAAAAAAATTGTAAATGAGTACTTTTTATTGATAAAAATATAATGTTACATTTTAGAGAGAAATTGTCAATGAGTATATTTTGAGTGGTATAATATTTTAATAATATTATGTTATAGGGATTTTTTTTTTTAAAAATGTTTCTCTTTTCTTTTTTTGTGTTCTCCACAAAAATGTTTTGATAGATATATTTTCTTATAAAACATATTGCTATATTTGTTAAACTCAAAACTCACCTAAAATCTCTATAGTTTCTCTTAAACAATTCATTCTTGCCAGCCCTTGTTCTAGTTCTTAGATTTTCTAAAAAAGTTCCTTCTTTCCAACCTTGTTTAAGATGTTATATCTCGTTGGGTTCAACTTTTCTTATATGAATTTCATTCTGCCTCACTTGCGGGACATGTATGAAATTATAGAAGATTGGCATCTCATTTGTTTTGGGTTGGTGTGAAGAGGGATGTTTATCCCTTTGTAGCTTCTTGTGCAGTGTGTCAAAGCAATAAATCTCAAAATTTATCTCCAGCTTGTCTTCTCAATCCATTGCCTATTCCTAAGGTTGTGTGGGAAGATATTTCTATTGATTTGATTGTTAGCTTGCCTCAATCTCATGGATTTGAAGTAATATTTGTAGTATGGTCATTCTGGTTTTTGTTGAATGGACAACTTTCTTAACCTGTTATAGCTTCATTGTCTAAAAGCAAATGGATGTTGATTGTGTGAGATGATAAAATTTTGATAGTATGGACATTAAGAGGGTGTGAGTTGATTGATAGTATGGACATCAGATGTATCCAATGTTGTTGTTAAGAGCAAGGAAGGGGGAGGGGTAGAAATCGAGAGAGAGAGAGAAGAAGAAAGAAAAAGGAAGAAGGAATAGAGATATTATTGCTTGCCTCTATTGTGACCTAATGGTTCCTTAAAATAGCCAAGTACAAATAAAGATATAAATTATAAATGGAAACTAAGCGATGGCTATCTTTACTAATTGATAGCTATCTTTATTAATTCTGATTACTATCCTTAACATAAATGGAATGCAAATCTCCTTAGCTTTGTTTTGGAATGTTTTTACATCGTGAATATATTTGCAATCCTTGGGACGTAACATTCCTTTCCTCATGGGAGGAGGACTTGTCCTCAAGTTGAATAGTATCCAAGAGGAGCTCGTCTTCCCAACTGGATTCTTTTGGTGCGAGGTCCTGCCATTGAACTAACACTTGAGAGACCAATTTTGAATCCTTTATAATAACTCGTTGACCCAAAATCGCTAGTGGCTTGTGAATGGGTTGGTGATCAACAGCTGCATCTGGAAGTGGGTGCACCTTAGTGGATTGTGAAGCCACAAATGTTTTGAGTAGAGGACGATGGAAAATCGGGTGTATGTGGTTGGAAGTTGGTAGGGAAAGTTGATAAGCCACTTGTCCCACGCGTTCCTCCATTGGAAACGGTCCATAATAGCGAAGTCCAAGCTTGTGGGCTATCTTTGCGAACCGAGAGTTGGCAATAAGGGTGGAGATAGAGAAGCACCATGTCACCTGGGTTGAACGAAACATCAGTGTGATGCTTATTGGCCTGGGTTTTCATGATTGCCTGAGCTTTGGATAAAGTGGCTCGTAATTGAGACAAGATGATATCTCGTGAACGCAAGTCATGATCTACTACTTCAATGGCACTGGTGCCTGCATAATATGCCAATAGTGAGGGTGGTTTCTTGCCGTATGTTACCTTGAAGGGCATCATATTCGTAGAAGCCTAGAACGTGGTGTCGTAGTGGTACTTTGCCCAGCTAAGTATTTTGGGCCACTTGGATGGTTGATCATGAACAAATGCACGAAGGAACTGTTCAATGCAGTGATTGACTCGTTTTGTTTGCCCGTCTAATTGCAGGTGGTAAGCGGATGGGAAGTGCAGCTTTGTTCCTTGAAGTTTAAACAACTCTTTCCAAAAGGCACTCTGAAAAATGGGGTCACGATCGGAAATAATGGAGTGAGGTATGTCATGCAGCTTTCCCACTGTAGTCCAGAAGACTTGGGCCACCTTGGTGGCAGTGTAACGTGGCGGTAGTGAAGCTAGGTGTACACCTTTGGAAAACCATCAATGACCACTAATATGGCTGTATACCCCACTGATGATGGTGAATGTGAGATGAAGTCCATAGAGAGACTGGTCCATAATGAGTCGGGTGGTGCAATGGGCTAAAGTAATCCATAGGGGTGATGGTTGGCTGGTTTGCACTTTCAGCAAACGCATGCTTGGACGAACTTGGCTATGTCCTTTGCATGCCGTCCCATTGAAAATGTGCAGTGATGCGTTGTAAGGTCCGTTGTACCCTTGAATGACCACCATGTAAGCTAGAGTGATAATTTGCTAGAATGGAGGGTACTAGCATAGAGTCCGTTGGCAAGAACAAGCGGCCATGGTGGCGGAGTAGACCGGATGAGTAAGACCATCTTGGTTGGGAGTCAGGTGCACGTTGGAGGCCATCAATGATGCCCTTTGTACGCTGGTTGAGTAGCAACTTGGCTGGAAGGTTGTCAAGGTTGGTATTCACTGGACAAGATAATGTCAATAGTGTGCTTCCTTGGTTGACATTGTCATGAACCCTTGACAAGGCGTTTGCCGCTGCGTTTTTCTTGCTTGGTTTGTACTTGATAGAGTAGTTGAAGGCAACCAATTTTTAAATGAATTGTTGCTGTTCCAGCGTTTGAATGGTTTGCTCAAGTAGATGGTGCAGCGGCCTATGGTCTGTTCGAATAATGAATTGAGTGTCGAGTAGATATTGACGCCACTTCTGGACGGTGGATTGTATTGCGAACAACTCCCGCACATAAGTCGACTTATTGCGCATAAGAGTTGAAAGTTTACGACTGTAGAAGGCCAGTGGGTGTTTTGACTAAATCAATACTGTGCCAATTCCTATGCTGCTGGCGTCAGTCTCCACAACAAAGGGAATGGCAAAATCAGGAGGGGCCAACATCAGGGCATGACTCAAAGCATCTTTGAGAGAGGTGAAGGTGTGCTCGGCTTGTGTGCACCACACAAACCTATCCTTTGTGAGGAGGTTTGTGAGGGGGGTGGCTATTGTCTCGTAGTGGCGAATGAAATGACGATAATAGCCGGTCAATCCCAGGAAGCCGCGAATTTGCTTGGATGTTGTGGGTATTGGCCAGCATTGAACTGCTTCAAGCTTTGCAAGATTAGTGGAGCCATCATGCGTAGACACAATATGTCTCAGGAATTTAGTGGGCGTGGCGAATCTGCACTTGGAGTGTTTGACTACCAAGTGATGGTGGCGTAAGGTGGCAAATACTTGGTGGAGATGATCAAGATGAAGGGCCAAATCCTTGCTATAAACAAGAATATCATCGAAGAATATAACAACAAAACGACGGAGAAATGGTCTGAATACCTCATTCATTAATGCCTGAAAGGTGGATGGGGCGTTGGTGAGTCCAAAGGGCATCACTAGGAACTCGAAGTGACTGTGGTGTGTTCGGAAGGTTGTTTTGTGAAAGACTATGGGATCCGTCCAAATCTAATGATATTCAGAGCTTAAATCTAATATGGAGAAAATGATTGAGCCATGCAGTTCATCTAATAGTTCATCAACCGTTGGAATGGGAAATCTATCTTGAATAGTGGTGGCATTAAGCTCCCTGTAATCGATGCAGGAGCGCTAAGAACCATCCTCCTTTTTAACCAACAGGATCGGCGAACTAAAGGCCAATGACTAGGGTAGATGATTCCTTATTGGAGTTCCTAGACCAGTTGTTCAATCTTATGTTTTTGGTAGTGTGGTTAATGGTAAGGTCGCACATTGACAGCCTCGATGTTAGTTTTGAGGGGAATGCGGTGGTCGACATCACGAGTTGGTGGAAGGCTGGTTGGTTGAGCAAACAGGTCGTCTTACTCTACAATAATGGTTTTGATTGATAGTGGAATGTCTTCGTCTACTGGAGGGGAACTTGACGAAGATGCGGATAAGCACATGTAGCTTGTGCTTATGCCGTCAGCCGCAATGAGCTTGAAAAGGCTTGAAGATGAGACTGAGAGTGCGCTTAGAGATGGGTTGCCTTGCAGTCGTATTGGTTGGCCATGGTGTTGGAAGTCCATTGTCATGTTGGCGTGGTCCGTTAGGACTGGTCCCAAAGTTTCAAGCCATTGGACGCCAAGAACAATATTAGTGACCTGCAAGTCAAGAACAAACTGGTTCATGGTGAATAAATGTAATTGAAGTAGGACGGGCACATCACGACATACGGTCGTGCATCGTAGGGCATCCCCATTGCTCACCAAAGCCTGGAAAGGAGTGATCGATACCGTGCGCATAGATATGAAGTTATGTGTGCTACCCCTATCAACCGGTACTTAAACTGATTGACCTTGCACGATTCTCGTCATACGCATGGATCTAGTTGAGCGTTGGCTCTAGAGAGCATTGAGGCTGATTTGGGATTCAGTGTTATTGGTTTTGATGTCCTCAATTTCGGTTAGTAGTGAAACGTTGTCCGGTTCATCGAAACTCTCATAATATAAAAGGGTTGGGCGCCCTTTACAATGATGCTCGCGTAGAAATTTATCATCATAGTTGAAGCATAGACCTTTGTCGCGTTATACTTGCATCTCTTTTGCGGACAGACGTTTAACTGGAAGTCTAGGAAGCGGTGGTTGTGCAGGTATAGATGCGGAAGGTTGTTGGGATGTGTAAGGTCGTGTTGAAAACGACTAGTTGTGTGGTTCGTTGAACTGAGCCTCATACGTGCGTGCTAATGCAAAAGCATCGTGCAAGTCTACGAGGTGGTGAGCTTGGATGGCCATGAGTACCCGTAATTGTAAGCTTGAAATAAACAAGCTGCGTAAGTGTGCCGGTGTGAGTCCATTTACCTTGTTGGCAAGATTTTCGAAGGCTACCTAGTAGTCCATGACGGAACCCGTTTGAGATAATTTGGCAAGAAGGCCAATTGCATCTTTGTATTTGGAGGGGCCAAAGCGATGATGTAGAGCACAGGTAAATGCATCCCAATTTGGCAAAAGATTTTTAGCCGCTAATCCTTGATACCAAGTGGCGGCGGGAGCATCGAGGTGCATTGTCGCGAGCAGTAAGTGATCCTCAGGGTGACTATGATAATATTGAAAAAAATTGTTTACATTGAAAAGCCAAATAGTCAGATCACCTGAAGAGAAATGTGGAAACACGAGACGAGGAGCTCCACTTGGGGTTGATCTTTCGTCCGTAGGAGTGGATTTCGGTGGGCCACTTCCGAGAATGCTAGACATCATAGTATTGGATGACGTGGGTAGTTGTGATGAGTCTGCTCGTAAGAAAGCGGTGAGACGTTGGTTGTGTTGATTGATATTAGTACTGATGTGTATGCATTATGACAAGTTTAAGTTGCTCTCATGCTTTCAAAGATGCAGGAATTCAACGGTCGATGTGCTCCCACTATTATCACATATAGTCTGCCTATGAGACAAGCATCAAGGCCTTGAAAGCGGCTTGACCAGTAAGATGAAAAAAATACTAAATACTATAAACGACGCTGAGAGTTTTATGTTGTCTCTGATGCTTTTGTATTTTTGTCATATTTATGTTAATTTTGCATCTTGAGAAAGGCATAAGAGAGAATTGGCAATTGATAATGTTGACGAGATATGGATCGTAAGAATAAATGATTGACCATCTATTTATAGTAGATGTTTGTATGTGTAATTGCTTGTGTAGTTGTGCTGGTGTAGCGGATGGATGTTGCAGTGCTGTGTAGTAGTGTGTGCAGTAGTGGTTAATGTTGTTGAGGTATGGGGGTAATTGTGCTTTGTGATGTATAAGAGTTGTGAGCGAGAAAAATAAGAAGTTAGTTACTTATGTTGTAAGAGTGGACATTGGATATAGGGGGAGTGGAGAACTGGCATTGGATGCTTTGTTTGGAGTGGACATTGGTCATAGTAATATGAGGCATTCCTTATTGTCTTTAAGTGGATTTAAGGGGCTAAAGGCAAAGAAACTTTACGGTAATTTTTTTTTGTTGCAACATTTCTTTCTTAGGTGTTTCTGGTGCTAGCCGCAATTTTGTGCCTACAAATTTAGTTCCTACACTTGGTCACAAGGAGATTTCTAGTGGATTATGTAGAAATTTAAAAATTGTAGCAGACACTTTTGATATTTAAGTGGATTGTTATGTTTTCGATGTTGGGGTGAATCGACATAATTTTGGGCATGACATCATTGCAAACATTGGTACTTTAGTATTCTAATGTTTTTGAGCAAAAGCAAGGATTGCCACCTTTTTCATAGCATGATCATAGTACTACTTTGAAAGAGGGCTTAGGACCCGTAAATGACAAGACTTATTGATATGCTCAAGTACGAAAAGGTGAAATTGAGCTATTAGTACTAGAGATGGGTGCTAGGATTATAAAGGCTTGTTCTAGTACATTCTTGAGTCTGATGGTTTTGGTAAAGAAAAAGGATGGGTTTGGAAGGTTTTGTGTTGATTGTTGAGCGTTAAATGAAGTTATAGTTTCGGACAAATGTCCTACTCCAGTAATATATGAGTTACTTGATGAGTTGTGTGGGGCGACAATTATATACAAGGTTGATCTACTTTCAAGTTACCATCGAATATGAGTTTTTCTTGAGGATGTTCTTAGAATAGCTTTTAGGGTCATTACAAATTTTAACTAATGCCATTTGGATTGACTAAGGCTACGACAACTTTTTAAGCTATGATGGACCTTTCATGTCAGTATGATCAATTTGCGAGAATCAAAGAACGAACATGCTGTTGCTGACAAATTGGAGTACTACTGAGAATCACTTTTTAGTTGGTTGTATAATTGTGTACGAAATTATATTTCGAAGGGGGATACTTAAAATCGTCAACTTCAAAAGGGTTTGCAAGGGGGAGGAAAATCAGATGACTGGTGGGAGTTGCACTTTACTAGAAGGGTCGGCAAAAATTCATCTGTACTATATTTTGCAGGACTTGGTATCAAGTATAACAGGGAAAACGGTGGAACAGCTCCCGAAAGAATAACTAGTAAGATTTATGAGAACACCAAAACAATCAGAGAATATTTTGATTGCTAGAGATCTCCTAAATGTTAGCATCTCATATAACCTATTTTTTTCTTTCTTTTCTCTTTTGTTCCTTGTATGCTCTGTTGATCATTCTCTTCATTAGTGTCACCAATGTGCATTACTAGGTTGACATTTCTGCATTCGGTGTGACAATCTTCACCGGGCCTGAGGGACAGTTTGATGTTGAGGTGTTCGATTCAGCTACTGATTATGTGTAATTGATGAAGTTTACCTCGATGGTTCATCTATAACATGTTTGTGCTGTCCAACTATGTGTGCAATATTATGTGCAAAATAAGCCAACTCATTTTTTTTCTCTGTCGGCCTTTTTACTTGGGCAACATAGGTATTTGGTATTTTTCCAATACTATAGCAATGCTGTTGAGAACAATGTCAAGATAAACTTCTTACAATCTCTATAGTTGTTCGCTAGGATTATTCCTTATGCCCAAAAAAATTATGGTAATTCCACTTGAAGCAAATGATGATATTGCTAGCATGATCTTTGTGCCTATTTCTTCTTGTTTTTGGTAAGTGTGCACTTTTATTTTTTTGGTTAATAGCATTCTTATTTGTTTTACTGCAGTTTTGTCTTTGCTGTTTCTCTTGATGGTAATTTTTGAACCTTTGATGTGGGTGCTGCTGTATATGAAGGAAAAAAAATGACTTGTTGAGTCTTTTCCCATAAGAATGTGTTTTGAGTTGATTTCGGTACTTGGATTTTATGACTGTTTGTATCTTTGACATTCCCTTAGATAATGTTTTCATTTTGCTTAAGATCTATTTGCTTTTGTCAAATTTTCTTCAATACTGCTCTAGTACTAGTGTTGTGATTACTGGGACACCACGGGAATAATAAATTTCCATCCTCTTTATAATTTATTATCTGTGCGCATCTCTGTTTCATCCTTACTAGGACTTGACAACAAAAAAATTTTCGTTTTTCATCAATGGCTTAGTTCAATTTTTTATTTTTAGTCCATAGGTCAATTTTTTGACAGTCCATTCAGAAATTGCCATCTTCTCCTAGCTTCACTTTTTGGTGAGTAGACTCTCTTTGATCTTGTCTTGGGCACAAAAGATAGCTGTTCATTGCCTGCTTATTGCTGATGGATATTACAACCTATGCTTTTGAAGCTATTATGCTTTACATGGAGTTGCTGGAGCATATGCACACCGTAGATTTGTGGGAGAACTCGGTGCACAAGGGAGATCATTGTTGACTTATGCAAAGGAGTTGGTGGCTTGTATGGGATTGGGCAAGTGGAGCTCAACAGATGAGTCTCCGGAGTTTGGTGCTGCTGCAGATGGTGTTGCAGATCGCAACATGATCGTTGAAAAAGGTTCAAAAGCCACTATCTCAGTTATTTTTTATTATTATTTTTTTGCTGCTGGAGGTTTTGTCATATATGTTACTTCTGCTCTGCACTTGTAGATTGTTTGTTACTTGGTCAGATTCTGTAGCCATTACTGCAGCCAATGATGTAGAGTCCATTCCTTATTTCTCTGGAGGTCTAAAGGGAGTTGCCAGGTCTGAGGGCAGTAACTATTTTGCATTTCTTTGTGATTGTGAGCTTATGTATATACTGTTTCTTAATATGTTTTTGGAGTTTGTAATCGGTTTTACTTGTGTGTCTGTGAGCAAGATAAAGATTACATGATGCAGTTGAGGATTAGGTTGTGCCCCTGCGACAATTACGGACATTATTGCATGCTTTTCATAACATCCAGAACGACAATGACGAATTTGCAAAAATTAACATCATCAGAGCCAAGTTTCCTTAACTTATATTTTAAAAAATTTGATTTGGTTTTTTGTTTTTTTAAATTTTCCCAATCCAATACAAAAAAGACTCTTTTGCATGCATATAAAATCGGAATTTCTTTATTATTGACCTGTATGGACTACCAACATGTGAAATAAATCAATAAAACTCCTTATGATGAAATGCCGTCGGAAAACATTACTAAAAATTTATATCTGATCAACACACTAAGCATCTTTATGGAAAAATTGGCTAAAAGATTCTTAAAATTATTGGTCTGAAATGAACTAGGTAATTCATCTAGTTGAAACCTAACAAGACCAACACCGTACCCAAACCTCTTTTGCAATAGGGCCATTTCGGGTGTTCAAGCTTCTTCATTATTTTTTCTTTCTGTGTCTTTCTCTTGCTTTTATCTCTGCAAATACTTGAAGCGTGTGATATCTGGAACTTGGGTCTTTGGTTCTCAATATAGATTTTGTATTTCTCGAGATAGATTTTCGATATATGCTCTTCATTTTTATTTTTATTTTCGCCTGATTACCGATAGCCGGATATGAAGCCCTGTTGAAGACAGCAGTCATTGGGCATCGACGGCAAGGCAGGCTTTCAGCTTTCCTCTTCTTACTTTCCGTTTTCCAGCAGCAGTGACACATTTCCTCTGCCAGTGTCTTTGTTTTTTTTTTTTTATTCCCTCGGTCCCTGAAACCAGGTGAAGTGCCATTTTCTTTTTGGTAAGAACTTGCTGTTGTTTCTTTCTAGTTATTCCATTTTGATGCAATTGCTCAATAGGTTTCGGTATTGTTAACGCATAACTGATTAGATATACATATGTTATGCAGAGGTTGTATAACTTTAGTAGTTGTGCCTATCTATTCCTCATGTGTTTCTGCTGTAGCTTGAAGAAGCAGGGAAAGATGTTACCAGAAATCAGAAGTATAAATACTGTGCATAAGCAAGGTTTGCCTTCTTTTGGGTTTATAGGTATATATAACATATCCATTGCATTGATGTTGTAGTGAGGAGTATAAGTTTTACTTATACATGCTGTCATGAACTTAAGAGTGAAGAAAGAAAGGAAAGGAAACAACAGGGTAGAGTGTTTTTACTCTCTGCTGCTTCTATTGCATTGATGGTTGCCAATAATTTTAGATAGAGTGTTTCAAGGATGTTCATAATCATACATACAGGTAAGCTACCCTCTTTATTTTTAACTTGGATGTTGGTTTTTATTAAAAATGGTCAGCGAAAAACCGATTTCCAGGATGCTCTAGAAATTGGTAGGATGATTCTGTCGAAATTTTAATTAAAAAACAAAAAATAGTCATTGCAACGAACCTTTTAGGACGATTATAACAGTAGCTCCTATTGCTGTGAGATAATATTGGTAATATATATATCTACTTAAATCCATGCAATTAGCATAGGTAGTTTTATTATATGCGCCATATCATGTCAATGAAAATGGCTTATTAGAAAGATTAAGAGTAAGTCAACATTTTTGAAACACTTTGCATAAGAAAGAACGTAAAAGTTTATTGAACCTTGTCAGTACATTTAATACGCTTGATTGTATTATTCGGAATTTTGGAATTGATTAATAATGTTCATAATGGGTAGATTTGTTCTCTCCATGGCGGTCATCAAAGTGGCATTTAGGATATTGCAAATGCCCTTTGCTGTATATTACACCTTTAAAAGAGACATGGTTGATAGGTGAGAAATTCTTGTCGAAGTTCAATTTTAATGGAGATAAGGTATGGATAACTCATTCATAAATTTTTTATGGTCTTGATGCATGTTGTATTTGTGGTTGGTGTGTATATGTCCTATATTTGTAATTGATGTGTGTGTGTAATTGCTTGTGTGGTTGTGCTAGTGTAGTTGATGTTTGTTGTAGCGTTGTGTAGTAGTAGTGTGTGTAGTAAAATACATGTATTTAATTTTTAGAGATTATATGAATTTATTTTTAGATATTGTATATAGTTTAGGAATTTATTTTTAAGAAAGTGTCCTAATTAATATTGTAACTATTTTGTTATATAAATTCCTAGTAGAATAATCAATAAAGATATAAGATTTGACCCCTATTTTTGACATGGTAATAGAGCTTTAGGGAGTACAATTCGGAATTTTTCAGCCTTCATTGTCGGAATGCTAATTTTTCGGCCTTCATCCTTGGAATTCCTTTTTATTTATAGTTGACTCACTTTAAGTTTTTTTTTTTTTTTTAACCTTGATTAACTCTTATCTACGATGGGTCGTCGGATTTTTCCCATTCTTGTCAACACCTAGTAGGAACCTAACTTGTCGACCCAGGAATTGCAAAGCAGGGTTTGGCGTTAGTTCTTGGCGCAGATAGCGTGACAGTTTTTGGCATCAGTTTTTTGGGTTAGGTCGTCGATGTTGTTTTATGTGTTTTTGGGTAATCAGCAGTCTATTCAATTGCTCTGACCTACAACCATTGATGACAATTGTTCTGGTCATCTTCTGTTGTTCTGGCGACGTTTCTGTTGGTCGCTAGGGTCGTCGGAATCCGTGTTCCATCTTCTATTGCTTCATTTAATAATGAACATTATAACATAATCATTATGACTTCCTATTTTTAGCCTTTTTTCAACTTACCATTTACATGTCTTATTTTCAATAAATTAATGCTATTACATTGTTTATATTTGAAAGTTTACTGTCTTTTTAAATCCCCCTAAAAAAAAAGAAAGAAAGATCATTTTATACGTGTTTTATTTATTTATTATTATTATTATTATTACGGAAGCAAATGTTAATTCTTATACACCTTTCTAAATTTGGATATTATTTGTGTAATAATTTAAATTTGGAAATTTATTGTACTTTTGCATTCCCTAAAAAATTATCATTAACATAAAATTAAATTAGAATGCAACTACTATCATGTTTACGATTAGAATTAAATGATAGAATGTTTGAATGCAAAGGAGGTTAAATTGGAATGTAATTAATACGAGAATGTGGCATCAATACAGTGACTGTTATATTATTAAGATTTTTAATAAACATTAGGGTGTTGTGATAGCATAATGAGAAGATTTCTATGATTAAATATATGGATGTTATTGTCCAAGTTGAAGCTTGCTTAATAAATTTACTTTTAAAGATAAATACAATTAACATGCTAGTTATAGATGTTAGTATTTTGTTGAAAGTAATAGGATAAATATTATTATTTAATAATTGAGGTTCTTATCTTACACTCAAACTAAGCGCGAGTTAAGTTTTGTGGTCAATAACAATTCCTATGAAATTATGATTAAAGGAGTGTGTGTATATTGGACTTACCTTCAAAGGGAGAGCTTTAGGGAAGATAAGGTGAGTTTAGAGAGTTTTCTTCTTGAGTTGAGCGATCTTTGCTTGCCAACTCAATCCCTTAGCCCACACCTGTTGTGTCCACATTTGTTGAGTCTCTAGCTACTAGTCCACATGTTTCGAAACCTGAAAAATCTGTTCTTGAAGACATGTAATTTGGTAAGAACATGGTGTACTCAAGATAAAAAAGGGATATTCACATTCTTGAATTTGTGCAAGTTTAAGAATCTGACTCGAGTCCTTCAAATGAGGTAACAATTTTTGATTTTCTAGCTTTGCAAAGTAAAACTAAACCTCGAAATAATGATGATGATTTGAACCTTCTAATTGCCCTTGGGAAAGAAAAGAGAATGCACAAAAAGACCACTATACTCCTTGTCACACTATCTTTCTTTCCAAAAGTTCTCTCCTAACTATAGAGCTTTTCTTGTCAACCTTAACACCGTCACCCTTCCTACTACCCTACCTGAAGCATTATCTAATGAAAAATGGAAGTAAGCCATGGATATATTAAAATGGAGGCTCTTGAGAAAAACAGGACTTGGGAACTGGTTAAATTGCCAACAGGAAAGAGGCCTGCAGGTTGCAAATGGGTCTATACAGTAAAATGTAAGGCTGATGGGTTGATTGAGAGATATAAGGCAAGGTTAGTGGGGTACTCACAAACTTATGGAATTGACTCTTTGGAAACGTTTGCGCTAGTTGCAAATATGAACATAGTGAGACTCATTTTTGTCCCTAGCTGCCGACCTTGGGGGAGTTACAACGGTTTGATGTGAAAAATGCATTCCTACATGGAGAACTAGAGGATGAGATTTATGTGGAAGTCCCACCTAGGTATGGGAAAAATATGAGTACTGACAGAGTGTGTAAGTTGGATAAAACTTTATATGGTCTAAAGCTTTTGTAAAGTTATGTTGGTTTAAGGATACAAAGTCAAGGAGACCATACTTTGTTCATCAAATACTCAGCTTGAGGGGGGATGACAGCCTTACTAGTGTATGTGGATGACGTCATTTTGACTAGAAATGATGAAAGAGAATAACAGGTTTTGAGTCAATGCCGAGCTAAAGAATTTGAGATCAAGATGCTAGGGAGATTGAAGAATTTCCTAGAAATTGAAGTTGCTCATTAAAAAGGGGGATTTTTATTTCCCAATAGAATTATGTGACTGATTTGCTTAAAGAGACAGGTCAAGCTACATGTAAACTAGCAAGTACTCCTATATACTCGAACCATAAACTAGGAAATGCAGAAGAAGATGCCATAGTGAACAGAGAAATGTATTAGCGTATTGTCGGACGGCTCATTTACTTGTCTCATATTAGACTTGATATAGTTTATGCAGTAAGTTTGATAAGCTAGTTCATGCATAGCCCAAGAAAGACTTACTTACAAGCTGCATATAGGATTCTATAGTACCTTAAAGGAACACCATGAAGGGGGATTTTGTTTGAAAGAGATAATGATATAACTCTTGAAGCCTATATTGATGCAGGCTATGTAGGATCTATTGTTGATAGGCGATCAACAACAGGGTATTGCACTTTTATTGGAGGATGACATGGAGAAGCCTGGAAATCTAGCGTCGAGGTAGAATTTCGTGCATTAGCACTGGGCATATGTGAACTACTATGGTTGAAAATCATCCTTGAAGACTTGAAGATTAATTGGGTTGGGCCAATGAAGCTCTATTGTGACAATAAGGCAGCAATAAGCATAGCTCACAACCCAGTTCAACATGATCGAACTAGGTATATTGAGATCGATAGGCATTTCATCAAGGAAAAATTGGACAGTGGCTTAATATGCACTCCATATGTATCAACACATGGACAACTTGCAGACATTCTCACTAAAGGGTTGAATAGTTCAACTTTTGAAAGAATTGTGTCCAAGTTGGGATTGGGAAGTTCCAATTCACCAGCTTAAGGGGGAGTGTAGAAAAATACATGTATTTATTTTTTAAAGTTATATGTATTTAATTTTAGATATTGCACAGATATAGTTTAGGAAATTATTTTTAGGAAAGCTTCCTAATTAATGTTCTAACTATTTTATGTTATAAAGTCCTAGTAGAATAATCAATAAAGATATAAGATTTGAACCTTATTTTTGATGGTGTGTAATAGTGGTTAATGCTGTAATTGGTAAGAATAGTTGCAGGGTTATAGTGGTAATTGTGCTAGGGATGTATAAAAGAGTTGTGAGCAAGAAAAAAATGAGTTTGATTACTACTGTTGTATGAATGGATTGGGGGGTGGGAGAAGGGAGAACCGGCTTTGGGTGCTCTGTTTGGAGTAGAGCTTGTGAACCTTGAGGTACCATTCAATGGTTTGCTTCTAATTTGATCCCAATTGGTGTGATATACTTTTATGTTAGGGATGTAAAAAAGAGTTTTGAGCAAGAAAAATATGAGTTTGATTACTACTATTGTAAGAATGGACTAAGGGGAGGGAAAAGGAAGAACTAGCTTTCGATGCTTTGTTTGGAGGAGTTTGTGAACCCTAGGTTAGAGGTATCATTCAGTGGTTTGCTACTAATTTGATCCCAATTGGTGTGATATACTTTTAAGGTGTCCTTTGCTACTTGTGGTGATCTTAGTTGTTTCAATTGGCGCCATTTGTGGGAAATCGGTGAAAAGATGAATGGGATGGAATGTTGGGTCATTGTGGAGAGATTCGTTGGAGGAGAAAGCATGTTCAATGAATTCTAGCCTCTATAATTTGGAGAAGAGATTGTCAAATTCGGAGGGAATGTTGCATGCTCTGGGGAGTGATAGACAAAAGGCAATCAATGAGAGCCAAAGAGAGGGCTTCAAGTTTGAATGGAGATGAAATGGGTAATGGGGTTTAATAGTAGGGATCTAATCAAGTATCGTTAAGCCGAAATGAAGAAGACAAGTCTGAAATGTTTGAAAAATGCCAGCAACGTCACTTTACCTATTTTCTTGCAATTGGTGCACTATAGATTGTTGTCATTCTCCTTTTGCTGGCTTTCTCTAGGCTGGTGTTTTTGTAGATTGTTCTTACCTTTCTTGCCTTTGTTTGTTTTAGTTGCTAGTTGATACAACCCCTAACGTTTCAAGCCCTTAATTGAGGGCATATACTTGACAAGAAGTTAAGAGGTTGAAAGGAGGGGGAGCCTCGATGTACGGGGTGAATGTCTTAAGTATTGGTGGAGAGCATATTGATGACCATGTACCAATAGAAAATGGGAGAAACAAAGACTCAATGGAATTATTGGTGGATGAGGAGTATCAAATGCATGCGGTGGACATGACATTGCTAATATTGATGGAATAGATCCAACACATTGGATCACACAAGTATAGTAGTTCTTTGAAGTTTTGAGTATGTGCGATGATCACAAAGTTCCTATTTTCTCAATGTAAATGGATGGTGGAGTTGTTTATTGGGGAAAATGTTGCAAAGGAGATTGACTCATTTAGATTTTAGAGATGCTTAGGTAGGAGGTATGTTTAGATTTGGTGGTTGAAAGGCTCACAATCTTTTTGAGTACTTGTCAACTCAAGGACAAAATTTGATTGCAATGAATTATATAGATGAATTTGAAGCTCTATCGTCTGAAGCTCCTGATATGAGTGAACTACTATTACTTGGATATTTCTTAGGAGTGCTTTGGGAAGATATTCACCTTAGGGTTGACATTGTGTTGCCTGCAGCTCTTGCTAATGCAATGCAATTATATTTGTAAGTAGAATAACGATATGGTAGAGGTCTCTTTGTTTCCCAGGTTTTACGTTTCAATCAGGTTGGGAGGTATAGCTGTAACAAGTGTTCAATCCAATAAAGTCTTTTGTTTGCAATACTACTTCTACTGCTCGAACTACATTGAATGTTTATCCTGCTTTTAAAACCATGGGAGTGCGTAGTAATATTGGTCATTGTATTATGGGTTGCCGTCTGCCACTGTAAAGGAGATTTTGTTTTCCAATGATAGCACTCATGATGATGGATTGTAGAGACATATTAGTCAGGGAAATAAATAGTTGACATATTCTTAGTTGCTTGATTAAAAAAATATAGGTTTACGTTTCCAATGTGATCAACCATACTATTCAAGTCTCATGTGTGCTAATAAAACGTTGTGTGTTACCGGTATGGAGGTAGAAATTTGATGCCAATGAGGAAGAGTGGGTGGAGGTAGAAGTTATTCATCCCTTATAGTAGCAAATTGTTTCGCGTGAAGTGGCTGATAACGGTTTGGTGTTATCACTCCTTGCTTTCAATGGGAGTACCTACCTTTGGGAGTGTTTAAACTCTAATTAAGAAGTACCTTTGGGTGATTTGCTTTCGAATTGATCTTAATTACTGTGATCTACTTTTAAGGTCCGTCTTTGCTACTTTAGGTGATCTTGGTTGTTTAAATTCACGCCATTTGTGGAAATTTTATCAAAAGATGATTTGGATGAAATCTTCTATTAAATTGGTGGGGGGAAATGTGATTGATTTGGGAGATGAATTACAAGGAACTATTGAGTTTCAAAATCAGTTGTGTTTAAGGGAAAAGAAAGTATGTTCAACGAATTGTAGCCTCTCTAACCGAGTATCCATTGATAGCCAATAGGTTTCTTTCCTTTAGGAAGATGAATGATCACCCATGTATCATTCTTTTCCAATGCACTAATTTCTTCCTGTATGGCTTTCCTCCATCTAGGACTTTCAAAGGCCTTATATGATGGTGAGAGGCCTTCATAGGAAACAAGGTTGTAGATAGGATGATTAGTGCATTATGTAACATCTTTTCTCAAAGCAATTGGTATATCAAGATCTTTATCACCATTTTCTTCATAACTCATAACTAAAATTTTCCTTGATTGACTGAATTTGAAGAGAGTTTGGTTTCGGTTCAGATTCTTGGTCGAGGACGAGAGGAATTGAGTCCACTATTTCCTTTCCAGGTCTTGCTTTCCTAGAATAGACACGCAACTCTTTGGTTACGGTTTGTGGAGGTGACATCCATGGAATTGTATATCTTTCTTGTGATGGGAGAGTAGCACTTATACCCCTTTTGATGAGATGGGTATCCAAGAAACACACACCTAATCGATTTAGGATCTAGTTTGCTTTGATGGTGTTGACTTATATGGACAAATACAGTGTGGTTGAGTATCTTTGGGTCTAAGGATGCGGGTATTTTGGTGTTTGGGAATTTCTTTAGGTGTATTTGGTATGGCATTTGGAATTTAAGGATTCTAAAGGGCATTCTATTAATGAGATATGCTGCTATAAGAATTGCTTCTCCCCAAAAATGTTTTGAAACATGTGTAGAGAACACAAGGGATCGTGCTAGCTCAAAAAAGTGTATTCTTTCTCTTTGCAACTCCATTTTGTTGGGATGTATTAATGCATGAACTAAGATGAATTATGCCTTGGTTAAGAAGATACGCCCCTAGTGTAGACTCAAAATATTCTTTTGCATTATTTGTTTTGAGGGCTTGAATCTTGGTTTGAAATTGTGTTTGTACCATTGAATGAAAATTTTGGAATATTTAAACTATAGATTTTTCTTTCATCAAGAATATCTAGGTTAACGTAGTATGATCATCAACAAATGATACAAACCACCTTGTTCCCGTGATGTTTTTTATTCTTGAAGGTCCCCATATATCACTATGAATCATTGCAAAAGGATGAGATGGTTTATATGAAGTGCTAGGATAAGGAGAACAATGAAGGAAAGAGTTTCTCGAGATACACGAAATTCGGATGACGAGGCGAAAATGCCATAACATGACTTCACTATCTTCACTAACATTTAACTGACTCACACAACTTGTACTTTGGTTTGTTCTTCTAGGTAGAGTTTGGCTTTTAAGGAAATAGAGTCCAGAATGCATCTTAACACTACTAGTCATCTTCCCTGAATCCAAATCCTGAAATTCACATAGGTTTGGAAAACATTTAGCCACATAGTTAAGATCATGAGTTAATCTACTAATAGAAAGTAAACCGTCGAGCCAAGTAATCTAGATAAGTGCTTAGTTTCCTCCACCTCGAAATGGGTCATTGACTCAGGTGCTACTAATCATATGACAAGTAATTCTAGTCTTTTCAACAATTTTTTACCACACACCTCCTTTTCCCTAGTTACTTTAGCGAATGGTTCTACATCATTAGTTTTAGGGTCTGGTAGTGTTCAACCTACTCCATTCCTTTCTTTATCATCTGTTTTAAGTATACCAGATTTCTCATTCAATTTAATTTCTATGAGCAAAATCACTCGTGATTTAAATTGTAGTGTCTCATTTTTTCCTAATTATTGTCTATTTCAGGATCTTTCGGCGAAGAAGATTATTGGTAAAGGACATGTGTTAGGAGGTCCCTATGTTCTGGATAATTAAGCAAATGTCTTCCAACCCATAGCTTGCTCAACTGTTTTAACACCTTTTGAAGCTCATTGCCAATTAGGCCATCTTTCTCTCTTTACCTTGAAGAAGCTGTGTACTCAGTTTCAGAGTGTGTCATTTTTATATTGTGAGTCATGTCAATTTGCTAAACACCATTGTCAATCTTATGTTCCTCGTGTCAATAAAAGAGCTAGTGCTCTTCTTGAGTTAGCACATTCAGATGTTTGGGGTCCTTGTCCAGTTATATCTAAAACTAGAGCTCGTTATTTTGTTACTTTTGTTGATGATTTTTCTCAAATGACTTGGCTTTATTTAATGTAAGATCGTTCTGATTTGTTTTCCCATTTCACTGCCTTTTGTGTTGAAATTCAGACTCAATTTAACACTTCGGTGTGAATTTTGAGAAGTGACAATGCCAAAGAATACTAATATGATTTATTTGATAATTATATGACCAAACATGGCATTATTCATCAATCTTTATTCTTTGATATACCTTTTGAAAATGATGTGGTTGAAAGAAAGAATAGGTATCTTTGTGAGACGGCTAGAGCACTATTATTTCAAACACATGTTCCTAAATACTTTTGGGTTGAAGCTGTGTTCACAGCATGTCTCTCTAATTAACCGTATGCCATCATCGGTTCTTAAAGGTAAAGTTCCTTATAGCATTCTTTTTCCTACAAAATCCTTATTCCCCATTGAGCCGTATATTTGGTAGTACATGTTTTGTTCGAGATGTTTGCCCTCAATTCACCAAACTTGATCCTAAATATGTGAAATGTGTTTTCTTAGGTTATTCTTGTTTACAGAAAGGTTATTTGTGTTATTGTCTTAGTCTTAATAAATTTTTTACATGTGTCGATGTCACCTTTATGGAACATTGTCCTTTCTTTCTTGCTTCATCTAAGCCTATTAATAGTAAGGGAGAGACTGATGATTTATTGGTTTACCACATTACCTATCAATCCCCAAATGTTGAATCCACACCATTGTCTCGTCTGCCAATTTGTCATGTGTGTACCAGACGTCAGAATCCACCTATCACATGCCCAGCTACAGTCTCTTTTTCGGCATCTGATCCAATAGATAATGATCTTGATCTCCCAATTGCTCTTCGCAAAGGTAAACAACAATTCACATACCCTATTTCATCATTTGTGTCATATGATCACTTATCACCTGCCTCATGTTCGTTTGTTGCCTCTCTTGATACTATATCCATTCCTAAAACTATTAATGAGGCCTTATCTCATCTTGGTTGGCATATGGCAATGATAGGGGAGATGAATGCTTTAGATGCTAATAGTACTTGGGATTTAGTTAGTTTATCTGTAGAAAAAAAAAGGTTATTGGATGTAAATGGGTGTTTGTAGTTAAAGTTAATCTTACTGGATCTATTGCTTGCCTTAAAGCTCATCTCGTTGCTAAGGGCTATGCCCGGACATATGGTGTACATTATTCTGATACCTTCTCTCCTGTGGCTAAATTAACCTATGTTCGTTTGTTCATGTTTATGGCGGCTACTAATGATTGGTTATTGTATTAGCTAGATGTAAAGAATGCTTTTTTACATGGTGATCTATAGGAAGAAGTCTATATGGAGCAACCACCTGGTTTTGTTACTCAGGGGGAGAATGGAAAAGTTTGTTTTCTTCGAAAATCACTATATGGTTTGAAGTGAAGTCCGCGAGCTTGGTTTAGCAAATTTAGTAAGGGTTTGGAATGAGCAAGAGTAAATCTGATTATTTAGTGTTTTATAGACTCTCTTCATCCGGCATTATTTTTCTTGTGTATGTGGATGATATCATTATTACAGGCGACGATGATGTAGGAATATCTTCCTTGAAAACTTTTCTTCAAAGTCAGTTCTACACTAAGGATTCGGGGTCTTTGAAGTATTTTTTAGGACTTGAGGTGATGAGGAGCAAGAAAGGTATTTTTCTATCTCAGTGCTTAGCTTATTAATAGAGACAGGAAAGTTGGGTGCAAAACCATGTAGTACTCCATTACCACCTAATTTACAACTCACCAAAGATGGAGAGTTATTGGATAATCCTAAGAGGTATAGAAGATTAGTGGGAAATTTGAATTTTCTTACAATAACTCGTCCTGATATTGCGTATTCTATTAGTGTTGTGAGTCAGTTTATATCTTTTCTAACAATTCATCATTGGGCTACATTGGAACATATTTTGTGTTATTTGAAGAGTGCTCCTGGATGAAGTATAGTGTATAAGAATCATGGTTATTCTCATATAGTGTTTTTCAAATGCTGACTGAGCAAGATCTAAAATAAATAGGTTATTGTGTTTTCTTCGGTGGAAATTTTATTTCATGGAAGAGTAAGAAACAAAATGTTGTGTCTAGATCAAGCGCAGAATCAGAATATAGAGTTATGGTTGAATCTACTTGTGAGGTGTTATGGATATATCAATTATTGATTGAGGTTGGGCTTAAGGTTTCAATGCCAGCAAAGTTGTGGTGTGATAACCAAGCTACACTTCATATTGTATCAAATCCTGTGTTCCATGAGCAAACTAAACACTTCGAAATTGATTGTCAATTTATTCGAGAAAAGATACAATAGCTTTGATCTCTATAGGATATGTGAAGACTGGAGAGCAATTAGGAGATCTCTTCACTACGGCTCTACATGGACCTCGGGTTAATTATCTTTGTAGCAAGCTAGGCATGATCAACATCTATGTACCATAACATTTAAGGTCAGGTATAAGTTTTTGAATGGAAACAAAATTAGATGTGGAGGACATTTTTACGGATAATAGCATGTGTGATATGTATTTGGCTAATTCCTACAATAGTAAGTAAGAATTATTGGCCACTACAAATTTCCTATTATTAGAGCGGTATAAGGATTTTTTGAGGCATTCGTGTAAGAAGGGAATAGAGGCTTACCTGAGTAGGCTATGAGCTTCAGATGAGTTGCTGAGATTTCGACATGGTTTTTAGCTTTTGAATTTGTTCTCTATTGAGCTCTTGAATTGCTGAATTTTCATCTGCTTTAGTCTTCTCAATTGTTTGTGCTTGAGGACTCTGTTGCATCATGGCTATCCCAGTTTTGGCATGGTAGCATACCAATCAATTTCAACCATATCTCGTCTGTCTAGGTTTCTTCTTGTAGGTGCACCATTGATTGTCGTTCTTCTTCTTCCACTGGTTTTCTCTTGCTTGCTGTTTTAGTTGATTAAAATTTCCTTTCTTGTTCTGGTTTGTTTTAGTTGCTAGTTGATACAACCCCCAATGTTTCTGAACCATTATTGAGGGTTTATACTTGGCATGAGGCTACTATGATGGGAATGAAATCACATCCATCACAAATTTCTTTGATGAAAGAAGCAAATCACAGGAGACGGAGGTGGACAAATTTAGGTCGGTGAGTGACGGCATTGGATTGTTGTGCATCATATCAACAAATCCATGTTAGGACTACTCTCTTACTGGTACGTCATATCCGGTAAGGGTTTAGGGTTATCTTTTGTTATTGTTCGTTATTTTGATTGATTGGAATCGAGTATCGTTGATTGTCGTCTCGGAATTGGAATTACTTACTTATATTATGGAAATAGGCACATCATCTTTTTGGTATTAGAGCCCCAGTTGAGAAAGGGGATTGTGACTATTGAACTTCCATTGAAAGAAATTAGGGTTTTTGATATTGTGCATGGTGTTGTGACTGATTGAGATTGAATTGGGGTTGAACACTGGTTGTTGAACTCCCTCGTCCCCAACAGCCGAAATTCAAATTGGAGTATTATCCTCCTATATCTTAAGGGGTGTTACCTAAGATCAAGCCTCCTCCCTTAGTTGTTGTCCAAGGAGCGAAGAACTGGGAACACACCATAGGCGTTTTCTTGGGAAAAAGATTACCATTCTCTCTTGTGCAAGCCACGACACTAAGGATATGGAAGGATTATGGGATAACAAATGTGCTTTGCAACAAGGAAGGGTTTTTCTACTTCCAATTTGCAAATGACATATTCTTGAATAATATCCTAAAAAGGCCATGGTTCTTTGCTAAAAGATTTTTAGTTCTCCAGAAATGACAAACCGTGATGCTATTAAATAAACCGAAACCATCTAAAGTTCCAACTTGGGTAATATTTTTAGGAATTCCTTGTGAATACCTTCACTCATTAGGGGTAAGTTACATAGCAAGAGCTGTTGGAAAACCCATTTAAGCTAATATGCTCATGGCATGCCAATTGAGAGCTAATCAAGCTAGGGTAATGGTGGAAGCGGATGCCAATGAGGAAGTGGTACATTGGGTGGAGTTGGAAAGAGAAGATGGAATACCAATGGCTACCACCATGTTGCTCAACATGTAAGGTCTTTGGACATATATGTAACATAGTGAAAACCGATGGACAATTAAGTGTTAAAAGAGAACTCCACGAAGGAAAATAAGACGTGGGTAAAGGTACAACATAAAGGATCAAAAAACAAAGGAAATGAGGATGCTGATGGGAAGCATGCTGAAGGGGAGAAGAACCCTCAAGAGGGAAAGAGGGAAGCTTCGGAGATATACATAGAGCTTAAAAACTCCAATCCCAATGAACCAATTGAGCTGGAACTAGAGATTGTACCTTCACAAATTTCCTGAAACTCCTTGAAGTGGAGGAGTATGAAAACAAGGTAGAGGATAAGGAGGAGGATGAGGGCAAGGAAAGAACAGACTTACTACACCAAGTTCTCAAAAGTTAACTGGTACACTTAGAAACCTTGCGATGATTAACTAGGCTTCATCTAGTGAAGGGAGATAATCTGGTTTGAGTGCAAAGAAGAGGAGGAAGAAGAAGATTTACAATCGCCAGAGGCATTATACTTAATAAAAGTTTTTCATTATAATGAATTTGGCTTCATGGAACATAAGAGGTCTCAATGACTCATTGAAGTGTGCAGAAATATGGAAGTTTTGTAGGGATAATGGAATATCGGTAATGGGGTTGCTGGAAACTAGAGTAAACCAGAATAATGAAGAGAGGGTTAAGTCATTTCTAATGGCAAATTGAGAGTTTAGAATTAATTCAATGGCTAGAAAGAGGATATAGTTGATGTGGGACCCAACAAGCTAGAATCTTAGAATGGATAAAGAGTGCAAGCAGTTCTCCCATTGGTATTGCACTCATCTTGGATCAAACGTTTCCTTTTATGCTCCATTATATCTATGCATCCAATTCTGAAAATGAGAGAAAATTACTGTGGAAAGACTTGGCCGAGTTAGCTCCTTCCATGTTTGATCATCCATGGGTGGTACTAGGGGACTTCAATGTGATTAGATTGATCAATGAGAGGAAAGGAGGTAATATAAGGAAAACACCGGCAATGATGGATTTTGTAAATTTCCTTGATGAAGTGGAACTTGATGACCTTCGATTTGGGGGGAGTCTACTCTTGATCGAATAAACAATTGAAAAATCCAATTATGAAAAAATTAGATAGGATATTGGTTAACTAAAGATGGCTAAACAACCTACCCAATTGTGATGCTACTTTTGTAGTGCTTATCCTTTTTTATCATTCAATAGGAGTTCTACATATAAAGCTGAGTGTAGGAAAAAGGAAATATCCATTCAAATTCTTTGAGTTTTGGATGGAATTGTAGGATTTCCTCCCTCAGGTTGAAGCAATTTGGTCACACAAAATCAAAGGCTTGAATATGTTTCAAATAGCAACTAAAATGAAATTACTAAAGAAGGAACAGAATTCAAAAATTGGAGCAATGCCAAATTCTCATACCTTTTAGAAAGAGTCAAGTTAGCAAAGGAACATTTAATGGCGATCCAAAGCTCAATAGCAAAAGGAGATAAAGTACTACTTGACCAAGAAAAAGAAGCTTTTAAGGAATATTATCTGCTAAGGGGAGCAGAAGACTTCATACTTCCATAAAGTGATCAGTCATAGAATAATATAGAAAGTTGGTTGTTGTATTTTCCTTTCATTCATAAAAAAATTAAATGAGCAATCATATGCTCTTTGTTTAAGTATTCTGCTGGGATTAAATAACAATTTCTGTAAGGTTTCCAAGCAGTCATTTCGAGGAGTGTGATAATCGTTCCACCTTTTCACATGCGGTATTTAGGCAGGTTATCATGGGCATCACCTGTTGTGACCAGATTTATAACCCTTTAATGCTGATTAAACTCTGATTTAGTTTCTGGCAGGGGAACATTTTCTGCTGAGTTGAATTTATTTATAATTTCAGTTCTGCAATCACTGGATCAAGATGCTCGGAAGGATCTCACTCCAATAAAGTTGAAGCAAATGGCTGCTAAATTTGCCACCTCCACTGTCAAAACACAGATGGCTTCCTTCAAGATTATCATCTATTTGTCACGTGCTGTCCAGTTAATAACACAGAAGCATCTTGGTGAAGAAGTTTAATGCTAGACATGATAATATGATAATTGCAGCGTTATGGAGTCTGGGCTGACTGGGACATTCCTTATCTAACTCTTGATCCGGAGTATGAAGCTTCTCAGGTAGTTTTTTGCAGGTTATGGCCGAGTCTTTTTACTCTTTAGATTCTAGACACATACAAGCATAAATTTTGTTAATCCGTTAGAGGATTCTGTTAATAGATTGATGATGCTAAACATTCCGTCAAGTCCTTTAAGAATTTTCTTGGCCTCTGACACCAGTTGAATTGCCTTCTTTTTTTGAAGTCTCTTCTTTTGGATGCATAATCTCGCTTTTCTTTTTGTAAGAATTTGCTGTTGTTTCTTTCTAGTTATTCCATTTTGATGCAGTTGCTCAATACGTTTCTGTATTGTTAACGCGTAACATACACATGTTATACTATTGAGTAGTATGGACAGTAAGAGGGTTGAGTAGAGTGATTATGATCTGCTTTATTTACAAGCCAGGGAGATGATTTTTCCCCCTTAAATAACTGTTTTCGGTAAAGGGAGTACGTTCAGACGTATCCAACATTGTTCTTGCTGGTGAATTTGAATACGAGGATCCTGTTAATGGCTCTATTTCACAGCACTAGGGTATCCGGCATTTGTTCGAAGATGGATACCTCTGATCGTGGCTTAGGAGTTTGTGGATTTTTACTTGAGGCAACCTTGACATGCCTCCATTCTCTTGTAAGATATCTCTAGTCCAATGAATATCATTTTGCACGAATCGATTGATACTGGTACTGATGTTGGATGCATTATGACAGGTTCAAATTGCTCTCATGCGTTCGAAGATGCAGGAATTCAGCGGTCGATCTGCTCCCACTGTTATCACATAAAGTCTTTGGCTATGAGATAAGCATCAAAGCCTTGAAAGGGGCTTGACCAGTAAGATGAAAAAAATAATATATAATATAAACGAAGTTGAGAGTTTTATGCTGTCCCCGATGCTTATGTATTTTTGTCATATTTATGTTAGCGAAATATTTATTTCATCTAATAATGAACGTTATAACATATATATATATATATATACATACATAAAGAAAAAACGTTATGACTTCATATGCAGTCGTACCATGTCACTCGATTTGATCCACCGATCGTCGGTATTGAAGCCCCATCGAAGACAGCAGTCATCGGGTGTCGATGAGAAGGCAGGCTTGCAACTTTCCTCTTCGTACTTTACGTTTTCCGGCAGCAGTGACACGTTCCATTTTGATGCAATTGATCAATACGTTTGTGTATTGTTAACGCATAACTGATTAGATATATATATGTTATGCAGAGGTGGTGTAGCTTAGTAGTTGTGGCTATCCGTTCCTCACGTGTTTCTGCTATAGCTTGAAGAAGCAGAGAAAGATATTTCCAGAAAACAGGAGTATAAATACTGTATGCATAAGCAAGTTTTGCTTCTTTTTGGGTTTATAGGTATATATAACATATCCATTGCATTGGTGCTGATGTCAGGAGTATAAGTTTTGCTGGAGACGTTATATGCTATGTCTCATGGATTCGGAAATGTTACTTATACATGCTGTCAGGAAGTTGAGAGTGAAGAAAGAAAGAAAGAAAAGGAAACAAAACAGAGTGAGTGTTTTTACTCTCTGCTGCTTCTATTGCGTTGATGGTCACCAATAATTTTACACAGTGTTTCAAGGATGTTCATACATACAGGTAAGCTGCCCTCTTTATTTTTAAATTGGATGTTGGTTTTTATTAAAAATGGTTACCGAAAAACCGATGTCCAGGATGCCCCAGAAATTGATAGGACAACTCTGTCGAAATTTCAATCAAAAAAACAAAAAAAATTCATTGCATCAAACCTTTTAGGACGATTATAATATTAGCTCCTACTGCTGTGAGATAAAAATGGTAATGTATATATCTACTTAAATCCATGCAATTAACATAGGTACTTTTATTATATGTACCATATCATATCAATGAAAGTGGCTTGTTAGAAAGATTAAGAGTAAATCAACACTTTTGAAAGACTTAGCATTAGAAAGAACATAAAAGTTTATTGAACCCTGTCAGTACATTTAATATGCTTGATTATATTATTCAGAATTTTGGAATTGATTAATAATGGTCATAATTGGTAGATTTGTTCTCTCCACAGCGGTCATTGGGTGGCATTTAGGATGTTGCGATTGCCCTTTGCTGTATATTACACTCTTAAAGAAATGAGGTGGACAGGCGAAAAATTCCTGCCGGAGTTCAATTTTTTATGGAGATAAGGTTTGAATAACTCATTTGATGTTCTCTATGAATTTTCTAGTTCATTTGCTAACATACTTTTTCTTTTGCTACTTTTTTTGTTAATAAGGATGTTGTCGTTGGTTAAGTCTTATGGGTTTGAGCTGATCCAATAAGTATATGCAATAACGTTAAGTTTTACTATTTTTAAATATATCGAGAATTAATCTTTACTAATGTCTTGTCACTCGCTACAAGGAAGAGTTTGAAAAGTTGGATCTCAAATGTTGCAATTCGAGAGACACCATGTATTCATCTGTTAATATATATATATATAGCAAGTCATATAGTATTTTTTTGTGATGCATGATAATATAGGATAAAACGTAAGTATTTTATGAATTATATGATTTAATAATCATATGAAATAGGATCATTTTATGTTGCATATTACATATAGGTTATAATATATACTAATATCAATATTTAGTAGTGATTCACTATATTCATCACATCATGCTAAACATTTGACAATTTATAGTCATAAATCAATAAAGATATATTGTGATCAATATTATTTAATTGTATGAGTATATATTGTATGTAGATTATACAAGACAATTGATACTTTAATTTATGTTTAGATATTACATGAATTGTAAGAATTGTGCTATATCTTATTAAGTTATGCAAAAATCGTAAATTGTTTCATATTCTATATTTTCATTCATTATGTATTTTCCGATAAAACATTTTCATTTTCATATATTTCTACTAATAGATATATACTATTAATATTCACAAAACAATGATAATAAGTTCGTATATCTCTATAAAGTAATAAAAACTTTCCATCTCAAATAGCTTATGACATTTGAGTATATTTTGAGTGGTATAATATTTTAATAATAGTATGTTTTAAGGATTTTTTTTAATAAAAAAAGTGTTCTCTTTTTTTATTTATTTTGTATTCTCTACAAAAACATTTTAACAGGTATATTTTCTTATAAAGCATACTATTGTATTTGTTAAACTCAAAACTCAAAAATCACCTAAAATCTCTATAGTTACCCTTAAACAGTTCATTCTTGCCAACCCTTGTTCTAGTTCTTAGATTTTCTTAAACAGTTCCTTCTTTCCAACCCTAGTTCAAGATGTTGTATCTCATTGGGTTTAACTATTCTTATATGAATTTTCATTCTTCCTCACTTGGGGGATGTGTATGAACTTATAGAAGATTGGCATCTCATTTGTTTTGGGTTGTTATGAAGAGGGATGTTTATGCCTTTGTAGGTTCTTGTGCAATGTGTCAAAGCAATAAATCTCAAAATTTATCTCTAGCTTGTCTTCTCAATCCATCGCCTATTCCTAAGGTTGTGTGGGAAGATATTTCTATGGATTTGATAGTTAGCTTACCTCATTCTCGTGGATTGGAAGTAATATTTGTAGTTATTGATCATTTCTCCAAATATGCTCATTGTTGTCGCTAAAACATCCCTATTCGGCTGAATGAGTAGTTGAAGTGCTTATGAAGGTAGTGATGTGACTTCATGGGTTTTATAGAAGTATTGTGAGTGATAGGAATCCTCTTTTCGATAGTAATTTTTGGAAAGCAATGTTTGTGTTACAAGGAATCAAACTAGTTTCACTGCAGCCTATCATCTAGAAACATATGGATAGAAAGAGAATTTGAATAGGAGTCTTGAATGTTTTCTTCGTTGTTTTGCTGGAGAGCATCCAACTTCTTGTTCTTTGTGGGTAAGTTAGGTTGAGTTTTCATATAGTACATCCTATCTTTCATTTGCTAGCATGACTCTCTTCAAGGTTGTCTATGGTCTGCCACTACCATCTTTGCCTCTTTACATCAATAAACATTATAGAGATGTCATGTATAAGGTTGGTGGTTAGTTATTTTTGTATCTCAGACCTGCTCTTTAGACTAGAATGGGTTGCAAAACGTCTTCAAATGTGGAACCACGTTTCTATGGTCCTTTTCAAATTGTGGGTCATGTTAGACGTGTGGCTTATATATTGAATTTATCTATGGGATGTAAGATCATTTGGTACTCCATGTTTCATTGCTTAAGAAGTCTGATGGATTATGAGTTTAAAATTCATTTGATGTATCTGGTGTTTGTAGTAGGTATGTGTATGTACTACATTTGTAGCAAGGGTTTATGTAACTGTTTGTGTAGCTGTGCTGGAGTGATCAATGTTTGTAGTAGCGGTTAGTGCTGTAATTGTAAGAAATATTGTAGGGGTATAGTGGTAATTGTGCTTTGGGATGTAAGAAAGAGTTATAAGTAGGAAAAAAGGAAGTTAGTTACTTATGTTGTAAGAAAAGACATTGGATAAGCGGAAGGGAGAATTGGCTTTGATGCTCTAATCGGGCTGGAGCTTGTGAACCTTAATTGAGTATTACCTTTGGGTGATTTGCTTCTTAATCGATCTCAATTGCTATGATCTATTTCTTAGGTGCTTCCTTCACTATTTGTGGAGATTGGAGTGGTTTCAAGTAAGATTTGTAGACACCAAATTTCTATGTTAATTGATAGTGGAGCTAGTCATAGGTTTGTGTCCAAAATGTTGGGAGAACAATTGAAGTTAAATGTAAGTCATACTACATCTTTCACTGTTAAAGCCTGGTGAGGGGCATGCAATGGTGTCTAGAGGATATTGTAAAAAATTTTAGTACGGGGGTCGCTATCTAAAGATGGTTGTTAGTTGCTATGCTCCCGAATTAGGTGGAGTAGATGTGATTGTTTGGGTGGCTTGGTTGCAGACAATAGGAGAAACTAAAGTTGATTGGAGCGCAATGACAATGAAGATTTCGTGTAGGGGTATAGAATATATATTACAAGGTAATCCTACTTTACATAAATCTAATATCACCTACAAGTCACTTTTGAAGTTGGTGGATTGTGAATTTTTTAGTTTGTTGTGGACTTCAAATATAACTGCTGTGGATATGTTGTGTTTTACAGTTGATGCTAGTGATTTGCCAACACCTTTTATTCAGTTGCTATAAGAGTATGCTGATGTCTGGGAATGCAAGGGTTTGCCTCTATTAAGGCATATTAATCATCGCATTCCATTAAAAGATGGGGTGGCTTCTATTAATTTCAAATTGTATTGGTATGCACAAGTCCAAAATGATGAGTTTGAGTGTCGAAAGAGATGTTGGGAGAGGGAACTATGCAAGGTAGTTTTGGCCCTTTTTTTGGTCCGGTTATTTTGGGTAAGAAAAAGATGAGGCTTGGAGATTTTGTGTTGACTATGGGGCTTTAAATGATGCTATTGGATTCAGCAAAGGTTAAGAATGTATTAGCGTGGCTTTTTCCAATTTCAATAAAAGTTGTGCATGGATTTTTTGTACTATCGGGGTTGGCACAGAAAGTTCAACAAAGAATATGGAAAGTTATTGCCCTTTTAACTTACTTGTTGAAAAAGAATGCTTTTGAGTGGAATGAAGAGGCCTTATTATCATTTCATGCTTTACAACAAGCTTTAGTTTAAGTGCCTGTTCTTGCTATGCCTAACTTTACTTAGCCTTTTACGATTGAATGTGACACTTTATCTGATAGGATGTTGGTTATGACTACTAATGGGAAAGAATTTATGGCTTTGGTAATGGCTATATACCATTGGTGCTCATATTTACTTGACAACATTAGTTGTCGAAACTTATGGGTTAAGAGTTTGAGATATAATATAAGAGTGGTAACGAGAATAGAGTAGTTGATGCTCTTTTAGGTTAGTATGAATAGATTGAATTGGCAGAGATATTTGGTCCTATTTAGACAGATTTAGATGCAATTCAAGAAGATGTGCTCAAGGATTCTTCTTTGGCATCCAAAGCAGTTGATAAAAGAAGTAAAAGATGCTGGTTAAGGTTTTCATTTAGTGAATTACAATTAACATTTTGATGACAAAGTTGTGCTTCGTACGGGTTTTTATTGGGTGCAACTGTTCTTGCATGAATTCCACTTCTCCCATGGGTAAACATGCAGGTTTATGCACGAGCTTGTTGGTTGGCCACAAATTTGTTTTGAGTAGGTAAATGAGAAAATTCATGGCATATTTTGTGGCTTTTTGTGCAGCATGTTAAAGAAATAAGGTGCAGCAACTATCATTAGCTGGTTTGTTAAATCCTCTTCCTTTTCGTAAAACTGCGTGGGATGACATATCAGTGGCCTTTATAAGTAGATTACAACGTTCTAGAATGTTTGCTATTATATGTGTTGTAGTTGATCGATTTTCAAAGTATGCTCATTTTTTGGTGATGAAGCACCCATATACAACAAAACCTATTGTTGAGTTTTTTATGAAGTGGTAAGACTTCATGACCTCCCTTGTTCCATAGTAACTGATCGAGATTCATTCTTTGTAACGACTTTTGGAAAGAATTATTTGTTCTTCAAGGGACTCGGAAACATTTTCTTTGTTTGGCTTATCATTGGGAAACAAATGGTCAAAGTGAGGTCTTGAGTATACGTATGGCTTGTTTCCTTTGTTGTTTTGCTTTCGAAGTTCTTGACTTTTGGGTTTTTTTGCTTCAAGGGACTTGGGATGGTACCTTCTGAGGTGGTATATGGTCTTCGTCCTCCATCTTTACCCATGTATTCGTCTTGAGATGTCCAAAATCCTACTTTTAGTGTTGCAATACAATCATGAGATGAGATGTTGGCTCGTTTGAGCAGTAATTTGGAGCGAGCACTGCTGTGGAATTGTGTTATGGCTAATAAACATTGATGTGATGTCAAGTGGTGGTTAGGTGTTTTTCAGATTAGGGCCAGCCCTTTAGCTAATGCTACTAATGAAGCTGGCTTCTAAACTTGCTCCATGTTTTTTTCAACCTTTTTTGATTGTGGAAAGGGTGGTAAATGTTGCTTACAAGTTGAAATTACATCTAGGGTGTCGCTTGAATCTAGTTTTTCATGTGTCTTTGCTTAAGAAATCACATTGTTTCTTTTCTCTATTAAATGATCTTCCAGTAGATTTGCTGTATGATGATTTAGACATGACTACTAGATGGCAAAGTAAAATTTTGGGCTACTGTTTTGAAGTTTTGGATGTATTAGAGGTTCCTCAGGTGTTTGCTCAATGGGATGGTGTTTTTGCAGATGAAGCTACGTGTGAAGATGCTGATGCTATACATACGCAATTTCCCCTTTTTGTCCTTGGGGACAAGGATCTTTTTGAAGAGGGTTGTAGTCATATGTCCCCTTGGGTTTCTAAACCATTGTGGAAGGTTTATACTAGGCATATGGCTACTACGTCCAATTAGAGGTGTTTGGTGGTGTTATGTGTGTGTATGTAGGGGGTGGTGTAGGGTGTTTTGTGATGTATGATGGTGTTTTGGTGGTGGTGTTAAGAGTATAGGGGGTTTGTAGATATTATGTGGTGGAATTTTTGTAGATGGAGGGATGTTAGTTGTTAGAAAGAAATTGGGCAACCCTATAAATAAGGGATGAATTGTTGAGTAGGGAGGTTTTTGGGATGATGAAAAGTAAAACCCTATTATAGAGCTGTCTAGATAATGATTGGCTTCTCCAAAGAGATTGTGTAGGAGCCTATTGAAAGGTTCATATTGACCTATCATAGAGCTGTCTAGAAAATGATGCTATAGGGGACAATATCAGCGTCTTGTAGGTAGATTAATGTATTTATCTCTTTCATGACTTGACCTAACTTACGTGATTAGTGTTGTGAGTCAAGCTATGCATGCCCCCACAAGATGTCACATGAATGCAATGAGCCATTCTAAAATATTTGAAAGGACGAGAGGAATACTATTTAAAAAGTCAACTGGCAAGTACATTATAGGGTTTGACGATGCTGATTGGGGAAGAGGAAACTCTGATTGTAAGTCTACTTAGGGTTATTGCCTAGTAGTATGGGAAAATCTAGTGAAATGGAAAAGCAAGAACGAGAGAGTTGTAGCTCAAAGTAGTGTAGAAGCTGAGTTTCACACTATAGCATGGGGAGTTTATGAAGTCATTTGGGAGCTACATGTGCCTTTTCGTTTTGCTATTCGTGTTTATTGACGAATCCTTTGCCATGAAGCCTTTTGAGGAATTTTTTTGTAAGCTAGGAATGATCAATATCTTTCCCTTAGCTTAAGGAGGAGTGTTGGTAGATTTAGCATTAAAGTTGGAAGTTGAATTAATGTCATAGGTTAGTGGAATTAATGTTGTGGGTTAGTTGGGGTTTGTGTAGTAATAATTATTGTTAGCAACCTTGTTAGGATTATCTATAAATTTGTTTTCTTATGTACAAATGGTAGTGTCTTGAAATAATACCATATTATGTTTTCTTCTGTGGCTAATGGTGAATGCACAGTAGCTACAAGGGAGGGAAGTCTACACCCATCTGCTATGTAGTTGAAACTTTGTTTGTCAGAGTTACGATATAGTTTGTTGTCTATGTCATTGACTTAGATAGGTTTAATCTAATGTTTTGGCATAAATATCGGTCACCTCAGTTTTTTCTACAAAAATCAATTTCCTTAAGTATTAGAGTGTTTGTAGAAGCATATCGATTGGTGTCCTTCTTTGATGGGTTGAAGTACTTGAAGTTAGTTGTTATTGAGCTCTTTTTTTTTTTTTTTGCTTGGTTTTCCCCTTTTTTGGTGTTAGTTTTTAATTCTTATCACAAGGATGAAGAATAGCAAAAATTTCGGAACTAGGAGATTTACTAGTTACAATTATCTTCAGATTTAATAGTAATCTACATTCTCTTCCTTGCACGAGTATTACTGGATACATATGATGGTGTCAACAAAAACTAAGTAAGAGAGATTTTCTTCCACAATTTCTTCAGAGACATTAGTGGTTTCAATTGTGAAGATTGCATTATGGCTAAAAATTCCTCAAAACAAGTCTTTGTTAGAACTAATGTTGTATATTTAAAAATATTAACCTTATTATGGTAGTTCTACCTAGAGTGGGCTATAGTCATTGAAAGACCAAAGGTGTATACGCGATATCCAGCCTAGACATACATGTTTGGTTAGGATAAATTTTCTTCTTGAATATTTTGGCCCTATGCCACCAAAGTTGATTCTCCTTGGTTGGTTAAATCCTTCTGATTTGTTGAGTTTCAAGGCTCTGGGTGCTCAACATCATTATAGGACATTTCATCATCTTGTGACCGGTGGGCAAACTGAGGTGTTGAATTGTTGTTTGGAATGCTAATCACGTTGCTTTGCTTTTGAGAAGCCCAAATCATGTGCCGATTGGTTAGATTGGGCTAAGTACTCCTATAATATATCTTACCACCCTTTTGCTTGCTTGATTTCATTTGAAATAGTTTATGGTTGGCCTCCTTTGTTGTTTCCTACTTATAATCCTTAGTGTATCGGCTATAAGAGCAATAAAAAAGATCATCGTTGGGATATTCTTTTGATATGGGGTAATGGGTGTTTCTACGTCTTTGACTGGCTTTCAATTCTACACTTTAAATGCAAAGCCACTCCTAAGCTAGAACCATGATATTATGATCCATTTCAAATTGTGGAAAGGATTGGTGGTGTTGCTTTTCGAGTGAAGCTGTTGGATGCTTTTTATTGAGTATTTCGTGCTTCTTTTTTCAAGTAACCTATTGGTTCTTTGCCTATGGTTGTCGATTTAACTACTGACTTGTTGCTTGCCAAGTGTGAATCTATCTGTGTGCCTATGCGTATTTTATGGCTTATTTTATGTGATAGAGATGGGATGGATGTGCATTAATTGTTTGTTCGGTGGCATGGAGTGTCGGTGGATGATGGTACTTGGTTTGATAAATGCTCCTTTCAGCTTCAGTTGCCTTCTTTTGTCCTTGAGGACAAGGACAATCTTTAGGGGGGGCAGTATTGGTATAGCCACTAGAGAATTCTCAAATTTGATCGGCATAGTAAAAGTTGCTTGGTTGCTATTTATTTGATGGAATTTTTGGTACTATAGATTTATTGAGAGATGAATATCCTATGGGCTTATACTCACATAATGGTATGCAGAATTAATGTACGTGTTAGGATTATGCTCTCTGATAAGTGGAATTACTACTTATGATCAATCTGCGAGAATCAAAGAACAAACATGCTGCTGTTGATAAACTGGAGTATTACTTGGAATCATTTTTTAGTTATTTGTATAATGGCATACAAAATTATATTTCAGAGGGGGATACTTAAAATCATCAACTTCAAAAGGGTTTGCAGGGAGGAGGAAAATCAGATGACTGGTGGGAGTTGCACTTTCCCAGAAGGGTCAGCAAAAATTCATTTGTACTGTATTTTACAGGACTTTGGTATCAAGTATAATAGGGAAAATGGTGGACCAGCTCCTGAAGAAATAACTAGTAAGATTTATGAGAACACTAAAACAATCAGAGAATATTTTGATTGCTGGAGATCTCTTGAATGTTAGCATCTCATATAGCCTTTTTTTTTTCCATCTCTTCTCTTTTGTTCCTTGTATACTCTGATGGTCGTTCTCTTCATTAGTGTCACCAATGTGCATTACTAGGTTGACATTTCTGCATTGGGTGTGACAAGCTTCATCGGGCTTGTGGGACAGTTTGATGTTGAGGTGTTCGATTCAGCTACTGATTATGTGTAATTGATGAAGTAAGCTCCCTCAATAAATAACCCTCACCCTTTTTAATAATATTGTACACTTCTTTTTGGTGGTCTTGTGTTAGAAAACATCATCAACTTGTTACTTGACAAATGACAAGCAGGGCTTCTTGTTAATCTTTAGTTTTTGTGGATGATTTTCAGCATGATACTAATCACAGTGTTTCTACAAGCCTATTATGGTCCTAACCCCTTTTATTGACAAGAAAAATAACATGACAACTCGGGCTAACAAAATTTCATTGGAAATTAAAGTTTATAGTAGAGAGATGAAAGCATTCGAAGACAACAAATTTCCAAAAGCTCAAATGCTTGCAAGCTGTAATCACTGTGGTGTTATAATTGTTTGTTTTCTTCTCTTTCCTGTCATTATCTTATTGGAATTGACCTCGATGATTCATCTATAATGTGTTTGTGCTGTCCAATTATGTGTGTAATATTATATGCAAAATAAGCCAACTCATTTTTTGTATGTTGGCCTTTTTTCTTGGGCAACATAGGTATTTGGTAATTTTTTCGATACTATAACATTGTTGTTGAGAACAATGTCATAAACTTTTTACAATCTCAGTAGTTGTTAGGTAGGATTATTCCTCATGCCTCAAAAAATTATGGTAATTCCACTTGAAGCAAATGATGATATTGCTAGCATGATCTTTGTGCCTATTTCTTGTTTTTGATAAGTGTGTGCTATCATATTTTTGGATAATAGCATTCTTATTTGTTTTACTACAGTTTTCTCCTTGCTGTTTCTCTTGATGGTAATTTGTGAACCATTGATGTGGGTGCTGCTAGGTATTCTTTACTGTATATAATATCATTAACTGGCAGACATGGTGCGAATGTTTAAAGTTGTTACCAAAGAAAAAAATGACTTGTTGAGTCTTTCCCTGTTATAATATGTATATTAATGTATAATATCCTATATTAATGTATATTATTAACTAGCTATTATTAGAGGATCTTATTTCCTAAAATAAATAGATTAATCCTGTATATATAGACATCAATTCCTATATGAAAAAAAATGAAATAAGATTAGTATTTCTTTCAAATTACATGGTATCAGAGCATAGGTATATGTAAGAATTTTTTTTTTTTTTTTTCTTGTCCTGTGAACAAGGACGTGCTGCCCTTGAGAGCAAGCACTGTTGGGATCTTTTTTTTTCGTCACCACCAGTCTAGGAGGAAAGACCAGCCTCCGACTGGCCAAACCTCGAAACCAAAGCCCCAAACGACCGGCCTCACGCGCCACTTTAGGGTTTCTCTTTCCCCTTTCGTCGACGGCGCGTGGGGGCGCGTGTGTCGACTCTTCGCCCACCAGAAGCTTCGGCGTGCTGTTGGTAAGTCCGTTCTACTCTCCTTTGGTGTTGCATTGGTTGAATACATCATCTTGGGAAGCGGGTTTTGTTATGGTTGTCGGAGTTTGGTCGCGTTTGGTGATTGGCCAGAGGTTTGCTCAGTTTGATTGAAGTAGCGTGTCTGATCCGCGTTGGGTTTTGTGGTGTCGCTGGGCTGTTCGTGGTCTTTTGAGGTTGTCGTTGGTTGGTCGCGTTGGTTCATCGGAGTCATTTGGCTTGTTGGAGTTTGATTGAGTTGGTGCGTTTCGAAGTTGTCGTTCGGCTTGTGTGTGTCTTCTTGTGGATTAGATTGGTGCGGTGTTGTGCTTTGTGGCCGACGACGTGTTGGTCTTGGTGTCTGTTGGTTGGCGTTTGTGGGTCGATCTCGTCGGAGGCTTGGATTTTACATTTTTTTTTTTCGGGTACACTGTGATTGGCTATTTTTTCTTTGTTACTATTGTGAGAATTTTTCTTTTGATGTTTGAAATGGATGATAAAAGCTTAAAATCTCCGGTTGTTGATATGATTCCTATGACAACTAAGATCACGGAACATAAACTTAATGGGAATAATTTTATGGCTTGGAGCAAAACGGTGCGAGTATATTTGTGAAGTATTGAAAAAGAAGACCATCATACTGAAGATCCACCAAATGATAACACTAGACAAGTGTGGTTGCGTGATGATGCTAGGATATTTTTGCAGCTTAGAAATTCCATTGATAGTGAGATTGTCAATCTGGTTGATCATTGTGAATATGTTAAAGAGTTGATGAGTTACTTGGAATCTATGTATTCTGGAAAGGGGAATATTTCTTGTATCTATGAGGTCTGCAAAGGTTTTTATTGTACTGAACAACAAGAGTTGTCCCTTACTGCTTATCTTATGAGCTTCAAGAAAACATACGAGGAACTGAATGCCTTATTGCCATAGCCCTGATGTGAAAGTATAGCAGACTCAACGAGAACAAATGGCAGTAACGAGTTTTTTAGCAAGTCTTTGTCTAGAATTTGATGCTTCCAAATCTCAGATCCTCTTTAGTCCTGAGATTTCCTCTTTGCAAGAAACCTTTAATTGGATACTTCGCACAAAAAATCCGTTATCTGTTGCTCTTTCTCATCCTACTAGTGCTCTTGTTAGCCAAAATACAGGCTGCTCTTCCACCTATAGGAAAGGGGGGGATGATATTCGCGAGCATAATTCAGGGGGAGTTGTGTGCTATTATTGTCATGAGCCGAGTCAT
This sequence comes from Laguncularia racemosa, assembly GCA_037954665.1. Taxonomy (NCBI): domain Eukaryota; kingdom Viridiplantae; phylum Streptophyta; class Magnoliopsida; order Myrtales; family Combretaceae; genus Laguncularia; species Laguncularia racemosa. The sequence goes on along the minus strand of JBBMOL010000001.1, from coordinate 5,846,047 downwards.
ACGAAGCGCACTTGTAAGAAATTGCGAAATCGCAACCTGAGGAAACCTTTTGCACACATTGCCTCCACTAACTCTACTGATGGCTCTTCCTCTGAGAAGAAAATTACAGTCTCTGCAGATGAATTTGCAAAATTTACTCAGTACCAGGAGGCATTAAAGGCTTCATCTCATCATGTGTCCGCCATTGCTGAGATAGGTAAACCCAACACATGTCTCCTTTCCTCATCTTCCAACTGGGTCATAGATTCTAGTGCCATAGATCACATGACATGTAATCTTAATCTCTTCTCAACTTATCAACCATACACATCCCCTACAAATTTTACTCTTGCTGATGGTTCTAAGTCATGTGTTCTTGGCTCTGGCACTATTAATCCAACTTCTCAGATTTCCCTATCTTTTGTTTTGAGTTTACCACAGTTTTCCTTTAACTTACTATCTGTGAGCAAACTCACTCATGCATATCATTTTTTCCTGATCATTGTCTATTTCAGGATCTTATGACGAAGATTATTGGTAAAGGACATGAGTTGGGAGGTCTTTATATGTTGGATACTCACGTGCCTAAGTCTATTGCATGTTCCAGTTTTTAGACACCTTTTGAAGCACACTGTTGAATGGGCCATCCCTCTTTGCCTGTGTTGAAAAAGCACTTTCCTCATTTTAATAATGTCTCTAGCTTAGAGTGTGAGTCATGTCACTTTGAAAAGCACCATCGTTTATCTTATGTTCCTTGAGTCAATAAAAGGGCAAGTGTACCATTTGAATTAGTTCATTCTGATGTATGGGATCCTTGTCCTGTTATGTTACAAACCGGTTTCAAATACTTTGTTACTTTTGTGGATGATTTTTCTCCCATGACTTGGCTTTACCTTATGAAAAGTCGTTCTGAGGTATTTTCCCATTTTACTAGTTTTTGTGTTGAAATCCAAACACAATTCAATATCTCTGTCCAAACCTTAAGGAGTGATAATGCCAAAGAATACTTGTTTCACTCATTTCAGACATATATGATTCAAAATGGCATCATTCATCAGTCCTCATGTGTTGATATACCTTCTCAGAATGGAGTGGCTGAAAGGAAGAATAGACATCTCCTTGAGACAGCGAGAGCCCTCTTATTTCAAATGAATGTTCCTAAACGGTTTTGGGCCGATGCAGTATCTACTCCTTGTTTCTTGATTAATCGTTTACCTTCATCTGTTCTTCAGGGTACAACTCCATACAAAGAATTGTTTCCTATAAAACTATTGTTTCCTATTGAACCAAGGATATTTGGTAGTCTCTGCTTTGTTCGTGATGTCCGTCCCCAAATAACAAAATTAGATCCTAAGTCTCTCAAATGTGTCTTTTTGGGTTACTCCAGGGTTCAAAAGGGCTATCGGTGTTATTGCCCTCATCTTGATAAGTATTTGGTGTCAGTTGATGTTTCATTTATAGAAAACAATCTGTTTTTTCTTTCACCTATTGGAACACCAACACCGGATGAGGATGATGATATATTGATTTATCATATTACTTATCCATCTCCGGATATGCCTTCGCCGCCTTCGTTGCTGCCGCCACCTCCACCACAGCCTCCTATTCGACATGTCTACTCTCGATCGAGAGACCTGCCTGCTTCATGTCCTGAACCATCCTCTTCTGCCTCATCGGATCCAGCTCCAGACAATCTTGATCTTCGTATTGCTCTTCGGAAGGGTACACGTCACTGTACCTATCCTATTTCGTCCTTTGTTTCCTATGATAACTTATCATCATCATCATTTTCATTTATTGCATCACTTGATACTGTGACAATTCCTAAATCTATTCATGTGGCCCTTTCTTATGCTGGTTGGCGTGATGCTATTATCGAAGAGATGACTGCCTTAGATACTAATGCACTTGGGATCTCGTGGATTTGCTCATAGACAAGATGGCAATTAGTTGTAAATGGGTGTTTTTTGCTAAGGTTAATCCTGACGGCTCAGTAGCTCGGCTAAAAGCTCGTCTTGTCGCTAAAGGTTATGCTCAAACCTATGGCGTTGATTACTCTGACACATTCTCCCCTATGGCTAAGATGACTACTGTTCGATTATTTATCTCTTTAGCTGCTACTAATCATTGGCCGCTCTTCCAGTTAGACATAAAGAACGCCTTCTTACAAGGCGATTTGCAGGAAGAAGTGTACATGGAGCAACCACCTGGGTTTGTTGCTCAGGGGGAGTCGGGTAAGGTCTGTTGTCTTCGGAAATCCTTATATGGACTGAAACAGAGCCCTCGTGCTAGGTTTGGGAAATTCAGTAGATCGGATCACTCGATATCCTTTAAGTGTTTTGACTCGGGTATGAATCTCATCGTTGAAGTCATTTCTTCACACACGGTTTCATACCAAGGATTTGGGATTATTGAAATATTTCTTGGGGATTGAATTGACAAGGAGTAAGAAAGGCATTTTCCTCTCTCAACGGAAATATGTGCTTGACTTGTTAACAGAGACGGGCAAATTAGGTGAAAAGCCGTGTAGCACACCCATGCTCCCTAATATGCAGCTAACTAAAGAGGGTGAGTTATTTCAGGATCCAGAGAGGTATAGACGTTTAGTTGGGAAATTAAATTATCTCACAGTGACTCGTCCCGATATTGCTTATCCCGTAAGTGTGGTAAGTCAATTTATGTCCTCTCCTACTGTGCATCATTGGGCAGCTTTGGAGCAAATTCTGTGTTACTTGAAAGGTGCCCCAGGACGTGGTTTAGTTTATGGTAGTCAGGAACATAATCATATTGAGTGTTTCTCAGATGTAGATTGGGCAGGATACAAAATAGAAGAAGATCCGCCACTGGGTATTGTGTGTTTGTGGGTGGAAACCTGGTCTCTTGGAAAAGCAAGAAACAACATGTTGTGTCTCGCTCAAGTACAGAGTCGGAATATAGGGCTATGGCACACTCAGTATTTGAGATAATGTGGATTTATCAACTCTTACTTGAAGTTGGCTTTAAGGTGCCAATACCTTGTTAGCGGATCGATTAGAGGATCTAGTCACTATGTTGTGAGTTAGTGGTTCAGGTTCAATTCCCTTAGCACGGGAATCTCTTCCTTGTTTACCTATGGTTGCTAGTGGGTGTTAAGGGCTAGTTATGAAAGAACCCTACGATCTCAAGAGTCTGTTTTTTGGGAAGAAAAGCTTGAGTTCTCCTCTTCATTTTCTTCCATACTTAAATTACATCTGCTAGTGTCGGTTTTCTTAGCACCAACCACTTCCTATTTTTCCTCCTGCCACGTCTAACAATCCTCCTAGTGGCCTAGTAGACTAACTAACTAACTTTCACCCACTACACCTGCCTCTTGCCACGTCTAACAATCATCCTAGTGGCTTGGCAGACTAACTTCCTAGCTATTCCTTTCCCCCCCCACGACCCTCTTGCTGATCTGTCAACTGGGACTTCGAAGAAGACCTTCCATGTTTGCGGACATAGACTTTTACGGTTGGTGGTGGAGGTTGTCCGCTAACATGGCTCCCCTCCTGCAGATGGCGCCTGACCTCAGGTGCAAAGTGAGGATAGCGTAGCTGGAGCATGTGGGCATCTTCCCAAGAGGCTTCAGCTGGAGAATATCCTTCCCAATGAACTAGGACGTCTGAAGTGTCCCCACTGGCACGAGTTTGGAGAATGGCTTGTGGGTAGGGAATGGAGTGGCCTTCGGCAGAGAGTGGTATGCTGGGATTGTCTGGCGGCGGTCCCTTGAAGCGTTTGAGGCAGGAAACGTGGAAAATGGGGTGAATTTTGGTGTTGGCAGGAAGTTGAAGCTTGTAGGCGACTTGGCCGATTTTCGCCACGACTGGAAATGGACCATAGTAACGCGCTGAAAGTTTGTGCAATTTGGTGACAGCTAGTGAACGTTGACGATGGGGGTGCAGGCGAAGGAGGACGAAGTCGCCTGGTTGGAATGAAACTTCTCGGTGTTTGGAATCATATTGTTGTTTCATTCTTTGTTGAGCTTGAAGTAGATGAGCCCGCAATTCGTTGATGGCCTCGTCACGGTTGAAGAGTGCTTGATCCACGGCTTCGAGCTTAGTGCTTCCTGCTGCGTATGACAATAGCCTTGGTGGGGGACGACCGTATACAACCTGGAAGGGTGTGGCTTTTAATGAGGAGTGGAATCCGGTGTTATAGCAATACTCTGCCCATGGAATCCAATTTGCCCAAGTGCGTGGCCTGTCACCTGCAAAACAACGTAAGTACATTTCGAGCGTACGATTAACGACCTCAGTTTGTCCATCCGTTTGTGGATGATAGGCTGAGGAAAAAGCCAGCTTGGTGCCACTTAATTTGAAGAGTTCTTTCCAGAATAAGCTGGTGAAGGTCACATCTCGGTCGCTCACAATGGTCTCCGGTAATCCATGGAGGCAAAAGATGCGATCAAAGAAGATTTTTGCGACGGAAACAGCATTATATGGGTGACTAAGTGGAATAAAGTGCCCATATTTGGAAAAACGATCCACCACAACAAGGAGAACTGTTTTGCCATGGGATGGTGGTAAGGCGTCAATGAAATCCATCGAGATGTCTGCCCAGACTTGCTGTGGAATTGGCAAAGGTTGTAGAAGGCCAGCTGGTTGTAGATGCTCACTTTTATGCTGTTGGCAAGTGGGGCAAGTCTGCACGAATTCTCGGATTTGTTTCTTCATTCCTGGCCAGAAGAAGTCCCTGCTAATGCGGTATAGTGTGCGTTGGGCACCTTCGTGACACGAGTCATGGATTGTCTGCATGATGGTGGCACAAAGTTCCGAAGTGGTGTTCAAATATACTCGTCCCTTGTACAGTATGAGACCATCCTGTAGCTTCCACTGAGGTCCTTTGCTGCTGTTCTCGACTTGTGTAATGAGCTCCTGGAGGCTTTTGGAAGAAGCGGTTTCTTTGCGGATCAGGTCGAATAGCTCTAGCTGTGGCGTGGAGAGAGCTGTGAGGGAGGCTTCTTCCTCGTTGCGTCTGGAAAGAGCATCCACCACCTGGTTATGACGCCCCGGCTGATATTGTATGGTAAAGTCAAATCCCATGAGCTTGCTGACCCAATGTTGTTGAGGAGAGGTGGTGATGCGCTGCTCCAAGAGAAACTTTAGGCTATAATGATCTGTCTTCACAATGAACCGGCGTCCCCACAGATACGCTCGCCAATGTCGCACTGCCTTGGTCAATCCAATTAATTCCTTTTCATACGCTGGAAGTTTCATATGTCGCTGTGCAAATGGTCTACTGAAGAACGAGATCGACTGGTTCTCCTGCTGCAGCACGGCTCCAACCCCAGACTCCGAAGCGTCACACTCCACGGTGAACGTCTGGGAAAAATCCGGAAGGCGCAGTACCGGATTGTGGGTGAGGGCTGTCCGCAATTTGAGAAATGCCCCCTCCGATTCTGGTGTCCATTGGAAGTTGTTCCTCCGTAGCATCTTGGTTAGGGGTTCTGCAATTACCCCGTAGTTTTTAATGAACCTTCGGTAGTATCCCGTTAATCCTAGAAACCCCCGCAGTGCTGTGATCGTGATAGGCTTCGGCCGAGTCTGGACGGCAATGATCTTTTGTGGATCTGCCTCTACCCCCGCAGCAGAAATTTGATGTCCTAAATATGCCACTCGTTTTTGTCCGAAGGAACATTTAGACTTCTTTAGGAAGAGTTGGTGTTGCTGCAGTGTGGTTAAAACTATGTTGGTGTGCTGGAGGTGTTCTGCCCAAGTTTTGCTGTACACGAGGATGTCGTCGAAGAAAACTAGTACGAACCGCCTGAGGTAGTTCTTAAAAACTTCATTCATGAGAGCTTGGAATGTAGAGGGAGCGTTAGTCAGTCCAAAAGGCATTACCAGAAATTCGAAATGGCCATGATGCGTGCGGAAAGCTGTCTTTTCCACGTCCGACGGTCTCATCCTGACTTGATGGTATCCCGAGGCTAAGTCCAACTTGGAAAAATATGAAGCTCCGTGTAGTTCTTCCAGAAGCTCCTCTATTACGGGGATGGGGAACTTATCTTTGATTGTCTTCTCATTTAAGGCTCGATAATCAATGCAAAAACGCCAGGTGTGATCAGCTTTGCGTACCAGCAGCACTAGGGAAGAGTAGGGGGACTTGCTCGTCCTGATGATGCCTCTTCTCAACATCTCTTCACACTGCCGTTCCACCTCGTCCTTTTGGTGATGAGGATATCGGTATGGCCTTACCACGACGGGGGTGGTGCCCGGTAGTAGGTTGATTGCATGATCACATGTCCGGGGTGGCGGCAGTCCTTGGGGCTCGCTGAAGACTTCCTTGAACTTGGTTAATAGCTGCTGCAGCTCATGATTCTGATCAGCCTCCTTCATCTCAGCAACTAATGGTGAGCTTTCCCTTGTTTCCACTTCGCCTTTAAGTGTGATTGAGGTTCCTTCTTTCTTAAAGGACATTCTCATTGAGGTGAAATCCCACGCGATCGTTCCCAAGGATTTCAGCCAGTTTACTCCAAGAACAACCCCTACTCCACATAAGGGCAAGGAATACAAATCCAGTTGGAAAGGAAAAGTATCCACTATTAGCTGGACATCCCGACAGATCCCTTCACTCCCTATCCTTTCCCCATTCGCTACCACCACCTGCAGCCTGGCACGGGCTTCTACCGGTAGCCCAACTCGAGCGGCTAAGGTGGAATTAATGAAGCTATGGGTGCTTCCCGAATCCACTAGGACCTTTGTCTCGAGTCCCCCTACCTGTCCGAGGATCTTCATGGTCTGAGCTCGTGTTACCCCAGCCATGGCTTGTAGTGAAATCTCTAACTCCCCTTCAGCCTCCTCCCGCAGGGCCTTCTCACCTTTGTTTGACTCTTCCAGTCCCTCCTCTTCACATTCTAACCAAAACAACCTCTTGCATTTATGTCCTACTGTGAATGGTTCATCACAATTGAAACACAAGCCCTTCGCCCTTCTTTCCTCCAGTTCGGTCTTATTTAGTCTGCGGATGAAGGGTGTTTTGGTGTTTGTGGTATGTATCGTTGGCTGGCGCATTCTCCCTCCTATGGCCTCTATTTCCCCTTTTATTTGCTGGCCTCTCCTCTCATACAGCCGTGCCAAATTCATGGCTTCCGACAGGCTTGAGGGTTGATGGAGTTCCACTTCCACCGCGATAAAGTCCTTCAATCCACTGATGAAGATGCCGATCTCATTCTCTATTGTGAGGGTCTCAATTTGCGCCGAAAGCTGCTCGAACTTGCGTTGATATTGATCTACCGTGGCTACTTGGCGCAATTTGGCCAATTCCCCCACCTTGTTGCTGCGGATGGGCGGACCAAACCTTAAGTCACACAAATGTTTAAATTCCCGCCAGTTGCCTCTCCGGTTCTCCCTTTCCAACTTCATAAACCACAACTGCGCATCTCCTTCCAGATGGAATGCAGCAAGCTCCACCTTGTCCTCATCCTTCACCAGTTGATGCTTGAAGAATTGTTCACTGCGGTTCAGCCATGCGAGGGGGTCTGTGCTTCCGTCATACCTCGGGAAATCCCACTTAGAATACCTTGGAACCGCCTGCCCTCTGTCCCTTCTCTCCTCTCCCCTCGAGTCGCCTCCCATTTCCGACATCAGATCGGGCTGCTTCGACCCTGTTCCTTCCTTCGAAAGGGTCTCCAATTGCTGTGACAGTTGCTCTTGGCGAGCTTCCATACGAGCCATTCGCGTCCTATCTTCTTGATACATGGTCACGAGTGCCTCAAGTTGCTGTTGAACTTTTTGTAAATCCTCCATATATGGCTCTGATACCATTTTGTTAGCGGATCGATTAGAGGATCTAGTCACTATGTTGTGAGTTAGTGGTTCGGGTTCAATTCCCTTAGCACGGGAATCTCTTCCTTGTTTACCTATGGTTGCTAGTGGGTGTTAAGGGCTAGTTATGAAAGAACCCTACGATCTCAAGAGTCTGTTTTTTGGGAAGAAAAGCTTGAGTTCTCCTCTTCATTTCCTTCCATACTTAAATTACATCTGCTAGTGTCGGTTTTCTTAGCACCAACCACTTCCTATTTTTCCTCCTGCCACGTCTAACAATCCTCCTAGTGGCCTAGTAGACTAACTAACTAACTTTCACCCACTACACCTGCCTCTTGCCACGTCTAACAATCATCCTAGTGGCTTGGCAGACTAACTTCCTAGCTATTCCTTCCCCCCCCCACGACCCTCTTGCTGATCTGTCAACTGGGACTTCGAAGAAGACCTTCCATGTTTGCGGACATAGACTTTTACGGTTGGTGGTGGAGGTTGTCCGCTAACATACCTACACAATTGTGGCCTGATAATCAGGCGGCTATTCATATTGCATCTAATCCCATGTTTCATAAACGAATGAAACACATTGAGATTAATTGTCATTTCATTTGAGAGAAGATACAACAAAACTTGGTTTCTACAAAGCATGTTAAGACCGGAGAACAGTTGGCAGATGTCTTTACTAAAGCTTTAAATGGGGTTAGAGTAAGTTATATTTGTAACAAGTTGGGCATGATCAATATCTATGCTCCAACTTGAGGGGGAGTGTTATAATATGTATATTAATGTATAATATCCTACATTAATGTGTATTATTAACTAGCTATTATTAGAGGATCTTATTTCCTAAAATGGATAGATTAATCCTGTATATATAAACATCAATTCTTATATGAAAAAAAAATGAAATAAGATTAGTATTTCTTTCAAATTACATTCCCCGAAAGAATGTGTTCCGAGCCGATTTCAGTTCTTGGATTTTATAACTGTTTGTATCTTTGACATTCCCTTAGATAAGGCTTTTATTTTGCTTAAGATTTATTGGCTTTTGTCAAAATTTCTTTAATATTTATTTAGTACTAGTGTTGTGATTATTGGGACACCATAGGAAAAATAAATTTCCATTTTCTCCTTATAATTTATTATTTGCGCACATCTCTGTTTCATCTTGACTGGGACTTGACAACCAAAAAATTTTCGTTTTTCATCAATGGCTTAGGTCAATTTTTTATTTTGAGTCCATTCGGAAATTCCATCTACTCCTAGCTTCACTTTTTTGGTGATGAGACTCTCTTTGATCTTGTCTTTGGCATAAAAGATAGCTATTGATTGCCTGCTTATTGCTGATGGATATTACAATCTATGCTTTTGAAGCTATTATGCTTTACGTGAAGTTGCTGGAGCATATGCACACTCTGTATTTGTGGGAGAACTAGGTGAACAAGGGAGCTCATTGTTGACTTATGCAAAGGAGTTGGTGGCTTGTATGGGATTGGGCAAGTGGAGCTCAACAGATGAGTCTCTAGAGTTTGGTGCTACTATAGATGGTGTTGCAGATCGCGACATGGTCCTGTAAAAAGGTGAAACAGCCATTATCTCAGTTATTTTTTATTATTTGTTTTTTTGTTGCTAGAGGTTTTGTCATCTATGCTACTTTAGCTCTGTGCTTGTAGATTCTTTGTTACTTGGTCAGATTTTGTAGCCATTACTGCATCCAATGCTGTAGAATCCATTCCTTATTTCTCCGCAGGTCTAAAGGGAGTTGAGAGGTCTGATGGCAGTAACTTTTTTGCTTTTTTTTTTGTGCTTGTGAGTTTGTGTATATGCTGTTTCTTAATATGTTTTTGGAGTTTGTAATTGGTTTTACTTATGCGGTCAATTTATTACTTGCAGTAAAGCTCCATAAATGTCTTTCCTTACCTTTGTGAAATTGTCTATGCAAAAAGGATAGGCCAGCCCTAAATTCATACCTTTATCCCTATATAATTTTTACTTTGATTTGCCTTAAGGATCATTTACTTTCTAAAACATTGTTTAAGGTATGAGCTGTTAGAAAACTTGAAAGCAAAGCTTCTTTAACTGACTCTGCTGGTTATCTTTGAGGAGAAATTGCTTTGTGCATGTCTTGATTGACCTTTGGGTCCTGTTCTATTCAAGTGTCTCGGGGGCAAATTATTATTTATTCCTCACCTACCATTCGAAGTGTTTCCCTTAGCCAGATTTTTGTATTGAGCATTGCTATAAAATGATTATTGTGGTGGCATCATTACACAAGTGCCCAGGAATACTCTCCACTATCCTTGTGTCTTTGGTTCCTTTTTATGATTTTCTTTCTTCTACACCAAATACTTCTATCCTTTAATCTTTCTTTTCCCATTTAGTTTGTCGTGAAGGATCATTGCTTTGTCGCATTTCACATTGTTGAAGTTGTTTGGAAATTTGGTGGATGCTGGATTGTGTTTGATTTGTGGGGAGGAAAGCTTTGGAACTGGTCAGGATCTTGCTACCAATGATATTTTAAATTATCATATCAAATTGCCAGCTACTTTTTTTAGGTGGTTTGTGAAATTCTTGATTTCTTTTGATAGGATCTTACCATAGTCGTGAGAATGATGGAATTTGGGCTTTTTTGGCCTGGCTATCTATTCTTGCTTACAAAAATAGAGATGACCTTTGATGGAGAAAAACTTGTGACTGTTGAAGACATTGTTCGGAACCATTGGGCAACCTATGGTCGCCATTACTATACTTGTTATGATAAGGAGGTATGCAGTCACTTGCTTTTTAACCTTTACAGTAGTTCTGGCAGAAATTTGTTGAATTACTTTTATGTTACTTTGAAGAATGTTGGTGCAAGTGCTGCAAAGGGAAGTAATGTGGCTTACTTAGTCAAACTGCAATCTTTACTCTCTAAAGTAGTTGTGTAAGTATTGTGATGCTATTCGCTTTTTGGGGTCTTTTTCTTTCCCTGTAATGCAATTTTCAGAAATTTGTTGCATGTGACTTTGCGTACTCTTTTAGGGATTGGTTCTACATAAATAAGATAATATAAAAATATAATTATAATACATGAATAATTTTAATTTTATACCTTTATTAAAATATATAGTGAACTTGTTTAAGAAATATTTCTTGTGATATATAATTATAATACATGAATACGTGAAAGGTAATTTTAAAAGGGAAAGGAAGAAAAGTTAGTTTTAGAAAATGAATAGAGGAAACTAAAAAGAAAAGTTATTTTAGAAAGTGGAAGGGAGAGAAAGTTGGTTTTTAATCTCAACTTGTTATAGCAGGTGTTATTTATGCCTATTGTGTAATAGGAATTAAGAGAGTTTTTCTCTATATTATGATTCAATAGTATTTAAGTTTATATATGCATATCTTAAACTATAAATAGGGAAAGGAAACAATTTTACAAAAAGGGAAAGAAATAATTCAAATTATTTATATTATCTACTTTCCTATTCCATAGTAACGCCAAATGAAAGATTCTTTTTTTTTTTTCCCTAGAAAAATATCATAAAATATATTGCATTTGAAAATAATCAAAATGATTGGCTCTTTGAAACCCAATTTTAAATTGCACTAACATTGGGAATTGAACACTTAATACCAGTGCATTCAATTGCATTTAATGAAATTTGGCGTTGGAACACCGATTTTAATTTGATTAGTGACATTGGGTAAAAAAGTTGATTTATTTGCATTTTAAAATCGGTTTTAAACCCGATTTTAAGTGGCGCGTAACTTTATTAATGTCATATTTTAGGATTTTTATTTTTATTTTTTTGAAAAAATATATGCTTTTTTCTTTTCCCATTTATTTTGTGTTCTCCTTTACAAAACATTTTAGTAGATATAATTTTTTATAATACATACCTATTACATTAGTTAAACACAAGTCGGGTTTTGAACAATCAACATCTCCCCTCAAAACCGCAAGTCTCTCTCTCTCTCTCCCCTTTAGTGGGAAAGTAGTCATAGATAAATATTAATGAAAATTATTACTTGCATTTTGTTTATGTACATAAATATACGTTAAATCTTGAAGCTTTACTTGTATACCAATTTTGGGTCATTAACATTTTTGTTGAATCTTGAAGTGTGATATTATCTTAATGTTTTTGTAAGTTGTCTTTGTTTTCTTATTTGTATGGTGAGAAAATGTGTTATTTGTGTATGTATCGTAAAATACTGAAAGAGTATATGTTTTTATTGGTTAACAATAAATTAGTTATATACAAAGACCGATAACAAAATTTCCTAATTTAGTCTGATTCTATAATTACAATATTTACAGCATTACTTTCTTAAAATAAACCTATTAATCATATTTTTCCCACTCCCCCTCAAGTTGGTGAATAGATATTCTCTATTCCCAGCTTGGATACAATTTTTTCAAACACTGGACTACTTAATCCTTTGGTTAACACATCAACGAGCTAATCATTTGTAGATACATAAGGTGTGCAGCTACTTAATCCTTTGGTTAACACATTAGCGAGCTAATCATTTGTAGATACATAAAGTGTGCAGATCAATCCGCTCTCCAATTTTTCCTTGATAAAATGTTTATCAATTTCAATATGCTTTGTCCAATCATGTTGCACAGGATTGTGGCAATGCTAATTGTAGCCTTTTTATCACAATAAAGCCTCATTGGGCCCTCTAACTTTTTTCTCATGTCTTCTAGAATGATCTTCAGCTAAAGTAACTCACATACTCCTTGAGCCATTGCTTGAAATTTAGCCTTTGCACTAGACCTTGCTACTACATTTTGGTTCTTACTCCATGTCACGAGATTCCCACCTAGAAACGTACAATATCCAGTGGCCATCTTCTATCAATCAATGACCCAGCATAATCGGCATCTATGTAGGCTTCAAGAATTAGGTTCTCACTTCTCCTAAAGAGAATCCCTCTTCCTGGCGTACCTTTAAGATATTGTAACACTCTATGCTGCTTGAAGATGAACCTCTTTTGGATTGTGCATGAATTGACTAATCATACTTACAGCTTACGCTATATCCGATTGTGTGTGGATGGATAAATGAGCTTTCTCACCAACCGTTGATACATTCCTTTGTCTACCATAGCATCTTCCTCTGCTATTCCAAGCTTTACATTTGGATCTATTGGAGTACTCACTGGTTTGCATGCTATTTTACCCGTCTCCTTGAGTAGATCAGTTACATATTTCTGTTGAGAGAGAAAAATACCTTTTTCTGAATGTGCCACTTTAATTCCGAGAAAACCTTTTAGCTTCCCAAGTGTCTTAATCTCAAATTCTTTTGCCAAGCACTCACTCAAAAAACGTCTTTCTTCATCATTGCTTCCTGTAACAATTATATCATCCACATAAATTAAGAGAACTGTGACTCCTCCTAAAGATGAGTGTTTGACGAATAATGTATGATCTCCTTGACTTTGTTTATATCCTAAAGTGACCATAACCTTGGCAAACCTGCCAAACCATGCTCGAGGAGATTGTTTAAGCACATATAATGCCTTCTTTAACTTACATACTGTATGATCAATAATTTCTTTTTTATAACTAGGTGGGATCTTTATATATCTCTTCCTCTAGATCTCCATGCAAGAAAGCATTTTTTACATCAAACTGTTGTAAATCCCATCCAAAGTTGGCTACCAAAGGCAATAGAACAATATTCAACTTTGCTATCGGGGCGAACGTCTTTAGATAGTCCACTCCATATGTTTGAGTATACCCTTTGGCTACCAATCTCGCCTTGTATCTCTCCACTGAACCATTAGCTTTATACTTTACTGTGTACACCCATTTACATCCCATTGGTTTCTTCCTTGTTGGTAACTTGACTAGCTCCCATGTTTTGTTCTTTTCTAGTGCCTCCATTTCTACATTCATAGCTTGTTTTCATTTTTCATTAGACAAAGCTTCGGATAGATTAGAAGCAATGACAATAGCTTCTAAGTTACTTAGGAAGGTTTTGTGTGATGGAGAAAAACATGTGAAGGACAGGAAGTGTGCAAGGGGATATAAAGGTTATTTTGTGCACTCTCTTGTACCTTTTCTTAATGCAATGGGCAAGTCTGTGTCACTACCACCCTTATGGGTCTCACTCTCTAGCTCTGGTTCAGTTTCAACTTGTAGTGTTGGTTTAGTTTCAACTTGGAGTGTTGGTTCAGAAATCATTACCTCATTTGACTCTTGGACTTGCATAGATTTGGGGGCAACCATCTTCTTCCTTCCATACATCTTGCCTTTGCCATATCTAACATCCTCGGGAATATACTTAGTTTCAGGTTGAGTAGACACAGAAGCTATTGTTATAGGATCAAACACAAGTTCAGAGGGAACTATGATGGACTCAAGTGGCTCAGTTTGACTCGGGGTATGATGATTAGTGGATGAGGAAGTAGGATCTAACATCAAGTCAAAACCTAAACCCTCGTCTTCTCTTACGGACTTCTCCCCTTGAAGATAAGGGTTTGGAAAGTAAGATGCATGTTCATTGAAGGTGGCATCCATAGAAACAAAGAATTTTCAAGAAGATGGGTGATAATACCTTGTAACCTTTTTGGGTTGATGAGTATCCCACAAAGACACACTTTATAAATCTTGGATCTAGTTTCCCTTGTTTGTGACTGTGAACATGTACGAAGGATGTACACCTAAACACTTTAGGAACAAGATTATTTGTGGTATGTAGGTTAGGGTAAAAGGTTGACAACCATCCATTGGACTCTTAAACCCTAGAACTCTAGATGGCAATCTATTTATGAGATGTGTTGCTGTAAGAATAGCTTCTCCCCAAAAAGTTTTAGGTACATGATTTTCAGATAACAATGTTTTTTCAAGGAGATCACTATTTTTCCTCTCTGCAACTCTATTTTGCTGTGGGGTATTCACACAAGATAACTCATGTATTATCCCTTCTCTTTGAAAATATGGACTTAAAATTTGATTGAAAGTCCCTTGCATTATCAGACCTAACTCTCTTGCCACAGTGGTCAAAGGACCATATGCAGTAGCTATTTTTCTACTGCTTGGGGATGGGGAATAGGTGGTAAAGACATTTGGTGAGTGGGTCATATGGTCGGTCGCTCCTGAATCCATAATCCAAGAGGTGGAGAAGGTTGCATCCGAAACATTTAATCCAATGGAAAGTGGAAACTCACCTGAATATGCCAAAGAACAAATACCTGAGAGGTTGTCAAGACTGCTGATGAGAGCTCTCACCCTTTCCAATTCACCTTGGTTGAGACTAGCTGCTTCTAATTTTAGTGGCTTATCACTTTGGCCAGCTGCTATATAGGCTTGTCCACTTCTGGATTGTCCCCCTCTTTGTCCCCATTCTCGGCTTGATGTCTTCCCATGAATCTTGCAACAACACCCACGAGTGTGTCGTGACTGCTTGCAATATGTGCACCATAAACTATCTCGGTCTTGATTCCTAGAATGTCCTGTCTTCATAGCTAGGGCTACCTTCTTTTCATGACCAGCAGACTTCTTTCCAGTGGGTATATTTAGCTTGTTTCCATCACTAGCAACCATTGCTAAATTGATTGAAACTTGGGGCTCCAGCATCAGACCTTGCCTACTCTCCTCTCCTCAAACTATGGCTACCACCTCATTGAAGCAAGGGACTTTTGATTTCCCAAGAATTTGAATACGCACCTGATCGAATTCTGGATTCAACCTAACAAGAAAATCATAGACTCTATCTTGATCAATAAAGTTCTTCAAAACAACAGCTTCATTCGAGCACTTCATCTTTATTACTTTGTATTGATCTAACTCTTGCCACATAGCACTCTGTGACTGTCTTATTCCCTTGCCTTGCTGCCATTGTTTTAACCTTTACTTTATACACCTGAGTGGCATCCTTTGCCTTCGAGTACGTTTGTTGAATTGTGTCCCATATGTCTTTGGCAGTATTTAGAAACATGCATGTGTCACTGATATCTGGAGTCATAGATCTCCATAGCTATGCCATAATCATTGAGTCTTCTTGATCCCACGCTTCAAAGTTCGGATCACTAGACTCTGGTCCTATACCAATGAGATGGCCGATTTTCCCTTTGCCTTTCAAAATGGTCCAAACTAATTGGGACTACTTCAAATAATTTTTTCCATTCAATTTGTAAGTTGTTGGAACATGTTGCAATTTTCTTTTCCAAGCAACCGTGGATGAATTAATTCCTTCGATCACGCTATGTCAGTCCCAATAATTTCTGACATGTAGCAATTAAGGTTGGCTAGTCGTAGGGATAAGGATAAAAGAAAACCACCAGCAATTAAGGCCAGCTGAAGAAGAACAGAAAAGGAACGGAGAAGCAGCACATAGAACAAAGGTTACCCTTTTACATGGATTTCGATGACCCTGGCAACTTTGCAGAAGAAGGAACACGGATTCTGGTGACCTTAGCTACTTCGGCGACCTACAAAACCGTCGCTCCAGTGACCTAGCGACTTCGACGATCAACAAAACTGTTGCTCCGGTGACCTTAGCGACTCCGTTGACCAATGGAAACATCAACCAAGATGAATCAAGAATTCAAGTAACCCTACTGGCTCCGACGCCTCAAGACTATTGTAGATCGTGCCACTGTAGTTCGTGAGAGTTCGCCTAGCGACCCCAAGCTGGCTCACGGCGTCTCATGGCGATTCACGATGTCTTTGGTGACTCATGACGACTTCAACGACTTACAGCGACTAACGGCGTGGGAGCTAGTTGGGTTTAAGATAATTTCAACGATAAAGGCCGAAAAATTAGGGTTTTGGTGATGAAGGTCGGAAAAAAAAATTACGATTTTGTAAACCCTAGAAGCTTAGATACCATATCGTAAAATACTGAAGAGCATATATTTTTATTGGTTAACAATAAATCACTTATATACAAAGATCGATAACAAAATCTCTTAAAATAGTTTGATTTTGTAATTACAATACTTACAGCACTACTTTCTTAAAATAAATCTATTAACCATATTTTCCCACAATATGTAGCTTGATGCTTTTTTGGTATAGTAATTTTAGGTTTTTTGATGTTTTTGTTGAACTTTGAAGTAAATGTTGTTATTATGTTTGTGAGAGGGAAAAATGTGGGACGAGAGCGAAATTTAATTTTTGTTTTGAAGTCCTTTTCAATATATTAAACTCAAGAAGATTTAAGACTTGAAATTTGAATGGAGAAGTCACGATTTCTTGTTCTACTTTTCCTTAGTGCATGTTTCAAGAAAATGGGTATTTAGTAAAGTATAAATCCTTATTCAATACAATCTCTATGGAATTAAGATTGGAAGTGGAAATTATGAATTACCGAAAAAAAAAGATTGGAAGTGGACTTGTTTTATGAGATTGATTGGTTGTGAGCTAAGGATAGTGTCAAGTTCAGCAAAATTCTTGAAATAGTATTTTACTCCCAATAGGGACTCAACTCTGAATTGGATGAGGTATGTGGAAGATTAATAAGCTAAAAGGCATTTCCTAGCTCGAAGGAAGTGCTTGCTGAGGTTAGAAGAGAGGAGCTATAGACGCAACATGATGACTTCAAGGACTGTTGACTTGAGCTTGTCTAGATTCTTCTAATCACAAGTCGGTAGTCAAAGCGTGATTTAACTAGTGAAAAGTCTTGGTGTGATTATTGTTGGATACGAAATCACACATGATGTCTATTGGAAATTACATTGCAAACTTGAGCATTTGAGGTCAATATGATATAAGGGGCTCTAGAAATAGCTTAACTTGTCGAGACCAACTTTAAAGAAAACTACAATTGTGGTATAACTCTCAGTGTGGATCGGATTACTATTTTCAACATATAGTCAATCAATTCCTTGATTAGAGGTGGTGAAAAGTTGATTGAAGCAACGCCTTGTGTTGGCTAGAAAGATGTTAATTTGAAAGGTATGCCTTCAATTCTACTCGACAATTCTAGAGATGGCTATTGGATACTTGATAATAAATTGTATACATATGCTATTGTAATTAGACACTAAATAAGAGTGATTTTC
This sequence comes from Laguncularia racemosa, assembly GCA_037954665.1. NCBI lineage: Eukaryota > Viridiplantae > Streptophyta > Magnoliopsida > Myrtales > Combretaceae > Laguncularia > Laguncularia racemosa. Next base: position 5,828,288 of record JBBMOL010000001.1, on the reverse strand, counting down.
TTCTGAAGTTTCTTTAGCGACATTATTGGATTGTGGTTAAAAATTCCTCAAAACAAGTCTATGTCAGAACTAATGCTGTATTTTTTAAAAAATTAACCGTATTATGGTAGTTATGCATAAGGTGAGTTATTGTCATTGAAAGACCTAAGGTGTATACCTGACATCCAGCCTAGAGATACATGTTTGGTTAGGATAATTTTCTTCTTGATTCTTCCAACGCTATGCCACCATAGTTAAGTCTCTTTGGTTGGTTAAATCCTTATACTTCATTTAATTTTAATGCTCATGTTATTCAACTTCATTATAGGACTTTTTATCGTTTGATTGGTGGCACTAGTCTGCTATTAGAGAGGTATAAAGATTTTTTGAGGCATTCAAGTAAGAGGGGAACATAGGCTTATCTGAGTAGGCTATGAGCTTCAAACGAGTTGTCGAAATTTTGATGTTGTTTTTAACTATTGAATTTCTTCTCTATTGAGCTCTTGATCTGTTGAATTTTCTTTTGTTTTAGTTTGCTCAATTGTTTGTACTTGAGAACTCTGTTGCCTCGTGGTTTTCCCAATTTAGACTTAGTGGCATATTGCTCAATTTCAAATATGTCGTGTGTTTGGGTTTCTTCTTGTAGATGCACCATAGATTGTCTTCGTTCTCCTTCCACTGGTTTTTTCTTGCCTGGTGTTTTAGTTAGATTACAATTTCCTTTGTCATTTTGGTTTGTTTTAGTTGCTAGTTGATACAACCCCCAATGTTTCTGAATCGTTATTGAAGGTTTATTTTGGGGGTATGTGGTAGTGTAGGGTGTTTTGTGATGTATAATTGTGTAGGAGTTATAGTAGCATCGAGTAATATTTGTTGATATTATGTGATGGCATTTCAATAAATTGAAGGATGTTAGTTGTTTGTTAATTTGAAAATGAGCAACACTACAAAGGAGGGATTAGTTGTTGAGTAGGGAGGTTTTTGGGATGTTGAAAAGTGAAACCATAACAAAGCACTGTCTAGAAGACAATTGGCTTTTCTGGAGAGATTGTGTAGGAGTGTATTGAAAGGTGTGTGTGCTAATCAATCACTTGTGTGTTTAACACATAGTTGTATCTATTTGGTGCCATTTGTGGGAAAGCACAAGAAAGAGATGCCGAGAATGGAAACTTGAATTGCGAATTTGGAAAAGAACATTAATGAAATTGGAGAAGAGATGCGCGGAAGTGTATTGGAGTTGCAACAACAAATTTCGACTCTTGAGCATAATGTCTACTTCGTAGAATATGGTATAGGATTAATGGAACAATCAACAAGAAGTTATGAAGTTTAAAAGAAACAGAGCCTTAATGTATGGTGAACACAACTTAGCTAATATTTGGTGGAATAAATCCAACTCATTGGATTGCCCTAGTAGAGTAGTTCTTCGAAGTTCGCAATACCCGAGATGACTGTAAAGTTCCTATCGCTTCATTGTAAATGCATGGTGAAGCTGCTTATTGGCTAAAGGTGCTACAAAGGAGATTGTCTCATTTTGATTAGGAGATGGTTGTGTAGGATATTATGTTTAGATGTGGTGGTCAAAGGGCTTACGATCTTTTTGTGTGTTTGTCGAATTTAAGACAAAATTCGAATGTAACGAATTATGCAATAGAATTTGAAGCTCTATTGTCTGTAGCTCCTGGTTTTAGTGAACTATTGTTACTTGGGTATTTCTTAGCCGGACTTGAGGAAGATTCACCTTAGGGTTAAGACCTTGGGGTGTACGCTCTTGCTATTGCAATGTAATTAGCTCTATAGGTAGAGCAAGAATTTGATGGAGGTATCTTTGTTTCCTAGTTTTCACGTTTCAATGAGGTTAGGAAGTATAACTCTTGCGAGTGTTCTACTCTAACTTCGTGATTTCCTTTGGTGCCACAATCATATCCAATAAAGTCTTCCATGTGCATTACTTCTTTTACTACTCAAATTGCGTCAAATGTTTATCCCGCTTTTAAAATTAAGGAGGCACAGTAATATTGGTCAATATGTTATGGATCAACTTCCACCATTGTGAAGGGGAACGCTAGAGCTTATAATGATGGATTGCGGTCATATATTAATTGGGGAAATAAATAGATGACACATTCTGAGTTCCTCGTTTAAGAAAATAAAGGTTTATGTTTTTGATGTGATCAACCATACTATCTAAGTCACTTGTGTGCTAATAAAATGTTGTGTGCTACCATTATGGAGGAAGAAATCCAATGCTAAGGAGGTAGAGGTGATGGTCGAAGGAATTCATTTCTTATAGCAGGAAATTGCTATGCATGTAGTGGTTGACAAAGGTTTGGTGTTATTACACTTTTTTCATAACGTGTTTGATGGCCTTAAAACAATGAAATGCAATGATATTAATATGATCCAAAGGTTCATGAGTCTAGTATTGGCTTATGCCTCATTCATAAATTCTTTATGGTCTTGATGCATGTTGTATTTATAGTTGGTGTGTATATGTCCTATATTTGTAATTGATGTGTGTATGTGTAATTGCTTTTGTTGTTGTGTTGGTGTAGTGGATGTTTGTTGTAGTGTTTGTGTAGTAGTGGTTAATGCTGTAATTGGTAAGAAATATTGTAGGGCTATAGTGGTAATTGTGTTGGGGGATGTATAAAAGAGTTGTGAGTAGGAAAAATATGAGTGTAATTACTATTGTTGTAATAATGGACTGGGGGGAGGGAGAGGAGAATTGGCTTTGGATGCTCTGTTTGGAGTAGAGCTTGTGAACCCTAATTTAGAGGTACCTTTTGGTGATTCGCTTCTAATTTGATCCCAATTGGGGTGATATACTTTTATGGTGTGTCCTTTGCTACTTTTAGTGATCTTAGTTGTTTCTGTTGAAGATTCACAAAAATAGAGCTATATGTATATATTAGGAAAGTTAAAATTAGGAAAGTGACACCTTTAGGAAAGTTGTTTTTAGGAAAGATCGGTTGTGATCTTTTCCTATGATTCTGCATTCTAACTTCTAGGACATAATTAAACTAGTAGATTTATTTCCTTTATTAGATTTCCCTTTGTATATATATATATGTTATTGTAACAATTTTTGTTCAAGAGAGAATAAGAAAATTCCAAATCTCTTCATGGTATCAGAGCAATTTTTTTGACGTGATTTTGTCGTTGCTTTCTCCACCGTAGCTAGGGCTTCAGCAGCACAGATCCCTTCACTCTAGTGTCACGACGTGCCCGTTCAGTCTCCTGCTAGGACTCCGGCAGCACAAATCCCTTCACTCTAACGTCACGACGTGCTCATTCAGTCTCCTGGTTAGTATTCCTCTCTTGGTCAGTATTCATCTCCAGCCTGTCTTCCATCTCTTGCCAGCCCTTCATCTCCTGACATCAGTTGCTGGTTGTTTCTGTCCTTGTGACATCATTTCCCTTGCAATATTTGAAACGTGCCAAAATCTGGAATGGCTTCATCACAAACATCTGACATCACGGTCTCGGAATCAGGAATAAATTCTGAAATTTCCAGCCTTGGTTACGATGATTCTTCTCCTATTCTTATCACAGGACACAAATTAAATGGCCATAATTACTTACAATAGTCACAATCCGTTTTACTGTTCATTTGTGGTAAGGGAAAGGATGAATATCTCATCGGAGCAGTAGCTATGCCAGAGATCACAGATCCGAATTTCAGAAAGTGGAAGATCGAAAATAGTATGATCATGTCATGGCTCATCAATTCAATGAACAATAACATAGGGGAAAACTTCTTGCTCTTTGGGACAGCAAAGGAGATATGGGATGCAGTCAAAGAGACTTACTCCAGCTCTGAAAATACTTCAGAGTTATTTCAGGCTAAATCTATACTTCATGACTTCCGCCAAGGAGAGCAATCCGTTACTCAATATTATAACACCCTCACGAGGTATTGGTAGTAACTCAATTTATTTGAAACTTACTCATGGAATTGTCAAGAAGATGCAGCAACCTACAAGAAGATTGTGGAACAAAAAAGGTTCAAATTTTTCCTAGGACTTAACAAGGAATTGGATGATGTTCGAGGTCGAATTATGGGAACTAAATCATTGCCCAGTATTAGGGAGGCTTTCTCAGAGGTCAGGTGTGAAGAAAGTAGAAAGAAAGTGATGATGGGATCTAAAGAACAACCTACCTCAATTCTGGATGCCTCTGCCCTTGCTGTCCGATCATCCAACAATGGTGGAGATCGTCAGAAATGGGAAAGGCCATGGTGTGATTATTGTAAGAAACCAGGCCACTACAAGGAAACTTGCTGGAAGCTCCATGGCAAACCGGTTGATTGGAAACCAAAGCCACGATTTGATAGGAACAGCAAAGCACACGTGGCTTCCAACTCTGAGAGAGCTCCTGTTCATGAGCCTAGCCCATTCAGTAAAGAGCAGATGGAAGTGCTAAAAAAACTGTTTGGTAAAGTTGACATTGGTAGCACTACTGGGAGTGGTTTGGTTGCTCAAACGGATTCACATATAGCCTTCAATGTTAACAAAGGAGGAATGAGGCCATAGATAGTCGACATTGGTGCTTTGGATCACATGATAGGAGATGCTACTCTTCTCCAAAATTATAAGTCAAGTCATGATCACTCTTCTGTTCGTATTGCTGATGGCTCCAATTCAAAAATTGCTGGGACAGGTTCTATCTAACTCACTAAAGAGTTGCATCTCAATTCTGTTCTCCATGTTCCAAACTTGGATTGTAATCTTTTATCCATTAGTAAATTAGCTCATGATCTTTAATGTGTTACTAAATTTTATCCAAACTTATTTGTTTTTCAGGACTTGAAATCGGGGAAGATGATTGGCAGTGCTGAATTGTGCTCTGGACTCTTATCTCCTCTCATGTGGTCGCTCCTCAAGCCAATAGGTTCAAGCAAGTTATGTCCAATCTCAGAATCTATTAGAGCCTTTCAATTTTGTGTCAAATTCTAATGCCAATACAGATAGTGAAATTATATTATTACATTAACGTCTTGGTCATCCTAGCTTTATGTACCTTGCAAAATTGTTTCCCAAGTTATTTACCAATAAAAGTCCAACATCTTTTCATTGTGAAATTTGTCAGATTGCAAAGCATACTCGAAAAGTATATCCTTAAATTCCATACAAACCTTCAACTGCTTTTTCTTTGATCCATAGTGATGTGTGGAGACCCTCACGGGTAACAAATATTTCAGGCACTCAATGGTTTGTGACATTTGTTGATGATCATTCATGGTTAACCTGGGTATTCCTTATGAAAGAAAAGTCAGAAGTTGAGCAAATTTTTAAAACCTTCAATCTTATAGTTCGAAATCAATTTAATTCTAGAATTCAGGTACTCAAGTCAGACAATGCTAGGGAATACTTCACTAGTAGTCTAAATACCTACCTTCAGAACCATGGGATCATCCACATAAGTTCTTGTGTTAACACCCCTCAACAAAATGGGGTGGCTGAACGCAAGAATAGACATCTTTTAGAGGTTGCCCGGTGTCTTATGTTTTCCTCTAATGTTCCAAATTATTTTTGGGGGGAAGTCATTCTCACAGCTACCTATTTGATCAATCGTATGCCATCTAGAGTCCTTACTTTTCAATCTCCACATTAGCTTCTTTTAAAAACTTTTCCTCATACCCATGCAGCGTCATCTGATCTCTCACTTAAGGTATTTGGTTGCACGGCATTTGTTCATGTGTATTCTCCACACCGTAGCGAATTTGATCCTCGAGCTAATAAGTGCATTTTTTTAGGGTACTCTCCAACTTAAAAAGGGTATAAATGTTACTCTCCAACAAACAAAAGATTTTACACCACCATGGATGTCTCGTTCTTTGAACATGTGTCCTTCTATCCCAAATCTCATGCTCAGGGGGAGAGCGTGAATGAACATCAGATTGGGAATCCCTTCTTGAGTATGTACCTGTTGTCCACTCAGAGTCATCAAATCCCTCTTAACCTGTGCTTGTGCTCGTTGAATTTACACGAGACTCGTCCACACCCATGCATGCTCAATCATTAGTCTAACCAAACACTATTTCTTCTTCTGTGGCTCCACAACTTGCTAATAAGGATTGTAAAGTTTACATCAGGAGGAACAAAAGACAGGAGATAGAGCGTGAATCACAACCAGTATGTGGCCAAGATATTAACTCAATTTCAAGTCCACTTAAAGAAAACATAGGTGCGGATAGGGCTAGAGATGTGCGAATTCCTAGCATTGACGACACTAGCATGCTGATTGCATTGAGGAAGGGTGTTAGGCAGTGTACAAGTCATCCAATTGGCAACTATGTTACTTACGAAGGGCTATCAGCATCTTACAGATCATTTGCTACTTCTCTTGATGATATTCCGGTTCCCAGCACAATACAAGAGGCATTACAAAACCCTGAGTGGAAGAAGGCAGTACAAGATGAGATTGATGCATTAGAGAGGAATGGAACATGGACTATCACGGATCTGCCGATTGGGAAAAGGCCTGTGGGGTGTAAGTGGCTTTTCTCTATAAAGTATAATGCAGATGGATCAATTGAGAGATTTAAGGCCCGATTGGTAGCTAGGGGATTTACACAATCCTATGGGATAGACTATCAGGAAACTTTTGCTCCTATTGCAAAGCTTAATACTATCAGAATTATTCTATCATTGGCCGTCAACCAAGATTGGTATTTGCAACAACTAGACATAAAAAATGCCTTTCTCAATGGGGACCTTGAAGATGAAGTTTACATGGAAATCCCACCTGGCTTCAAAGGAAATATGGCAGAAAATTGGGTTTGCAAACTCAAGAAGTCCTTGTACGGTCTTAAACAATCTCTTCGAGCTTGGTTTGATAGATTCACAAAGGCTGTTTTGAAACTTGGATACATACAGAGTCAAGCAGATCATACACTGTTTGTTAAGAAATCACACACTGGGAAAATTGCTATACTGATAGTCTATGTCGATGATATTATTATATCTGGAAATGATGAGGAGGAATTACAGAATTTGAAGAAGTACTTGTCAGTAGAGTTTGAAGTTAAAGATCTTGGAAATCTTAAATATTTCCTTGGAATGGAAGTAGCTAGATCAAGAAAAGGCATCGTTGTTTCTCAGAGGAAATATATTCTAGATCTCCTAAAGGAGACCGGCATGCTTGGATGCAAACCAGTAGATACTCCTATGGATAGTCAGAAGAAACTTGGCACCGAAAAAGAAAGTACACCGGTAGACAAGGGGAGATATCAACGACTTGTTGGACGCCTAATTTATCTTTCACACACTCGACCAGATATTTGTTTTGCAGTAAGTGTTGTAAGTCAATTCATGCACAGTCCTACAGATGAACACATGGAAGCAGTCTACAAGATCCTTAGATATCTGAAGATGACACTAGGGAAAGGTCTATTCTTTAGAAAGACAGAAAATCGTGATATTGAAATTTATTCAGATGCAGATTGGGCAGGAAATATCATTGACAGACGGTCAACTTTTGGGTACTGTTCTTTTGTATGGGGTAACCTTGTTACCTGGAGGAGCAAGAAGCAATCAGTGGTAGCTAGAAGTAGTGTAGAAGTCGAATACAGAGCACTGGCACAGGGAATTTGTGAAGGGATTTGGATAAAAAGGGTTCTTAGTGAATTGGGACAAATAAGTTCATCTCCCATCCTGATGAAGTGTGATAATCAGGCAGCTATCAGCATAACAAAGAATCCAGTACATCACGACAGGACTAAGCACGTTGAAATTGACAGACACTTTATCACAGAGAAAGTGACGAGTGAGACTATTAAATTAAACTACATTCCTACCAAGCAACAAACTGTTGACATCCTCACCAAAGCTCTACCTAGAATGAACTTTGAAGACTTTATTTACAAGTTGGGATTCTATGATATATACTCTCCAGCTTGAGGGGGAGTGTTGAAGATTCACAAAGATAGAGCTATATGTATATATTAGGAAAGTGACACCTTTAGGAAAGTTGTTTTTAGGAAAGATCGGTTGTGATCTTTTCCTATGATTCTGCATTCTAACTTTTAGGACATAATTAAACTAGTAGATTTATTTTCTTTATTAGATTTCCCTTTGTATATATATATATGTCAATGTAACAATTTTTGTTCAAGAGAGAATAAGAAAATTCCAAATCTCTTCAGTTTCAATTAGCGCCATTTGTTGGAAATTCGTCAAAAGATGAATAGGATGGAATGTTGGGTTAAGGTGGAGAGAAATGGGACTGATTTGGGAGATGAATTATGAGGAACTATGAATGAGTTACAATATCAGCTTTCTTGGTTGGAGGAGAAAGTTTGTTGAATGAATTCTAGCCTCTCTGATTTGGAGAAGAGAATGTTGAATATGGAGGGAATGTTACATGCTCTAGGGAGTGATAGACAGAAGGCAATCAATGAGAGCTAAAGAGAGGGCTTTGAGTTTGAATGGAGATGAAATGGGTAATGGGTTTTAATAGCAGCGATCTAATCAAGTATTTTTAAGTCGAAATGAAGAAAATGAGTTTAAAACGTCTGAAAATGCCAGCTACATCACTTTACCAAATTTTAAAGGAATAGACCCATTGTAATGGATAACACTAGCAGAGCAATAATTTGTTGTGAGTAATCCATGTGCTTGAGGACTTTGTTGCCTTCCATGGTTTTCTTTAGTTTCGGCTTAGTGGCTTTCGTTTCCATTTCCAACATTTCTCGTGTGCTTGGGTTTCTTGCAATTGGTGCACCATGGACTATCGTTGTTCTCCTTTTGTTGGCTTTCTCTAGGCTAGTGTTTTTGTAGATTGTTCTTACCTTCATTGCCTTGGTTTGTTTTAGTTGCTAGTTGATACAACCCTTAATGTTTCAAGCCCTTAGTTGAAGGCTTATACTTGACAATAAGTTAAGAATTCGAAAGGAGGGGGAGCCTCAATATATGGGGTAAATGTCTTAAGTAGTGGTGGAGAGCATATTGATAACCATGTATCAATAGAAAATGCAGGATACAAAGATGGAATGGAATTATTGGTAAGAGGAGTATTGAATGCATGCGGTGAATGTGACATTACCAATATTTGACAGGATAGATCCAACACATTGGATCGCACAAGTAGAGTAGTTCATTGAAGTTCTAAGTATGTGAGATGATCGTAAAGTACCTATTTTCTCAATGTAAATGGATGGTGGAGCTGTTTATTGGTTGAAAATGTTGCAAAGTACATTGCCTTGTTTAGATTGGGAGATGCTTAGGTAGGAGATTATGTTTAGTTATGATGGTCGAAAGGCTCACAATCTATTTGAGTGCTTGTTGACTCCAAGACAAAATTTGAATGCAATGAATTATGCAATGGAATTTGAAGCTCTATCATCTAAAGCTCTTGATATAAGTGAACTACTATTACTTAGATATTTCTTAGGATGGCTTTGGGAAGATATTCACCTTATGGTTAAGACTGTGTGGCCTACAACTCTTGCTAATGCGATGCAATTATCTCTATATGTAGAACATCAATATGGTAGAGGTCCCTTTGTTTCCCAGGTTTTACGTTTCAATTAGATTGGGAGTATAGCTGTAACGAGTGTTCTACTCTAAGTCCCACGATTCCCTTTTGTGCTATAATGATATCCAATAAAGTCTCTTGTGTGCAATACTTCTTCTATTGCTCGAACTACATTGAATGTTTTTCTTCCTTTTAAAACTATGGGTGTGCGTAGTAATATTGGTCAATGTATTATGTGTCGACTTCCATCACTTCGAAGGAGATTTTGTTTTCTAATGATGGAACTCATGATGAAGGATTGCAGAGATATATTAGTTGAGGAAATAAATAGATGACATACTGTCAGGTGCTTGATTAAAAAATATAGGTTTATGTTTCCAATGTGATTAACCATGCTATTTAAGTCACATGTGTGCTAATAAAATGTTGCGTGTTACCATTATGGAGGTAGAAATCTGATGCCAATGAGGAAGAGTGGGTGGTGGTAGAAGGAATTCATCCCTTATAGTCGCAAATTGCTTCGCATGAACTGGTTGATAATGGTTTGGTGTTATCACTCCTTGCTCTCAATGGTTTGATGGCCTTAAAACGATGAAATTCAATGGTATTGATGTCTTGGAAGGTTCATATACCTTAAAGTGTATGTCTTATTCATAAATTTTATTGTGGTCTTAAAATGTGTTGTATTTATAGTAGAGGTGTGTATGTATTTTATTTGTAGTAGATGTTTGTATGTGTAATTGCTTGTGTAGTAGCGTGTGTGGTAGTGGTTAATGCTGTTATTGGTGAGAAATGATGTCGGGATATAGGGGTTATTGTGCTTTGCGATGTATAAAAGAGTTGTAAGCGAGAAAAATAAGAAGCTAGTTACTTCTTGTTGTAAGAGTGGACATTAGATAGGGAGAGTGGAGAACTGGCTTTGGGTGCTTTGTTTGGAGTGGAGCGTGCGAACTTCAATTTAGAAGTACCTTTGGGTGATTTGCTTTTGAATTGATCTTAATTGCTGTGATCATCCTTTGCTATTGTAGGAGATCTTAGTTGTTTGAATTGGCACCATCTGTGGGAATTTTATCAAAAGATGATTTAGATGGAATTTTAGGTTAAATTGGTGGGGGAAAATGTGACTAATTTAGGAGATGAATTACAAGGATCTATGAGTTTCAAAATCAGTTGTCTTCAATGGAAAAGAAAGTTAGTTCAACGAATTGTAGCCTCTTTGATTTGGAGAAGAGAATGTTGAATTTGGGGACAATGTTGCATGACCCGTGGAGGTAAAGATAGAAGGTAATCGGAGCCAAAGAGAGAGGTTCCAAATTTAATGGGAGATGAAATGAGAAATGGGGTTGGACAATCGGGATCTATTCAAGTATCTTAAAGTTGAAATGAAGAAAACAAGTTCAAAATAGCGAGGTCACTTTACCAATTTTTGAACTAATAGACCCAGTGCATTGGATGACCCTAGTGAAGCAATATTTTGATGTACATAATACTTGAGAAGATTGTAAAGAAGCAATTGCATCAAAGTATATGAGACCAAATACCATTCATTGGTTGGAAATGTTAAAAAGAAGTTTTCTAGAGTTTGATTGGGAAACTTTGAAATATGAGCTTCTTTCACGTTATGGAGATCAATAGTGGCATGCTATTTATAAGAATTCGAGACTTTGGCTTTGCATGTTCTTAATATGATTGAAATACAAGCGTCGGGGTATTTTTTTTGGGAGGATTACATCATGATTTCAGATTGATTGTTCAAACTTTGTGGTCATTATCAGTTATTGAAGCTGCCGAAATGTCCTTAAATGTGGAATGTGAATTTATGCATGGTATTTTCTTGTCATCTCAAGAAGTTAGGAATAATCAAATATAGGACAAGCCTAAATGAAGGAATTTCTTTTTGATTAAACACTTGCTCTCAAATATTGACTCCAATGTCTCAAGCTAGAGCAAATTTTGTGCAATTAAATGTGACAAATAATTTGCAAATCACTTGGAAAACTAGAAGTGGTCGAAAACAAGGAATTTTGGTAGCAACAAATTCAAGTACAGCTAGGTTTGGTAATGTAGGAAGTGGACATACATTGTTGACTTAGGAAGAGAATTATAATGGAACTAATGGTAACCCTATGAATGGTGGAAGGAGCTTTAGGGAAGGACTGAAATGAATGTCGTGTGACGAATATGTGTATAAAAGAAGTATAGGTTTATGTTTTCAATCTAGTCAACCATTTGGTCTTTGACACAAATGCTCGAGCAAAGCTATGCGAGTGACGCTTCTTGAAGATGATCCAGAATTATTACATGGTGAATAGGTAGAAGTAGAAGAAATTTGTTCGCATCGGGGGTGTTATCTTGAATAGCATGTTGGTCATAGTAATATGAAGCTTTCCTTATTGGATTTAAGGGGCTAGAGGCAAGGAAATTTTATGTTAGTATTTTTGGATGTACATTGTTGACTCGGGAAGAGAATTATAATGCAACTAATGATAACCCTATGAATGGTGGAAAGAGTTTTGGGGAGAGATTGAAACAAATGTCATATGATGAATATGTGTATAAAAGAGGTAAAGGTTTTTGTTTTAACTCCAATCAACCATTTAGTCTTCGACACAAATGCTTAAACAAAGTTTTGCGAGTGACGCTTCTTGAAGTTGATCCAGAATTATTACATGGTAAATGGTAGAAGTAGAAGAAAAGTGTTCACATATAGGGTGTTATGTCAAATAGCATACTGTTCATAGTAATATGAAGCATTCCTTATAGGCCTTAAGTGGATTTAAGGGGCTAAAAGCAAAGAAATTTTACGGTAACATTTTTGGTTGCACCATTTATTTATTAGGTGTTTCTGGTGGTAGCCACCATTTTGTGCCTACAAATTTAGTTCCTACACTTTCATTTAAAATGGAGCGGACTTTGCCATTTTTGGTTACGTTGGGAGATGGTTACAAGGAGATTTCTAGTGGATTATGTAGAAATTTAAAATTTTTAGTGGACTCTCTTTATATTTTTTTGTGGATTGTTATGTTTTAGATATTGGGGTCAAGCGATATAATTTTAGGTGTGACATTGTTGCAAACATTGTTAGGGATTCTAGTGAAACGATATAATTGTTATGTTTTAGATATTGGGATGAATCAATATAATTGTGAATTTTGTGGTTTGATGTGGGGGGATAATTTTCTTTGTTTTGCTGTTGAAATTGTGGATCTACTTCCTTTAATAGGTGACTTGTTACTTTAGTATTCTAATGTTTTTTCGCAAAAACAAGGATTGCCAACTTTTTCATAGCATGACCATAGTATTACTTTGAAAGAGGGTGTAGGACCTGTGAATGACAAGTCTTATTGATATGCTCAAGTACAAAAAGGTGAAATTGAGTTATTAGTGCAAGAGATGATGGGTGCTGGGATTATAAGGGCTTGTCCTAGTCCATTCTTGAGTCCAGTGGTTTTGGTAAAGAAGATGGATGGTCGTGAAGGTTTTGTGTTGATTATTGAGCGTTAAATGAAGTTATAGTTCCCAACAAATGTCCTATTCCAGTAATAGAAGAATTACTTGATGAGTTGTTTGGGGAGACTATTTTTTGCAAGATTGACCTATGTTTAAGTTAACATCAAATATGAGTATTACCTAAGGGTGTTCCTATCTCGCTTTGGTTTGTTTTAGTTGCTAGTTGATATAACCCCCAATGTTTATGAACTATTATTGAAAGTTGATACTTGGCATAAGGCTACTAGGTCCAATTTGTGCTGTTTTGGGGGTGTTATATGCATGTGTGCTTTGGGGGTATGTGGTGGTGTAGGGTGTTTTGTGATGTATAACTATGTGGTAGGAGTTATAGTAGCATTGGGTAATATTTGTAGATATTATGTGATGGCATTTTAGTAAATTGAAGGATGTTAGTTGTTTGTTAATTTTAAAATGAGCAACAATATAAAGAAGGGATTAGTTGTTGAGTTGGGAGGTTTTTGGGATATTGAAAAGTGAAATCCTAACAAAGCACTGTCTAGAATACAATTTGCTTTTCTAGAGTAATTGTGTAAGAGTGTATTGAAAGGTCCGTGTCCTAATCAATCTCTTGTGTGTTTAACACGTAGTTGTATCAATTTGGTACCATTTGTGGGAAAGCATAAGGAAGAGATGCCGAGAATGGAAACTTGAATTGAGAATTTGGAAAAGAACATTAATGAAAATGGAGAAGAAATGCGTGGAAGTGTAGTAGAGTTACAACAACAAATTTTGATTCTTGAGTGTAATTCCAAATCTTTCGAGAGGACAATGTCTACTTTGTAGAATATGCTCTAGGATTAATGGAACAATCGATAAGAGATTACGAAGTCTAAAAGAAAGGGAGCCTCATTGTACGGATTTAAATGTCTTAAGTGGTGGGGGAGAGCATATGGATAATCTTGTATCAATAGAAAATGCTAGAAATAAGGATGCAACAGAATTATTGTGGATGAGGGGTATCCAATGCTTGTGGTGAAGAGCCTCACATTGCTTTGCTTTTAAGAAGCTCAAATCTTGGGCCAATTGGTTAGCTTGGGCCAAGTGCTCTTATAATACATGTTATCACCCTTTTGCTCGCTTGACTCCATTTGAAATAGTTTGTGGCTGGCCTCCTCTTTTGTTTCCTGCTTATATTCCTTGTGAAATTGGGGGATCATTCCTTACAGTATCAGCTACAAGAGTGTGATGAAACTTTGGCTTTGTTGAACCGTCACTTGGAGGCAACTCAGTTGTGTAATTGTCATCAAGCTAACAAACATCGTCAGGATATTTCTTTTGATATGGGGGAATTGGTGTTTCTTCGTCTTTGACTAGCTTTTAATTCTACACTTTAAATTGAAAGCTGCTTCTAAGCTGAAATGGTGATATTATGTTCCATCTATTGGTTCTTTGCCTATGGTTGTTGATTTAACTATTGACTTATTGCTTGCTAAGTGTGAATCTATCTGTGTGCCTTTGCGTGTTCGAAGGTGTATTATATGTCATAGTGAGGGGATGGATGTGCCTCAATTGTTTGTTCGGTGTTATGGGTGTGACAAGCTTCACCGGGCTGGGCTTGAGGGACAGTTTGATGTCGAGGTGTTTGATTCAACTATTGATTATGTGTAATTGATGAAGTAAGCTCCCTTAATAAATAACCCTTATCCTTTTTAATAATATTGTAGATTTCTTTTTGGTGGTCCTGTGTTAGATAACATCATCAGCCTGTTACTTGACAAATGACAAGCAGTAGAGCTGCAAAGGGCTTCTTGATAATCTTTAGTTTGTGACAATGATTCTCGGCATGATACTAATCACACTGTTTTTGCAAGCCTCTTATCGTCCTAATCCCTTGTATTGAAAGGAAAAATAACATGACAACTTGGGTTAACCAAATTTCATTGCAAACGTTGGTGAGCAATAGAGAGATGAAAGCATTCAAAGGCAACAATTTTCCAAGAGCTCAAATGCCTGCAAGCTGTAATGCCCGTGCTGTTATAATTTTTTGTTTTCTTCTATTTCTTGTCATTATCTTATTGAATTTACCACAATGGTTCATTTATAATGGGCTTGTGCACCAACTATGTGTGCAATATTTTATGCAAATTAAGCCCACTCATTTTTTCTCTATTGGCCTTTTTACTTGGGCAACATGGGCATCTGATATTTTTCCGATACTATAGCATTGTTGTTGAGAACAATGTCATGATAAACTTCTTACAATCTGAATAGGTGTTAGGTAGGATTATTCCTGTTGCCTAAAAAAGTGATGGTAATTTCACTTGAAGCAAATGATGATATTGCTAGCATGAACTTTGTGCCTATTTCTTCTTGTTTTTGGATAAGTGTGCACTTTTATTTTTTTGGTTAATAGCATTCATATTTGTTTTGCTGCAATTTTCTCCTTGCTGTTCTCTTCATGTTAGTTTTTAAACCGTTGATGTGGGTGCTGCCAGGTATTATTTTACTGTATATGAAATCACTAACTAGCAGACATGGAGCGAATGTTCAGAGTTGTTACCAAAGAAAAAAGTGACGTGTTGAGTCTTTTCCCAAAAGAATGTGTTCTGAGTCTATTTCAGTACTTGGATTTTATAACTATTTGTATCTTTAGCATTCACTTAGATAATGCTTTCATTTTACTTAAGATCTATTTGCTTTCGTCAAATTTTCTTGAATACTTCTCTAGTAATAGTGTTGTGATTACTGGGACACCACAGCAATAACGAACTTCCATTTTGTCGTTATAATTTATTATTTGCGCACATCTCTGTTTCATCCTGACCAGGACTCAACAACCCAAAAATTTTTGTTTTTCATCAATGGCTTAGGTCAATTTTTGATTTTGAGTGCATCCGGAAATTGCTGTCTTCTCCTTAGTTCAATTTTGGTGAGTAGACTCTCTTTGATCTTGTCTTTGGCACAAAAGATAATTGTTCATTGCTTGCTTATTGCTGATGGATATTACAACCTATGCTTTTGAAGCTATTATGCTTTATGTGGAGTTGCTGGAGCATATGCACACGGTATATTTGTGGAAGAACTAGGTGCACAAGGGAGCTCAGTGTTGACTTATGCAAAGGAGTTGGTGGCTTATATGGGTTTGGGTAAGTGGAGCTCAACAGGTGAGCCTCCAGAGTTTGGTGCTGCTGCTGATGGTGTTGCAGGTCTTAGGTCTGAGGGCAGTAACTTTTTTGCATTTCTTTGTGCTTGTCAGGTTTATGTATATGCTGTTTCTTAATATGTTTTTGGAGTTTGTAATCAGTTTGACTTGTGTGGTCAATTTATTACTTGCAGTAAGGCTCCATAGATGTGTTTCCCTACCTTTGTGAAATTAACTATGCAAAAAGGATAGGCCAACCCTAAATCCAAGCTTTTATCCCTATAAAGTTCTTACTTTGATATGCCTTAAGGATCATTTACTTCCTAAAACATTGTTTAGGGTATGAGCTGTTAGAAAACTTGAAAATAAAGCTTCTTTGATTGACTCTGCAGGTTGTCTTTGAGGAGAAATTGCTTTTTAATGTCTTGATTGACCTTTGGGTCTTGTTCTATTCATGTGTCTTAGAGGGCAAAATTATTATTTATTCCCCTCCTACCATGAGAAATGTTTCCATTTGCTAGATTTTTGTATAGAGCATTACCATAAAATGATTATTGTGGTGGCATCATTAAACAAGTACCCAGGAATACTCTCCTCTATCCTTGTGTCTTTAGTTCCTTTTTATGATTTTCTTCCCTTTACATGAAGTAGTTCTATCCTTTTCTCTTTCTTTTCCTCTTTAGTTTGTTGTCAAGGATCATTGCTATGTTGCATTTCGCATTGTTGAAATTTTTTGGAAACTTGGTGGATGTGGGATTCTGTTTGATTTGTGGGGAGGAAAGCTTTGGATCTGGTTAGGGTCTTGCTACGGATGATATTGTAAATCATCATATCAAATTGTTGGCAGCTTTTGTTAGGTGGTTGTGAAAATCTTGATTTCTTTTGACAGGATCTGACCATAGTCGTGAGAAAGATGGAATTTGGGCTTTTTTTGGCTTGCTTAAGTATTCTTGCTTACAAAAACAGAGACGACCTCGACGAAGAAAAACTTGGGACTGTTGAAGACATTGTTCAGAACCATTGGGCAACCTATGGTCGCCATTATTATACTTGTTATGATTATGAGGTATGCAGTCGCCTGCTTTTCAACCTTTACAGTAGTACTGGCAGAAATTTGTTGACATACTTTTCTGTTACTTTGAAGAATATTGATGCAGGTACTTCCAAGGAAGTAATGGCTTAGTTAGTCAAACTGCAATCTTCACTTTCTGAGTTGGTGTGTAAGTATTGTGATGCTATTCACTTTTTGGGGTCTTTTTCTTTCCCTGCAATGTGGTGTTTAGAAATTTGCTGCATAAGTCTTTCTTTTTATGGTAGAACTACTACCTATGTAGCGAACTTGCTTAAGAAATGTTTCCTATGATATAGAATTATTGATACATGAATGTTTGGAAAGGAGGGAATTTCAAAAGGGAAAGGAAGAAAAGTTAGTTTCAGAAAATGAATAAAGGAAATTAAAAAGAAAAGCTATTTTAGAAAGTGGAAGGGTGAGAAAAAGTTTGAATTTTAATCTCAACTTGTTATAGCAGGTGTTATTTATGCCTGTAACGTAATAAGAATTAAGAGTTTTTTTTCTATATTATGATTCAATAGTATATAAGTTTATATAATCAAAAAACAATTGGATCTTTTAAACCCAATTCTAAATTGAACTAACATTGGGAATTGATCACTCGATATCATTGCATTTGATTGCATTTAATGAAATTCAGTGTTGAATAATGATTTTAATTTGAATAGTGACATTAAGTAAAAAAGTTGATTTATTTGCATTTTAAAATCGGTTTTAGAGCCAATTTGAAGTGATATATAATTTTATCAATGGTATATTTGAGGGTTTTCTTTTATATTTTTTTTGGAAAAGAAATATGCTTTTTTCTTTTCCCATTTATTTTGTGTTCTCCTTTACATAACATTTTAATAGATATAATTTTTTGTAAAACATACCTATTTCGTTAGTTAAACACAAAAGTCAAGTTTTGAACAACTAGTGTCCCACCTTGAAACCACTAGTCTCTCTCTCTCTCTCTCTTCTTTAGTGGGAAAGTGGCCATGGACAAATTTTAATGAAAATTATTACTTGCATTTTGTTTATGTACATATATGTATGTGAAATCTTGAAGATTTATTGGTATACTAGGGTCATTAACATTTTTGTCAAATCTTGAAGTGTGATATTATTTAATGTTTTTGTAAGTTGTATTTGTTTTCTTGTTTGTATGATGAGAAAATGTGTTATTTGTGTATGTACTATAGTGTGATGCTTTTTAGGTATAGTAATTTTAGGTCTTTGATGTTTTTGTTAAACTTTGAAGTAAATGTTGTTATTATGTTTGTGAGAGGGCAAAATGTGGGATGAGAACGTAATTTAATGTTTGTTTTGGAGTCCTTTTTACTATATTAAATTGAAGAAGATTCAAGACTTGACATTTGAATGTAGAAGTCATGATTTCTTGTTCTACTTTTCCTTAATGAATGTTTCAAGAAAATGGGTATTCAATAAAAAGCATAAATCCTTATTGTCTTACGTATGTAGTATGTTTATCCTTCGGTTCTTATCATGATTTGTTATCTGTTTAATAGTTGTTATTGCTTTCTTTAGTTGCTGGTCAATGCTGCTTTTGGTTGCTGTCTTTAGTTGTTGGTGTTGTCTTTAGTTGATGGCTTTGGTTGGTGGTGCTGTCTTTGGTTGCTTTCTTTAGTTATTAGTGCTATCATTGGTTGTTGTCGTGGGTGGTGGTGGTTGGTTGTTGGTGTTATTGTTGGTTGCTTGAGTCAAGTGATTTAGGATATTTATCTATTTAGTACTCTAGATTTAAATTTCTAGGTTTGTGCTTATGTTTGTATCTCTTCCTTAGGAATGATGTGTATATTCTTTATTCATCTAAGTGAATAGTTTGTGCTTTCTATCAAAATTTTCTATATGGTATTTAAGCATTTGTTTATCATCATTGACTTGTGCCACTCAAAAAATGTGTGAAGGTACACAGTCATCAACAAAAATTTCGATCCTTAAAAGAATCTGACCTAAGCACCTTTTAACTCACCCAAATGAGTGTCTAATCACTTCGAATCACCCATCATTAATTAAATGGGAATAATTTTTTATAGTATAATCCAGCAGACCTGGTGATTCATGTATGGGGAAGCTTGGTACATTAGGGGTGACTTTCCTACATCTCTCAAAGATTTGAGCAACTATAGCTTTTGGGAAGTAGAAATCTCCATGGTGATGGTAGGGCCTTATCAATTCCATGGACCCTAAAATCGAGAGGATGTATTTGTTTTCTGGTATTACAAAGGAAATATGGGAAGCAGATGTAATAGTGTTTGACTTCCTATAGAATTCTTTAAATAGTGTTTGACTTCCTATAGGGGCTCTAGAAGTTGCTCAACTTGTTGAGACCATCTATAAAGAAAACTCCAATTATGGTATAATTCTCACTGTGGATCAGATTACTATTATTCAACAAATAGATGAACAATTCCCTACTTAGAGGTGGCGAAAAGTTGATTGAAGCAATGCCCTAGGTTTGTGTTGACTAGAAAGATGTTGATTAGAAAGGTATGACTTCAATTGTACTTGATAATACTAGGGATGGTTGTTGCATACTTGATGTAGGTACTACGAACTATGTGTAGGTGGCAAGTGGACAATGTGTTTTTGAATTAAAAAAGAATTATGGAAAAGTTTTTAGATTGAGGAAGTCATTGTATGGGTTGTAGTTACCTAGGGTATTGTTTAGGAAATTTCCCGTGTATCGGTGGGGTTTTGAGAGAGTCATGCTGAGTATACTTTATTCATTAAAGCTGGATCGAGGACAATGAAGAAGCAATTGATAAAGAGTAGTATTGGGGGATTTTATTTGTCTCTAGCTTGATCTTTTTAGATAAGTTAAGTTTTATTGATATCCAAGTGTACAATCGTAAGCCGAGAAGATTTACATCATAGTCTTAAAGACAAAGTAAAACAATGCAAAGATAAAGAGCTACTTGAGAGTGTTACAAGGCTGAGGAATAAGCTCTAATTTGGTTTACAACAGAACCCCAACTGGGGATATGTTTCCCTAGCCGTACATTGTTACGAAATCTCCAAATACAATACACTGTTGCAGCTAGTGCAGCACATCTTTTATTGAAGTCGGGAGAGTTGGAGCCCGTTGAGGCCAGTAGTAGAGATGTAGCCCCTGGCCAGCTTCTGAAGTGTGCCGGGCAATGAAGGAAGTCACAAACCGCGGTCCATATCAAGTGAGAGTAGCTGCAATTGAAGAAGAGGTGGGGGTGGTCTTCCTGGCTCTGTTGGCACAGGAAGCACGTAGTAGAAGTGGTCACGCCTCATGCTTCCAACTTGTCTAATGTGGTTAGCTTGTGTAATCAGGCTAGCCATAAGATAAACGAGTGTTTAGGGATTGAGTATTTATTCCAAATCACCTTAGCCCAAGGGACCTCTCGGGTTGAAGGGGTGAGGAATGCATACCCACTCTCTAGCTTGATCTTGGCTAATGCTATTAGCATATTAAGGGAAGTTGTTTACACCTTTAAAATAATCACTTGGTGGCTATTCATCACATTCTTAGGTATCTAAAAAGGACTTCTTAGAAGAAAATCTAGTTGTAGAATATCAGAGCCTATGCTAATGCAGATTGGTGGGGAGGTAAAATAGATTGCTAATCCAATTTCGGCTACTGTACTAAAGCCTAGTGGAATCTTGTAACTTGTGGAAGTGAGAAAAAATTGGTTGTTGCAAGAAGTAGTGTAGAACTTGGGTTTACGGCCACATTGCACAAGGAATATGTGAGTTGATGTGGTTACAAAGGTTGCTAGTAGATCTGAGATTCAATTGGGATTTTATACTTTTGTACGATGACAACAAATTTGCCACTTGTATCATGAAGAATCCTATACAACATGATAGGATAAAGCATATTCATATTCATAGGAATTACATCAAAACATAATTTGATGGAGGAAAGATTAAGATTGCACTACACTCTTGCAAGACAGCAAGATGCTGACATTCTTATTAAATCACTATTGAAGTAACCATTCTTGTAGATTTCGAGTAAGCTAAGGATGATGGATATCTATTCCATAGCTAGAGGGGGAATATAGGAAAATTGTTTATGATGATTGTTAAAAGCTACGTGTCTTGAATTGTTATCTCTACAATAGTTGATAGTTAATCTATTGGTTTCTGTCTTTAGTTGCTGGTGGTTGCTGTCATTTGTTGTTGGTGCTAATGTTGGTTGCTAGTGCTATCATTAGTTGCTGTCTTTGGTTATAGGCATCATCATTGGTTGCTAAGGTTGTCATTGCTTGCTAGAGTCAAGTTAGTTAAGATGTTTATATTTATAGTAATCTATGTTTTTATTTTTAGATTTGTACTTATCTTTGTATGTCTTCCTCTGTTAGGAAGGATGTATATATTCTTTGTTTATCTAAATTACAAGTTTAATATTTCCTATCAAAATTTTGTACAACAAAGATGTAAAATTTTCTAGATAAAGGGTTGTAACACTTCTATTGTTTTTGAGTAGATGAATGACCAACGAAGACACATTTGATGGCTCGAGAATCTAATTTGTCTCTTAGTTGGCTATGCACATGTACAAAAGCAATCCATCCTTACTAAGAGAAAGCATGTTCAATGAATTCTAGCTTCTTTGATTTAGAGATGAGAATGTTGAATTCAGAGGGAATGTTACATGCTCTGGGGAGCGATATATCGACAACAATCAATGAGAGAGATGAAATGGGTGATGGGGTTTAATAGTAGGGATCTAATTAAGTGTCTTTAAGCCGTTTAAGCCAAAATGAAGAAAACGAGTTTGAAAATGCTAGCAACATCACTTTACCAATTTTTGAAGGAATAGATCCAATGCAATGGATAACCCTAGCCAAGTAATAATTTGATGTGCGTAATCTAAGTGCTTGAGGACTTTGTTGCCTCCTAAGGTTGCTATAGTTTTGGCTTAGTGGCTTGCGCTTCCATTTCCAACATTTCTCGTGTGCTTGTGTTTCTTGCAATTGGTGCTCCATAGATTGTCGTTCTCCTTTTGCTGGCTTTCTCTAGCCTGGTGTTTGAGAAGATTGTTTTAACCTTTGTTGTCTTGGTTTGTTTTAGTTGCTCATTGATACAACCTTAATGTTTCTAACTTATTGTTGAAGGTTTATACTTTGTAGGAAGTTAATAAGTTGAAAGGATGGGGAACCTCAATGTATGGGGTGAATGTCTTAAGTAGTGGTGGAGAGCATATTGATAACCATGTACCAATAGAAAATGCAGGAAACAAAGATGCAATGGCAATTTTGGTGGATGAGGAGTATTGAATGCATGTAGTGAACATGACATTGCTAATATTTGATGGAATAGATCGAACCCATTGGGTTGCACAAGTAGAGTACTTCTTCTAAGTTTTGAGTATGTGAGATGATCGCAAAGTTCCTATTGCCTTAATGTAAATGCGTGGTGGAGCTATTTATTCGTTGAAGATGTTGTGAAGTAGACTGCCTCGTTTAGATTAGGAGATGCTTAGGTAGGTGATTATGTTTAGATTTGGTGGTTAAAAGGCTTATGATCTATTTGAGTGTTTGTTAACTCTAAGATTAAATTTGACTGCAATGAATTATGAAGTGCAATTTAAAGCTCTATCGTCTGAAGCTCCTGATATGAGTGAACTAATATTACTTAGATATTTCTTAGGAGGCCTTTAGGATGACATTCCCCTTAAGGTTAAGGCTTTCTAGCCTATAGCTTTTGCTAATGCAATGCAAATTATCTTTGTAAGTAGAACAACAATTTTGTAGAGGTCTCTTTGTTTCCCAGGTTTTACGTTTCGATGAGGTTGGGTGGTATAGCTATAACGAGTGTTCTACTCTAAGTCTACGATTACCTTTAGTGCCACAATGATATCCAATAAAGTATTTCATGTGCAATACTTCTACTCCTCCAACTATGATGAATGTTTATCCTCCTTTTAAAACTAATGGAGCACATAGTAATATTGATGAATTTATTATGGATCAACTTGCACCACTGCGAGGGAGATTTCGTTTTCGAATGATAGAACTCATTATGATGGATTGTGGACATTTATTAATAAGGGAAATAAATAACTGACATATTCCTAGCTCCTTGATTAAAAAATAAAGGTTTATGTTTCCAATGTGATCAACCATCCTATCCAAGTCACTTGTGTGCTAATAAAATGTTGTGTGTTACTATTATGGAGGAAATTCAATGCTATCGATATGTCCCTAAAGGTTCATATACTTTCATTAGTAGTCCATAAGAGGTGTATGCCTCATTCATAATTTTTATGACTGATCGAGGAACTACAAGTTAAAAAATCAACTTTCTTCGATGGAAAAGAAAGCAAGCTCAATGAATTGTAGCCTCTTTGATTTGGAGAAGGGAATGTTGAATTTGAGGACAATGTTGCATGATTCGTGGAGCGAAAGACAAAAGGTAATGAGAGCTAGAGAGAGAGCTTCTAGATTGAATGGAGATGAAATGAGTAATGGGGTTTGACAATAGGGATTTGATTAACTATTTTCAAGCCGAAATGAAGAAAACGAGTTTGAAATAGCGAGGTCACTTTATTGATTTTTGAAGGAACAGACCTAGTGCAGTAGATGATCTTAGTGAAGCTATATTTTGATGTACATAATACATGAGAAGATTGTAAGGAAGCAATTGGATCAATGTATATAAGTGGAAATACCATTCATTGGTTGGAAGTGTTAAAAAGAAGTTTTTCATAGTTCAATTGGGAAACTTTGAATTATGAGCTTCTTTCATGTTATGGAGGTCAATAGTGGCATGCTATTCATAAGAATTTGAGACTTTGGCTTTGCAAGTTCTTGATGTGATTGAAATACAAGCACTCGGGTATTATTTTGGGAGCATTACATGATTATATTAGATTGAGTGTTCTAACTTTATGGCTATTATCAGTTATTTAAGTTGTCGAAATGTCCTTAAATGTGGAACATGAATTTATGCTTGGCCATCAAGGCTGGCGGTGTAGCCAAAGAAGGCTGGCGACCTTCTCTATCAAAGCCGGCAGCTTACTCCCTTAAAGTTAGTGGCTTTCACTTAAACATGTTTATGTCGAGTTTGGTTGCAAAACTTTTTATCTTTATATGCATTTGGAGATTGAGAAACGAGCAGATTATGAACCTTTGAAATATACACTTTGAGTTTTCCTCTCAACTCTTACCAAGCCTTAGATTGTGGCAAGTGATGAAGTCAGGATTGTTATGTGTTGTATCAACCATTCCGTGCTGAGACTAATCGTTTTGCTAGTGCGTAACATCTAGTAAGGGTTTAGGCTTTGCTTGTTATTGTGTTTGAATTGTTCAGATTGATTGTTGTGACTATTGAAATTGGAATTGCGTTTGTTGGATCCTGAATTTGGAATTAGGCATTCGTGTTTTGGTATTAAAGTATTGGTTGAGAGAAGGGATTGTGACGTGGTATTGATAGCGAATTAAAGTTAGGGTTATGTTATCAATTGTGTTGTGATTTGATTGGAATTGAATTGGGAATTGAGCGGAGGTTGAAAATTAAGGATTGTGTCATTAGGGTTGTTGCGGTGTGTGATTGTGATTTGGGAATTTGTGTTGAGACTACAATTTAGCGAAGAATGTCGAATGATAATTTGAATGGAGGAATTGGGAATGAAGCTAACAATCAAGTTGGAGGAGGAGGTCAGGGATGTCGTGCTACAGGTGGTAGAACTTTAGAAGAATAGTTGTAGGACCTAACCGCTGTTGTTAATCTAGCAACGCAGATCGATCAAATGGCGTTACCCTAATAGCTAGTGGCAAATCTATAAGCACCCCCCACCTCAGGTAACCCTTAATGATGTACATAGGGAAGGAGCATTAGGAGGAAATAGGGGCAGGCGAGTTGGAGGAGATTATCACGCCTACTAGGAAGAAAGGGATGATGACTTTAAGGACGAACTTTATCCTAATCGTGAGTTCAGACCACCTAAGGGTCTAGAATATATGAAATTGTAGTTGCCTTCATTTGCTGAAGGGGATTTGCAGAGGATTATCTTGATTGGGAAGATAAGGTGGAAGGACTTTTAAATGTTATGAGATCGTTGACCATATACGAGTACATTTGGCAACAGTCAAAGTTTATAGGGTATGTCGCCTTATGGTGGAAGAACATTGTGGCCAGTAGAAGGAGAGATGGAGATGTTGAAATTCGTACTTAGCAAGAGATGAAATGGGTTATGAGGAAGAGGTTTATACCAAAACGTTATAGATAGGAGCTATTCATGCATCTCCAAACATTGAGACAGGGAGGCAAAACCATAGGTGAGTATGTCTAGGAGTTTGAGACACTGATGATTTGATGTAAAGCAGTAGAACCTCTTAACTAGACTATGGCATGATTTGTGTTCTGTCTGAAATATTAAATCTCCTATAAAGTAGAGTTGCAACGATATGACACCCTTGATGAGGCCATTTAGTTAGCTTTGAAAGTGGAGAGATAGAGGCATTCTAACCCTTATAGCTTTGGATTATTTATGTTGTAATTTTTCTTTTGGAACACTTTCTATTTGGTTGTAAATGAGTTTTAGAACCAGCCACCCATAGTTGTAATTTTGTGGACTTTTTAACCTTAAAGGGAGCAAGTATAAATGCTTGCTTAAGTAGCGTTTTGAGGAGGCCATTTTTCAGATTTGAGTATACACTTTTGCGTGAGGATTAGGGTTCTCCTAATTGTCATTAGACTCTTATCAATTTCAATCTCAAGAGTTGAAATTGTGGTGAGTGCAGCACTTGAAATTGTGAGTAATATCAATCTCTTATTGTTGTGTTTCATTCCATCTCTAGTGAGTCATATCTAGGGTTGGATTGAAAGCTTCTTAGTATCATTTGATTACATTTGTAATCAAGTTGTTATTTCCTAATTAATTGGTATTGAGCATTTGTTGTTTACTATCAATTGTACTCAATTTGAACCATGATTTGCATTTGGTGGAAAAGGGTTCTTCGAGTTTAAAATTTGTTGAATTTGTATATTATTCAAGTGGATTTACATGTGAGTTGGGTTATGTTGGAAGAAATTATCCTTGTGGAATTGTAATTGCATCATTGAATATTCGATCTCATTGCATCTTCACTAGGGTTAACGCAAATTTTACCCTTTTGAACCGGTTTTTGATTTGAGAGTTGAAGTTGTTCCTTTGGTTCATTTGTATGTGCTTAGACCTTGGTTTTAGGCACATCAGGAAAGTAGTTGTTGAGGTAGACATTAGGCAAACTGTGGTTGTGTCATTAGGTGGGAAAACTCGTTAAATCCAATGCTTCAAATGTTAAGGTTTTGGACACATGGCTACTCAATGTCCAAGCAAAAGGGCGATGACTATTATGGGAGTGGAGAGTAAGGATAGTGAGGAAGAGATACACGAGTCAACATATTTATCAACAGTGTTAAAAGAGTATTATGAGGATCCAAATGCTAAGGTACATGAAGATAAGGGAGATGATCAATATCTAGCTATTAACATGTTATGCAGGGTAATGACTACATTTCTAACTATTGAGGACGTATAAAAGGAAAACCTATTCCATATTCCCTATAAGGTTTAAGGTAATCTTTATGTTTTTCTTATTGATGGTAGTAGTTGCACTAATGTAGTAGCTGCTGCACTAGTAAATAGATTGCAATTAGTCATTGCCCCACATCCCAAGCCTTATAAAATGCATTGTTTGAGTGAACAAAAAGGTCTTCATTTCACTTATCACTTAGAGGGCTAAGGTTCCAATCAACATAGGAGAAAAGTACCAAGATGAAATTGTTTGTAATGTTCTTCCTATGTGTGCATCACATATACTACTTGGTAGATCTTGGTTATTTGATAGGAGAGTGTTGCATGATGGGTTTAGGAACACTTATGTGTTTTAGAAGGATGGTGAATGGGTTGTCTTGAAGCCTATCTCACCAACTGAGGTGCACAAAGCTTAGGTACAGATTAATAAAACCATTGGAAAGAAGTCTTTATTAGTAGAGCAAAAGGAACTGGAAGACAACTTAAATAGAGTGAAATAGTACCAGGAAATTCAAAAGCTTTATTAAAAGACTTCTGAACATCTTAAGAAAACTCAAGGGTAGCCACGACTTCATGGCAACAAATATATGTAAGCTAAGATTTTCAGTCTAGGTGGCTTTTCGACATTTTCATCTAAAACAGAAGAATTATCACATTTGAGGGCAAATCTTCTATAGGTTCGAGGAGATGATGGGAATCGAATCACATCCATTACAAAGTTCTTTGATGGAAGAAGTAAATCACAAGAACCGGTGATGAAACCATTTAAGTTGGCCATAAAGGCCAGCGACTTACCCCCTTAGGCCAGCCCTCAAGGCCGGTGGTGTAGGAGATAGGTCGACCATCAAGGCCTATGGCTTTGCCACTTAGGCTGGCCCTCATGGTCGATGGTGTAACCCCCAAAGCTAGTAGCCTTCCCTTCCTAAAGTTGGCAGCTTACTCATTTCAAAGCCGGCAGCTTACTTGCTTAAACAGGTTGTGTTTATATAATTTCAAGTTTGTTTTCCTTATTCCTATAAATACCTTTATAATGTGAGAGTTAGGAGACTTTTGGAATTTTGAGAATTTTATAAAGTGAAGTTTTACTTCATATACTCTTATCAATCATGTGGATTGTGGCGAGAGATGGTATCAAGCTTATTATGCATCATTTCAACAAATCCATGCTAGGACTATTCTCTTGCTAGTGCGTTATATCCGATAAGGGTTTAGGGTTTATCTTGTGTTATTGTTCATTATTTGATTGTCGAAATCGATTAATTTTGGATTGTTGGTTTGGATTGGGAATTGTTTGATTTTGTTATAGAATTAGGCACATCATTTCCACTTTAATAATAGTTAAGTTTTGTTGTTTTGTAATTAATTTTTGTTATATTTTTCCATGCCTAAAGAGAGGGTTTTAATGGAAGATTTAGGATAGCAATGATGCTTAAAAATAGGATAGAATAGATTAGGAATGATGGGCATAGGATGGGGTAGGATAAGGTAGGGTAATGATGTGTTGGAGATAAGATCACATATTGTTATTTGTCATATCTAAAGGAGGCATTACACTAATTGGATTGAGTTGATTTTTAGGTTAATTTGAGGTCATTTTCTTAGTCAAAATGTGGTAAATTTTGGGTTAATTTAGGATAGATTAAGTTTAGGTAAGATGGTCTTAAGATGGGGTGAAACAAGGTAAGGCAACAAGGTGTTTTGGAGATGAAATTTATGTGGAATTTCTTCTTGTTGGACCAACTCTAAAAATTTAATTTTTCCATGATATTTGCAGGTATTTATCCTAGTTTAATCAAGTTAATTTTGGGTGGTTTAGATTATGTTAAGTTAAGATAAGATGGGGTACATTAGATGATGGCATGTTAGGTAAAATTGCATAGATGTGTTTACACAAAGGAGGAGGGTTGCAACCGGTTTTGGTGCATTATTTTTATGAATTTTTCCATGCCTTTTTACTGAGTAAACGAGGTATAATAGGGTAAAATTTTTTTAGGATTTAATAAGGATAAGATAAGTTGAAACAAATGAAGACATAGACATGATGGTGGAAGTGGAAAGCATCTACACATGAAGAATTTGGGGCAGTTGGAATCGGTTTTGGATTAGTCTTTTTACATCATTTCCAAGTCATTTTTCTAGCTTTAGCCAAGGTAAGATAGGTAGGATAATGATTAGATATGATAGAGGTAAGATGAGATAAGATGATGTTTGAAAAATTAAAGATGCTTGATGGAAACTTCTCATGTAAGTGATGCCAAGTGAAGGGAGAGGAGAACCGGTTAGTCTAGGGGTCTTTTTTCATTAGTTACCTTGTGATAATCTATCCAAGAAGATAACTCAAGATGGGGTATGATGGTAATGTCGTTTTCCATAAGATAAGATAGGATAAAGTGTTGATTTTTCAAAGATTACATATGGAAAATTGAAGTTAAAGTTAATGCCTACTTGGAGAAGAAAATTGATTTGCTTTGTGTAATTTTTCTAGTGTTTTACTTTGTATTTTATGTGTTATTAAGTGATTAAGATGTAACAATGAATTATGGAAAGAATTAGTTAAAATAGATTAGGATTTGGGGGTGGTTTCAAACTTAATCGCTTAGGTGCTTCTAGGTCAAAGTTTAGGGATTTCTAATTTCGATTTTATTTTGTAATTAGGTTTGTTATTAATTTGTATTTATTTTTGCTAATCTAAGTTTTAGGATGTTAATCTTTATGATTAGGATAAGATTAGATGGATTTGGAAAGGAATTGACTCAAGTCAATGCAAATTTTCTTGAGTCATTTAATTGCTTATCGAAAGTTGACTTAATTCAATTTGGGGTAAACTTTAATTAATTGAGTTCGATTTTGAAATCTAATACTCAAGGAATATTTGGAGTTACGTATTGGTCCTATAAATAAGATTTGACTAAATTTGAGTTTAAGCTACTAGGTGAAAAATTGAAAATAAGATCATGTTCTTAGGTAAGGAGTTAGTGGAATTTAGTACAATTAACGATTTTCAATTGAACTATTACTGCAACAAATCTATTAGTTCTATCGAAAAAGGGTATTGTAAAAATCCTTTATGTCTTCTCTACCAAGTCTTCCCAAAGTTAACTTGAGTCTAAATTTTAACAACATAAGTCCACTTAAGTCTTCTCAAGTGTGTTGATGTGAGGCAACTATACCTATCAATTTTTATAATATAGTATATAAAATACAAATATCATTCTATAAAGATTATAAGTACTAATATTAACCTATACCCCATTATCTAATTAGTAAATTATCGAGATTGATTAATTTAAGACCTATAATTAAATATTAACTAAAGAACTAAGATTTCATTGAAAGACAGAAAAGCAAAGCAGTTTAGAATTAATTTCAAGATGCTAAAACTAGTATATAGACTTTATTTCTCCTAGGAATTATTATACGATTTCAACAAAAAGTATTCGAATTTTTCTTAAATTTCATTAATCAGGGGAATTCCTAATTTAGTTTAACAACTTTCTTAACCTTATTATACCTTAATTGTAACGCCTTGAAACTCGAGTCATGCTACTACCTGCCATGTGTCCTTTTCTCACAAGAACACGTTAAGGCTCTAAAACAATTCTGATACATTTTAGCCTATAACTCCTATATAAAAATATTTTATACATCTTCAAAATTCAATTAATTTCTTAAAACATATCAATTATCTAATCCAGTGGAAGTCTTTGAACATAAAATTAACATCGTTTTAAATGGTACTGTATATTATAGCTAAATAACATAATCTCCCAAATATTAGTTACCATAATAATAATGGAAATCTTCGTCTTACTCTCTGTGTGGCTCAACCAAACCTAAGTCATCTTCTAGGTTCTCATCTCCCTTAACACCTTAAAAAAGGTTCCCTAAAGGGTGAGCTAATGCCTAGTACGTATAACACATGAACAAACATGAATAAGTGTTACA
Organism: Laguncularia racemosa; assembly: GCA_037954665.1. Lineage (NCBI taxonomy): Eukaryota > Viridiplantae > Streptophyta > Magnoliopsida > Myrtales > Combretaceae > Laguncularia > Laguncularia racemosa. Next base: position 5,797,718 of record JBBMOL010000001.1, on the reverse strand, counting down.
TACATTATGCAATACATAAACACAAACAACCATTTCCTTGATGCATTTACTTGATGCATTTAGGTCTACAAGCATCAATAAGGTACTCATGACCCCCTTAAGACACTTAAGCATGATTTGATGATGGGAATTGCCACTACGGGCCTCACACCTATGATCCTTTAATCCTTAAATTTAGTGATGGGAACTACCACTACGAGCCCCACTCTCATGTACACTTAAACCACTTAACTTTGGTGATGGAAATTGCCACTACAAGCTCCACACCTATGTCTACTTAACCTCTTAACCAACATTCAGCTTGGATCGTTTTTAAGCATGACACCACTAGGGACAATGTCACACAAGGATCATTGGGGTGCTCCCTAAGGATCTACTACTACAAGCTCTTAGGCTGAGCTAAGCACATATAACATACAACTTAATCACTTAAACCAATTCATCAGTTAAATCAAGTTCCATGCATAGACTAATTTAAACAGGCACACAACAATACACAAGTTATACGTATCTTGAATCCTAGCCTTAAGCACTTCTTAGTCTTTAACTTAATTTAAATGGAAATCTATACAAACAACAAGTTCTTCTTAGTACTTAATCTATGATCAATATTAATTCTTAACTTTCTTAATTCTATTCCTTTAATCTTTCTAAGGACTTACTAGCTATCTAGGTTACATGGGATTTAGTTTAATTTGAAGTTAAATAGATATATATTTATATTATTCTTCATTCAACATGGCCATGTTGGGAACCATGTTGCTCAACACAAGCTGAAGCACGACCACGTTAAGAGTCATGTATCTTTCGGTGTGAAGTTTGGCTTCAACATGGTTGAAACATGACCGTGTTGGGATGTTATGTTCTTCTTCATTCAACACGGTTGAAGTAAAACTATGTTAGGAGGTCGTGTTACCTTTGACTCAACCCGACCGTGTTAAGAGACTGAGTATCTCTTGGTGCAACTTTTTCACTCAACATAGTCTAAACACGATCGTGTTGGGAGACCGTATATGTTACGCCCCAGGGGTTACCTTAGTCGTAATAGCCTATCGTGTACTATTTTGAAGTCTATGATTAGTCGGATTTTAGCACACACAAACTTTAATATGGTACCTAAGGTGTCATTACTCTAGAGACTCCCATAAAGATAACAATTCTACTAATATTAAAGTTAACATCTAGTAATATAAAGCATAAAGTTTTACATATATAATAGGTAGAGAAATAAGTTTAATAATAATACATTAATCCAAAAGTCTATTCAAAATTAAAAATATCTATTCTAAGTGTCTTCTTTCCTCACTCACCTAACTACCATCATCTTTGAAGATTCTCACCGCTGTTTGGATTCTACTAGGGTAAAACTAGAATAATGCCTACAAAAAGGGTAAACTGTAAGGGGGTAAGCTATAAAGCTTAGTAAGATCCCAGCTCATAACCACCTTTCACGCAAAATAAGCAAGTTAACACTTTTAATGAATGAATGCACGAACAATCATATGCCAAGCATCACATGTAGTCAACCGAAAACTACATGAGGTCTAAGGATATTTCTGACCAATATACCCCTCCTTTGACCTTGGGTTGAGGATCATTATAAAATTCCATCAGAGTTCGGGTTACCAATTTCATTGCACTTACATGCATCCTTAGCTACACAAATTAGAGCCATGTTCTATATATTAATAGTTATGCTAGAAGAATGATCTTCTAAGCAAGGATTAGGGATAAACTAAAAAGAAAATAATGTTTTCCCTACCCGCACACCTCCAATTGCATGCTCCCAAAACAAAATAATGAACATGGATTCATACCAATACACAATGATCCTCTAGTCACTTTTGTATTGTTAGAATAGGACACTCCCTCAGGACATCCTTTCATTATCAATGTAACTGTGATGGAATATATGAAAATATGCAAGAAGATGCTATGCATGATCCATTTCAAAATAAGTATTTTGATATGCTTAGCATAAGTTAAGAGGTGACCAAACAATTTATAGACACTCCATCAACTACAAAAATAGCCATAAATACAAGCAACTTTACTTTCTTTTCCTTTAGGCCTTAACAATCAAACAATTAACCAAATCAAACACACACATGGTTTCATTAGTATTCAAATTTAGGTGCTACTAAAATTACAAGCACAAATCGAGTGGCAATCATCGTTGGCATTCACCTTGCCATTCTTTTTCAAGGATCGTAGTAATCCTTTGAAAAACCTATAAACATGGAGAAATATTTATATATATATAAGAAATAACTACTTTTAAGATAAACTAATCTAGTATCCCAAAGTTAACCCTACATCGTATTAGAATCTTTTAAAGTCTTTTAATGTTAAGTCCTTCATTTAGGGAATTGGTCCATTGTCAAGGTCCACGCTTAGGTTCTCATTCGGGTAAAGTCCTGTCCTTGCCATAATAAGGCAAATGTATGTCCAAAGCATATCTCAAGATCAAGTCGATGGATATGTCCATAAGAGGTCCAAGATATGTCCAGAATGTGTCCACGGATGTCTAGTAGATCATAGACGGTCATAGGTTCTCATGATTTAATGATAAGGCTTTAATATCTTTTTTTTTTTTTTTTGGCACTTTTATGAGTTTGAAATATGTTTAATCTTTAGAGAAATATTCCAAATGAAAGATAAATAAGATAATCTTACAAAGATGAGTTTGTTTGATATAGGATGGTGATTAACATCTACAATTATTACATATATGTAGTAGTACTATAAATATAATGAATATACTATGGAAAATATTTTAGGTAAGTTAGGATTACCTTACTTTGATGGAAATCCCTAAAGTAAAATACCTAAAACATAGAAAATAAGTTAGGTTAGTAACTTCCTTAAGTGGTCTAAAGATAGCTCAATCTTATTAGATGTTACTTACCTTAGTTTCTTGAAATTGGTGGTTTAAAACTATGATTGTCTTTAGGGATGTAAAGGGGGTTATTTTTTTTGTGAAACTTTATGATCTTGTTAGGCAATATGAGGTGTGTTTGGTGGAAATTTTTTAGAGGAAATGGGCAGCAATTGGCATGTGAAAGGTGGGGTTATTTGGTGGTGGTAAATTTGCTTTTTACCTCTTTTTTATACTAGTTAAGTTTTGTTGTTTTGTAATTCAATTTTATTTTTGATTTGGCACACCTAAGGGGACAAGAATGGGTAGGTTTTAAAGTCATAAAGGTCTCATAGGATAAGCTAGGTTAGTGATGGCATAAGATAAGATAAGGTTGAGGTGTCAACCTTATTAATCAGTAAATTTAAATTTTTGGCCAAAATAACTGGATATACTCATTGCATGTCTATGATTCAATAGATACACAAAAAGGAATAAATAGTGTTCAACCTTTGCTATAAATTTTTGAAACATGTTGAAACTTTTAGAAATATTTTAAGTCCTTTTTAAAAATGTTTTCATTAAAGTTATATCTAAAACCCAACATGTGCTCTTAAAAGCTACTATTTATAAAACCTTGGTAATGTCAATGATAACTTTATCAAAATTGATTTCGGTGGAGGCAAAGCAATTGGAATAGCTCTTATTTGTGGCTTATGAGGCATTATTAACAAATTGATTATAGGTAGATGCCTCAATATAGGATCACCTAATTTAGCTATTGAGGCATTGTCAAGTATTTGATTAATGATGGATGGCTTGACATGAAATTCACTTAGACTAGCCCTTATGGCATTTTTGTTGTCGACAATGGGCAAGCATCAAGTTTATTTAGGGAACGATGCCCTTAAACAACCTCCAAGGTAAGGAGAGGTGCTTTATATGGGTAAGTATGGAGGTCAATCGAAGTACAGACGATGCAAATATATACTTTTCATGATTCTGGACTCCCATAAATGTGTTGCTTGCATTCTTCTCACACGTATTCATTTCATGTGTAGATAGATTTCATGTTGTGCTAACTAATGCTTGACAACTTGCTTGAATAATAGTGATGATGGATAAATTCACTAAGCCATGGTCTTGCTCACCCCCTAATAATTTCTCTATAAGGTACCCTAAAGTTAGGAATGAGCTAAGATCAAAGTGGCTAGTGTTCCAAACTCAAGAATTGGAAAATAGTTGAAAGTCTAGATGAGTCATTAAGAATTTGTAAATCTATATTTATTTTATGATAGGAATCATATACCTACAGGACCCATCACCGGGACAAAAGCCAAAGGATTACAAAATTTGGCGATGAGAGTCCTCTTTGAACAATTAGACCTCGAGGATATTTGTTTAGTATCTTCTTTTCTATTGTATATTTGTTGTGCATTCTAGTAGGTATATTTATCAGTTTTTACAAGACGGTGGATAAATTCACTAATACTCAGTTTGTGGGTCATTCATGGACCTACATGAATTAAAGAAGAACCGGTCCAATATTGTTCCATGGAGGTGTAAGAAGCTAGCTACTTATGTGGATTTACTTGTAATTTCCTTTAGTACCAAAAACCGGCTACACTTTTTGCTTTTCACTTGTAATTTTCTTTGTTAAATTTGCCATATTTAGAGCAAGTATAAATACTTGCAAAGTAAAGTTAGAAGGGAACTTTTTGAACATTACACATATAAATATGTTGCCGTGGGAGAGCTCCTCTTCACACCATCTACTCTTATCAATTTCACTTATGAAATTGTGGCTAGTTGGCTTAGGAATTCTTGTGAGTCATATCAAGATTTTCTGAATTGCATCTGATTATTGCTAGTGAGTAATATCTAGTTATAATTGGTTGATCTTTTATGTGTTCCTTTCACACTAAATTAAGGTTCATGTATTGCTAGGTTTTCACACCAATTGTAAGGATTGGAATTGAATTATTCCTTTGTATTTGATTGGTATTGGACTCTAATTGTAGTACTTCTAATTTGGTTCATGTCATTTGAGATTGTTAGTTCTTGTTTTCACACCATTTGGGGATTTTATCTTCAACTTGCTCACGTAATTTTAATTGGAATATAATCAATTGTATGTGTGTTCTTGTTAATTGGTGTTGAGATCCCTTGAGCACATCATAATTTTTGGTATCAGAGCAAATTGTTTTATGCAATTAGGGTTCACGTGGTAATTGGTATCACATCATTTGTGGACTTTGTTTAATTGGTTCTTCAATTGGCCTTGTGTACTTGTAATAGGATTGTTGGCACATCATAATTTGGTATCAGAGCAAAGGTTTTGAAAAGGGATTTGCATAATCTTCAATTTAGGATTTAGGGTTCTTATTCATCCATTTCTTAATTGAAGTTATTTGAAGTGGAATTGAAGTAATTATAAATGATTGTATTGTGATATACCTTATTGTTGTGGAATTGGAAGTGGAAATTTCATAATTGATCTTTGTATTCTTTATCTTGCCATGAGTTGCTTGTTTGAGGAAGAAGGGAAGTTCATTGTCTTGAGGATTTCGGAACTAGAGTGCATTTTCATTTCTAGATTTGCTTTTCATTGTTATGTGTATTGCATTTAACGTGAAAGTATATTGCAGTTGTCTTGAATTGTTTTTGTGTTTGAATAAATCAATTCATCAACTATGTCGAATAATATTGTGAATGGGGGACTTGGCAATGAGGCTAATAGTCAGGTGGGAGGTAACCTGTATTTATCTATTAATGTACTGCGCCAAACTTTGACTTTGTTTCCTATCATTGATGATTAACAAAGGGAAAATTTGTTCCACACTTCTTGTAGAGTACAAAGTAAACCATGTGCTATTATTATTGATGGTAGTAGTTGTACTAATGTAATGGTTGTATCATTAGTATCGAAATTAGAACTTGTAACTACCTCGCATCCAAAACCCTATAAATTGCATTGGTTGAGTGAGCAGGGTAGTCTACATGTTACCTAAAGGGCTAGAGTACCTTTTAGCATAGGGGATAAATATCATGATGAGATTGTATGTGATATCCTTCCTATGTGTACATCCCATATATTGCTTGGTAGGCCTTAGTTATATGACAGGAGGGTTTTGCATGATGGCTTTAGAAATACTTACGTATTCCAAAAAGAAGGTAAACGTATCATATTGAATCCAATGTTACCTTTAGAGGTCCAAGAGGTTTAGAGGTAGATAAGTAAACCTTTAGAGGTCCAAGAGAGTCAGAGCCAGATGAGTAAACCTTCAGAGGACGAAGAGGTTTAGAGGCAGATAAGTAAAGCTTCATAGGTTTAAGAAGTTCAAAGACAAATAAGTAAAACCAGGAAGAAGAAGACCTTATTGTTCGGATAGTATGAGTTAGAGAAAGCCATTGTAGATGAGGGACCGGTATATTTATTGTAGATGAGGTATACTCTAGAGATGGAGGAGCGTGAGCATCTATCACCTATGGTATCTTAAGTACTGGATGACTACAATGATCTTTTGACTGATAAATTGCCAAGAGGATATGATGTCTTTGCTATATTTATTGTTGTAGATCTGTCACCTTATTTACTTGATGATGTTCATGAAAACCTATCAGATTTGAGGGCAAATCTTCCATAGGCTTTAGGAGATGATAGGAATCATATACCTATAGGACCCATCATTAGGACAAGAGCCAAATGATTACAAAATTTGGTGATGAGGGTCATCTTTGAACAATTAGACCTCTAGGATATTTATTTAGTATCTTCTTTTCTATTGTATATTTGTTGTGCATTCCAGTAGGTACATTTATTGGTTTTTGCAGGACGGTAGATAAATTCATTAATACTCAGTTTGTGGGTCATTTATGGACCTACATGAATCAAAGAAGAATCGGTCCAATATTGTTCCATGGAGGTGTAAGAAGTTGGTTACTTATGAGGATTTACTTGTAATTTCCTTTAGTGCCAAAAACTGACCACACTTGTTGTTTTTCACTTGTAATTTTCTTTGTTAAATTTGCCCAATTTAGAGTAAGTATAAATACTTGTAAAGTAGGATTAGAAAGGAACTTTTTGAACGTTACATATCTGGATTTGTTATTGTAGGAGAGCTCCTCTTCATGCCATCTACTCTTATCAATTTCACTTGTAAAATTGTGGCGAGTTGGCTTAGGAATTCTTGTGAGTCATATCAAGATTTTCTAAGTTGCATCTGATTATTGTTGGTGAGTAATATCTAGTTATAATTGGTTGATCTTTTATGTGTTCCTTTCATGCCAAATTAGGGTTCATGTATTGCTAGGTTTTCACACCAATTGTAAGGATTGGAATTGAATTATTCCTTTGTATTTGATTGGTATTAGACTCTAATTGTAGTACTTCTAATTTGGTTCACGTCATTTGAGATTGTTAGTTCTTGTTTTCACACCATTTGGGGATTTATCTTCAACTTGTTCACACCATTTTAATTAGAATAGAATCAATTGTATGTGTGTTCTTGTTAATTGGTGTTGAGATCCCTTTAGCACATAATAATTTTTGGTATTAGAGCAAATTGTTTCATGCGATTAGGTTTCATGTGGTAATTGGTATCACATCATTTATGGACTTTGTTTAATTGGTTCTTCAATTGGCCTTGTGTACTTGTAATAGGATTGTTGGCACATCATTTTAGAACCTTATTATTTTCCAAAACTTTTTCAAAGCAATGTTCTTAAATGTTGAGATCACCTTGTTTTACTATTTGATAGGGCATATTGATTCTCTATAATTATGACAAACTCTGATATATTGGTTTCTATAGTTATTTTTATAATAATCAATTATATGTATTGCTAGTTATGATGAGGAAGATTATTTAATTAGAGTCTTATAACCTTTGACTTGTAAGGTGGTTTTCATATTGCGAGTATACATGTGATATGACAACTTTCAAGCATTTCTATAAGGCCCCTTATAGGGTTGTTATAGATGATGCAATTCTATTATTAATGCTACACATATTTTGATCTTATCACATAAAACATTAGCACATGGTAGCAGTTGGAGTACTTGATGTAATAACATGCTTTTAGAATTAATTTTATGAAAATGAATAAGGATTATTGAACAATAGATTGTCTAATCATTTATCTTAGAATGATACAATTTTTGTAATATTACTAAAGAAATAATCTCGTAGAGTTATCACAAGAAATTTTGTAGAAAACTAAAGAAATAATCTTGAAGAGTCATTATAAAAAAATTTGTAGAATACCTATATTTATATGATGCTAATCTTTTTTATTCTACTTGTATTTTATTTATGCAGATACTTTGTAGCTAATTTGTTGATAATCAAACTTACACAAGTTTAATGTAATAATTTCTACTTTTTAAGTTGATAGTTCAATTTTTTATTAATATGTATGCACAAATACAATGGTAAAGTTCATGTTTATAGCCACTTACGAAGTGCATCAAGCACTCATAATCATCTTCAAGAAAGGAGGACAGAAAAAAAAAAAAAAAAAAACAAAGAAGAAAATGCTTAAAGTTCTCTTTCTATTTAACAAACCTTTACTATTTATAAGATGCACTACAATTACTAGGGATGAGCAAGTAACACTATTGTACTAGGTACCCACCCATACCTTACTCGATTAAATTGGTTTCTAGTGCGATTTAAGGATAATAGGATAGGATCGGGTATAAATTTTCTATAACCTAGTCACACAGGGTAGGTTACAAGTATAAGATCTTCTTACCCTATACTCACCCTAGAACTTACACTCTAAAGTATACAGTAAGCCTTTCCATACACTCATATTTTCATTGTGGTGATGCCAAACATATCACTGCTACTTTAAGCTGGGTTTTTTCCACATTTCAATCTCCTTTATGTTTATTAGCATAATTATGGGCATATGTTACCACCTCATCATCCCATGCCATGGGACCAACACCTACCACGCTTCTTCTAGTTTTATGAGCCTTAAGATAATTATGGGCACATGTTTTGTGAATTTTGTTTACTTGATTTGAGTTTTGGATGGTTGTTACTAAGGCTTAAAAACTAGTCTCGTTATAAACATAAATCCACGGGCCTATTGGGTCGATATTAAAAGATCGTAAAAATTTAAATAGCCTAGAGTCATAGGCAGCTCTCAAAGCAAACAATCCATAATAATTAGGCAATAAAAAATCTTAAAACAGCCCAACTAGGATAATGGCTAGGAAAAGAAGAGAAGCTAGTTTATGAATCCCCATTGCTTCAGTATCTCTAAGAGTGCAAAAGATTACTCAAAGAGTTTGACAATGCTTGGTGATGATCTTGCACGCCAAGGACGTTGCATTTAAAAGGTTTCATGAGGAAGAATATACAAAAGAGAAATTACAGTGGATTTGTGGGTCACATACAAATAAGGGATATGCTTTTCATTATAATTATTACAATTTTCTTGATATTTATTGGTTAGTTGAATGTTCAAACCTCCAATAACGTCCAGACTTAGCATGATTAACGTGACGTGTAGAATTTTATCAAGTGAAGTTTCAAGGTTCATAATGTACCTTGACCGACGACATTTTCTATTTTACGGCCTGTTCACCGAGAAAATTCAATGGTCGCCTGTGGAAATACTCCTACGGGATAAGATGTTGATGTTGCTTTAATTGCGGGGAAATTGTTTGATGAGTCAAGGCACCTATCATGATAAAATTTCTGCGTCAGCTGGGTTAATTACAATAATATATATATATATATATATATATATATATTTGAGTTTTTGCGTTTTTTTACTTTCCATATATATGTTATTTCTTTTGTTAGTTATGTAATATGATTTTTTGTATTTTTCTTTAGATATCTTTGTTTTCATTCATTTTCATTTTTGAATACTTGTCTTTTACCTTCTATACTTACAGTACATGTGTTTTGATAAAACCAAAAAAAAAAAAAAAACGGTTCAATAGTCCGTATTAACTGATAAGGAGAATTGGATAACTTTTTATACTATAGTACCTGTGTTTTGAGAAATCTAAAAAAAAATCTGAATCAAGAGAATTAAATCCTTCCTTTTGTTCCATTCAACAACTCCTTTTTTTCTACTCTTCTTCTTCTTTTTTGTTTGTTCCTTAACCATTTATGATTCATTTAGAATCAATTTTTGAATAATCACAATTTCAGTATAAGGAAGTGAAATATCAGATTAAGCATTTCAAAATATACCCCACTTAGAGTAAATCTTTGGGAAACATGTCAAACAGTTCAGAACCATACGAATGCCTAAAAGTATCAATTGACTACAAATGTGGCACAAGCTAGATAGTTTGGGTAAACTTTGTAATATATAGGAACCTACAAAAAAGACCAACTTTTAGCTTTAGATACAATAAAAAAATCCTGTTTTCAAGTCTTTTTTTAGTTTATTTTACTCCCAAGTGCATGACCAAACAGAGAAAAACAATTCAGGCCGATTTATTTATCATTCTAATTCATATTTTTTTACAACTTGCTAAATTTGCTTTATGTTATGAACTTCCCAGCTTTAGTAACTAGCAAAGAAATTTAAAGAAAGACTCCTGAATCGAAAACATGATTTTGACGAACTGTCGAATCGGCTCAATTAATGGATGGGCGATGAATGCTGCAGACGGAGAGGAATTGGTGCTGTGACTAACATGCAGCTTCATATACAGACCTATAAAGCCGTCATTATGTCCGATGTAAATGGAGGACAGATTTGACCTAAAAAAAAAAAACTTGCAACTTTAATTTTATTCAAACACTCAAATACAAACAATCCCCGTGAAGAACCAATGGAGGTTTTTCTTTTCTTTTATTTAATTGCTTAAAACAAAGATGCCTTAAATGTAAAAAATAAAATCATGTGCCTAAAACACAACTATGTGAAAACACGGGTATTCAAAGCGTAAATTATCCTTTTTTTTTTTCTTTTTTTCTTTTAACTTTATATATAAGTGTTATTATTGTTTTAGTTAGATAACATAAGTTTTCGTACTTTCATATTGCATCCCTATAATATTATTACAACATGTTTGGTTTGTGAAATAGAATAAGATAGGAATAAAATTACATTTCTTAAGGAAATGAATAGAGAATAAATACATATTCTTTATGGTTTTATTGAAATATCATGGATAGATGTGTAAGTATATTTAGAAAATCAAAGAATAGCTATTTTCTTGGTCTTATTGAGAAATTGCTAATTCTTAATTTTGCAATAATAATAATTCCATGGAATAGCTATATATCCCGCTAACTAAACACAAAAATAGACATAGGAAAGGAATCACTATGTTATTCCACTCTTGTGAAGTTAACCAAGCATACCATTGTTATTATTATTCAATTATCTAATAGCTAATTAAGTCAAAAATTTATTACGCATAACTATGATTACATCTCCTTCTAAAAAAAAAAAAAAAGCCTCTAGACAAATATACCCATGAACCATTAATGTATGCATTTATATCTAATAAATTCATAAGTAATCCCCAAATATTTGCAAATGAACTTTTTAAATCATTAAGGTTATACAAAGTGGAAAAATGATTTAAATTAAGGTTATTCCACTAGGAAAAAGAAAGTATGACATAGGAATTTAAAGTGAAAAGGCATATGAACTTAAGCTACATAAAAGAAGAAGAAGAAGAAGAAGAAAAAGACAAGTATGCAAGTGAAAAGCATAAACACTACATTCCTTCTTTTTTTTTTTTTTTCTTTTTTAGTAATCAACCCTCAATAATATTGTCAAAGTAAAATTAGCAAATAAAAAAAATACTAGTAAATAAGAAAGCTAAAAAAATAAAATAGAAAGAGGTTAACTAGGCTACCTTTATCGACCATCTTACCTATAGCATGGCAACCCTATTGGTCATACCCACAATGTCAAGACACCAAACAAATATTTAATGAAAGTTTAGTCTAGAAAGTATTTCTAAAAATCTACAATAAAAACTAAACTATCATGAAGAAATGGAATATCCAACACCCAGAAGGAATACAATTAAGAACTCAAAGTTAGAATATTAGGATTAGTGTTAGCAATCATGCCATTAATCTACACTACATTGGAATAAGCTCATTTATTTATTGATTTTGGTTTTTAACAAATTGAGCAAGGTATTCTCCCTTCCTTGAAGCAATAATTACCTAGATTAACCAATAAGCCCATTCCATTTCTAGACAAGGTAAAGAATTCACTCTTATGTTCAATTTCCTAAACCTTAAGCAAATTATAGTGTATGTTTCTATACCTATCCGTAATTTGAGTTAAATTCTCATGGAAATGATTAGATTAGGTTTCTTCAAACACTAACCTAAACTCATATACATGCCAATCAACTCAAAGCACATGCTTAGTGAAATCTATAACCCAAAAACTAACCAACATAGTAAAGAAACATCACACTCCACTAATCTAATATTCTAACCACAAGATCTAATTCGTGCTTTGACTAAGAAGAAAAAAAAAGAAAGAAAAAAACACATTCCTTAACAAGAAATAAAAGGGAATAAGAAAACCTAATCTTGGGGATCTCATGCCTAAATCCATGTGCAAAATGTGTCCCCACTTGTTCTTAAGTTAGAATCCATGACAGAAATGTAAGTCTAAGCTAAACTTAACCTAATCTATACACAAGAACTAAAAACCTTAGCTAAGGTGTATTAATGGCAGAAGAAAGAGCAAAAAATGGATCTTTCCAAAATAAATATAGTAGCCTAATTAGTTGCAGGGAGGCATCTAAACGACAAGCTATGGCATCTAAATGCCCTAGTCTTTGCCACTCATTTGCAAGGATGTTTGATTGGCTTAAAGAGCTATCCAAATAAAGGTTTGCTACCATGCAGTTTCAAAATGCGCAAATTAATTCATTCAACAACCAACTTTAATTCTTTTTCTAAATATTATACAATTGATCCATTAAGTTGTACATTTTATTACTTTTATTAAATTTTCACCTATGAAACTACATTCAAATACACATGATTAGTGACATCAATATGATTATAGCTGGAACCTACCAAAAAGCAACACAAGTTGTAAGCAAGAAACATCATGCATTGCAAAGGGGCAAGCATTTGCAAAAATATGTTTTCGATAATGATTTAAGGAACTTAGCTTGTCACCATGAGGAAGTAAAGCTCAAAGCTTATGATTTTATCACTACAGGTGTCTCCTCATATTATCATAACTAAGTACTATGAAACAAGATTATGTCATCATAACCTTTCTCCAACAAAATTAGCTAGGATAGCACATTTACATCACATTTGGTTATTGATAAGGAATAAGGGTGGAATAAAATTGTAATTCCATGATAATAGAATTGAGCTATAATTAGGTTTGAATGACTATTTTTTTTTTTATAAAATAGAATCATTATTCCTTTATTTAGTTGATAGAATGATCTTAAAAAAAAAGGGTTAACTATTTAATAAAAGTATCAAAATTCCCTTTTATGCAACTTATCATAACTTTCATATTTAAAAAGAAATTCCAAAGTATGTATATAGATGTATACCACTACAAGAAAATTGATTTTTAAACAAAAATTTTTGTTTCTAAAAATAGTAATTCTATTGCAAAAAAACCTTTATACGTAGAATTTCCATTGCAAAAATCATCATTGCTAATTCTATTTAGCAAAAGAATATACATTTGTAGCAAATTTGCGATAAAAAAATCTATCTCAATTCCATCTCAAAAAGTTAATAAAATTTGCAATGAAATAGAATCAGTGACAAAAAATTCCATCACAAATTAGCGAAATTACATTAAATTATTTTAATTAAAAATATGATAACTCGACTAGAGCACCTCACAACATGATAATTTTACTTACACATTAAATACTTTACTGATTATCCCTTGTTAGCACAATTAAGTCTCTTTTCATTGAAACTCTTTAGGAAGTCACCCATCTTGATAGCATTCTTTCATGAGCACACTTAACTTTTGAGTTCTATGTAACCTATAATAGCAACACCAATCTATGTTTTTTGTGATTAAAGTTGTACTTTCTTATGTATAACTAATAATGTATAATAAAATATCTAACTTATAATAAATTATACATATTAATGATAGAGCATTTATCTTATTATTGAAAAACATTATTTATTATATTATTTATATCATATATTATTATATAAATTTTTATATAATAAAACTTAAATATATAATCCTGATCATTTAATACTTTTATAAATATGTTATATGATTTTAACATATCAAATAATATATAATATTTTATATAGAAGATAAAAAATTATAATATATATATAATATTAAATCATTTATTTATGTATATGTATATACATACTTATATATTAATTACTTTTAGAGACATAATTAATCTGTCTCTAAAAGTCAAGATTATTTTAAAAATGAATTTAGAGATAAATTTGCGACGATTTTTTTTAAATATACATATAGCATTAAATTACATTTATCGTTATAATATTAGAGACGAAAAATTTCTATCTTTGTAAGGTAAGCTTATATTTCTTGACATTTAGAGACAAATTTGCAATGGAATCTAAAAATAAATATTGTGTCAAAATTTTTTTGTTTCCCGCAATAGAATTAGAGACAAAATTGCGATAGAATTAAACCCCTTACAAATCCATGGGTAATCTATCTATGATTATGTTGTAATAACTAATAAAATTATTAAAATATATCTTTTTCATGTAATAAAAAATTCAACACAAATCCGTTGCAGATTAATACTTTTAGAAACAGATTTTTTTCCATTGCAAAATTTCTATCTCTCAAGCCTAGTTTTCTTGTAGTGTATGTATATGTACAAACAGTATGAAGTATAATATATAAATGTTATATAATATTTATGTACATACTATATATAAGAGTATTAATTTATATATTTCAAATCAATATGTTACATTAACTAATATAAAAAATAAATAAATATATATATTATATTAATATACATATGAAATATAATAATATATATATTATACTATGGACATTTATACATATATATGTATTAAGTACATATGCACATATAACTTAAATGTACAATATAACAAATATGTTAATATACATATAACATATAATGTATATATAAGCTTGTATGTATATAAGTATCTCTATGTATAATGCTTGTAAATATAATATATAAATGTTATATATGTATAGCATATGTATGTATTATATATGTGGTATTTATTTATATATACCATGTCAATATATTATATGTATCAATTTACACAATAAATATATATGTAATAATATATATTTATAATATAATATATATTATAGACATTTATGCGAATTTGTGTATAATGTACATATGTACTTATAACTTAAACGTACATAACATATACTTTAATATACAAATAACGTATATGAGCATATATGTACATATGTATCTATACATACAATGCATGTAAGTATAATATATAAATGTTATATATGTATAACATAAGTATGTGTTACATATATGGTTATTTATTTATATATGTCACGTCAATATATTACATATAATGATGTACACAATAAATATATATGTTATAATTTATATTTATAATTAATATATATAGATGAAATATAGTATTATATATATTTATATATTATATTATGTAAAACTTAAATATATTGTATAACATATATATTAATATATATATATATATGTATATATATATATAATGTATAATATATAATGAGCGTATATATATGGAATTACTTAGAAATTATTTTTTTATATATATATATGAGTATTTCCTATTAATGTATATATATATAAATCTTCTAATGATAAGGTGGGAAATCAGATATATTGATGTGCCAACAATCCAATTACAAGTACAAAAAGCCAATTGAAGAATCAACTAAACAAAGTCCACAAAATGGCGTGATTCCAATTGCTATGTGAACCCTAATTGCATGAAACAATTTGCTCTAATACAAAAAATTATGATGTGCTTAGTATCCAATTACAGTTACACAAAGCCAATTAGAGAATCAACTAAACACAATTAACAAAAAATGGCGTGATTCCACTTCCATGTGAACCCTAGATTGAAAGTTAAACCCTAATTGCGTGAAACAAAAACAACATTCCTTACCAGATATTACGCACCAATTGGAATTAGGATCAACTTGTAATTTGTTGATATTACTAACCGCAAATCTAAGTCCCACTCGCCACAACCTTAGAAGAAGTTGATAAGAGTCTTATGAAATAGAGAAAAGTCTCTCTTTTCACATGAAATGGTAGCTAAATGTATGACTTAGAAGAATTCTCTAAGCCAACTCACCACAATTCCACAAGTGAAATTGATAAGAGTAAGATAGTGTGAAGAGGAGCTCTCCTACGGCAACAAAATTCAAGTGTATAACGTTCAAAAAGTCTCCTTTTAACCTTACTTTGCAAGTATTTATACTTGCTCTAAATAGGGTAAATTTAACAAAGAAAATTACAAGTAAAAACAACAAAATGTGGCCGGTTTCTAACAAAAGGAAATTACAAATGAAAAGATCATATGTGGCTGGTTTCTTCACCTCCATGGAGCAATGTAGGATCGGTTCTTCATTGATTTATGTAAGTTCATGAATAACCTACAAACTGAGCATTAGTGAATTTACCCACCGTCTTGTAAAAATCGACAAATGTCTCTATTGGAATGCACAACAAATATACAATAGAAAAGAAGATACTAAACAAATATCCTCGAGGTCTAATTGTTCAAAGAGGACCCTCATCGCCAAATTTTGTAATCCTTTGGCTCTTGTCCTAGTGATGAGTCCTGTAGGTATATGATTCCTATCATCTCCTCGGGCTTGTGGAAGATTTGCTCTCAAATCTGATAAGTCTTCATGAACATCATCAGGTAAATAGGGTGACAGATCTGTAACATTAAATGTAGCAGAGACGTCGTATCCTCTTAGTAATTTATATGTAAAAAGATCATTGTAGTCATCCAGTACCTAGGATACCATAAGGGGTATTTGCTCACACCCCTCCATCTTTAGGGTATACCTCATCTGAAATAAATATATTGGTCTCTTATCTGCTATGGCCTCTCCTAGCTCATACTATCCCACCAATAAGGTCTTCTTCTTCCCAGTTTTACTTATCTACCTTTGAACCTCTAAAGGTTTACT
Organism: Laguncularia racemosa; assembly: GCA_037954665.1. Classification (NCBI taxonomy): domain Eukaryota; kingdom Viridiplantae; phylum Streptophyta; class Magnoliopsida; order Myrtales; family Combretaceae; genus Laguncularia; species Laguncularia racemosa. The sequence goes on along the minus strand of JBBMOL010000001.1, from coordinate 5,780,713 downwards.
TATCTGCCTTTGAACCTCTTGGTCCTCTAAAGGTTTACTTATCTGCTTTTGAACCTCTTGGACCTCTGAAGGTTTACTTAGCTACCTCTGAATCTCTTGGACCTCTGAAGGTTTACTTATCTGCCTCTGAACCTCTTGGTCCTCTAAAGATTTACTTATTTGCTTCTAAACCTCTTGGACCTCTGAAGGTGACATTGGATTCAACACGATATGTTTACCCTCTTTCTAGAACATATAAGTATTTCTAAAGCTATCATGTAAAACCCTCATGTCATACAACTAAGGCTTACCAAGCAATATATGGGATACACACATAGGAAGGATATTACATAGAATCTCATCACAATATTTATCCCCTATGCTGAGAGGTACCTTAGCCCTCTAGGTAACATACAAACTACCTTGCTCACTTAACTAATGCAATTTACAGGGTTTTGGATGTGGGGTAGTTAGAAGTTTCAATTTCGATACTAATGATGTAGCTACCACATTAGTACAACTACCACCATCAATAATAATAGCATATAGATTACCTTGTACTCTGCAAGAGGTGTGGAATAAATTTTCCCTCTACTCATCATCATCAGTAGGAAACGAAGTTAAAGTTTGATGTAGTACATTAATAGATAAATACAGATCACCTCCAACCTAACTATTAGCCTCATTGCTAAGTCCCCCATTCATACTACCATTTGACATGGTCGATGAATTTATCTGTTGACAAAAAAAAAAAAAAAATTCAAGACAACTACAATACACTTCACGTCAAGTACAATACATACAACACCCCTTTTCAATCTTATAACAATACTCCACACACACACTCTTCCATGGTTTACACATGCACCTCACTAAAGTAACACACACCACGGTTTTACACACACTTCCATACTTCAATACACAACCAATACTACACACACACCATGGGTTCACACACTTACTCCCACGGTGTAACACACAACCACTACTACACACCCAACACACAAACTCACTCCACGGTACACATAAACACTCACAATGCAACACCCTTCAAACCTCAACACACACTCTACTCCACACACACACACTCACAGTACAGCAACCTTCAAACCACAACACACACTCTACGCCACACATACACACTCATGGTGCAGCACACACTCTACAGCTCCACTTCCAATCACAGTAACAAAATGTAAATGGAAACAATTATAAACACTTCTCCAAATGGCAAGCAAATAAATCAAACTAGTCAAAGTGTATTATGATTAACAATACATAATAACTCCTTCAACTTAATGATTGTTTTTAAATTTCAAATTGTTTCCAAATCCTCTACGCAATGAAAGTATATATGGAAATGAAAGTGAGTTCTAATTCCGAAATCCCTAAGAAAAATGCAATTCCCTTCCTCCTCGAACAAACAACTCATGACAAAGGTGAAGAATAGAAAGATCAAGTATGAAATTTCCACTTCCAATTCCGCAACAATAAAGGTATATCACAATAAAATCACTTATAATTACTTCAATTCCACTTCAAATAACTTCAATTAAAAAATGAAAGATTAAGAACCCTAATTCCCAAATTTAAACCACGCAATCCCTTCTTAAAACCCTTGCTTTGATACCAAAAATTATGATGTGCTAACAATCCAATGACAAGTACACAAAGCCAATTAAAGAATCAACTAAACAAAGTCCACAAAATGGCATGATTCTAACTGCCATGTGAACCCTAATTGCATGAAACAATTTGCTTTGATATAAAAAATTATGATGTGCTCAAAGGATCTCAATACCAATCAACAAGAACACACACAATTGATTCAATTTCAATTAAAAATGGTGTGAACAAATTGAAGACAAAATCCCTAAATGGCGTGAAAACAAGGACCAACAACATTAAATGGCATGAGCCAAATTAAAAGTACTATAAGTGGATTCCAATACTAATTAATTACAAAGGAACAATTCAATTCAAATCCTTACAATTGGCGTGAAAACCTAACAATACATGAACCCTAATTTGGCGTGAAAAGAACAAACAAAGATCAACCAATTATAACTAGATATTACTCACTAGCAATAATTAGATGCAACTTAAGAAAATCTTGATATAACTCACAAGAATTCCCTAAGCTAACTCGCTATAATTCCATATAAGTGAAATTGATAAGAGTAAGGTGGCGTGAAGAGGAGGTCTCTCACGGTAACAAAAATCAAGTGTATAATGTTCAAAAAGTCCCTTTCTAACCCTACTTTGCAAGTATTTATACTTACTCTAAATAGGGTAAATTTAACAAAGAGAATTACAAGTAAAAACAACAAAATGTAGCTGGTTTCTAGCAAAAGGAAATTACAAATGAAAAGATCATATGTGGCCGGTTTCTTCACCTCCATGGAGCAATGTAGGACTGGTTTTTCTTTGATTTATGTAGGTCCATGAATAACCCACAAACTGAGCATTAGTGAATTTACTTACTGTCTTGTAAAAACTAAAAAATGTACCTACTAGAATGCACAAACAAATATCCTCGAGGTCTAATTGTTCAAAGAGGACCCTCATCACCACATTTTATAACCCTTTGGCTCTTATCCTGGTGATGAGTCTTGTAAGTATATGATTCCTATCATATATTGATGGGAGCAAGATGGTATTTTCACAACATGAGTATATATACCCTTTTTACCTTGGGTTAACACTTTTCCCTCATTTGCACACCTCACAAAACCCTAGACATACTCTATAGAAACCCGAAGAGAGAAGAGGACAAGCAAGTGCTACAAATCACCAATTGGTTTAAGGTGAGTACATTGATCAATAATGATTAATCGTTAATTTCATATACACCATAAATCGAGAATTAATGTATTAGGATTATTTATATATCAAAGTCAATTTGTACTATGCAAGGGACGAAATAAGCAATTTAAGCATCTCGATAACAATCTGAGTTAAGTGTACTAATCTTAGTACTACATTCAAAATTTCATGTTAGATAGATCGATTAGGTTAAATTTAGTAGAAACTGAATTGAGGAATTAATTCATAAACAAGAGACAATGAAATTTGGGGATGAACAGTGACTTAAATGGCTAGATATACGCCTATGTACCTTCCCGTGCTAAAATACAAAGTGTATAGTAAGGTACACGGTCACAGACACACCCGTATATATCCTCATGTAGAATTTCCAAAGTACACAGCCTCTGGCACAACCATGTACTTGACCATGTCCATCTACATAGTCTGTAACACAGCTGTGTATTGGATAGTGTTAACTTACACAACCTCAAACATGGCCATATTGAGTTGAAACGTGTTGCTTTCATGACTATTTTGTTGAAATAAGTTCTTGAAGTGTATGTATTTAGAATTATGTATAGGTTAGGAGAATTTTTGAGGCTATAGAAGTGTAACAAATCAAGTGTTATGATTAAGGTACGTGTATATCCTGTGTATTGTTTTGTGTTTGTTAGCTAGGAATGTGCATGGGCTAACAATGTTGACTTATGAATGAGACTGTTTGTACATGTGATTGTGAATTTCTAGGTCTAAGAAATATGAGTGTAGATCGGTGTTCTCGGGGTAGCATCCTGATGATCAATATGTGACGTTGTTCCTAGTAAAGTTGTGTACCGAAATGATCCAGGTAAAATGTGGAAGGTTGTATGTGAAAGGATGTTGTGTAGGATGTGGAAGGTTGATATGTAAGGACTCATGGACAATGGAGAATACACCCTGTCATATATGTATTATTGTTATGTATGGTAATAGACTCATGGACAAAGAGGAATACTCTTTGTCATATACATATATATATATATATATATATATATATATTTTATGGAAAGATTGTGAAAGGATGTTATGAAAGTTATGTGTGATGGTGTTTATGATGTGAATGTATAATGCCCTAAGACCTAGGTTGCGCTACTGCTTGCCACATATCTTTATCTTATAAGAACACGTTAAGGCTCTAAACCAACTTTAATACGTTTTTATCTTGTAATTTAGGTATAAGGGCATTCAATACATCCTACAAACTTCAAAATCAATTTCATGAATCCATAATCAACATCTAATGCAACAAAAGTCTATAAAACTCTAAATTAACATTCTCCAAATGATAATGCCTATTACAATCAAATAACAAAATTCTCTTTAATTTCTAATCACCATAGTAATAATGGTAACCATCTTCTTCCTCTCTTTGTGGTTCACCCAATCCTAAATTATCTTCCGGGTTATCATCTCCCACAATATTTGCATTTTAAAAAAAAATGTTCCTCGAAGGGTGAGCTAATACCTAATACATATAACATAAACACACATGCATGAACCACATGAACAACTATCACATGTATTATGCAGTTTTAAACACAGACAACCATTTCATTATACAACTTAAGTCCACAAGTAACAATAAGGTACTCATGAACCCCTTAACACACTTAAATAATTGGAACATGAATTGGTGATGGGAACTGCGACTATGGGCCCTACACCCATGTTCGCTTAATCCACTTAAACTTAGTGATGGAAACTGCCACTATAGGCCTTACGCTCATGTTCACTTATGCACTTAAACTTGGTGATGGGAATTGCCACTACGAGCCCCACACCCATGTCCATTTAAACCACTTAATCCAACATTCAACTTAGATAATTTTCAAGCACGACTCCACTGGGGATAATGTCACACAAGGATCATTAGGGTGCTTCCTAGGAATCTTCCACTATGGGCCCCTAAGTCGAGCTAAGCACATATAACATACAACTTAAACACTTAAGTCAAGTCATTCAATTTAATCAATTTCAACATATATGCTAGCTTAAACAAGCACAACATAATGCACAAGTTATACGTACCTTGAGTTATAGTCTTAAGCACTTCCGGTCTAGGACTTAAAGCTAATTTAAAATCTATAATTGCAATAATGATCACTTCTTAGTATTAATCTAAGAATAATATAATTCCCTTAATTTCTCTAAATCTATTAGGTTATCCAAGGTCTTACTAATTATCTAGGTTACATGGAAATTAGTTTAATTCAGAGTTAAATAGATATACCATGAAGTTATGTTTCACTCAACATGGCTATGTTGAAGGCCCTGTAGCTTAACATGGGCTAATACACAACCGTGTCAAGGGTCATGTATCTTTCGGTAAGTTTTTTTGTTCAACATGATTGGAACACAATCGTGTAGACAGGTCGTGTATCTCTCTATATGTTTTGCATTCAACACGGTCAGAACACGATCGTGCAGATAGGTCGTGCATCTCTCGGTAAGTTTAGGGTTCAACAGGTTGATACACGGCCTTACAGACAAGTCGTGTATCTTTCGGTATTCTTTTGCAAACCTTAATTCCTCTATTCTAATTTCTCCAAATTTTGATTCGTTTAACTTAACCCTAAAACATACATTATCTAATTAAATTACACAGGTTAGTTTACTTACATCAAAACTTCTATAAATCATATCTTTGATTGATGGATTCCCATGCTTGTTTTGTCTTTCCCCCAAATTTCGAATTCTGGTAGAACAAAGTAACGTAATGTGATTAAGTCTCTCAATTCACGAGTATAGTAACCATTGAATCATCAAACTTTTACCTAGCTATCTTTTCTTCGTCCTTGTGAATAGTTAAGTCCCCATGAGTGATAGCGAGTGTTTCTTGTTTATTCGGCATGGTTGCCATGAGAATGGAAAAAGAGAGGGGTGTTAAGTCATTAGAGGCTTATATACTTTTGTTTGTAAAAGACGATCTTGCCCCCCCAATTCTTATGATTTTTACATCTTTGTCCTTAATGTTATTTTATAATATATGTATTTTGCATAATAGAATTTCAGATATTTTCAGATTGTGTATTGGCTAAAGGTTGTGAAAGATGAGTAATATTATGTAGGAATATTGTATTGCATCGTGCATGTATTATTGGTTCTGTCATAGTATATGTATGTGTTTGTAGATCTATATAGTGCTAGGTAATAGCTCACCCTTAGTGGGAAACTTTTTTAGTTACAGGTACCGTAGGAGAGATTATAGGGTATGATGAGACCCTAGTGAAAATAATAAAAAAAATTCCCTCACTTATACCAATAGACAAAGTAATCCTCATAATATGTCACTTAAAATCATCACTTCAACTATCAATTTTAACTTAATAGGAAAGAAAATGTACAAATTAGGAAAATAAAAAACTACCCAAACATCATAGCACAAACAATGCAACACCATAATATCACATTATCCTACAATTACAAATCTACAATATCATAAAAACCTCAAAATATCATAAAATTATTTACCTTAGAGTTTGTTGCAGCTTCTAAAGAGAAAGGGTTTAAATCACTACGAAAACACACCTTTTCCATGCAAACTTTGCCACCAATTGAATTATCCCGCTACCTAAATCTCTTATTAGCCTTCAATTCGTGTTAAAATAGCCTAAAAGAGATGAAATAGGGGGATTAAGGTTTGAAGCTTTTTAGAGATATAGAAAGGGAAAGTGAAACGTGAAAATGAGGAAGGAGGAAGAAGGAAGAAGGAAGAAGGAAGAAGGAAGGAAGAGGCGAGGGTCTTAAGGGTCATGATGAAATCGACATTGGAAGTGTTAATTTCAAGCTATATTGAAATTGACACTTCAAGTGCAGATTTCAACTAATATATATTTGAGATTATTTCCCAAATAGAATATCTTCAGTATTACGTTTAAAAATGATATTATTTTATTCCTTTTCCCTTCCCAAGTTAGTATTTGTGGTATTATATATATTATCATATCACTTGGAAAATTTTCAAATAATTTATGTTAAGATTAGGTAGTAAGAATTGAGCTTGTTTTATACACTATAATTTATTTTATTTGATTTGTGTGGGTGCTATGCAACTATATTTTATTTATATTTTGAAGTTATTCAATATATGGTATTATTTTATAATTATATGCAATTATTATCGTTTCAAATTTTTAATTTGTATGAACTTCTTAAAGTTATGGAAAATTTTCAATTATCAGATTTTCAAGGGAATAAGTGGTAAAACCCTGATGTACTTTTACAATCAACCAATCTGTGTTTCTTCTTTTAATAGATTCTTGACCTATTTTTCATCACTATCGGCCATCGTTCATTATCGGAAACATATCAGCATCTAATTGATTTTTAATAATTAATTCAATAAAATAATATTATTATATATATTATTTAAATCTTATAGAATATTATAAAACGTACAAAAAATTGTAAAGGTTGAGCCACTTGGCCACCTTTCCAGGGCAGCCGGCGTCCTGCTAAAGTGCCTTTGGGTTTAAACTTTGTATTTTTTTTTTTAATGTTCTACATTTTTTTTAAAAAATTATTATATAATTAAATGAAATATATTTAACAGTATTTTTATTTTATTAAATTAATTTTTATAAACTAATTATATATTGCCACGAATTCCTTAATTGACAGTAGATAATGGTATAATGCAAGACATGCGTTCGTTAAAAGGAGAAAAACGGTCCGTTGACTGAAGAGCGGCTTAAATACTACTAATTTCTTTGTAGTTTTTGGTAGATTTTAGTGGTTTCCTAATTGGGAGGTGCATGTAATAGTTGTTTTGAACTGTATTTATTTAATTATTATGTATATAAAATTTTTATCAATATTTATACTTTACGTGTATATTTTTGTTACGTCAGCTTATATTCCTTCCAAATCACAAGTTACAAATATGAAGATCAAAGCCTTAAGAGACATCAACTTGCTTCTCTTTCTTCCAAGGAGGGACATCTAAAAGCACCATCTTTGTGGAGGATATACTAAAATTCCACAATTCTTACTTCGAGGGAGGCTTTTCTTGGGCTAATTTCTGAAGTCGTGCAATAATTTCCGTTCAATTATGGACGTCGTGGCGGTCTTCATCTTTTGCAATTTGAATATCGAAACGATTATGGTGAGATTCCAAATACTAGCAAAAAAGTCCAGTAAGTATTATTGATGACGTCCACCGTCGATTTTCTGCATCCTTTCCGTGTTTCGGTCAGTCAGAAAGTTAGGTTCCTCAAACCATTCGCAAGTTGAAATTGATAATGACTTGTTAACTTCCTTACGACGTTAAAGACCCTCAAGGCTGTAATACAAGTTGTCACAAAGCTTGAAGGTTCACATTTTCTTAGTGTTATCCGCTGGTACTGTATATATATATACAAGTACATGATAATAAGGTCCTCAATTAGAAAATAGTTTCACACTACTTTTATTCATAAAATACTTTCGTACTATCTGATGTTCATCGGCCTTGAAACATTTTCCCGTATATTTCAATTTGTTAGTTGCATCCATGGCATTAGGAATTGTCTCCCTCCTTTTTATATGTTATTTATTTATTTGGCTGGGGAGATGAGAAACCCAGTCCACAAATAAAAGTCCTGCAAAGAGGAGATGGGGTGTAGACCGGGAAGTTATTGGAATGGATTGCATTAATAAATCTTACTAAATAGAATCCCATTGTTTTATGGCTATGCCACCCATACTTTTAGCCTTTTGGCATTTTTGTATAACATGTGAATTAAAAGATAATGCTGAATGTGATCCCATTGAGCTAAAATTTGGATTAGAGCAAACAATATAAGGAGTGGAACCAGAGAAGCCTTAAAGCGAAAGGGATTCAGTCAAAATTGATTGAGTATTATACGAAAGAGTCCTCTACTCAATGTTTTTTTTTTTTTTTTTATCTCGGGAACAAACTGCATAGCATGGTGCCCATTCACTCTGACACTTCCCCAATAACAAAATAGAAACTAACTTCCAAGGAAAAGTTTCGTAAAAGGTTTCCAAAACAATTTCAACCAAATTCTTCATTGGTCCTTTTCTATTACATAAAAAAGATTGAACTAGAATAAGTAAACGCTTAACTTTGAGGCACCAAACATGACTAGTGAAGCATCCGATTTCAATTCTTTTTCTACACTTTTTTATTATATTATTTAATCAAATGTATTTAATAATATTATTATATTAAAATAATTAGAAGCTAACACATGGGTTTTAACTAAAGTCATATAAAACACAGATATGCAAAGTGTTAATAACGAAAATATATATGTGCAAATGACAAATGGTGAAAACCTAGGTATATGTTAAATAAATTTATCGAATGAACTTTCAAGCAAAAGGGTATCCTTTATAACCCCTCGCCTCTTCCAAGAATTAGCTTAACGAAAGAAAATGGAGCTATTAATGAATTTTTCAATATAATTCTATGATAATTTTTCTCCATCCTTGTCTGAGTGTAGAAGCAATTCCTTCTGCTACTGCTAGAGCTTCATTAGTCTCACTATCTATTCCATGAACATAAAAAGTAGTTGCTTCAAGAAGACTAACCTCAAAATTACTTGCCTTTACTCATAAATCGCCCATGTGGATAATTGGATCAAAGGAACCATGACAGTTGATTTTTGTAGTGATTTAAATGAATTTTGTCGGAGGACGGCTGTAGATGCTTCTAGTGTATGTTGATTAGAGCTTGAACCACTGAACAATTCCTTCAATTTTCTTACAACTATTGCTATCATTTTATGAGGGATTAAAGTGGGAGTTATTGAAAGCAAATCACATCAATACTTCCAAATCTACCAAAGGATCAAAGAAATTTTTTTCTGTGGCTTCGTTACTTATTTATTGATAATCAACCTTCAAAAGGTTTTATGTAATAATTTCTACTTTTTGAGTTGATAGTTCAATTTTTTATTAATATGTTTGCCTGAATAAAAAGGTAAAAAGTTTATATTTTAACCTCCTACAAAGTGCATCTAAGTAACCATAATCATTTTTTGGCAAAAAAAATTAAATTAAAATTCTCTTTCTATTGGGAATAAAAAGTGTCGTTGTACTTGTTAACAAATCCTTACATCTATATAAAATGCACAAGAATTACAATAACAAGCAAATATATTTCCATGGACAATTCTAATGCTAACTAAAATAAAATAAGTTTGTCTTTCCTATTATATGGTTTCGCATATGTTCCTATGAGCTAGTTAACATTTCTATTGCTACAACCTTTCATCAAACCTACACGCAAAAAGCATCATCTTGATAGTTATTTATTTTGCAATCTAACAGAAACTTGAATGTATGTAAAAATCAATTTGTTCAAGCATACGTCATATGCAAATGGATGCTTTGTTTGCTTTTTATTTTTGTCAGAAATAAGGCCGACTAGTTTTATTAAAATTACATTTTTCTTTAGATTTTGTCAATGAGATTTTCTTTTAGTAGCTTCAACTCAAATCATCAGTAGTATACTATAGAAGATGATACAAACGAATTCTAACCCGTTTGGATTTTGTAAGTAAACACTTGAATGGATGAGTAGTTCTTTCATTTCAAATTAATTCAAGCAATTGTTGCACTTCATAAGTGAATTAATAATGTTCCATCAAGTATTTTAGTCACATAGGTGCTCATAGGAAAAAAAAGAAGAAATGATAAACATGTGTATATATTGCAGCATTTTATTTATAAAATTATGTTGTTCATGACATTACACAACTTATTAGTAAATAACTGTTGGCTGCCGGTGGCGAAGATAATCCAAATGATAATATATTTTTCTTAGTAGGGTTTCTCCCCAACGATATTGCCAGCAGGGTCATAGTTGCAAGTGATGAAGGTTCCTCCAGTATCACACCTCACCTTAGCACAGCCAAGGCGAACCGACTTCCGCCACACCACCTGAGTGTAGTGGCCACAAACCTTCCCTGCAGCGCATGTATTGGTGTCATAGTTGTAGTAAGCCTTTTCATCCACCCACATCTGCACTGCAGCAGTGCCAGACATATCACCGCTACTCCAAGCTAAGTTTTCACCATATGGACCACCTGAGTGCACCATGTTGCAATCTCCTTTATGTTTATTGGCATAATTACGGGCATATGTTGCCACCTTATCATCCCATGTCATGGGACCAACACCTACCGCACTTCTTGCAGTGTTGTGAGCATTGAGAAAATCTTGGGGTGTGTCTTGGGCATGCAAGTTATGGACTAAGGTAATGACCAAGAAAAGAATAGAAACTAGCTTATGAATTCCCATTGATATTTTATCTTTGGTACTACAAGAAGTGTTTGATAAGGCTTGGTGATGATCTTGGATGCAAATGATGTTGTATTTATAAGGTTTCATGAGGAAGGATATTCCAAGGATAATCTCAATGGGATTGTACCTCACTTGTAAATAAAAAATGTACATTTTAAAGTAATGTGAAATCACAACGAACATCAAAACGCAGGCTAAAGAACATTATTGGTAACGCCACATGTTATGAATAAAATTTAATTTCAATTTTCATCACCTAGAAAAGGACATCTATTGTGCTAGAAAGCAAAGGTATATTCTTTTCATTATGGTTATTCCAATTTTCTTGATATATATTAGTTAGTTGAATGTTCAAACCGCCAAAAAGGTCCAAACTTACAATTATTAAGGTGATGGGAAGAATATTATCTAGTAATGTTTCAAGGTTCATGGCGCGCGTACCTTGACCGATAACATTTTTTTTTTTGTTTTGCAGGCTGTTTTCCAAGAACATTCAAAGGCCGCCAGTGGAAATATTCGCACGGGATAAGATTACCATATCGTGAATAGTACTTTTGAATCATGGCACCTATCGTGATAAAATTTCCTGTCGACTTAGTTAATGAAAGGGCTAATTACTATATATATGTATATATATGAGTGTTTTTGTTTTCACATTTTCCATACCAAAGTTATTTATTTTGTTAGTTATGTAACATGCTTTTAAGTGTTTTTCTTTTTTAATTTTTCCCCCACTTTACATATTCATGTTATTATTATTTAGTTACATAACATGGGCCTTCATACTTTCATATTGCATACCTGTACTATATTATATGCAGCTGTGAATTGAAACTCAAATCCTCCAACCCCATAGCAACCAAAAAAAAAAAAAATCTTGATATGAATATATTCCTGAACTTTTAAAATGTGCTATAATACTTGACAATCTTTCTATTCTTTCACATTTGTATGGAAACACTTCCTTAAACCTATGAAAGCATTTTTTAACACATTATAAACTTTGACCTCAAAAAATTCTTTTTAAATAAAAAAAAGCAAATATCTTCTCTATTATCAATTTATCAAGAGTATAAGGGTGTAAAAGCATACTTTGAAAGTTTAGAGATATATCTACGCCAATGTTAAATATGCCATTGGCAAACATGTCAAACAATTCCCACTACGACATGAATACCCTTGAAAATATCCATTGACTAAAAATGTGACAAAAGTTAAAGAGTTTGGGTAAACCTTACAATATACAGGAGTCGGCTAAAAGATCAACCTTTAACTTTTGATACAATAAAAAAATACTGTTTCCAAGTCTCTTCTTTAGTTTATTTTACTCCAAAGTGCATGGCCAAACAAACTAAACACAATTTAGTCAATTTATTTATCATTCTAATTCATATTTTCTTACAACTTACCAAATTTGCTTCATGTTATGATCATCGTCTATCTGTAGTTTTTGGTAAAGAAATTGAAAGAAAGGCTCTCAATCTAAAACATAATTTCGATGACCTGCGAATCAGCTCTCTTAATGGATAGGCAATTAATGCTGCTGATGTGCCTTAGATCCAATTGCAAGAACATAAAGCCAATTGAAGAATCAACCAAACCAAGTTCACAAAATGGTGTGATGCCAATTACCACATGAACCCTAATTGCGTGAATCAATTGCTCTAATGCCAAATTATGATAAGGATCACTTGCAATTGTAAGATATATAAAGGATAACATAACAATGAACTAAATTCCAATCAAATTAGGTATAAACCAAATCTGAAAAATTGGAACCCTAAATCACGTGAATAAGAACAAAGTAAAACAACCAATTACAACTAAATATGACACACTAGAAATAATTGGAAGCAACTTAAGAAATATTGATATAACTCACAATAGTTCTTAAGCCAACTCACCACAATTTCAATTGAAATTGATAAGAGTATAAGAGGCATAAGGATGAACTCTCCACAGCACAAATGGGAAAATTTTCTACTAATAAAAAAGTCCTCTCTAAAACCTATTTAGCAAGTATTTATACTTGCTCCAATTAGGGTAAAAACAACAAAACCAAAATTACAAATAAAACCAACAAGTGACTGGTTCTTAAGCAACAAAAGACGATTACAAAATAAATCTTTAAAATGGCCGGTTGTTCACTTCCATGGAACACTTGTGGACCGGTTGATGTAAGTTCATGAATGACCCATAATTGATCCTTAGTGAATTTTATTCGCCATCCTATAAAACAGATGAATATACCTGCTAGAATACGCAACAATTATATAATGGAAAAGAAGATACTAAACAAACATCATCGGGGTCTAATTGTTCAAAGAGGACCCTCATCGCCAAATTTTGTAATCTTTTGGCTCTTGCTCTAATGATAAGTCTTGTAGGTATATGATTCCTATCAGCTGCAAATGGAAAGGAATTGGTTGTGATTAATATGCAGCTTCATATACAACCTATTAAGCTTCCATTGTGTATGATCAAAATAAAGAACAGGTTTCACCTACAAAAGCTTGTAACTTTAATTTTATCTAAGCACTCAAATATAAACCAGCCTTGTGTAGATCAAATGAAGTTTTTTTTTTTTTTAATTCCTTAAAACATGAGTATCTTGAATATAAAAAATAAAAACATAAGTCCCTAAAATGAAAATATGCGAAAATACAAGTACCCAAAGCATAATTTACCCCTTTTTTCACTTTCTATATTAGTTTTATTATTGTTTTGGTTACATAACATAAGTTTTCATACTTTTATACTTCATACTTATGACATTATTTCTTAAAATTATTTAATAGCTACATAAGTCAAAATTTTATTACACATAACTATGAGTACATCTCCTCACACCACAAACCCCACAATCCAACCCCACCACCTCACACTACAACCTAAAAAAAATGATAAATAAATACAAATATACCCCTTGAACTTTAAAGTGTGCTTTAACACCACATAAATTAAGCCCCAAATGTTTGCAAATAACCTCCCTAAACAAATATCTTTACTATTATCAATTTATTAGAGTTTAAGGATGTAAAAGCATATTTTGAGAGTTCAAGGGTATATCCAAACTAAGAATAAAGTTTATGGGGATTATTTGTGATTTCCCCTTTTTAAGCTCTTCTTCTTTTCTTTCTTTTTTTTTTTAGTAGTGCAAAAACATTATTTTGATAGATTGGAGTTTATAAAAATGAAAAGGAAAATAATAACATCAATATATAAAGTGAAAAAATGAGTAAAAATTAAGGTTATTTCATTGAAGAAAAAAAAAAGTATGATCTAGGCACCTAGGGAAATTCTAGGATATAGTCTCTAAATAATAACTATCTAGTATAATCATAGTATATTACCCCAAGCTACAGTATATAATGTCCATCAACAGTACAAATAAAATTGTTGACAACCTCCTTAATATGTCGATAGCTTCCAACAAAACTATTAATGGGCCTTGTCTACTGTAGTTCAGGATAATATATTATGACTATACCATATAGTTAGTTTTTAGTGACTATACCCTAGAAAATAGGAACTTAGGTTAAGTAGCTAAAAAAAAAAAAGAAATAGACAAGTATGTAAATGAAAAAGTGCAAATACTATTTTGTTTTCTATTTTCTAGTAACTAACCTCAATAAAATTAACAAAGTAAAATTAGCAAATATTAAAACAAAAAAAAAACTAATAAATAAGGAAACTATTTATAAAAAAAATTAAACGAAGAAGAAGAAGAAGGAGGAAGAGGAGGAGGACGTTAGCTAAGCTACCTTTACCAACCATCTTACCTATAGCATGGTGACCCTGTTGATGCATGTTCATAATATTTAATAAAAGTTTAGTCAAGAAAGCATTTCTAAACTATCTACAACAAAAACTAAACTATTATAAAGAATCAGAATATCCAATACCTAAAAGGAATACAACTTAAATGTTAGAATATTGGGATTAATGTTAGCAATCATGCCGTTAATCTCTACTACATTTGAATAAGATGATTTATTGATTGATTTAGGTTTTTAACAAATTGAACATTGTAATCTCCCTTCCTTAAAGTGAGAGTTGCCCAAATCATCCAAATAGCCCTTTCTATTTCTAGAAAAGGTAAAGAGTTGATTTTAAGATTCCATTTCCTAAACCTTAACCAAATTATAGCATATATATTTATGTTTATCCACAATCTAAGTTAAATTCTCATGTAAATGATTTGATTAAGTTCTTTCAAACACTAACCTAAACTCACATACATGCCAATCAACTCAAAGCATAATCTTAGTGAATACAACTCAACAACTAATAAACATAGTAAAGAAATTTTATGCTCCACCAACTTAATATTCTAACCACCAGATCTAATCCATGCTTTGATTAAGAAGAAAATAAACAAAAGGAAAAAAAAAATCATGACAATAACTAAAATGGAATGAGAAAACCAAATCTTGGAGTTCTCGTGCCTAAAACCATGAACAAAATGTGTCTTCACTTGTTCCCAAGTTAGAATCCACAGAAGGAATGTGAGTATAAGCTAAACCTAACCTAACCTAAAGTATGTACAAGAGCAAAAAACTTGAGCTAAGGTGTATTAATGGCTAAAGAATCACTATAGAAACAAGTTCTTATTATGGGGAAATATATATATATTGCTAAAGTAGGCCCTTTTTTAGCTTATAAAGCCTCAATGGCAAAAAAAACTTTGTTAAAAATGGTTGTTAGGGAAACTATCACCATTTGACCTTAATGGAAAACTTTATTTACCAAAAAAACCCCTAATGTTGAACTTAATTCGCTGCTTACTTGTGGTGTCACCTGTTCAACAACCTTGTCAGTGGTGAATAAAATTCACAGCTTACCATATTTTTATTATTTTTTAAGTATTAGCCACTTTTTTTTATAATTTCAAATAAATTTTAGTAAGTGGAGAACTTAATTTTCCCTTTAATTTAATTTATTTTTTATTAATTTTGATAATGACTAGAAAGACCACTAATAAATTCTTTATTAATTAAATAATATAAATGATATTTTGATAATTTATAGCAAATACTATAAACAATATCATGGAAATTCAAAAGATAAAAAATATTAACATTTAATGTAATATAGAAATTACCACAACAATAATAAAATTAATGTCACATGAGTGGGCTAACAAACATATATAATCAAACAAAATATTGCATAAGTGAAACAATACACATATAGTCCAACAAAAAAAAAAAGTATTAAAGTGAAATAACAAATATATTGTAGCTTAGATCAATGTCAAAGAAATCACAAAGTTGCCTTCATTGATTTGCACAAGGAGCAAATATTTCCTGTTATATGGTTTTGCATATGTTCCTATGAGCTAGTTAACATTTCTACTGCTAAATCCTTTCCTTAAACCTACACGCAAAAAGCATCATCTTGATAGGTATTTATTTTGCAATCTGATAGAAACTAACTAAAATAAAATAATTCCATAACTTTCCTCTTATATGGTTTTGCAAATGTTCCTACGAGCTAGTTGACATTTCGATTGCTACATCCTTTCATCAAATCTACTCGCAAAAGGCATCATCTTGATTGCTACTTGTTTTGCAATCTAACAAAGACATTATTCTATGTAATAATAGATTCTAGCTTCGTGAATGGGTTATACATGTGAAAAAAAATTGGAAAATTAATTACAGTCAAGCAATTTCTAGTCGACTTTTTTAAAAAGCCAAATTTCTCAGCCCCATAAATTGGCATAGATACCTCCTATATTGTACAACAAGAGTAAGTAATACGAAGTCCTTTGTAAGTACTAAATTATCATGTCCACGGTCTATTCTTCTAGCTTCCTAAATTTCTAGCAATTATTCTCTAAAAAATTTTGACTTTATAACTCATTTTCTATTAGTGTTATTTTCCTTTTGTAAGTTACATTTATTGTTATGCTGCATGAGTAGTAAAATTGCCATGCAAAATAATAATAATAATAATAATTCCTTTAAGTTTGCCTCTTAGGAACTAATTTTCATTCTCTTTTTACCATTTTTTTTTTATTCTTTTCTCAAGAATACAAGCAAAATTAAGTTTCATTCATAAAAAACTTATGATTAACTAAATAAATTTCTATTGAGATGTTATTTATGCTAGTTACACAAGAAATGCCATAACTCTAGCTTTATGAACAAGCTATATATGTGAAAAAAAATTAGAAAATTAATTACAGTCAATCAATATCTTCAGTGGCTTCTTTAAGAAGCCAACATAAATAGGCATAGATACCTCCTATATTCTATACTAACATAAATAATATATAGTCCTTTAAATGTATTATAATATCATGTCTAGGGTTTATTCTTCTAGCTTCCCAAATTTCTAGCAATTATTCTCTCGAAAATTTTGACTTTATAATTCATTTTTTATTAGTGTTATTTTCCTTTTGTAAGTTACATTTATTGTTATGCTGCATGAGTAGTAAAATTGCCATGCAAAAAATAATAATAATAATAATAATTCCATTAAGTTTGCCTCTTAGGAACTAATTTTCATTCTCTTTTTACATTTTTTTTTATTCTCTTCTCAAGACTACAAGCAAAATTAAGTTTCATTCATAAAAAACTTATGGTTAACTAAATAAATTTCTGTTGAGATGTTATTTATACTAGTTACACAAGAAATGCCATAATTCTAGCTTTATGAACAAGCTATATATGTGAAAAAAAAATTAGAAAATTAATTACAGTCAAACAATATCTTCAGTGGCTTCTTTAAGAAGCCAACATAAATAGGCATAGATACCTCCTATATTCTATACTAACATAAATAATATATAGTCCTTTAAATGTATTATAATATCATGTCTAGGGTCTATTCTTCTAGCTTCCTAAATTTCTAGCAATTATTCTCTCAAAAATTTTGACTTTATAATTCATTTTTTATTAGTGTTATTTTCCTTTTGTAAGTTACATTTATTGTTATTCTGCATGAGTAGTAAAATTGCCATGCAAAATAATAATAATAATAATAATTCCTTTAAGTTTGCCTCTTAGGAGCTAATTTTCATTCTCTTTTTACCATTTTTTTTTTATTCTTTTCTCAAGACTACAAGAAAAATTAAGTTTCATTCATAAAAAACTTATGGTTAACAAAATAAATTTCTGTTGAGATGTTATTTATACTAGTTACACAAGAAATGCCATAATTCTAACTTTATGAACAAGCTATATATGTAAAAAAAAATTAGAAAATTAATTACAGTCAAACAATATCTTCAGTGGCTTCTTTTAGAAGCCAACATAAATAGGCATAGATACCTCCTTTATTCTATACTAACATAAATAATATATAGTCCTCTCAATGTATTATAATATCATGTCTAGGGTCTATTCTTCTAGCTTCCTAAATTCCTAGCAATTATTCTCTTTAAAAATTTTTACTTTACAATTCAATTCTTATTAGAGCTATTTTCTTTTTTCTTTTTCTTTAGGCCATGTTTATTGTTATGCTACATGAATAGTGAAATTATTGTTAAAAAAAGAAAAAATTCTGCAAGTTTATCTCTTAGGAACTATTTTTTATTCTTTTTTTACCTTTTGTTTCACTTTTATTTTACAATTGCAAGTCAAATTAAGTTTAATTCATCAAAAACTTACAGTTAACTAAATAAATTTTGCTTAAGATGTTATTCCTTATTACTTTTTACACAAAAGATGATATAATTCTTTTATTAATACTATAAATATTTTGAACTTATCACACAAAACATTAGCAAATGGTAACAATTAGAGTACTTAACGTAATAACATGCTTTTAGAATTAATTTTATGCAAATGAATAAGGATTATTGAACAATAAATTGTCTAATAATTTATGTTGGAAATGATATAATTTTTGTAATATCACTAAAAAAATAATCTCATAGAGCCATCATAAGAAAAATTGTAGAAGACCTATCTTTACATGATGCTAATCCTTTTTATCCTACTTGTATTTTATTTATGTAGATAATTCGCAATTTAATTGTTGATAATCAAATTTACACAAGTTTTATGTAATAATTTTGAAATTTTAAGTCAATAGTTCAATTTTTTATTAATATGTATGCACAAAAAAAAGGTAAAGTTCATGTTTTTAGCCTCTTATGAAGTGCATCGAGCACTCATAATCATTTTCAAGAAAGAAGGGATGAAAAACAAAAGAAAAAGCTTAAAATTCTCTTTCCATTTAACAAAACCTTATGTATATATAAGATACAATATCGTTACTAAGGGTGAGTAGATAATCCTATTGTAGAGGATACTCACTCGTACCTTACTCAGTTAGATTGGTTCCGAGTGGCTTTCAAGGGTCATAACGTAGGCTCTAGGTACAAATTTTCTATAGCCTAATTACATAAGGTAGCGTACAAGTGTGAGATCTTTCTACCATGTTCTTATCTTACCTTAAAGCCTACGCTCTAAAGTATATAGGGTATAGGTTTCAAAGTACTCTATATCTATCCTATAAAAAACTATTAAATAATATTGATAATAATAGATGACAATAATATATTTTTCATCCAGTAAATGTTTTAATACAAAGAAAAAAAAAAGGAACCCAAGCTCATGCGTTAAGAACTTTAGATAGCCAAAATCTAATACCACCTCTGTCACTTTATAATTTCCATTCTTTCCCATTTGATAAATAGTGAAATCACATAAACTCAAAATAATGATGGTAGAAAAAATTACCTTTTTTTTTTTACAAATTTTGTTGCAGATTTCATAGGTTTCGCATATGAAATAATACTTGTAATATCACATAAAAATTACTTTTTTAATATTATATAAACTTGAAATTTTTAGAAAAAAAAAAAGAATAGAAAAAATTCACAAATTCCTCAAAGTACCCTATATCCTATAGGATTTATAAGGTATAGGTCCTAAGGTAGTTCTAGGGTACCACAGGGTAGATTCCGATTCCAAATTTAAGAACCTATACCTTACCTAGTGAAGTATGGGACAAGTCTCATATTCTACTCACCTTATGCCATCGCACCACTAACGATTATAATAATAAGAAAATATATTCCTGTGGACAATTTTATTGCTAACTAAAATAAAATAAATCCACCTTTTCTATTATTTGGTTTCGCGTATATCACTAATTGCTAGTAGACATTTTTATTGCGACATCTTTCATCAAATCTACACACACATAAAGTGTAACACCTCAAAACCTAGGCCACACTATTGCTTGCCAAGTGTCCTTATCTTGCAAGAACATGTTAAAGCTATAGACCAACTCTGATAACTTTTAATCTTACATTTCCTAGAAATCTCCATTCATTATCTACAATAATGACATCATGATACAAAAACATTTCAATCCATCCTTCAACCTTGAAACCAATTTAACATAAATCCATAACGAATATCTACTGCAGTAGAATTCTATAAAATTCCAATTACATATTCTCTAGAAAACCACTATTTATTTCAATCAAATAATAGAGTCATTTTAGGTTCTCTTCCCTATAATAGTAGTGATAATCATCCTCTTCCTCTCTTCTTGGTTCATTCACTCCCAAATTTCCTTCTAGGTTATCTACATTCTTGGCACCTGTATTTAAAAAAAAATTATTCTCCGAAGGGTGAGCTAATGCCCAATACATATAACACAAACACACATGCATGAACAAATATGAACAGGTTTCATATGCATTATGCAATACTTAAACACAGTCATCATTTCATGATGCAATTTAAGTCTACAAGCAACAACTAGGTACTCATGACCCCCTTAACACACTTAACACATTAGAACATGAATTGGTGATGAGAACTGTTACTATGGAAGCTACACCCATGATCCTTAAATCCCTTAAACTTGGTGATAAGAACTGCCACTACGGGTCTTACACCTATGTTAACCTAAACCACTTAATCTTGGTGATGAGAACTGCTACTACAAACCCCACACCCATGTTCACTTAAACCACCTAATCTTGGTGATGGGAACTACTGCTACAGGCCCCACACCCATGTCCATTGAAATACTTTACCTAAGATTCAACCCGGATCATTTCCAAGCATAACTCCACTAGGGACAATATCACATGAGGATCATTGGGGTACTTCTTAGGGATTAGCCACTACGAGCCCCTAAGTCAAGCCAAGCATATACAACATACAACTTAACACTTAAGCCAATTTATTTAATTAAACCAATTTCAATACTTATAATAACTTAAACAAGCACAAATCAATACACAAGTTACACATACCTTGAGTCCTAGTCTTGAGCACTTCTAGTCTTGGACTTAAAGCTAATATGAAATCTGTACAACATCAACAAATCCTTCTTAGTACTAATATCATCTCTTAACTCTCTTACTCTTAATCATTTAAATTTTCTCAAGTCTTACTAGCTATTTAAGTTGCATGGAATTTAACTTAATTTGAAGTTAAATAGATATATAATTAAGTTATGTTTCACTCAACACGACCATGTTGGAGGCTGTAGAGCTCAACATGGGCTAATATACGACCATGTCAAAGGTCATGTATCTTTCGGTGAGTTTTGGTTCCAACATGGTTAGAACACGACCAAATTCTAATTTATTTTTGACAATTGCAATTCTTTCACGGCCAAATTCTAATTTTTTTTTTTTCAATGTCAGTTCTTAATTTTTTTTTTTTTGTAATTGAATTGATTTTTTTTTTTTAATATACGACTTCTATCTATGAATATAGAAAAGATAACAGACGAGTATGGAAAAGAACAACAGACAAATTAAAGAAAATGATAGAATTTACTTGATTCAAGAAGCCGAAGCTCTGATACCAAATGATGCGTGAAACCCTAGGTATGTTAAACCTAGAACCTCGATGTCGCTATTGGATTCAATTACCTCGAGAATCGTCTAAAATAAGTGTTGCATAACTAGGCCCTAATCACATCTGTTGACTGAAACCTAAGTTATCAAAGGGTTTTTCAAGCAATTCGGTTAAGAATTCCTATGGAAGAGTTCTTTTGCAAAAGAACAAAAAAGAAAGGGGTTTTCATACTCTCACGAAAATTGTGTTTTCTCAATTCAATAATAATTTGTTGTTCATGTCCGGCCCTTGCACGACTTATACAGAGTCATACAAGAATATGGAAAACCTAAGTTACCCAATTTATTTGTTTCCTTATCCTCATGTAACCGAGTAGGCAACTAAATAATATAAATTACAAACCAAAACAAATACTAAAAAATATAGCAACAAACTTGCAAATTCCCTTTCCTATTTCGATTCAATATATAATATTTCTTATTCTAAAACTTCAAATCCTTGCTTTTCTTCCATGGAAACATGAATTACATTAATAGGTGTTGGTTTTCCTTTCATATAATTTGATTCCTTAGCTTGTAGGTCCATAACCAGTCCTTGTAGAGCATCATTCATCCTCTTTTGTCTAGCTCGGGTCATTGGTCCTCCAATTTCCTTGCAACGGATCTTAAGTCCTTGGTTCTGTCTTCTTAAGTGCTAGATGATCCTCATCAAATTCCTACCTTAGAGGCATCACACTCTAGTTTAAAAGTTTTGTCAAAATTGGGTAATGCTAATACTAAAGCACTAGTTAGCTTTACTTTCACTTCCTCAAAACTCTTTTAAACCCAATCTCCCCAAATAAAATGAACATTTTTTTTTGTCAGTTCAGTCAATGGACTGACAATGCTATTGAAGTTCCTGACAAATTACCTATAAAAAGAAGCTAAACCATGGAAACTCCTCACCTCTACTGTTGATTGTGGTGTCAGTTAATCCATGATAGCTGTTACTTTTTCTTCATCTACCTTTACACTAGAACCAGTCAAAACAAAACCAAGAAATGTTACCTTAGATTGATAGAAGGAACACTTCTTGAGATTTTCGTACAGTTACTATTTCCTTAAGACTGAGAAAACTACTTGCAAATGATCAACATGGCTTTCCATGTGTCTACTTTAAATTAGAATGTCATCGAAATAAACTATAACAAATTTTCCTAGAAATTCTTTCATGACATGATTCATCAACCTCATAAAAGTACTAAGGCATTGGTTAACCCAAATGGCATGACCATCCACTCATACAAGCCATGTCGTGTTTTAAAAGCGATCTTCCACTCATCTCCACCCCTTATACGAATTTGGTGATATCCACTTTTAAGATCTACTTTAGAGAATACTTGTGCACTATTCAGTTCATCCAACATATCATCAAGTCTAGGAATGGGATACCTGTATTTGATGGTAATTTTGTTGATGACTCTACTGTCAATGTACATCCTCCACGTGCCATCCTTCTTAGGAATAAGAAGTCTAGTAACAACATAAGGACTAGTGCTCTTCTTAATAAAAACCCCCTTTTTACCAGTTCATCCACCTGTTGCTTCAACTCTTTAGCTTCTTCAGGATTCATGTAATACACAGGCCAATTTGGCAAGACTGACCCAAGCTAAAAATCAATGGCATGTTCAATTCTCCTCGTGGGTGGTAATCCCTCAAGTAACTCATCTAGAAATATATCCATGTACTCATCTAGTACCTAGTTCACAACTAGGGTTAACTGTTCTCGTCCATCCACTTCCAACACTTATCTCATCTATAACAGATACACTGGTCTCTGTTCCTGTGTTGCCTCCCATTAACAAGGTCTTCTTTTTAATAGTGTTATTAATTTGTCTCTATGTCTCTTATACTCTAGTAGGTGACATGGGGTTCAATACAATGCGATTACACTCCTTCTGGAACACATAGGTGTTCCCAAAACCGTCATGCAACACCCTCATATCATATAACCAAGGTCTACCAAGCAGTATGTATGATGCACACATAAGAGGAATATCACAAACAATCTCATCATGGTACTTTTCCCCTATGCTGAATGGAACCTTAACCCTCTGAATGATACGCAGACTATCTTGTTCACTCAACCAGTGCAGTCTATAAGGCTTAGGATGTGGAGTAGTGACTAGTTTTAATTTATTCACTAGTGAAGCGGCCACTACATTGGTATAACTACCACCATCAATGATATAAGCACAAAGGTTACCTTAGACCCTGTAGAAAATATGAAATAGGTTCTCCTTCTGTTCTTCCTCATTAGTAGGAAAGGTAGTCATCACCTTGCGCAATATGTTGATGGACAAATACTGATCATTCCCCTTTTCCTCATGTACCTTAGCATTTGCATCTACATCTCCATAATATTCATCCAATACAGCCGACAAATCTATGGGCTTGTGCATCTCTTCTTCTTCATCCTCACTCTCCACCTCTATAGCAGTCATCACTCTTCGATTTAGACATTGAGCAGCCATATGTCCAAAACCTAAACATTTAAAGCATTTGACCTGACGATTCTTTCCTCTTGATGAACTGGCTACCACCTATTTGTTCTCATTCTCGGCAATTGCTTTCCTTTTTCCAGCAAACTCCTTCTCCCCTCTAATGTTTGGAATAACTGTATTCTTTTCCACATTTCTGCTATATCCCCCCTTATCAGCTTGTTTACCATCTGACCCATATAGTTTTGTAAAGGATCCATACTTATTACTTGTTGCTCTATACGGGTTAGAAAGCCTTTGTCACTTTCAAAGCTAACTGAATAGCCTCATCAAAGGTGTCATATTGCTGCAGCTCTACTATACAGGAGATCTCATATTTTAGATTGGACACAAATCATCCCATAGTTTGTTTAAGAGGTTCAACTACTCCACATCGAATCATCAGTGTCTCAAACTCCTAGACATACTCATCTACAGTTTTGCCATCTACCTTAATGTTTGGAGTCACATGAATAGCTCCTTTTTGTAATGTTTTGGTATAAACCTCTTTCTCAAACCCATTTCATCTCTTGCTAAGTACGAATTTCAACATCTCCATCTCTCCTCCTACTAGCCACAATGTTCTTCCACCATAAGGCGGCATACCCTAAAAACTCAACTGCTGCCAAACGTATTCGAGTATGGTCATTAATATCATAACATTCAAAAGTCCTTCCACCTTATCTTCCCAATTAAGATAATCCTCCATAGATCCCCTTCCAACAAATGAAGGCATCTATAGTTTCACATATTCTAAACCCCTAGGTAGCTTAAACTTACGGTTAGGATAGACTTCATCTTCAAAGTTATCATCCCTTTCTTCCCGATAAGCATGATAATCTCCTCCAACTCACCTGCCCTTATTTCCTCCTAGTGCTCCTTCCCTATATACATCATTAAAGGCTACCTGTAGCAGGGGTGCTTGTGGAATTGCCACTAGTTGTTGGGGTAACGTCATTTGATTGACCCGCATTACTAGATTAGCAATAACAATGGTTAGATCCTGTAACTGCTCTTCTAAAGCTCTCCTACCACCTACAACACAACATCCCTAACCTCCTCCTCCAACTTGACTATTGGCTTCATTCCCAATTCCTCTATTCACACTATCATTTGACATGATTTTTGAATTAAAATCTTTAACAAAAAAAAATAAAAATTACTCTAACTCACAATCGAACCTCTACGACACACTTACTATCAAACTTGTTCAATTTCCAACTATAACCACTTGGACTACAACACAACCCAACAATCACTCCTTATTCAAATTTCAATTCACATTCACATGCACTACAACACAACTCAATAATCACTCCTTGCTCAATTCTTAATTCAAAATCACATGTGCTATAACCACCACCTCATACACACCCTAAATTTAACCCTACTCAATTTCAATTCAATGGAACATTCACAGCACTTTAATTCACATTTACTCCTCAATCACACAATTATGGCATCAATTGTAGCATGCCCAATCATCCATGGAATAACCCTAAAATAGCCCTTTCTTCAATTTCAATTCACAATGACTAATGAATCACGTCACAATTCATGCAATTGTCTTAGCTTCAATTCACAATCAAACAATCGAAGAAGTTTACGGCATAAACCCTAATTCCTCAATTCAAAATCAACACTTTCATGTGCAATTTTCTTCTCTCAACCAATGCTCTGATACCGAATTATGATATTCCAATTCAATTGCAATAAACACAAATCTAATTATGAAATAATTAGAAAATTCCCAAATAGCAAGGATCCCTTTTCATGTGGAACCCTAATTCACCAAGAACAAAATAACAAACAAATTCGAAATTCTTACAAGATATTACATACTAGTAGAATGAGGAATCAACTTGTAATTGTTGATTTTACACACAACAATCAAAGTCTTGACTCGCCAGAATCCTACAAGATTGACAAGAGCGTATGGAAAAGAAAGGAAACCTTTAATTCACGTGTTTATCCTTAACCGAAAATGAAGTGCCTTTTTTTTGTCCCTTCTTACAAGTATTTATAGTAATCCCTAATTATGGAAAAACAAGCATAAGAAAATAAAGAAAATAGCACAATACATGGTTGGCTCTCTATGGTTCATTTCAATTCAACAAATGGACTATGAAACCTTCTCTAAACCATGTGTTAATTAGTTTGGTTGCCATCCTATAGTACTAATAATTGTACTTGATTAAATATAAAACGATCATATAAAATGAATGAAGACACTATGTGAGTGTCTTCAGGTTCCATTTGGTTAAAAAGGACTCTCAATGTAAGGCTCTACAGTCCTTTAGCTCTTGCTCGGGTGATGGGTCCTATTGTCGAAATGGTTTGATTCCCATCAATTCTGCTCTTAATCTCTTAGATATCTTTATCTTCTATCTAACCAGCTTTAATTTTTTTCCATTATAGTTAGCTATAACTAGCTCCCAATTCTTATGTTAAAATCTCTAGTTCCAATTTACACATGTCTTCTAATAACTCCTTTTGCGAAATGATGAGAGCAACTACATTACCTTGTTTCTTTCTACTAAAGGCATCTGCGACAACATTTGCTTTTCCTAGATGGTATTGTATCTCCAGGTCATAATCCTTAATTAGCTCTAACATTCTCCTCTATCTCATATTTAGCTCTTTCTATGTAAATGTAGACTTCAAGCTTCTATGGTCAATGAAGATTTTGCACCTTTCTTTATACAAGTAATGCCTCCATAGCTTTAAAACTAGTACTACAACTGCCAATTTTAAGTCATGAGTTGGGTAGTTATTTTCATACGACTTCAATTAATGGGATGCATAAGCTATTACTTAACTACCTTGCAATAGCACGCATCTTAACCCTTGAATTGAGGCATCACTATACACTGTAAACTCTTCCCCACTCTTAGGTAAGGTCAAAACTGGCACTAACACAAGTTTCTCTTTGAGTATCTAAAAGCTGACTTCACATCTATTATCCTACTCAAATCTCACATTTTTCTTTGTCAGTCTAGTGAAAGGAGTTGCTACTTTGGAAAACTCCTCTACAAATCTCCTATAGTAGCCTGCTAGATCCAAGAAGCTTCTTACCTCTATAACTATCTTTGGTCTATGCCAGTTCACTACTGCTTTCACCTTTTCTAGGTCTATAGATATCCTATATCTATTAATCACAAGACCTAAGAAGACAACTTGTTTCAGCCAGAATTCACATTTACTAAATTTAGCATACAACTTTTCTTCTTGTAACCTGCCCAATACCAGTCTCAAGTGCTCTTCATGCTCCTCAGTGCTTTTAGAGTATATCAGGATATCATCTATAAAGATAATTAAAAATTTATCTAGAAAATCCTTAGATACTCTATTCATTAAATTCATGAATGCAACTAATGCATTCGCTAATCTAAAGGGCATCACCAAAAACTTTTAATGCCTATATCTAATCCTGAATGTTTTTTTCTAAATGTCTTCTTCTTTAATTCTTTATTGATGGTAGCCTGATCTTAGGTCTACTTTGGAGAACACCCGAGCTCCCTACAACTGGTTAAACAAGTCATCTATCCTGAGAAGAGGATATTTATTCTTGATTATGACCTTGTTTAACTCTCTGTAGTCTATACAATCTCATGCTTCCATCTTTCTTCTTTAGAAAACAGACTGGTGTACCTCTAGGAGAGGCACTAGGTCGTATGAAACCCTTATCCTATAGCTCCTGTAACTATTTCCTTAGTTCTTCCAATTCCACTAGTGTCATCTTGTAGATTGGTTTTAATATGGGTGTTATACCCTATATCAAGTCAATATTAAATTCTATCTCCCTGGTTGGGGGTAAACTAAAAAGGTCTCCTAGAAACATGTAAGGAAACTCCCTCACTACCAGTACCCCTTCAATCTTAACTTCTTCATTGGCTTTAACATTTATCGTTGCCAACATACTTTTTCCCCACTTCTTATAAGCGGGCAATCTAGTCAGTCTCTGCACTTCTAACTTATATTCAAAATATTCTTCCCGTGGTATGTTAAACTGCACCACCATATTATGACAGTCAATGATGGCATGATATTTTGACAACCAGTTGACACCCAGAATAATGTCAAACTCCACCATCTCCAATATTAGAAGATCTGCTGGCATCACCCTATCATGTATTTCTATTCCCACTTCTTTGCATAATCTACTTATTCTTCCTCCTACTTTCAAGGGAGTACTAACATCTAAATAGTCATTCATGTTTTCAACATTTAATGCACTTGTGCATATAAAATTCTCAAACACATAGGATACAGATGCACCTGTATCGAACAGCACATATGCATTACAGGAGTGTACTAGAAGTATACCTGCAGTGTTATCTACGTTAAGGATGTCCTAGTGCTACTGCTGGTGAATGGTAAACACCTAGTGGGAACTATTTGTATGGAACCTCTAGCTTGTGGTCTACCTCCTTGTCCTCTCACTAGAGGTCTAGCTGTCTATTAAACTAGGCCTATTTGATTTTTTATTTGTCTTTGAAGACAATTGACTGCCTTGTGTCTCCTTTAATTGAACATATGATAGAAGCTTAGGGGGACTAACCTCTCAATGTAATGCCTACTAATATGTCCAGTCTTCCCATAAGAGAAATGCCCCTCTAGCCATCTATACTCTCTCAACTCATGAAGCCTGTAACATCTAGTACATTTAACATTTGGGCTTGCTGCAAAAAGTGTCAAAGGCACTTGTTTAATCTATAGAGGAGGGACTACAATACTCTATGTTCTATTTTGCAACACATGATGTCTTTTACCCCTATCTTGCCCCATTCCACTAATGGTAGGCCTTTTTCCTAAAGTTATTTCTACTCTACGGCTCCTCTATTCTTCAATAATCTTCTTATTTTGGTCGAGGCACTTAGCCTTGTCAACCATTTCAACATATGTATTTAACTGAAAGGCCTCCACTATAAGTTGTAGGTCCAAGTCTAAGCCTCTTAGGAATCTCCTAGCTCAAGACCTATCATCATTATGCACATTTTCAAGAAGGAATTGGATGAGGTGGTTTAGCTCTGCCTCATATTCTTCAATTGTTCTGTCCCCTTGATGATGGGAACTACCACTATGGGCCCTACACCCATGTCTACTTAAACCACTTAATCTTGATGATAGGAACTGCCACTATAGGCCCTATACCCATGTCCACTTAAACACTTTACCCAACATTCAACCTAGATCATTTCCAATCATGACTCCACTAGGGATAACATCACACAAGGATCATTAGGGTGCTCCCTAGGGATCTGCCACTACGAACCCCTAAGCCGAGCCAAGCACATAAAGCATACAACTTAACACTTAGGCCAATTCATTCAATTAAACCAATTTCAATACTTATACTAACTTAAATAAGCACAAGTCAACACACAAGTTACACATACCTTGAGTCCTAGTCTTAAGCACTTCTGGTCTTTGACTTAAAGCTAATCTAAAATCTGTACAACATCAACAAATCTTTCTTAGTACTAATCTAAGATTAATATCATCTCTTAAATCTCTTACTCTTAATCATTTAAATTTTCTCAAGTTTTACTAGCTGTCAAGGTTGTATGGAATTTAACTTAATTTGAAGTTAAATAGATATATAATTAAGTTATGTTTCACTCAACACAACCATGTTAGAGGTTGTATAGCTCAACACAGGCTAATACACAACCGTGTCACAGGTCATGTATCATTCGGTGAGTTTTGGTTCCAACATGCTTGGAACACGACCGTGTAGATAGGCTATATATCTCTCAATGTACTTTACATTCAACACAATCAAAACACAGCCATATAGACAGGTCGTGTATCTTTGAGTATGTCTTATATTCAACATGGTCGAAATATGACCGTGTAAACTGGCCTTGTATCTTTCAATATGTTTAAGGTTTAACATGGTCGAAACATGGCCATGTTAGGAGGTTGTTTATCTCTTAATAAATTCCTATGAACCCTGATTTTTTTATTCCAATTTCTCCTAAATTCAATTCTCTTTATCCTTAGGCTTAACTTAGCCCTAAAACATGTAATTCAAAATCAATTATAAAGATCACGGTACTTATATAAAAATTTCTACAAATTGAATCCTTAAGTCGTTGAGTCTCGTTCTCATTACGTCCTTTCCTCAAATTCGAGTTCTAGTTTACACAAGGATTGAAACATGATTAGATTATCCATTCCGCATGGAAAAATCACCAATTCACTACCTTTTTTACCTAGTTTACTCGAAATCATCCCTAT
The DNA here is from genome assembly GCA_037954665.1 of Laguncularia racemosa. NCBI lineage: Eukaryota > Viridiplantae > Streptophyta > Magnoliopsida > Myrtales > Combretaceae > Laguncularia > Laguncularia racemosa. The sequence continues at coordinate 5,750,092 of JBBMOL010000001.1, read as the reverse complement.
GTTTCAATAGACTGCTTTTTTCCCTTTGGAGAGTCTATGTTGTTACTATGATGGGGTGAGAAAGAGGAAGCTAGGTTAACCTTGAGTATTTATACTCTAACCGTAAAAAGACCCATTTTCCCCTCAAGTTTTTATAAAATCCCATTCGTGACCTTGGTTTTACGTTATTATATATATTGAATAATTCTAAAAAAAATCATATATTACATAAAGATTAGTAAAAGCATCATCTTGATTGTTATATTTTTTTACTTTCTAATAGTAACTTTAATCTATATGTAAGAATCAACTTATTCAAGCATATGTCATATGTAATTGAATACTTGTTTGTCTATTATTTTTTCCAAAGACAAGGCTAATTATATTTGTTATGCTTATAATTTTTCTCTACATTTTGTCAACAAGATAATCTTTTAGTTGCTCTAACAAAAATCATCAATGGTATACTATAAAAGATAATACAAACAAATTCTAATACGTCGGGATTTTGTAAGTAGTTCTTTCGTTTCATTTCAAATTAATTTGAATAGATGAGTAGTTCTTTCATTTCAAATTAATTTGTTAGACCTCATAAGTGAATTAATAATTTAATAATGTTCCATCACGTATTATAGCCACTTAGGTGCTCATAGGAGAAAAATGAAATTATAAACATAGGTAAATATGGTAGCATTTTATTTATAAAATAATCTTATTAATGACATTACAAAACTTCTTAGTAAATAAACTTCGACTAACATTGGCAAAGAAAAGGCAAATGATAATATATTTTCCTTAGTCGGGTTTCTACCCAACATAATTTCTCAAAGGGTCATAGTTGCAAGTGATGAATGTTCTTTTAATGTCATAGGTTAACTTAGCATAGCTAGGGAAAATTGAGTTTCACCATACCACCCAAGTGTCGTAGCCACACACCTTCCCCACTACGCATGAGTTCATTTCATAGTTGTAGTAAGCCTTTTCATCTGCTCACATTTTCACTATGGCAATGCTAGATATATTACCACTACTACAACCTAAGTTTTTGCCATAAGGACCACCTGATTACACCACATAGCGATCTCCCTTATGTTTATTTGCATAATCACAAGCATATGTTACCATCTCATTGTCCCATGCCATGGGACCATCACTTACCACACTTCTGCCAGTTTTATAAGCCTTAAGATAATTATGGGCCCACATTTTGTGAATTCTGTAAAAGCATTTGATGGGTTACTTGATTTGAGTTATGGGTGGTTCTTACCAAGGCCTAAAAACTAGTCTCACCATAAACATAAATCCACGAGCCTATTGGGTCAATATTAAAAGATCATAAAAGTTCAAATAGCCCATAGAGCTATAGGCGGCTCTCTATGTAACCAATCCATAACAAGTAGGCAAATAGAAATCTAAAAACTATCTAACTAGTAGTATTTGTCCTCATCCACTACACCGCTCACATAAGCCTAAAGCTCCTCCTCAAAGCCATACCCTATAGCATTATATAAAGGATCCACGGGGAGATCATCCTCACTCAAAGAAAAAAAAATGAGTTACAAAAGCCTAGTACATAGTAACACAAATACTAGCACAAAAGTCACACCCGACCTATTTTCTAATGCAACAAGCAATAGTTTAAATAATATAAGCATTTAATTAATTAAACAACTAGCACAAGAGTACTCATAGCTCCAAAACATGACAGGGAACTTTGGATCTGACACCACTATAACAATCATTAGGGAATGACAAAAGCAATTAGACTCCATATAAAACCTTAACACCTAAAAGTAGCCCCACCTAGAGTTTATCACTGTTATGCGGTCATCACTTATTGCAATCCAACTATATTATATCACTCATAAAGTCTTATAATCCCCTAACAACTCTCGATATATCTTCTCTCTCCTTTTATCAAGCACTATCCAACGTGATTCCACCTAACAACTACCTCCTAAACCATCTTTGATAGCTTAAGTTCCTAAATAAATATGGTTAATTGAAATTATTACCACGACCATAGTTCTGAACCAAAGGCATTACTTGCTAACTCAAGTAACTATGTACAAGTAACGCTCAATTAATTAATTGAATTTAATTATTAGTCAGGTTTAATTGGATTCTACCCTAGCATACAATATGCAATTACTATGTGCTTGAAAAGTCGAAGATTTCTTGAATTATGACGACAACAATCAAACTCCATATAAAGCCTTAACCATTAAAGTAGCACCACCTAGACTTTATCACTGTTATGCACCCACTATTGATTGTTGTCCAACTATATCATATCAGTTATGGAGTCTTATAACTCCCCCAAAATTCCCAATATATCTTCTATCTCCTTTTATTGACCACTATCCAATGTGATTTCACCTAATAGCTAGCTCCTAAACCATCTTTGATGGCCTAAGCACCTAAATAACTATGGTTAATTGAAACTATTACCATAACCAAAGTTCTGAACCAAAGGCATTACTTGCTGATTCAAGTAACCACACACAAGCAACACTCAATTAATTAACTAAATTTAATTATTAGTAAGGTTTAATTGGATTCCACCTTAGCACACAACACATAGTTACTACATACTTAGAAATTTGAAGGTTTCTCAAAGTTGAAGGCATCCCCAACAATTGTAATCGTTTAATCGTTTCGATATAATGCAATTGAAAAGAAGAAATTACAAATGAATAAGTTATATAACTTAGATAATTAATTATTAGTATTGTTATAATTGGCTTAGATTCTCAGGCTTTTATCTTACTAAGGCCCGTACTAGTTATGGGCCCAAATTAGTATAGGGACCTAATTAGCTTTGATTGAAATTAAGCCCATTCATTATTTAAAACTTACTAATTCAATTAATCCATGTTGCTATAATTGTTAATTATTAATTTAATAATTAAATTTCTATATTTCTATGACCCAATTATGTTCTACTTATTTGAATTCTTTAGAGTGAAGCCTATTAGAATTTGGCACAATTTATCAAGATCAAAGCTTATGTTCCTTCCAAATCACAAGTTGCAAATATCAAGATCAAAGCTTTAGAATACATCAACTTGCTTCTCTTTCTTCCAAGGAAGGTTATCTAAAAGCACCATCTTTGTGGTGGGTATCCAAACATCAAGTGTTTAATTTTATTTTCTATATTTGCATATTTGCAATAGTGATATATAGGATTAAGTCTATAATCATCCTACCTGTATATTGCAACCATATTTCCCGATTATTTTTTTTTTTTTTACTGTTAAGATAAGGACTGTATAGTAAAATAAAGGGTAAAAAATATTAAAAATTATCCAGTCTTGATTTGAGGAGGCAAGTCATCTAAGTCAAGTCTGGCTCTGTAGTTATTCAACGACAGTGCGTTGATGTTGACTCGTTTAAGTCAGTCTACTCTATTATTCAGTAGCCTTGGCTGGTGCAGATGAAGCGAAAATAGGTACATCATATAAAAATGATCGAATCGTAAGCCAAGTGATGAAGAAGGATCATGGCAACACTTTTCTATTATTTTATTCTGTAGGATTGTTGCAATTGCGTGGTGATTAAAGAAACGTCTAGTCTTGCTGTATCATTTTTTACTTTATGAATGATCCTATTGATAGGAGGACAATTCCTTTACATTTATGTCGCGTCTTGATTTTGATTAGTCGAATTTCCGTGTATCGGTCTACCTATACTTATTAAAAATAAAAATAAAAATTTTAAGATTGTTCATAACTTATGAGATTTTAGATTTCCTAACAGCACACTTCATCCAAACATCTCACTGCAACGTACGAGTGCTATCGAAAACGCTTTTTAAAACTGGACACAAGCACTTTATTTGAAGATTTAATACGGACTTTACATAAATTGTTTGAATTTGTTCCACACTAAGCCATCATCGAACTGCAACAAGTAAAATTGGCAGTTAATTATCGACCATATACGGCTAATTTCTGGGGCCGTGCAATAATTTCCGGTCAATTATAGACTTGGCATGGAAAAGAAAAGTTAAAGGGACATCGAGTGTTATACAAAGTATGCACATACTTTAAAGTGTAAGCAATGACTTTTTCAAAAATCATTCATTCCACTATCATGCGTTTTCATTAATATTTTCATGTCACATGTAACGTATAATAACGATTTTTTCATTGTAAAAGAGGAAAGTGGTGCTCTTCATCTTTTCTAATTTGAATATCGAGCAAAAATGTCCAATAAGTATTAACGATTAAGTCTGCCATCAATTTTCTGCATCCTTTCCGTGTTTCCATCAATCAAAAAGTTAGATTCCTCAAACTATTTGTAGGTTGAACTTGGTAATGGCGTGTTAACTTTCTTACGACATCAAAGACCCCCAAGGCTGTAATCAGGGGCGGATTTAGGGGCCGAAAGGGATCCCAACCCCTAAGCTCAGAAGAAAAAATTAAGTATATTTAATTATGAATTTTTTAAAAAAAAATTATATATATGATATGTAAATTTTAAGAGTAATTATTAACAAAATATAATATATAGTTTAGTGTTAAATATAAAGATTTTCATATTAGAGGTTATAGATTCAATTTCTATAGTAGTCATTTTAGTTTTTCTTAAGTTGTATTTATTATTTTAATGGCATTTTTTTACTTCTTTTATTTTTTTTCTTCACAATAACAAATAGCATTAAATTTCATTCATTATTAAATTATAATAAACTAAGTAAATTATTTTAATTACTATTTATTTATTAGTAGTATATCATAAATAACAATTACATTAATACCATAAATATTTTAGCCTTATTCCACAAAATATTAGTAAAAATGATAACAATCATAACGCATTTTTCTTACAAATAATGTTATGTAAAGGAATGTGGATTTTCAAAAGACTAATTATATAAGTAATCATATGAAATCGATAATTTTTGTAACATTGCTAGCTGATCTTGAACCTACTACAACATTTGCCCATTTAGACGTGATAGTTGTACTATCAAGAGGACTAGCTACAAAAGGTATCTATCTAGTAGTCGATCCTTTAGATTCAACGTCAACTATGCTCCAACCTCAAATTGTTGGTGAGGAACATTATGAAATTGCACAAAGGGTTAAGCAAACTTTACAACGTGATAAAGAACTTCAGGACATTATAGTTATCCTTCGGTTGGATGAATTATTCAAAGTGGATTGCTTAACTGTAGCAAGAGCACAAAAAATTGAGGATTTCTTATCACAACCCTTTTCATAGCATAAGTATTTACCGATTCCCTAGGGAAATATGTTGGCCTAGCAGAAATAATTAGAGGGTCTAAATTGATCCTTTTCGAAGAATTAGAGTCTTCCTGAACTAGCCTTTTATTTGGTAGGTAACATCAATGAAGCTACTAGGAAGGCTATGAACTTCGAATTGGAGATTAAATTGAAGAAATGACCTTAAATCTTTGTGTACTAACCCCTAATCAAATTTTTTAGGGTTTAGAAGTGAAAGAAATTAGTTTATCTACTAATAGCAGACAAATTGGCATATTACCAAATCACGCGCCCATTGCCACAACTATAGATATAGGTATATTGAGAATAAACCTTAGTGACCAATGGCTAACAATGGCTCTAATGGTTGGTTTCACTAGAATAGGAAATAATGAGATCACTATTATAGTAAATGATGCAAAAAAGGGTAGTGACATCGATCCACAAGAAGCTCAAGAAACTCTTTAACTAGTAGAAGCTAATTTAAGCATAGCTAAAAGAAAGAGACAAACAATTGAGGAAAATCTAGCTCTTAGACAAGCTAGGACACGAATCGAAGCTCTTAACTCAACATGATAATAAAGTTCTCAATTAGAAACTAGTTTCACACTACTTTATTCTATCTTTTAAATTTAGCTATTGAAAGAAGCACACCTTAGTCATAAAATACTTTTGGACCATCTGATGTTCATCGGCCTTGATGCATTTTCTTGTTTATTTCACTTTATTAGCTACATCTATGGTAATAGGAATTTTCTTCTTCTTTTTTTTATATTTTATATTTATTTTTTTCTTTTTTAGCTAGATCTAACAACTTAGGAGATGAGAAACCTAGTCCACAAATAAAAGTTCTACAAAGAGGAGATGGGGTGGAGACTAGGAAATTATTGCATTTGTGACTTTAAGATAAGTCTTATATAGGGATGTAAACTTGCCAGGTTTAGGATGGGTTCATTAAAACCCGAACCCGACCCGGTAAAGGATTGGTATGCACAAAACCCACCATAACTCCATAGGCTTTTTTTTTTTTTTTTTTATCCAACCCGATTAACAAATGATGCAACCCAAACCCAATCCAAATGACCATCAAATCCTTTTTCTTTTTTTATACTTCAACTTATTTTCATATATCATTTCTTTAATTTATTATTAATCTACTTGTGATGGAAATAAGAGAAAAATTAAATATAAAAATAAAATAAAATATAAAAATATATTGATTAAAAATATAAAAATAATAAAATAAAATATACTTATTATAAATTATAATATTATTTTTTTAAAAATCGAGTCAGGCTTTTTCATCGAGTTTTTTCTATATCCCATAATCCGACCTTAAACCTTATCGAGCATTATTTTATGTCCCAAAACTCAACCCTATATGGTTTTTATTAGGTTGATCAAGGTGGCTACCCTATTACAACATGCCCTAATTGCATCCCTAGTCTTATATCAGAAGATAACAAATCTTACCAAATGGAATACTATTTTGTCAAAACATAATAAAAGTTTGTAATTTTATATTTATCACATTGCGATATGTTTACCAAATATATTTTAATTCTATTAAAAGGGGGGAAAAGTTGATAACTAATCTTATATTTGAAAGTTTACCATATAAAATACCATTTTATCAAATTATAAGAAAAAGCAATAAAATAAGTTACCATATGGCAACTTAATGCTATGCCATTTTGGTAAAGCAATGCTCCTATGAGATAGTTGACATTTATATTACTACATCCTTTCATCAAACCTACATGCAAAAAGCATCATCTTGATAGTTATTTATTTTACAATCTAACAGAAACTTTAATCAATGTAAAAATCAATTTGTTCGAGCATACATCATATGCAAATGAATGCTTTGTTTGTTTTATATTTTTGTCAAATATAAGGCTAACTAGTTTTGTTAAAATTACATTTTTCTTTAGATTTCGTCAATGAGATATTCTTTTAATAGCTTTAACTCAAACCATCAATGGTACACCATAGAAGATCATACAAACAAATTCTAACACATCCGGATTTTGTAAGTAAACACTTAAGTAGATGAGTAATTCTTTCATTTTTAATTAGTTCAAGCAATTGCTGCACTTCATTAGTATATTAATAATGTTCCATCAAGTATTTTAAGCAATTATTCTCTTTAAAAAATATTACTTTACAATTCAATTCACATTAGAGCCATTTTCTTCTTTTTTTTTTTTTAGGTTGCGTTTAGTGTTATGCTACATGAATAATGAAATTGTTGTGACAAAAAAAAGATCATACAAGTTTGTCTCTCAAGAACTAATTTTTATTCTTTTTTTTTTTTTACCTTTTTTCATTCTTTTCTTCACAATTGCAAGTCAAATTAAGTTTAATTCATCAAAAACCTATAGTTAACTAAATAAATTTCACTTAAGATGTTATTCCTCGTTACTTTTTACATAAGATATGATATAATTCTATTACTAATGCTATAAATATTTTGATCTTACCACATAAAACATTAGCAAATGGTAACAATTAGAGTACTTAACATAATAACATGCTTTTAGAATTAATTTTATCAAAATGAATAAGGATTATTGAACAATAGATTGTCTAATCATTTATGTTGGAAATGATATAATTTTTTTAATATTACTAGAGAAATAATCTCATAGAGTCATCATAAGAAAAATTGTTGAAGACCTATCTTTATATGATGCTAATCTTTTTTATTCTACTTGTATTATATTTATGTAGATACTTCGTAATTGATTTGTTGATAATCAAACATACACAAGTTTTATGTAATAATTTTAACTTTTTAAGTTGAAAGCTCAATTTTTTATTAATATGTATGCACAAAAAAAATGCTAAGGTTATATGTTTTTAGCCTCTTATGAAGTGCATGAAGCACTCATAATCATTTTCAGTAAAGAAGGAAAAAAAAGAAAAAGAAAAAGCTTAAAGTTCTCTTTCCATTTAACAAAATCTTATGAATATATAAGATACACTACAATTAATAAGGTGAGCGAATAACCCTATTGTATAGGATATCTACCTGTACCTTACTTAGTTAGATTATTTCCCAATGAGTTTCAAAGGTCATAAGGTAGGCTCGACGCACAAATTTTCTATAACCTAGTTACATAGGGTAGGGTACAAGTATGAGATCTTTCTATCATGTTGCTACCTTGGATGCTACACTTTAAAGTATACATGGTATAGGTTCTAGAGTGCTTTATATCCATCCTATAAAAAACTATTAAATAATATTCATAGATTAATAATAGATGACAATAATATATTTTTCATCCAATAAATGTTTTAATACAAAGAAGAAAAAAAAAGGAAGCCAAGCTCGTAGGTTAATAACTCTAGATAGCTAAATCTAAACCACTTGTTTCACTTTATGCTTTCCATTCTTTCCTTTCATTCTTTCCCATTTGCTAAATAGTAAAATCACATAAACTCAAAATAATGGTGGTAGAAAAAAATTAATTTTTTAAAATTTGCAAATTTTATTATAGGTTCTGTAGGTTCCTCATATGAAATAATACTTGTAATATCACATATAAATTACTTTTCTTATATCGTATAAACTTAAATTTTTTTAGGAAAAAAAAAAGAAAAATTTTATAGATTCCTCAATGTACCGTATACTCTGTAGGTTTTATAAGGTAGAGGTTCCAAGGTAGTTCTAAGGTACCATTAGGTAAATTCTAATTCCAAAATTTAAGAACTTATATACCTTACCAAGTGAACTATAGAAAAAGTCTCATATTCTACTCACCCAATACCATCTCACCCCTAACGATTACAATAACAAGTAAATATATTCCTCTAAACAATTCTAATGCTAACTAAAATAAGATAAATATACCATTTCTATTATGTGGTTTCGCGTATATCACTAATTGCCAGTAGACATTTCTATTGCCACATCTTTAATGAGATCTACACACACAAAGATTATTAAAAGCATCATCTTGATTGTTATATTTTTTTGCTTTCTAACAAAAACTTTAATCTATATGTAAGAATCAACTTAATCAAGCATATGTCATGTGCAAATAAATACTTGTTTTTTTTTTTATTGTTTTTGTCAAAGATAAGGCTTATTACATTAGTTAAAATTATAATTTTTCTTTAGATTTTGTCAATAAGATAATCTTTTAGTAGTTCTAACAAAACTCATCAATGGTATACTATAGAAGATAATACAAACAAATTCTAACGCGTCAAGATTTTATAAGTAAACCCTTGAATAGATGAGCAATTCTTTCATTTCAAATTAATTCAAGCAATTGTTGTGCTTCATAAGTAGGTTAATAATTTAATAATGTTCCATCACGTATCTTAGCCACTTAGGTGCTCATACGAGAAAAAAGAAATTATAAACATGGGTATAGGTAGTAGCATTTTATTTATAAAATAATGTTATTAATGACATCATAGAACTTCTTAGTAAATAACCATCAACTGCCATTGGTGAAGGAAAGGAAAATGATAATATATTTTCCTTAGTGAGGATTCTACCCAGCATAATTGCCTAGAGGGTTATAGTTGCAAGTGATGAATGTTCCTCTAGTGTTGTAGCTTAACTCAGCACAGCTAGGGCAAACTGAGTTTCACCATACCACCTAAATGTAGTGGTCACACAACCTTCCTACAATGCAAGAGTGTGTTTCATAGCTGTAGTAAGCCTTTTCGTCCACCTACATTTTCACTATGGTAGTGCTAGACATATCACCACTACATTAAGCTAGGTTTTTGCCATAAGGACCACCTGATTGCACCATGTTGTAATCTCCTTTAAGTTTAGTGGCATAATTATGGGCATATATTACCACCTCATCATCCCATGCCATGGGACCAGCACTTACCAAACTTTTGCTAGTTTTATGAGCCTTAAGACAATGATGGCCACACATTTTGTGAATTTTGTAAAAGCATTTGATGGGTTACTTCATTTGAGTTATGGGTGGTTGTCACTAAGGCTAGAAAACTAGTCTCATCATAAACATAAATCCACAAGCCTATTGGGCCAATATTAAAAGATTTTAAAAGTTCAAATATCCCATAGAGCCACAGGCAGGTCTCTAAGCAAACAATCCATAACAATCAAGTAAACAAAAATCTAAAAACTACACAACTAGTAGTATTTATCCTCATCTACCGCAACGCTCGCAATAGCCTAAAGCTCCTCCTCAAAGCCACACCCATAGCATCATATAAAGAATCCATGGGGGGATCATCCACACTTACAGAAAAAAAAAAAAAAAGTGAGCTACTAAAGCATAGTACACAATAACACGAGCACTAGCACAAAAGTCACACCAAACCTATTTTCTAATGCAATAAGTAATAGCTTAAATAATATATGCATTTAATTAATTAAACAAATAGCAAAGGAGTACTCATAGCTTTAGAACATGATAGGGAACTTAGGTTCCTACGCCACCATAACAATCATTAAGAAATGGCGACAACAATCGAACTCCATATAAAGCCCTAACCACTAAAAGTTGCCCTACCTTAACTTTATCATTGTTATGCACCCACCATTGATTGTTGTCCAACTATATCATATCACTTGTCGAGTCTTATAACTCCCCAACAACTCCCAATATATCTTCTCTCTCCTTTTATTGACCACTATCCAATGTGATTCTACCTAACAACTACCTCCAAAACCATCTTTGATGACCTAAGCACCTAAATAACTATGGTACTATGGTTAATTGAAACTATTACCACAACCAAAGGCATTACTTGCTTACTCAAGTAACCACGCACAAGCAACACTCAATGAATTAGCTAAATTTAATTATTAGTCAAGTTTAATTGGATTCTACCGTAGCACACAACACGCAGTTACTACGTACTTGGAAAGTTGAAGGTTTCTTGAAGTTGAAGGCATCCCCAACAATTGTAATTGTTTAATCATTTAGATATTATGCAATTGAAAAGAAGAAATTACAAATTAATAAGTTATACTACTTAGATAATTAATTATTTGTATTGTTATTATTGGTCTAGGTTCTTAGGCTGCTATCTTACTATGGCCCATACTAGTTATGGACCTAATTAACCTTGACTAAAATTAAGTCTATTCATTATTTAAAACTTACTAATTTAATTAATCCATGTTGCTATAATTACTAATTATCAATTTAATAATCAAATTTCTCTTTGTCTATAACCCAATTATGTTCTACTTATTTGAATTCTTTAGAGTCAAATCAAGGAGGCTTTGGCTCAATTTATCAATATCAAAGCTTATGTTACTCCCAAATCACAAATTGCAAATATCAAGATCAAAGCTTTAGAATACATCAACTTGCTTCTCTTTCTTCCAAGGAGGGTTATCTAAAAGCACCATCTTTGTGGAGGATGTCCAAACATCAAGTGTTTAATTTTATTTTATCTGTATTTTCATGTTTGCAATAGTGGTATATAGGATTAAGTCTATAATCATCCTACCTGTATATTACAACCATATTTCCCTATTAATTATTTTTTTACTGTTAAGATAAGGACTGTATAGTAAAATAAAGGGCAAAAAATATTAAAAATTATCCAGTCTTGATTAGAGGAGGCAAGTCATCTAAGTCAAGTCTGGCTCTGTAGTTATTTAATGACAGTGCGTTGATGTTGACTCGTTTAAGTCAGTCAACTCTATTATTCAGTAGCCTTCGTTGGTGCGGATGAGGCGAAAATAGGTACATCATATAAAAATGATTTTTAGCAGCGAATATAGGACGTAATGCTGAGTAAATGGGTCTAATAGTATATTGCGTCAATCTCGGGTTCATTTGTGGCCATAAATATTGGACCTCAAGTGATGAAGAAAGATGATGGCAACACTTTTCTATTATTTTGTTCTGTAGGATTGTTGCGATTGCGTGGTGATTAAAGAAAGGTCTTCTAGTCTTCCTGTATCAAATCATCCTATTGATAGGTGGGCAATTCCTTTACATTGATGTCGCGTCTTGATTTTGATTAGTCGAATTTCCATGTATCGGCCTACCTATACTTATTAAAAATAAAAATAAAAATTTAAAAATTGTTCATAACTTAGATTTCCTAACAGCATTCTTTTTATCCGGACATCTCGCTGCAACGTTTGGATGCTATCAAAAAACTGGACACAAGCACTTTCTTTGAATTTGATATTTCATATATTTAGATTTCTTTTCTGGCTGATAAGATTAGCTCCATAATAAACTGGTCTAAAAGTTTAAAGTTAAAGATTTGATACAGACTTTACATAAATTGCTCGAATTTGTTCCACACTAAGGCATCATCGAACTGCGACAAGTAAAATTTGCAGTTAATTATCAACCATATACGGCTAATTTCTGGGGCCGTGCAATAATAGACATGGCATGGAAAGGAAACGTAGAAGGCACGTCGAATGTTACCCTATGCACGCACATATTGTGTAAGTATCAACGAAATTTTAATAAATATAGTTATGTTTAAAGTGTGAGCAATGGCTTTTTCAAAAATCATTCATTCCACTAATGTCGATTCTTTTCTTTTCTTTTCGTAAAAGAGGAAAGTGGTGCTCTTCATCTTTTCTAATTTGAATATCGAGAAAAAAAGTCCAATAAGTATTAACGATTAAGTCTGCCATCAATTATAGACTTGGCATGGAAAAGAGACGTTAAAGGGACATCGAGTGTTATACAAAGTATGCACATATTGCCTAAGTATCAACGAAATTTTAAAGTGTAAGCAATGACTTTTTCAAAAATCATTCATTCCACTATCATGCGTTTTCATTAATATTTTCATGTCACATGTAACGTATAATAACGATTTCTTTTTTTCTTTTTGTAAAAGAGGAAAGTGGTGCTCTTCATCTTTTCTAATTTGAATATCGAGCAAAAAAGTCCAATAAGTATTAACGATTAAGTCTGCCATCAATTTTCTGCATCCTTTCCGTGTTTCCATCAATCAAAAAGTTAGATTCCTCAAACTATTTGTAGGTCGAAATTGGTAATGGCGTGTTAACTTTCTTACGACATCAAAGACCCTCAAGGCTGTAATCAGGGGCGGATTTAGGGGCCGAAAGGGATCCCAACCCCTAAGCTCAAAATAAAAAATTAAGTATAATTAATTATGAAATTTAAAAAAAAATAAAAATTATATATATGATATGTAAATTTTAAGAGTAATTATTAATAAAATATAATATATAGTTTAGTGTTAAATGTAAAGATTTTTATATTAGAGGTTATAGATTCAATTCTTATAGTAGTCATTTTAGTTTTTCTTAAGTTGTATTTATTATTTTAATGGTATTTTTTTTTTACTTCTTTTATTTTTTTTCTTCACAATAACAAATAAAATTAAATTTCATTCATTATTAAATTATAATAAACTAAGTAAATTATTTTAATTACTATTTATTTATTAGTAGTATATCATAAATAACAATTACATTAATACCATAAATATTTCAGCCTTATTCCACAAAATATTAGTAAATGATAACAATCATAACGCATTTTTCTTACAAATAATGTTATGTAAAGGAATGTGGATTTTTTAAAGACTGATTACATAAGTAATCATATGAAATCGATAATTTTTGTAACATTGCTAGCTGATCTGATCCTAAACCTGCTACAACATTTGCCCATTTAGACGTGACAGTTGTACTATCAAGAGGATTAGTTACAAAAGGTATCTATCCAATAGTCGATACTTTAGATTCAATGTCAACTATGCTCCAACCTCAAATTGTTGGTGAGGAACATTATGAAATTGCACAAAGGGTTAAGCAAACTTTACAACTTGATAAAGAACTTCAGGACATTATAGTTATCCTTAGGTTAGATGAATTATTCGAAGCAGATTGCTTAACTGTAGCAAGAGCACAAAAAATTGAGCATTTCTTATCACAACCCTTTTTCATAGCAGAAGTATTTATTGATTCCTCGGGGAAATATGTTGGCCTAGCAGAAACAATTAGAGGGTTTAAATTGATCCTTTCCAAAGAATTAGATAGTCTTCTTGGACAAGCCTTTTATTTGGTAAGTAACATCAATGAAGCTACTACGAAGGCTATGAACTTATAATTGGAGACTAAATTGAAGAAAATACCTTAAATCTTTATGTACTAACCCCTAATCAAATTGTTTGGGGTTTAGAAGTGAAAGAAATCGTTTTATCTACTAATAGCGGACAAATTGGTGTATTAGCAATTCACACGCCCATTGCCACAATTGTAAATATAGGTATATTGAGAATATGCCTTAATAACCAGCAACTAACAATGGCTCTAATTGGCGGTTTTGCTAGAATAGGCAATAATGAGATCACTATTTTAGTAAATGACACAAAAAGGGGTGGTGACATTGATCGACAAGAAGCTCAGGAAATTCTTGAACTAGCGAAAGCTAACTTAAGGAAAGCTGAAAGAAAGAGACAAACAATTGAGGCAAATCTAATTCTCAAACGAGTTAGGACACAAGTTGAAGCTCTCAACCAGATTTCATAACAAATTGGTAGGGTGCATATGAATAATTAAATGATACAATTCTATGGAGCTATTGTAAGAAAAGAACAAAAAATCAAGAAATACTTATATTTATATCATGTTCCTTTTTTGCCTCTACTTATAATTTTTTATTTGAATATTTAAGTTACATTTCCATTGATAACAATTTTTATTAAATATTAGAAAGTGTTGTATCACTTGCAAAATCTCTCTCTCTATATATAATATGCATATTGTAATTTCGATTTAAATATGGTAAATATGACCCCTACTCTCATGTTTCTACATCCACCCCTAGTTCTAATACAAGTTGTCACAAAGCTTGAAAGTTCACATTTTCTTAGTGTTATCTGATGGCAATGTAAATATATTTGGAAAATTTTATGGTCACGCCCATGTTTTTAGCGGACCGATCCAACTTTCAATTTCACCATTAATTTATTTATTAATGGCAGAGATTTAACAGTAATCAATTGTGAGGATTTAATACATATAACTAAATGGTAAAATAGACTGGAGCAATTCCGTTAAAATAGTATATAGGATGTAGAAGGTCCTAATTATATATACTAGAAGAATGATTTTCGACATGATAATAAAGTCCTCAATTAGAAACTAGTTTCACACTACTTTATTCTATCTTCTAAATTTAGCTATTGAAAGAAGCCCTCCTTAATCATAAAATACTTTCGGACCCATCTGATGTTCATCGGCCTTGAAGCATTTTCCGGTTTATTTCACTTTGTTAGCTACACCCATGGCAATAGGAGTTTTCTTCTTTTTTATATATTTTATATTTATTTTTTTATTTTTTAGCTGGATCCAACAACTTTGGAGATGAGAAGCCCAGTCTACAAATAAAAGTCCTGCAAAGAGGACATGGGGTCGAGACGGGAAATTATTGCATTTGTGACTTTAAAATAAGTCTTGTATTAGAAGATAACAAATCTTACCAAATAGATTACCATTTTGCCGGATCATAACAAAAGTTTTTAATTTTATATTTATCATATTGAGATATGTTTACTAAATATATTTTAATTCCATCAAAAAGGAGGAAAAAATGATAACTAATCTTATATTTGAAAGTTTTTCATATAAAATACCATTTTACCAAATGATAAAAAAAAAATTATAAAATAAATCGCCATGTGGCAATTAATGTTATACCATCCCAATGGAAACCACAACTCATCCCAATCTTACTATAGGTTACCCCATCAACACAGACATTAACTTTTCTATTTATTAAAGAAAACAAACGACAATCAAAACCACTTGAATAAATTTCACTTGATATACTTGTATTGTCACCAATTTTTACTTTTATCATTTCTTATCGATGCTAATTTATATATGGTTATGCCACCCATAGTCTTAGCCTTTTGGCATTTTTGTATAACATGTGAATTAAAAGGTAATGCTGAATGTGATCCCATTGAGCTAAAATTTGGATCAGAGGAGAGCAAACAATATAAGGAGTAGAGCCAGGGAAAACTTGAAGTGAAAGGGATTCGATCAAAATTGATTAAGTATTCTCTGAAAGAGTCCACTACTTCAAAAAGTGTGCATTACTCAATTTTTTTTAGCTCGGGAACAAATTGCATGCCATGGTGCCCTTTCATTTTGACACTTTCCCAATAACCAAATAGAAACTAACTTCCAAGGAAAAGTTTCATAAAAGGGTTTCAAAACAATTTCAACCAAATACGAAATTCTTCTTTGGTCCTTTTCTTCTACGGAAAAACCCAACTTACTATTAAACTAGAATAAGTAAACGTTTAACTTTGAGGCACCAAACATGATTAAGGAAGCACCCAATTTCAATTCTTTTTCTGCACTTTTTTATTATTATTTCTTGTATTATTTAATCAAATGTATTTAATAATATTATTTTATTAAAATAATTATTGTAAAACAATTAAAAGCTGACACATGGGTTTTAACTAGCAATAACAAGTCATATAAAACACATATATATAAACTGATAAATGTGAAAATACATACATGCAAAGTTACAAATAGTGAAAACCCAGGTATATGTTAAATAAATTTATCCAATGAACTTGTAACCCCTTGGCTCTTCCAAGACTTGGCTGAAGCTGAGAAAATGGAGCTATTAATGATTTTTTAATATAATTCTATGATAATTTTCTTCCATCCTTCTCTGAGTTTAGAAGCAATTCCTTCTGCTACTACCAGAGCTTCAGTAGTCTCGCTATCTATTCCATGAGCATAAAATGTAGTTGCTTCAAGAAGATTACCCTCAAAATTACTTGCCACGACTCGTAAATCTCCCATGTTGATAATTGGATCAAAGGAATCATGATAGTTGATTTTTGTAGCAATGTGATTTAAATGAATTTTGTGGGAGGACGGCTATAGATGCTTCTAGTGTATGTTGATTAGAGCTTGAACCACTGAACAATTCCTTCAATTTTCTTACAACAATTGCTATTATTTTTTGAGGCAGTAAAGTGGGAGTTATTGAAAGCAAAATCACATTAGTACTTCCAAATCCACCAAAAGATCATAGAAATTTTTTTCGGTAGCTTCGTTACTTATTTGTTGATAATCAAACTTACAAAGGTTTATGTGATAATTTCTACTTTATGTGATAAAACTTACAAAGGTTTAAACAAATGCTCTAGCAGCAGGCCTTTCTCATCATGCAACACAACCTGATAGTACCACTATCGAGCGCTGGCAGGACCTCCCCGGAAAGCTCAAAGGCATCTACCTTCTAGATACTGCTGGATGTCCATACATTAGAACTAGATAGCTCCCATCACAAGCTAACCTACTGCCCCTTTGTTTACTTCCTCCAGCTCAAAGGCATCTACCTTCTAGATACTGCTGGATGTCCATACATTAGAACTAGATAGCTCCCATCACAAGCTAACCTACTGCCCCTTTGTTTACTTCCTCCAGCTGGAGGAATGTCTTCCTTTTTTGTACAGTATTACTAAATACTGCTTAACTGTAAGGTGTTTTTGAAGGAATCAATAAAAGAAACAGCCCTACTAGCTTTTTTCAAAAAAAAAAAAAAAAAAAAGAGTTGATAGTTCAATTTTTTCTTAATATGTATGCCTGAATAAAAGGTAAAAAGTACATGTTTTTGCCTCCTACAAAGTGCATCTAAGTACCCATAATCATTTTTTGGCAAAAAAAAAAAATTTAAGTTCTCTTTCTATCGGGAGTAATAAAGTGTTGTTTTACTTGCTAACAAATCCTTGTGTATACATAAAATGCACTAGAATTACAATAACAAGCAAATATATTTCCATGGATAATTCTAATGCCAACTAAAGATAAGTCTGTCTTTCCTATTAAATGGTTTCACATATGTTGCTATGAGCTTGTTGACATTTCTATTGCTGCATGCTTTCATCAAACCTACATGCAAAAAGCATCATCTTGATAGTTATTTATTTTGCAATCTAACAGAAACTTTAATCAATGGAAAAATCAATTTGTTCGAGCATACAACATGTGCAAATGAATGCTTTGTTTGTTTTTTATTTTTGTCAGATATAAGGCCGACTAGTTTTGTTAAAATTACATTTTTCTTTAGATTTTGTCAATGAGATATTCTTTTAATAGCTCCAACTCAAATCATCAGTGGTATTCTATAGAAGATGATACAAACAAATTCTCACACGTCCAGATTTTGCAAACAAACACTTGAGTAGATGAGTAGTTCTTTCATTTCTAATTAGTTCAAGCAATTGCTGGACTTCATAAGTGAATTAATAATGCTCCATCAAATATTTTAGTCACATAGGTGCACATAGGAAAAAAAAAAAATGATAAACATGTCTATATATGGCAGCATTTTATTTATAAGATTATGTCTTTAGTGACATTATACAACTTATTAGTAAGAAACTTTCAACTGCCAACGGTGAAGATAATGCAAACGATAATATATTTTTCTTAGTAAGGCTTCTGCCCAACATAATTGCCAGGAGGGTCATAGTTGCAAGTGATGAAGGTTCCTCCAGTATCGCACCTCACCTTAGCACAGCCAAGGCGAATCGAGTTTCGCCACACCACCTGAGTGTAGTGGCCACAAACCTTCCCCTCAGCACATGAGTTGGTGTCATAGTTGTAGTCAGCCTTTTCATCCACCCACATCTGCACTGCAGCAGTGCCGGACATATCACCACTGCTCCAAGCTAGGTTTTCACCATATGGACCACCCGAGTGCACCATGTTGCAATCTCCTTTATGTTTATTGGCATAATCACTAGCATATGTTGCCACCTTATCATCCCATGTCATGGGACCAACACCTACCGAACTTCTTTCAGTGTTGTGAGCATTGAGAAAATCTTGGGGTGTGTCTTGAGCATACGAGTTATGGACTAGGGTAATGACCAAGAAAAGAAGAGAAGCTAGCTTATGAATTCCCATTGATATTGTATCTTTGGTACTACAAAAAGCTTAATCAAAGTGTTTGATAAGGCTTGGTGATATCTTGCACACAAATGCTATTGTATTTATAAGGTTTCAGGAGGAAGAGTATTCCAAGGAGAATTTTAATCGGATTGTACCTCACTTGCAAATAAAAAATTTACATTCTAAAGTAATGTGAAGTGACAACAACCGTCAAAACGGGGACTAAAGAATATTATCGGTAATGCCACACGTTATAAATAAAATTTAATTTCAATTTCCATCTCCTAGAAGAGGACATCTATTGTACTAGAAAGCAAAGATATATTCTTTTCATTACGGTTATTCCAATTTTCTTGATATATATTAGTTAGTTGAATGTTCAAACAGACAATAACATTCAAACTTACCATGATTAACATGATATGAAGAATTTTATTCAGTGAAGTTTGAAAGATCATGGCGTATCTTGACTGATAACTTTTTTTATTCCCACGGGATAAGATGTTGATGTTGCCCTAATTGCGGGGAAGTTTCCGCCAATGTTATTTATTTTGTTAGTTATGTAACATGCTTTTAAGTGTTTTTCTTTTTTTCTTTTCCCCCCGCTTTACATATCCATGTTATTATTATTTGGTTACATAACATGAGATTTCATACTTTCATATTGCATACCTGTACTATATCATATAAACTCAAATCCTCCACCCCACAACCAAAAAAAAAAAAAAAAAAAACCTCGATATGGATATATTCCTGAAGTTTTAAAATGTGCTTTAATACTTGATAAATTGGTAAGTAAAATGTTTGCAAATAACCTTTCTGTTCTTTCACGTTTGTGTGGAATCACTTTCTTAAACTTGTGAAAACGTTTTTAAACACATTATAAACTTTGATCTTGAAAATTTCTTTTTAAATAGAAAAAGCAAATATCTTCTCTATTGTCAATTTATTAGAGTTTATGAACGTTCAGGGATATATCTATGCCAAGGTTAAATATGTCTTTGGCAAACATGTCTAACAATTTCCACAATTTACTTTTCTCCCATTGACTCACATCAAAGTTAATCTACAAAATCAAATAAGATAAATTAATCTAATACGATTTTTTTTTTAAACATGACCTCCACTATTATCTGCTATTCAACCACAATTTTTTTTTTTTTTTTTACTTAGCTTGCACTATTTATTTTATTCATTTATTGAAATTAACCTACACTATTGTTTTCTATTCAGCTGTAAAATGGCCACGTTTGGCTAGAAATTACTCGCCAAAAAGATTAACTAAAACTGCAAATAAGGATACAATAATTACAGGACTAGTGAAGCAAAAGACTGCACAGAGATAATAGCTTTATTCTATAAGTTGTAATTATAGTAATTGATCCACTACGATTCCTATAAGCAAGCATGCTCTTCCTTTATTCTATAGTAGCACATGGAGACTTATCAAATATCATACGTAAATTTTTGCTTACTAATTACGAGTAACGAATATTTGTCAACTAAATATAATTGAGTAATTGATATATAATTTTTCCATGGTACGAACAATCTCTTATATTTACAATTGATAACACAGATTGATAGAGATAATCTCAAAAGCATTCATCACTACTAATGAAACTGCTCATACATATGCATAAGCACTAGTAATCAATTTGCTATGTCAATGAGTTAGAATTAACTATCATTTCTAACACTTGGCTGCAGGCCAAGCATTTTGTACAAAAAGCATGAACTCTCATCGAGGGGAACGTTGAAATCATTGAACAAATGATGTCACCACCATGAACAAGTAAAATAACACAATTTAAAAAAAAAAAAAAAAGAATGTTTTAACTTATAGACATGACCTTACGATTATCCCTACCACCTTTGATTATAACTTACCCGACTAAATCCTCAAGATTGGCTACTAAATAAAACTCTATTATCACAAAGATTTAAAAATCCTCGTGCCAGTAGCGTAGATACATAACCAAATTAGTCCTTGAATCCGAATATTGAATGCAAAAGAGCTAACGTGCACTCCTCCTAATTTAGCCGTGAAAAAATATATGATAACCCCTCATTCTGTACGAAAAGAACAATAATTGAATAAAATGAACTACTTTTAAAAAATAACAGGAAACTACCGAGCAGTTGCTGCATAAGATAAAGATTTAGTAGAGGCAAAATAATGAATATAAAACTAGAAGCTGCAAAGACCAGCAGTTGACATTTCGATTGCCACGTCCTTTCATCAAACCTACACGCAAAAAGCGTCATCTTGATAGCTATTTATTGTGCAATCTAACAGAAACTAACTAAAATAAGATAAGTCCATCTTTCTTGTTATATGGTTTCACATATGTATTAACTATTAATAAACGATACTATTAAGGCTTTAAAACTATATGAAACTTCAAAACTTGTTCATCTTCAATAATGATCATACTAATATAACTTCAATAGTATAAAATTAATACTTTTCAATTGAGTCATTCTAACTTTCAAAATTTAATAACAAAAATCTCCAAATAAACAAATATTTCTATATACTATTTATCATAGTTAGGAATCTACTATTATCTCTATAACTTAAATTCAGCTGACAAAACTTCAAATTATAAATATTTGGAATTTCCATCACTCTTTTACCACATAATAATAATGTTTTCTTCCCGTCTCATCCATAAAATATGCCACTAAGTTCTCATTCTCATCATTCTTTACTTACTAGTCATTCTCGCCTGCAACTAAAAAAAAAAAAAAATAGGAAAGGGGGGTGAGTCTAAGCTTAGTGCATGAGTACCATACCTACATGTGCATGCCACATCACAATAATAGCACATGCATATATGCAACATTTATCCACAACACATTTACACTTCAGCTTACACACCAATCTTAAAATGAATTATTCCACATAAGGGTATTCATGACCCTGATACACACAAAATTATATCTTAGTGGGAACTATCATTGTAGGCCTTATTTAACCCTAATCTACCTCAAATCATTTTGATATACAACTCCATTAGAGACAACATAACATACCGATCATTGAGGTACCCCCTATGGATCTACTACTGCGAGCTCTTAGGCCAAGCTAAGCACAAGCAATATACATCAATCAATTCATATAACACTTTAACACTTCTTTATTCCACATACAATTCATTAAATAACTACCTATTAATCACATACAACAAACAAGGTAAACACATACCTAAGATCCTAGCCTTAAGCACATCTTGTCTTGAATTTAAGCTAAGTCAAAATCTGTGTAATCATCAAAGCATCATTCTTAGAATAATATAACTCTCTTAATGTTTCTTAATCTATTAGATTATCTAAGGTCTTACTAATTGTCTAAATTGTGTGGAAATTGATTTAATTAGGAGTTAAATAGATATAAAATGAAATTGTTTTTTACTCAACACAACCATGTTAGAGGCCGTGTAACTCAACACGATTAGTACACAACCATGTCAAAAGATAGTATATCTTTCAATGGGTTTTAGGTTCAACACAATCGGAACACAACCGTGTAGACAAGCTATGTATCTCTAGGTTTCAACATGGGAGCAACACAACCGTGTTGGGAGGTCGTATATCTCTTAGTAGGTCTTTTGTGATCAACACGAGAGTAACACTACTATGTTAGGTGGTCGTGTATCTCTTGATAAGGTTCTACAAACCTTTTTTTTTCTATACTAATTCCTCCTAAGTCCCAATTGCTATGTTTCTTAATCTAACTTATCGTTACATTAACTATATCTAATCATAAAGTTAGGTTCTAATATACTCACTTGGCTTAGATTCGCACTTGGAATTTGAATTTGGTTAATTTCTCACTCATTTAGCCTGTTCTTCAATTTAATCCCTATACACAACCAAAATCATTCCGTGATCAAGTCTCCATTGTTAGAATGGGTCTTGTAATAACTCCAAATCATTATCTTTTTGTTGTGCAGCGATGTCTCCTTAGACCTCTTTAGGTTTTCCTAAAGGGGCTCTCTCTCTCTTTGTATCACTCTAAGCTACTATAGTGAATGATCAGATGTGCAAAAAGGAGAACCCTAAGTTAGTTTCGCTTTGATAGCTTAACTAGAAAAAGACGAAATTGTCCATGTTCCATTATCTTCTTTACAACATCGCCATTTGTCAAATATATATATATATATATATATATATATATATATATTATTTACTTATTTTATAATACTATCTTTATGATATATATATATATATATGTTTATTTAAAATTGTGTATTACATCCTCCCTCCCTATTAAAAATTTCGTCCTTAAAAGTTACCTGGAATTGGGAAGAGTTCTTGTTGCTTTTTCTTCATTTCTTCTTCTAATTCCCATGCCGCCTCCTGTTCCATTTGATTTGTCCAATGTACCTTAACATAAGGAATTTTTCTTCCTCTTTATATTTGTCTCTTTATATCCACTATTACCACAGGTCTCTCTATAGAGGATAAGTCTAACTATACCTTTAAGGGTTTTAAGGCTACCACTTGATTTGGGTTTGGTACATGTTTTCTTAACATCGACACATGAACACATCATGTACCCCAACCAGACTTGGCAGTAGGGTTAACCTGTATGCGACTATTCCAACTCTTTCTAGAATTTCAAATGGACCCATGTATCTTAGATTCAACTTGCCCCACAATCCAAACCCAATTACCCCTTTAGTTGGAGATATCTTTAGTGGGACTTTATCCCCAATTTGAAATTCTAAAGGGCATCACCATTTATCTGCATAACTTTTCTAGAAGCTTTAGGTCGATAGAATTTGTTGCTTTATTACTTTGACCTTGTCTACTATTTCTTGTACTATCTATTGCCTTAATATCTATCTTTCTCCCACTTCATCCCAGTGAAAGGGAGATTTGCATTTCTTACCATACAATGCTTCATAGGGATCCATCTGTATAGTATCCTGGTAACTGTTGTTATAAACAAATTCTATTAAAGGTAAGTGATCACTTTAGTCGCCCCCTTGATCCAAGGTACAAGCTTGTAGTAAATCTTCAAGAATTTGAATAGTTCTCTTAGATTGCCCATCTATCTAAGGATGAAATGCTGTACGAAACTGAAGTTTGGATCCCAAGGCTTGATGTAGACTTTTTTATAATTTGCTCACAAATCGAGTATCCTTATCAAATGTAATAGTAGCCGATACCCTGTGTAATCTGACAATCTCTCTAATATACATTTGAGACAACTTTTCTAGTTTATAATTCACATTAATTGGCAAGAAATGGGCAAACTTGGTCAATTGATCTACTATCACCCAAATTGCATCATATTTCTCCTTGGTTCACAAGAGTGCTATGACGAAATCCATAGTTAAATGTTCCCACTTCCATTCAGGCACAAGAAGAGGTTGTAACTTACCAACTAGTCTTTGGTGTTTAGTCTTTATTTGCTAACATGTGAGACACCTAGACACATACTTTGCTATCTCTCATATCATATTTTTCCACTAATAAGTATTCTTGAGATCCTTGTACATCTTAGTGCTTCCTAGGTATACTATAGACCTTAAGTAACGGGCTTCCTTCACGATATCTATTCCCATACTTAACTACCCTTTCAACTTTTAACACAAATTTTATGGCTTCACCCTATTCTATTTTGCTCTTTATCTTCTGAATTTCAAGATCTTCCAATTGTGCAATTCTAGTCTAATTGATAAGATTGGGTTAGATACTAAGTGTAGCCAACCTATTTCCTACTTCCTATGTCACCATTTCTAATTTTAGCTTATCCATGTCTTCTAGTATTTTCCTCTAAGATGTGATTAACACTACAATATTTATGTGTTTCTTCCTACTTAAAGCATTTGCAACCACATTTGCTTTTCCAAGGTGATAATGAATTTCCACATCATAATCATTCATCAATTCTAGCCATCTCCTCTACCTCATATTCAATTCCTTCTAGGTAAACAGATACTTCAAACTTTTATGATCTATAAATATTTTACACTTCTCTCCATAAAGATAGTGTCTCCATAATTTTAGTGCTAAAATCACAATAGCTAATTCCAGGTCATGGATGGGGTAATTCTTCTCATACTATTTTAGTTGGCGGGAGGCATATGAAATGACTCTGCCATTCTGCATAAGCACGTACCCTAAACCTTGATTTAATGCATTACTAAATACTTCAAATTCTTCTCCTGTCTTTAGTAAGGCCAACACTAGAGCTTTTATTAATTTATCTTTTAATGTCGTAAAGTTACTCTCACATTCATCACTCCATACGAACTTGGCCTTTTTCTTTATTAGTTGAGTTAAGAGAGTAGCTAACCGAGAGAACCCTTCTACAAAATGTCTGTAGTACCCAACTAATCCTAAACTACCCCTTACTTCTCTTACAGTTCTCGATCTTAGCTAGTCACTTACTGTCTTTACCTTGTCAAGGTCTATTGATATTCCATTTTTATTCACTACATGTCCTAAGAAGGATACCTATTCTAACCAAATTCACACTTACTGAATTTTTCATAAAGCTTTTCTTCCCTAAGTCTTTCCAATATGATTCTAAGATGTGCTTTATGTTCTTCTCTACTTTTGGAATAGATGAGGATATCATCCATGAAAACTACTACAAACTGGTCTAGCCAGTCTCTGAGCACTTTGTTCATGAGGTCCATGAAGGCTTCTGGAGCATTTGTCAAACCAAAAGGCGTCACTCGAAACTTGTAATGTCCATACCGAGTCCTAAAAGTAGTCTTCTGTATGCCTTCCTCCTTGATTCTTAACTGATGGTACCATAATCTCAAGTCAATTTTAGAGAAGACTTAAGCTCCCTATAATTGATAAAATAGGTCATCAATCATAAGGAGAAGATATTTTTTCTTGATTGTGACTCGGTTTAGCTCCTTATAATTTATATACAACCTCATACTTCCATCCTTCTTCTTAACAAATAGCATTGGAGCACCCCATAGTGAGACACTCGGTCTAATAAACCCATTATCTTGAAGTTCTTGAAGTTGAGTCTTCAATTCAGATAGTCCAATAGGTGCCATTCTATATGGTGCTTTAGATATGGGTGTTGTTCCTAGTACAAGATCGATACAAAACTTTATTTGTCTAGCTAGTGGTAAACCTAGAAAATTCTTGGGAAAAATGTGTGCATACTCATTCACTACATACACCTTTCCCAATTCCTTAACCTGTCATGCCTCTACTAATAAGGTTAACAGTCTTCCTTTATTCCATAACTCATATATTGGAAGGGTTACAAGCTTCTATGGATCTAACTTGAATACAATTTGTTCCTCATCAGAAAAATCAAACCCGAACACTAGATTGTGACAATCTATAGTGGCATTGTACCTAGACAACCAGTTTACTCCCAGAATTAGATCAAATTGTATCATCTCTAATACAAACAATTTAGCTGGAATTTTCTTCCTATATATTACAATCTCCACATCTTTATATATTTGATCAACTTCCCTCCTACTCTAAAAGGAGTATTTACAATCATAGCATCCTTCAAGACAACAGGTTTTAATCCACATACATTTATAAACACAAGTGATATCTAGGAATGTGTTGCACTCAGGTCAAACAATATATAGGCAATATTTGAGTTTATGAGCAGTGTACTTGCTATGGTATCCTGATCATGGGCATCTTACTGCTGTTGCTGTTGTAATGTAAACACCCTACCAGGTACCATCTATCTTGGTCTAATGTTCTAATTTCTGCCTAACGGTCCACTAGGTGCAGGTTTTATAGGCCCTTAGACTTATGGAGGTGTAGCCACCTGTGTGTGGTGAGCATCACACTCAAATGATTTGTACCCTCTCTGTTTACAAGTATAGCAGAAGGTTTAAGAGAGAGTCCTTTCTATGCAACTCTTACTACTGTATCCTATTTTACCATAGGAGAAGCATGCTTATTCGGGCCATTTACACTAATGCAGATCATGGGGTCCCAAACACCTACGACACCTCACAATCAGTCCTACCTGTAGTGGTGGAGGCAATGCTAGAGGTGCAAGCCTAGTTTAAATAGGTTTAGGCACATAAGTCACAAGTCTAGCTTGATATACCACTAGCCTCATTCCTTTTTTTGCATAAGTTATGTTAGAAACTGGCCATTTCCCCAAGATAGATTCTAATATATAGGATAGTTGTTCCATTGTTCTCTTTTTTCTCTACTCTAAGTATTTCGCTTTGTCAACTACTTTCGCATAAGTAATCAACTAAAAAGCCCCCACTTCATGCTATAAGGTAGGCTCGAGTCCCCTAAAAAATCTTCTAGCTTGGGAGGCATCATCTCCTCTCATCACCTCTAGTAAGAACTTTTTTAAATAGTTCAACTCCACTTCATATGCCTTTACAAATCTATTGCCCTACTAGCAGTTATAATAATCCACCTCCATTTTGTCTCTAATGCCACTAAAGAAGTACTTTTCATAGAAGAGTTCCTTAAACCTCTACCATTAGTTAAGAGCTCCTACTAATCTGGACATAATGGTCCACCAATCTACAGCTGCTCCCTTTAGCATGTAAGCAACATATCTTGATTTCTTGTCTTTAGGGACCATGAAAGCTTCAAAAGTCCTTTCAGTCTCAGTGATCTAATATTCAGCCTCTATTAAATTATCAACCTTTGCGTAGAACTCCTTAGCTAACCTTACAAATTTATCTAATCCACAAGGTTCCTCTACATGCCTGATAGGTCTCACCATCTGCTGTTGTTGTTATTGTGCTAGCATTCCCACTAGAGCATTTACAATCTCTAGCAACTATGACATTAGTCTGCTCTGAGGTTTCCTGCTGAGGTGATCTTTAAGGGTTCCTATCCTCTAGGGAATCTCCACCTTGTCTAACACTAAATGAACCCCACATGATACTTCTTCTTAGAGGCATTCTATGTAAACTGAGACAGTAGAATGATCCCAGAGTTAGAATTTGCGAGGGGAGTTAGTGACAGTATACATCTACGTATACTCAAGCTCAAACATATATATATACCTATATATAATTAAATAAGAATATACACTAAAATACCATTACATAAAATATTTGGAGTAACATAACATAATAGTTATCCCTTAATTTACCCACTATCACCACTTCATATGGTTTTATAGATCATTTACTTAGTCTTCTAATGATTCTAACCTACTTTCTACTAATCAAATCTTACACCTTTCGATCATTACTTAATTTTAGAAGTCATCAACCTAATCTCTATTTGATCATATCAAAATTTCAAAGATCATTAAAACCTAGGCTTTGATACTACTTAAGCTATAATGCCCTAGAACCCGGAACATGACAGCCCGCCACGTGTCATTACTAACAAGTGACACGTTAAGGCTATAAAACTCCATGAAACTTCAAAACATGTTCATCTCCAATAACGATCATACTAATATAACTTCAATAATATAAAATTAATGCCTTTCAATTAAGTCATTCTAACTCAAAATTTAATAACAAATAGCCTAAAATAAATAAATACTTCTATATATTATTTATCATAGTTAAGAATCTACTATTATCTCCATAACTTAAATTCAACTAACAAAACTCCAAATTACAAATATTCAAAATTTCCATCACTCTTTTTCCACATAATAATAATGTTCTCTTCTCATCTCATCCATATAATATCCCACTAAGTTCGCATTCACATCATACTCCACTTGCTCATCATTCTCGTCTACAACTAAAAAAAATATATAGGAAAGGAGGGTAAGCCTAAGCTCAGTACATAAGTACCACACCCATATAATCATGACACACCACAATAATAGCACATGCATATATGTAACATTTATCCACAACACATTCACACTTCAGCTTAGACACCAATCTTAAAATGAATTATACCACATATGGGTACTTATGACCCCAGTACACGTAAAATTTTGTCTTAGTGAGAACTGTCACTACAGGCCCTATCTAACCCTAATCTACCTCAAATCATTTTTATACATGGCTCTACTAAGGACAACGTGGCATACCGATCATCAAGGTGCCCCCTAGGGATGTCCAAGAAGCCGGAAAGGATTGGAGCAACCATGAGAATGAATTTGCATTTGTACAAGTCATTCAAGGAGATCAAAGCTGCCAGTCTTGACAACGCTGGCTTCAACGTTGCTGGCTTTGAACCAGCATTGCACTTAGAGCGCGACAGAGGGACTACGCCGGCCTACTACGCCGTCGGCCTATATACCCGGCGTACATCCTATGCCAACTACTACGCCACCGACGTACAATGCCTGTTTGTTATTTTTCCGCAACTTTATTATGTTATGTCATTTTTTACTTTTGTTTTTACGAGCTGTAAACCCTAATAAAAGCTGCTAGGGTTGGAAAAACATAGATAGAACATTCATACAACATTGAATAACACAATTTAAGAGAATTCCTCTCTTAGTTCTCTAAAGAACTTCTCTTCAACTTATCATATTTCTTCTATGGCGTTCAACCAGACTTATCAATTAGTATTTCATCCCGATTGTGGCGTCAACAAAACATACCAAGGTTCTTGCCTCGTCTATAGGCAATGGGTCGCGGTTCCACTTTGATTGTTTGGCATCTTGGGTTGCAATTCCGAATATAGTGGTATTGGGTTTCATCACACGTGGGCATGGTTCGTATCAGTTTGGTATCAGAGCCTAGGTTTGTTAAACATCAATTCAGTTTGAGAAAGGTAACATCAAAACCCTAACTCCAATCATTCATATCAATTGTTCATATTAAGTTTCGTATTACCATTGCTTCATACTCAAGCCCATAGTGTTAATTGTCTCTTGAGTAGTGTAATTTCATTCTAACAATCTTGTCACAAAAAAAGGAGAAGAAAGAAAACAAAGACAACAAAAAAAGAAAGAAAAAAAAAGGAAAATTTAAGCCCCTAGAGTTGTTCTTGAATTCGACGGAAGGAATTAGTGTAGTTTGGATTAGTTCTAAGAGAATTGAGAAGAGGGATTGGTGAGTTGATATCATCCTTGCTTGTGAGAATACACAAGTGATTGTGGGATATGCTTCTTGAGTGAAACACGTGAGGGAGTGAATCGTGAGGTTTAATCCTATACATATTTGTATTAGTACTAACCTTTATTGCAGGAACTATGTCATGGCACAATTCTCCTGAAGCTGAGAGGGGGAGGTTTGATGCTAGGTTAGTGATTGAGGTGTTGAGGAATGAGATGAAGAGGATGTTTCAGGAGGGAATGGAACAAATTCATGAGATGGTGGAGTAGAAACTAGAGCAATCTAAAAACGTCTTTCAAGGGCGTAAGAGGGAGAGTTGTTCTAAGAGAGGATAAAGGGGTGGAGATGAAATTTCTGATGATGAATTTGATGAACCTTCTATCGGGAGTTATAGAGGTTATGTTGGTAGGAATAGAGAAGCTAGGGATTAAGAAGATAAAGGAGATAGGAATAGAGAGGATAATCAATTGAGTAGTATAAAGATGAAGATTCCTCCTTTCTAAGGGAAAAATGATCCCGAGGCATACTCAGAATGGGAGAAGAAGGTAGAGATGGTGTTTGATTGTCACAATTATAGTGGGAGAAAGAAAGTGAAGCTTGCTACCATTGAGTTTTCAGATTATGCCATAGTGTGGTGGGATCAACTGATGTTGAATAGAAAAAGGAATGGCGAACCACCTATTGAGTCTTGGGAAGAGATGAAGAGGGTGATGAAGAAGCGGTTTGTTCCTGCTTATTACTATCATGAATTACACAACAAATTGCAAACTCTTAAGCAAGGAAGCCGAAGTGTGGATGAGTATTTCAAAGAGATAAAGGTTACTATTATTCGAGTAAATGTTGAGGAGGATAGAGAGGTTACCATGGCTAGGTTTCTTGCTAGGTTGAATAGAGAGATTCAAAATGTCGTAGAATTGCAGCATTATGTGGAATTAGAAGAGATGGTTCACATGGCTATAAAGGTTGAAAACCAACACAAGAGGAAAGGTAGTAGTACTGCACGGTTTCAACAGGGTGTTGGTTCATTTACTTGGAAAACTAACCATTGGAGGAAGAAAGAAAAGTCTTTACCCACCAAGCCAAAAGAAGAGCAGAAGCAAGTAGGCTCTACTCCTGGTAATCAAGGTAAACCTGATTCTTCTACTTCTAGAAATTATGACATTAAATGTTTTAAATGCCAAGGCAGATGCCATATTGCTAGTCAATGTTCAAATAGACGTGTTATGATTTTGCGTGATGATGGTGAGTATGATACTGAGGGGGATAGTGAAGATGATGATATGCCTCCATTGGAGGATGCTAGTGATGACAAGGAGCTTGCAATAGGGAAGTTAGTGGCAGTAGTGAAGCGAGCTTTGAATGTGCAGGTGAAGGAAGAAGAGGAGGTGCAACGAGATAATATCTTTCATACTAAATGTTATCTAGGTGACCATATTTGCAGTTTGATCATTGATGGGGGAAGTTACACTAATGTGGTGAATACTTTCATTGTTGAGAGGTTAGGGCTTAAGACTACTAAACACCCTAGCCTATATAAATTGCAAAGGCTAAATGATAGTGGCGAAACTAAGGTGAGTAAGCAAGCCTTAATTGCTTTTCGCATCGGTAAGTATGAGGATGAGGTGTTATGCGATGTAGTGCCAATGCAGGCGTGTCATGTGTTGTTGGGGAGGCCATGGCAGTTTGATAGGAAGGTTGTTCATGATAACTTTTCTAACAAGTATACACTTGTTCACCATGGAAAAAGTTATAATCTTAAACCCTTAACACCTAAACAAGTGTATGAGGATCAGTTGCAGCTACAACAATCTTTTGCAAAATATAAGGTAAGTGAAAAACAAAGGGAGAGTGAGAGAGCAAAAGACATAGAAAAAGAAAAGGAACACAAAAGTCAATATCAAAAGGAAAAAGAGAGGAAGGCTGGAAAGAGTGTAAGAGGCCAAGTTGAGGGGGGATCAACTTTAGTGGTGAGTGAAAAGGAGAGTGCAGCCTTGCAAAAGGAGAGTTGTGTGGCAAGAGCGAGTGTAGTGAGGAGAGCGTTAATGATGAAGCAACCCATGTTGTTGCTGGTCTTTAAGGAAACTTGTTTGAATACTAACGAACTTTTTAACTCTTTGCCTAGTGTGGTTGTGTCTATTGTGTAAGACTTTGAAGATATCTTCCCTGAGGAGATTCTAAAGGGGTTACCACCTATTCGTGATATTGAGCACCAGATTGACCTTGTACCCGGAGCATCTATTCCAAATAAGTCAGCTTATAGGAGCAACCCAGAGGAGACAAAGGAACTCCAAAGGCAAGTCAATGACTTAATGGAGAAGGGGTACGTGAGAGAAAGCATGAGCCCATGTGCAGTGCCTGTGATTTTGGTGCCTAAGAAGGATGGGTCATGCGGAATGTGTGTTGATTGTCACGCCATCAACAACATCACGGTAAAGTATCGTCATCCCATTCCTCGCTTAGATGACATGTTAGATGAGTTACATGGGTCTAGTGTCTTTTCCAAAATTGATTTGAAAAGCGGATATCACCAAATTAGAATGAAAAAAGGTGATGAATGGAAACCACATTTAAGAAAAAATATGGATTATATGAGTGGTTAGTAATGCCTTTCAGTTTAACTAACGCACCTAATACTTTCATGAGACTTATGAACCATGTTTTGAGGACTTTTATTGGCAAATTTGTGGTCATCTATTTTGATGATATCCTCATTTATAGCAAGAGTTTAGAAGACCATATATCTCACTTGAGGGATGTTTTGGAAGTGCTTCGAAAGGCGCAATTATATGCTAACCTCAAAAAGTGCACTTTTTGCACAGATAAACTTGTGTTTCTTGGTTTT
Source organism: Laguncularia racemosa (assembly GCA_037954665.1). NCBI lineage: Eukaryota > Viridiplantae > Streptophyta > Magnoliopsida > Myrtales > Combretaceae > Laguncularia > Laguncularia racemosa. Next base: position 5,717,179 of record JBBMOL010000001.1, on the reverse strand, counting down.
ATTTTTAGTGCCCAGGGAATACAGGTTGATGAAGAGAAGATTCGTACAATCCAAGAATGGCCTAGTCTAACTAATGTGAGTAATGTTCGAAGTTTCCATGGACTAATGAGCTTTTATAGGAGGTTTGTGAAGGATTTTAGCACCATTGTAGCACCACTTACTGAAGTAATCAAGAAGAATGTGGGGTTCAGATGGGGAGAGCAACATGAAAAGGCAAGGCTAAACATTAAGCGAAGAATAGAGCAGTATGTGAAACAAGCCAACAAAGGTCGTCGATAAGCTGTCTTTGAACCTAGAGACTGGGTTTGGGTTCACATGCGCAAAGAGCGGTTTCTTGTGCAGCGTCGATCTAAATTACTTCCTAGAGGTGATGGACCATTTCAAATTCTTGAGCGCATCAATGAAAATACCTACAAGTTAGATTTGCCAAGTGAGTATCAAGTAAGTGCTACTTTTAATGTTACTGATCTGAGTCCTTTTGATGTAGGTGACGATTTGAGGACAAATCCTTTTCAAGAGGAGGGGAATGATGAGAGCCATGGTGGGAGCTAAGCTAGAAGGTGGAATGTGGATCTTCTTGAAGTGCCACCTGGACCGATCACAAGAACTCGAGCAAAACGATTCAAGGAAGTACTTAATGGGTTGATAAAGGATGTCCAAGAAGCCGGAAAGGATTGGAGCAACCATGAGAATGAACTTGCATTTGTACAAGTCATTCAAGGAGATCAAAGCAAAGGAGATCAAAGTTGCCGGTCTTGACAACACTGGCTTCAATGCTATCGGCTCTGAACCAGCGTTGCAATTAGAGAGCGACAGAGGGACTACACTGGCCTACTACGCCGCCGACGTACAATGCCTGTTTGTTATTTTTCCGCAACTTTATTATGTTATGTTGTTTTGGGCTTTTGTTTTTACGAGCTGTAAACCCTAATAAAAGCTGCTAGGGTTGGAAAAACACATATAGAACATTCATACAACATTGAATAACACAATTTGAGGGAATTCCTCTCTTAGTTCTCCAAAGAACTTCTCTTGAACTTATCGGATTTCTTCCGTGGCGTTTAACCAGACTTATCAATCGGTCTTTCATCCCGATTGTGACGTCAATAGAACATACCAAGGTTCTTACCTCGTCTATAGGCAACGAGTCACGGTTTCACTTTGATTATTTGGCATCTTAGGTTGCAATTCCGAATGTATTGGTATTGGGTTTCGTCACACGTAAGTGTGGTTCGTATCACTACCCCGACCTAGAAATATCTATTATTCCACTTATTTTCTTTAAAATTTGTATAGTTTTTCAAAATTTTCAAGGTATTACAGCTAGCTCATAAGAACTCTTTGCACTTTCAACGAAGTCAGCTCGTAGAAGCTTCTATGTGCTAGAAATCCTTTTTTAGGGTTGCAAGTTAAGATAAACGCTTCTTATTGTCGATTAGTCAACTCAAAAGGAGGCACTTTCCATGGGATCCTCTTTCTTAGGATTGCTAGTTTGTATAAACATTTTTCATTATCAGTTACTCAACCCATAAGGACACTTTCCTAAAAGTCATCTTTTTAAGATAGCTAGTCTATAAAGACGCTTCCCACTATCAAGCCATAAGGATACTTTCTTAAATATTTCCTCTAAGGTTACTAGTTTACAAGAGCTCTTCCCAACTTAGGTAGATTAGGTTATTAAGCACCATTTTCCCTTAAGGAATGCTAATTCGACAAGTGTACCTTATCAAAGATCAGTTAGCTCATAAGGCATTTTCTCCGTTTCAGACATCTCTTTCCCTAGAGATTGCCAACCGACATAGCATTTTCCTCACCATACTAAACTCAAACTCACAAATCTCCAACGCATTAAAGTTCAGATGGCTAACTGACTACAACACTATCTAATCATTTCCTAATGCAAAAATGGTGCATTATTTATCTTTGTGGTAAAGTTTTCCTTAAACATCACCATAATGAGGAGTAGCTATAGGCAATCGTTTTTTTGCTCCCTTCAGCATTAGGTAGATGAAGAAAAATATAATAATAATAAATTTATTTAAATTGTGTGTGAGAGAGAGAGAGAATATATATGATAAAATATATCAAAATTCAAAAAGTACAAGTTTTCCTAATCAAGTTTGATTTTTGTGGATTTAATTTAAATAGGCTTGTTTATGGTTAATTCGACTCGTTATGAGTTAGATTTGTTTAAGTCTTTTAGTTTCAATTAATAATGGAATGGCTTGTCGATTTTGTGGATAGGGAGTTGATCTTGTGTGTTGAAGGTTGCGTGTTCTCTTTGTGAAAGAAAGGTTTTAACTTTCGTTCCTTTCATCTTTTATTTATTTATTTATTATTATTATTATTAAATAAAAAAGAATATATATATATAATAAAAATAAATAAAATGATAATATGTATATATGTAATAATAATATACATAATAACAATAAACAAATAATTGTAAATAAATAATTTATTAAAAAAAGGAGAAACGCGCATGTAAACAGGACACTTCATCCCTAACCTCTCGACAAAAAGGAGAAGGGAACCATGGAAGCTCGGCTAAAGCTCCATTTTTTTATTGGTTTTGAGCTCGTTTCTTTCCATACGATATCAAAAGACCTGGTTTTAGAAACCAAGCCTTTTCGCTTGGAAACAAGAACAAAAGGAAGGGTTTTAAATGTAAACTCAAACCTTTCATCTTTCATTTTCTTACGTTTTGAGGCTCGAAACTCTATAAATAGAGCTTCCTGATCACAAATGGGGCAGAAACAATCATCTGTTCTTCCTCGTTTCCTTTCATTACAAAGAAATTTCGACTTTTTCTCTCTAAGATTTTCCGGCGACCCACTCCCATTTTCTCTCCTCTTCCTCGTTACAAACCACCAACATTCATAAAATATAAAAAAAATAAAAAACCACCGCCGTTCACTTGCCCATCATTCTAGCAATCCAAAGCAACCATTAGTTAGTTCAAAAACACCGCAAATTGCCATCAAACCACTTTGTCCAAAACCACCGCCGGCCAACTACTCTAACCACCACCGCCCCGCACACGACCGCGTAGCCTGCTGTCAAGGCCTTGTCATCACCGTGTAAAGATCAACGACGTAAACTTGCAACCGTTGATGGAGGATCCGAGTCTGACCGGAGCCGTAGCCTGCTCTCACTGATCTGCGCTTCCCTGTCCGGTCTGTTTCCCTTTCCTTCTTTATTTTTATTTATTTATTATATTTAGGTCTCTTATTATTCATTTATTCTATAAAAAACAAATATATAATAATGAAATATAATATGATTAACTTGTGGCTTTCTTAACGTTCTTTTGGTCAAATAAATAAATAGATAAATAAATAAATAAAAGGGATAGAAGAAAGTAAGGAAAAGTGCTAAAGAAAAAATATATAAAAAGGGTAAAAATTGTGTAGTAATAATAACTAAAAAATTACAAAAAAAGGTATACTTTATTCAAATTCCCAACAAAATTTTCACAATTAGGACGTTTCTCTAGATTTCTCCTAATATATATAATTTTGATTTAAACTAGGTAATTTTCTAATATAAAATTTTTATAAAAACGTGTAAACTATGACTAGTTTAATTCGGAACAATAGGCATGTAAACACTGTGAAGTGACCTCAATAATAAAGAATTTAATCTTTTTTAAAATAAATTGATCTCATGTAATGTATAGCCTTAAAAAAGATTTCTTTTTTAAATAAAGGAAACATAGAAAAGAGGTATATAATAAAAAGTACATATAAAACAAAAAAAATAATAGTAATAAAAATAAAATATATATGTAAAAAAATAGAAATAAATTCTAATTTAAAATGTTTTAAGTAGTAAATTTTTAGGTTTTAAATAAATTAACCTCTAAACCTTACAATCTCTAGCGTTTAAATTCTCCTAAGACCAGTAGCCAAGTTAAGGTTAATCCATTCAATTAACCCTAGCTTAAACCCCTTTTTGTTGATCATGATAAGGTGACATCCCTAACAAATTAGATTTTTCCTAATCCTTAGTCAAAGGTTTGCATTAAATGAGCATAGGTTTAATAAGAATCGGATTAGGAAAAATAAAAAATTTAGGTTTGATACCATGCCAATGTGAAAAGATATGGGAAGATTAGATCCGCTAGTTGAATCCCTCTACTTTGATGAAATGCAAGAAGTAAATTATGATTAACTAAAACTTTCACGTATGTGATTGAAATACATTGTCACACTATTGAGGGATACCCTTAACGTAATAACCCATTGTACATTACACAAAAACTTAAGAATAACACTTATTATTTAGAGATTTTCCATATAGCATACAAGATGTACTCACATTAAGTTACTCTTGGTCGAAATTACAATTTTAGGTAATAAAAGAACAATAATTATTAATATGTTTATGTTATAACATTATATAATTACGAGACCTAGGTCCCACCAAAAATCTAATGGTTAATAGGTAATACTAGTAGGAATAATAGTATTAAAGGTAATCTAAGTATTTGCCCATATTACAAAACACAACATAAATATGGAAAGTCTTAATAATTGAAGAAATGATCTCCCATGCCCTCATCTTGCCTCTCTTTAGCCCAACATCCCATATAATGATCTCTAGCATCCGTTGGCTTAGTGAGATATTCCTCATATTGTATTATCAAACAATTATCACACATGTTAATTAACAAGCAGACGAATACATATACATGCATATGAAATGCAACAACTTATACAACTATCTAAAAGCTATACATAGCATGAATTTAATGCTTTTCATTACCTAAGTTAGGAAATAACAACCAATACATCAACTTCAATTTCTAATCACCTCCGATTATATTTCTCAAATCAACACCTTTGAAAGCTTATAGTATAATAGTTTTTGCAAATAAGCAAAAATAATATCATATTAATATTATATATATATGCTCAAAGGAGTGTAGATGTGGGTAGAACACTCAATCTCATCTATCTCTAAGTAATGAATCTCTAGATTTGACCTCAATCAAATGGCAATATTTCCCAATACTTAGTAGAACCTAAAGGTCAAGGCAATGTCACATATGGAGAATCACCTCCATATAGCCTCTCCATACCACGCATGATGCTGACAGCCTTCTACATACAGATTATGCTATGCATGATCCAATTTATTTTTCAAGTCAAGTATAATTAAGATTAATTATTTAGATGACCATCACAATTTCATAGATACTTGCAATCCTATCAATTTAATGCACACATCATATTTCAAGCGGTTCTAATAAATTATAGTAATTTATTACAATTCAATCATAATTCAACCACATGCAATCTTGAACCCCATACATCCACATTCGACATATAAATATTTAAGTGCTACTAAATCTATAATTACAAATAAGCATAATAATCTTAAGAATACTTACTCAGCTATATCTACTACTAGTCAAAGTAATTGAGAGTAACTCAAACTTAAACTCACTATCACCTTATAATGAAAATAATATTCCATAAGTACGTGTATACTAAATTATTCTAACTATTCATCTAAATTCACTATATTTATTGATTTTAACTAATTTCATATTTTAACCATAACTTTCTCAGTTTAAGTTCATTTTTCACATTCCTATAGTTATTTTAAAGGTTTTCAAGTATACTTCCAAATGGTGAGGTCATTTTATTTTTTTGGGGTACATAATGTGGGTAAAAATAGATCAAATCTAGTAGTTAGGCTTTAAGGCCCATTTTGAGTCTTTTTTTTTTTTTTTTGTTTCCATTAAGCCCTAAACTTAATAAAACTAATTCTAACTAATTTATAATTTTAGTTGAGCTTTTATTTAATGTTTATGTGATAATTTATCTATTGGAAAATTTTGAGGTCCACATCTCAAAATTGAATTCATAAGGCCTCTTTTTGGTTTTGTGTAATTTCCACTTAAAGGCCTTATTATTAGTACTTAACTAAAGAGTTTTATTTTTAATCTTATCATAATTTACTATATTATTAAGTTGGAAATTAAATAAAATCACATTATCCTACTTCTTTTAGGCATCAATCATAGATTAGCTCTAACTACTTCCTAATGCTAGTCAATGTTGTAAAACAATTAATATTTCGAGTTTTGGAAGCTTTCATGAGTATTTAAGTTCTTTACCAGCAAGGAAAGTGATAGTTTTGATGATGTTCGTGCCATAGTTTCATTATAAAATAACAACTTAGTTTTGGTGTAATATGTTAAATTGTCTTGATTGGTACTTATATTAACATTAAATCTATACCATCTCATAATCAAGAAAAAAATCCTACTGCATGAGTTCTATGTTACAAGAATAGATTATATACTAGTCTACAACAATCTAAAAAGGAAAACGTAAGAAAGCTAAGAGAATAACAATTTTTCCTTACTTTTATGGGCAAGCTCTGATGTGGCTCCTTTTTCTACTTTTAACTCCCAAACCAACCCTAATCTTGTCCTTGCCACTTCATTCTTCTCCTTACTCTAGTCTTGGCTTCTACCCCACATTCCAAGCTAGGGAAGGAAGATGTTGGTGGTGAAACTATCAGAGGAATATATGAATGGGGGTGGTGGTTCAAAGGTTATGATTAGGGCTTTGAGTGAGGGATAACTTTGCTACTTTAGAAAAATTGGAAGGATAGATAAGCTTAGAAAGAAAAGAGTATGTGATGGAAGTGGTGGTGGAAGGTGGTGCTTGTCGTGGTAGTGGCAAAATGTTAGTGGTGGGGTGTGGTGTCTCGTGTGAATTTGAGAGGGTTTAAGATGAAAATGAAATGTGAGTGAACGGGAGAGGATGTGGCCAATGGTATAAGGTGTGTTTGTGGTTTTTGTTTGTTTTCAAATCTTTACTTAATGCCTCCATTTTGTCTAATGAGTAATAAGGTTGGTAAGTTTTTACTCTTATCTAGTAGTTTTTAGAAGGTTTAAGGTTTAATCACAATTCCATCTTTGGCAAGTCATCCTCATGCTTTGATAGCTAATCCTAGTAGCCACTTTAGCCTACTACTCTACCTCCTCAATTCAAGGATGGCCATTGGATCTTGCCGAGTGTCAATTGGTTATGCTTCCCCTTAGGTGCTGGTAGTTAAAGGGTGGAGTTTGAGGGGTCTTTTCTTTTATCCAATGAATATTTCACTTTATCTTATTAGTAGCTTAATTAGAGTTGATTTAGGGGTAGTTTAATTAACTTAAGAAATTGGTGAATAGAAATCAAAATGCCTTAGCTATTTTAGTTTCCTAACTTACGCCACAATTGTATAATGTGATGTTGCATTTTTGCTACATTAAGTTGATTAACATCATTTGATAATTAATGCTAGCCATAAATAATTAATTTTATGACTTTTGGTGTTTCGAAGGATAATTCTAACCTAATGGTTTTAGTTTGATTTAAGGTTTTGAATTTTTTTTTAAGGTTTATGGATTGGATTAGGGGTTTGAGCTAATGATTTAAGATTCCCAAATCAAATTAGGGTTTTGATTAGTTACTTTAAGGTTTAGGATCTTCAAAGTATGATTTTAGGATTTAGATTCAATTTAGGGTTCAATTATTGTTTTAAAGTTTCATGATGTATGTTGGGGTAATTTAGGGAAATCTTTGAGGTCAAGGTTAAATATCTTATCAATTCTCAAAAATATCCTTAAGTGATTTCTAACCAAGATAAAAAAATTCCATGGGTTTACACACTTGATCTACTAGATTTACCCACTCTGAAGGAAAGTTTAGACTAAGGATAGTCCAATAAATAAAATCCCACTCAATAATGTCAGAAGCTTTCTCTAGGTCTAACTTAATGATCATCCACCCCTATTTTCCTTTAATTCTTCTTGCAACAATGAAGGATTTTATTAACTAAAATAACATTATTGGTTGCCTTTCTTCCATGTATAAAGTTAGCTTGGAATATGTGTATGGGAGAACTCAAAACTAGCTTATGACACATATATCTTTGTCATTATCTTATATAGGGTTGTGCATTAACCAATCTGCTGGAACTATTTGATGTGATTAGCACCACTTTGTTAGTATATTAGGACTATTTGAGTTTGGCTCACTTTCCAAGATATTGTATTAGATTTAAAATCTTTTTGTATTAAATGGATCACTCCCCAACATTTTCTAAAGAAAAAGCATGCAAGCCATTCATGCCTTCCAAGGTCCTATAAATATCATCACTTGCATAGTTTCTTGATTGTTTAAAGGTCTACCTAAATCTTGAGAAGATTATGGCATCGAGCTATATCTGAACCCTTTTGGCATTAGATTCACAAGAGGAAAAACACCCTTTCCATGCATGAAAAGATGTAATAAATGAGAGTTGTCAAACCATAAATGTTTGTCATATTATAGATCCAACTACTTATACTATCTCTTAGAGCTAAAATTCTATTCTCCGGTCTCCTACTAATGCTAGAGACTGATAATATATAGTGTACTTATCACCATCTCTTATCCATTTAGCTTATGATCTCATTCTTCAAAGATGCTCATCTCTATCTTAAATGAAGTTTACTCCCTTCTAAGAGAGATTTCTAAATTTGTTAAAAACAAAGAGGGATTTCTTGCAACAGCTATATCCATACCCTCAAGCCTCTTAAGAATCCTATATTTATAGATATGTAAAATACCAACAACCTATTTATTCCACTTCCCCGTTGTTTTTTACATATCCTCTATTGACAAAATGAAGTTATTGTTATTCCTTTTCCAAATTCCTTATATGGATGGCAAATAAGTCTCATGTGAAAAACACATTAGGTAAAATCTAAAAGTTTTATTCCTAAAAAGACTTTCCCTATAAGGGTGGGTTTTAATCAAAATTAGGTAATGATCATTTCTATAAATGGAATAATTTTGCCTCCAAGTAAATAGCCTTCTAAGCATTATTGCACTAAGCTTTATCTAATCCATGCAGTATAAGCCTAAAAAATTGTTCTTTATTAGAACATGTAAACTTTGGCCCTATATGCCTCATGTCTAACAAATTACAATCATTCATACAAGAAACATAATTGAAGGCCCTTCCTTGTAAAGGGTTTCCATCCCATTTTTCTTGAGGGCACATAATATCATCAAAATTACCCATAACACACCAAGGATTATTATTAACAGTAAAAGATAGGTCAAGCAAGTTATTCAAGAGTAATTGTTTAAACTCTAAACAAGGTGATGGATATATGGCAGAAAAATACCATGAAAAATTTAGATTTCTAACCTTTGCCATTACTTGTATTTCTTGATTTGTCTACTTAATGGTTTCTTCATCCACAGCATATGTATTCCATAACACTAGCATGCCTCCACTTTGTCCATCTAGAATTGGCCACACGGTGAAATCGCCTTAGACCCGAACCTAGAACCGTTAGTTTCAAGTCAACCTAGTTTTAGGTTGAATCTAAGCACCTATCAATTCATAGGTGAGCCAACCTCAATATTTTTTATTTTCTAAATTAAAAAATACATATAATTTTAAAAATTAAGAATTTAGAAAGACTACAAACCCAAAACTTTTAATAGTTTTTAGCTTATTGTGTAAAAACTTGAAAAAAATTTACATTTATTTATATAGAATCATACCCAAGTAGAATTGTTATCTTAGTAATATAAAACAGAAGTTTACAAAAAAAAAAAAAAACGGAATGATAAAAATAAGGAATGAGAACTTTCTCTTATTGAATTCTATAAATATCCAACAACATATTTATTTTTAATTTATTTATTTATTTATTTTTCTTATTGAGCTTTCTCTTATTGTATAATATTTATTTTTGATATATTTATTTCTTGTATTATTAATAATAATAACATATTAAATGTTGTGAATGAGAATTAACTTTTCTTATTTCACATAAAAATAGTTTAATTTTTAATATTATTTTAATTTTAATTTTAATTGATTTTTTCTTTAATTTTCCTCTCTTTTTTTTTAGGTGAGTTGGAACTGCCGGTTTCTATAAATTCGATAGATTAACCCGCCACTGACCCATTAAACTAACAGTTCCACAATAAGTCAGGAACTATCTCGACAATTCACAGTTCTAAGTTGGAATGGCCGGACCAGTTCCAAGCCGGTTTGTGGTTCCAAACTACCCCATGAGCGTGTCTATGTCCATATGCCTCTGCACGTAAATATCCATCCAGTTTGGCAAGATAATAAAAAGAATAAGCAAGTAGCTTGTCCATTTTTTAATGCAGCAGGATAACTAGATCAGGCATGTACTCCACTAAAATCTACACGACTACATTCTGACTCTTCTGGGAGTTAAATCCTCGCACATTCAATGCAATTATCTTGGGTAACCTGTTCAAGTGGGAAGGTGATTGTCCTCCATCTGTAAAGCCATCACTTCATAGCAAATTACTTCAATAGAAGTCCTAGCTGCGCTTTTTGCCTCGAGCAAATGTGCATTGTATCTTCCCTTCCTCGAGCATCGCCATCGACTCCTGCCTATTCTAAAATAGGAGCGATCCGGGGAATTAGTAGCTTCTCTGTTTTGAGAATTTGACTCGTCACTTCTCTGAAGGTTTTCTCCCTAACTTTCATGAGTTTGAAGGGATGGTGTTCCTTATAAGACACTAGTACCGAGACCGATACAGTGAAATCCTTTCTTGACATTATCATTTGGCCTCATGTTGTTGTCATTGTTGACCCATACGACTCGGATAGTTAAACTATGATCCATGAGACTTGATTCAATGGGATGATGGAGACGTCCATCATTCAGACTTCCTCTAGGTTCAGGATTATTCTCTCCCATGTGTCCTGGTAGTTCAAATATAGTGGACGATATCATTCATTTGTCCAGGGAAAGTCTAATTCTAATGCAGAATCCTGGATTGAAAATTAGTTTCACCTTTTGCTCCATTTTTTCCTTGAATTCCCATCAGTTTTTTTCAACAATGCTATTTTTCATTTAGGAGGGAGAGAAGAAGCTTTTTCTATTGAAAATTTTATTGGCTAATATATCCCTCTGGATTTTCTTTAAGATTGAAGAACTTTGCTTCTGTTGTGATTTTTCATCTTCAGTCTTTACACTGGTTCCCGATGCCGTTTGAGTAGGAAGTGAAATAACGGCTAGGCTTACTTTCCTCTCCTCCCTACCTCCACATATCCATCTTTTTTACCTTTATTTTGTCAAAATTTTTATGATTCCACCCGTATTTTTTGACAGAATTTATCTAATCTTCAATCTCATCATATAGTTATATATATTAAATCTTTACTATCGATCACCGTTAAATATTTACCTATTTTAACAAACTGTCTTGATGGCTTCAACCCATCATTATTCTTGGTTCTTAGGCGACCCTCTAACTTATTATTTGCCACTTATCTTGGTTTTTCTCTACCCCTTCTTCCAACCAAGATCCACACACCATAATTGCCTTGGTTACATTTACCAACGTCCTCATTTCTATTAGCTTGATCCATGTGCTCAATATCCTGAGTTTTCATATCCATTTGATTTACCTTTATTCCCTCCATTCAATTTCACAAATATTAGAATTTTCTGGAAAATTCATGCCAGGCATTTCCTACCATGTGTTATGAGTCGAAACTTTTTTTTCACACGAACATCGAAAGAATGTCCAATACAACCCACATTCAAAACATAAGGATTGACTGTACGTATGGTTATCTATAACTATTGTATGTGCAGGGGGCTCATTGAAATTACCTATACACAAACACAAGCAAGTCTGCCCCTCTCCATTTACCATGTAAGTGCCTAATCTTAAAATCGGGCCAATAGCCTCTCTAATGCTTCTCGTGGAGCGCATAATATTCTAAAGGTAATTTCTGAATGCAGACCTAAACAGCAATCGAATTGAAGGTAGCTACGGAAGCTCTAACATTCAATTTCCATTTTCGAGTTGTTAAAAAACATCCATTTACAAGCCAAGATGCGTCACGAATTACTCTTTTTAAATCCTCTTCACGTTGAAAAACCACAGGATAAATCCAATCATTTTCAAATGGCCATAACAATTTCAACTTATGAAATAAATTTTTGTACCCTAAATACTTCATTTCATTTCCACTCTTTTCTTTTCTTGTTCTTTTTCTTTTTTCCTACCTATTTGTCCTTATTACAAACTAAGTTGGACGGACGCCACACAGAAATGTAGACCTCTAGTCCTCTGGAGCTCTGTTCTGCCGGATAATGCAGGACCTGGATTCCCCGCATGAGAGCATCTACGTTAAGTTTTCTTCTTGGTAGCACCTTCTCCTTTTCATTCAATTTTAAGTGGACCTTCAATTCGTGAAGCCCACAAAAAATGCTTGGTCTACCGTACCACCTTTATCTAATTTTCATATTTCAATCAGCCTTCTTCCCTAATTGCAGGCCCAACCTGCCGAATCACTGGCGGCCCACTCTCAAGTTTTCATACCGACAAAACGAGGCCCATTTCTACTCCTATTTTTACTTCAACCCAATTATTTCCATAGGAACATCCATAGCCTACCATATAAATACAAGTTCACGATTTTTAAAATCTACTCTATATTACCTTGGAACATACATCTTTTAAAATGTATAAGGTATAAGATACCATATGCAACATGTGAATTTTTTTATTAAATTTTTATAATATAAATTAAAGTAAATTTGTCAAACAACCAATCAATTTGTCACGTATTTAAATAGTAATTTGTGGATCCAATACTCTTCAACAATTTAACCACGTAACTTCCAACCAAATATTTCTCATAAGGGCATACATTATGAACTTAATATAAGTCCAAACAATTTATCACAAATGCTATCACAAATTTGTATATTTATCATAAGGTGTAAGTCATCTTGTTTAAAATAGATGAGAGCACTAAACTCACTACAATATTTTCACTAATACAACATCCTATGAAAAAGGACAATGCAACAAAATAAATCAAATTTCAAGTATTTATTGAGTTAGAAATATTATGTTTTGTTATACTTAATATTGCCAATGAAGAATTTTTATAAGATGAGTATAGAGTACTATAAAACCTAAACCATATATATCTTAGAATATAAGTTTAAGATGGGTACAGGGTATAGAGATATTATATTTTGTAACTTACTTTGTAAGAACATATTTTAGAAAATTATAATTAGAACCTACTATGTGATCATCAATACTCATTAAAGACGTATCCAACCATATATGGTATAGATAAGGGGATTCAATTGTAATTATCACGTGTGTACAACATGAGTCTTGTATTTTGCATGGCCTTAGAGGAGTGATGTAACAATGATATGTAGAGATGACTTAAAGAGATGCGCAAAGGAGAAAGGGCAAGCAGTTTCAAGGAACTTAAACACACATGTGACAAGTAAAAGAGTTATAAAGCATTAACCCTACTATTCTTAATGAGAGCAATATGTTCTTCATTTTGAGTTTTTTTTTTTTTTTTTTTTTTTTTTTTTTTTTTTTTTTATCCTTCAAGATCTGACAGCACCACATTATTTCTTTGATATTTGAATTGTGTCAAATGGGGAGAAGTTCCTTAGTATTCGTAGAGTTTAACCATTGATGATGTTTGTTAAATTACAGAGATAATCAACGGCAGAGATGAGTCCTCCATTAGTGAATCTTTCTATGGGCTATATGAGGCATGAACTTTCCTAAGAAAAATTAAAAGCAAACGACGGTTTGAATGATCCCTACTTTAATCCCATATCATATTAGATCTCCCTAAGTTATCCCAATTAACTAGACTCATTGAGCTATATCACCTTAATGTGTCAAATCAAATAATCCATAGACTTAGCCTAACAATGAAATGTGGAGATGACTTAAAGAGACGAGCAAAGGAGAAGGAGCAAGCAGTTTCAAGGAGCTCGAACACACATGTGATAAGTAAAAGAGTTATAGAGCATTAATCCTACTATTCTTAATGAGAGGCAATGTGTTCTTCATTTTGAGTTTTTTTTTTTTTTTATCCTTCAAGATAGCATATAGCACCATAATATTTTTTTGATATCTAAATTGTATCAAATAAGGAGAAGTTCCTAGATGTTTATAGAGTTTGACTATTGATGACATCCATTAAATTACATAGACAATCAATAGCAAAGATGAGTCCTCCATTAGCGAATCTTTCCATGGGCTATTTTAGGCATGAACTTTCCAAAAAAAATTGAAAGTAAACAAACCAATTGAACGATCCCTACTCTAATCCTACCATAGCAAATCTCCCTAAGTTATCCCAATTAACTTGACTTACTAAGCTATATCATCTTAATGTGTCAAATCAAATAATCAACAGACTTAACCTAATATATCAAATTAATAATATCAACCCTCTAGTAAATATAATCCCCTAAGATGGTTACACTCACTCACCGCTACATTAGTAAAAGAATCCATACCTCCATTCTTTTTCTAACGAGAAATTTATTGGTTCAACTGCGATTTTTTTTTTTTTTAATTCCTCTTTTAGTTTCTTAGGAAATACTTGTCTATTTATACCATTTTTCTATAAAATAATAAAAAATTATTATTAGTACTATCTAAACTTAGGCAAAGAAAATGTATATTTTCAACAATGATCAGTGTCGAAGTGACTAAATTAGTAACCATCATCAGATTTAAACCACTACTTTAATCATCAAAAATCAAAACGTATGAAAATGTGCATTCATCATTCAGCCCCCCTTCCCAAGCCCTAATCCTTCCCTCTTAAATCTTAAAAAGAGTAAGTTTCATTATAATATAAGACATCCCACTAAGAATACAAGTATTAATAATAAAACCGTGTCTTGTGTTTCGTCATTAGTTTATCTTCGTAAATAGTCCACTTGGGTGGTAATATTATCTACAATGACATGTATTGCAATCAAAAAAGATGTGATGATTTATGAATTTTCAATATGAATATGAATCAGGTGTAAGGAGTTGTGTAGGTATATATCAATCTACTAATATTTTGATTCTCCCAGTCATTCCTAACCGGTAAGAGAGAACAACGGAAAAATAAAACAATATAAAATTGTCACCAAGCCTAATTAATGTGATTCATGTACTCATCACATGTCTTTTATTTATTATGAATTAAAAACAGAAGGATAACAACACTACGAATGTTAAAATATAAATAAATAAATAAATGAAGGAGAATGGCAAAAACAGCACTTTCCATGTAATCCACCATCCCACATAGAGACAAAGTGGATTGAAACTATATAATGTAGAAGGGTTCTATTCCATGTAAATAGAAAACCCACATTATACTTCATTTAATTTTATTAAAATTTATGTTGTAAAGGGGGCTATTTTCTAAAATATCATTACCACCCTATTCGTTTTTTAAGTTTCTCAATTTTTATTGATTCATTCATCATTAGGACATGGTTGTCCCATTCCTTTTTATTTTCGCAAATAGAACCAACAATAGGTTCAGAAAGACTTAAAAGGCTTTATGAGAAAGTTTATTTGTATTTTCTATTTTCTTTTTTTTCCCCAAAAAGAAATTACTTCTATTAAAATAAGAAAATCAGCCCCGAGAGTAGACCCATGATGAACAAACAAAAGAGCAGACAAAGGAGATGGCGGTGCATTCAGCCTATAAGCAATGCTCATGCCCTCATTTGCTTTGGATAGCCACTCAATTGGCACAAGCATTCATGTTTTTCACAATAGAAACAAACTCAAAACAAGAGACAAACGGACTAATTTTAGACACCATTGGGCTAACCTTCCAAAAGACTAGATTAGGATTGTGAATTCCTTCGACAACACATGAAGGATCTAATTCAACAACTAAACACTTTCAGCTCTTCGACTTTGCATGCCCGAGACCATAGTCAATGGCTAAAATTTTAGTAGACTTAACATCAAATGCTTAACAAGGAACTGCCACTGCTGCAAGAAGTGCACCATTATTGTAAAACTCAAGAAAAATAAACCAAAAATAAAACAATAAAAGATTGAGGCAAATAAAAATAATAAAAAATTAAGTTAGGGGATAAATTGGTTATTTTACAATATAAGTATAAAAGGGTCAAACACTGATCAATCTAACTCTTTTCATTTTTTGCACTACAGCTCTCTCAGAGTAAGGAAAACCTTAAGAGAAGAAGGTGACTGCTACACCTTATGATCTAACAAAATTACTCGTGGTAAATATATCGATCAATGATTCTTGATTGTCATTTACTTGCATGTGATATGAATTAGGGTTGATTTTATTGGATTTCATTACAAAACAACTGGTGTGAAAAAAAGTTTAGGATAAGACTTCGATCATTGGAATGATCCAAATCAGTAAGTTGTTCGACTTGACTAAATTTAATGTTTCAATGTGATAAACAACATATAATTAGGCTTAGCAGTGACAAATTTCATCTAAGGTTCGAAGAAGTTAAAAATTGGTGAATTGGAAAGAGAATTCAAAGTGGAACAATGAAGTACACAGCCAGGTATACGTCTATATACCTACTCGTGTTGTTTAGAGAAGAAAAACAAGTTAAGAGGTTTACGGCTAAGTACACGCCCATGTACTTACTTGTATAACTACATACAGCTAAGTACATGATCATGTACTTGAACTTGTAGAATGATAGAAGTGTACAGAAAGGTACATAGTCACAATACATGACCATGTTTCCTGCTTTGCTCATGTACACGACCCACTACACAACCATATAGCCTAAGAACCTTTTTTATTCATTTTCTTTTCTAGTTTCTTGTTTCCTTTAACCTTAGCCTGACTCTAGAAACTCAAGTGACCTACTAATAACTAGGTAACAAAATCAGATAACTTAGATAATATTCTAAGTTAGTACTAAGGTTAACTATATTGTTCTTTGTTAGGTTTCAATATAATTATTAGGCAAAAACCAGTTGCGTTCAGTACCACCCTTTTAGATATGTGTAATCTTGTGTGTTGTTTCTAGTTGTTAGGTTAGTTGATAAAATGGAATTGAGAGCATGTTGACTAAGATTAACTTGCTTATTGATTGTGTTTAGCTCAACCTAAGGACCGGTAGTTATAGAACCTTAGAGGGCATTAAGTAATAAGTATGTAGTGGTGTCCCTTATGGGGTTGCATACTGAGATAATTAGGCAGATTTAGGAACTAATGAGTGTTGGGGCCCATAGTAGTCGTTTTCAACACTATACTATGTATTAGATCTATATATGGTGTGGTGGGGTCATGAGCACCCTTCTGTTGTGTGAAAACTAATTCAAATAATAACTTCTTAATTGATTATTAAGTTTTGCATTGATGCATGTGATTCAAGAGATGTTTGATCATGTGTGTATACTTATAGATTATACATACTCAACATTAACTCACCCTTTAGGAATCAATTTTTTTTTTTTTTTAGCTATGATTACACCTCCAATGGCGAGAACTTAGGGTCATAAGCACAAGGTGGGAGCAATATAGATTATTATTTTTACTATAATGACTAGGTAATGAATGAAATTTAAGTTCTTAACATCACTAAGAGAATGATTATTATTGGAGTATGATAGGATAGTTATTAGTTAGAATTTTAACTACTTCTACCTTTTATTGTAACGATGTGCCAAGACTATCCTTGAAGCAATTTATGGTGTGCAATAAGATCTAGTTAGATCATCATAAATGATTTCAATCAAATTATTTCAATTATGATTAATAGTTACTGCAAGTTATATAGTGTTTGCTAGTTAAAAGCCTTAACATGTCTTTACTATGTAATACATGATAAGCTGTGACATTCTGAGTTCTAAAGCATTACAATTATAGTATTTACTATAAAGCCAGTAACAACCTTAGAAGTTCCTTCATCAAAATCCCCATCACAGTTGGTCTTGATCTTCCCTTGCTATGGTGGCTTCCAAAAATCATACCTGTCAGCGGATGGAGGTCTTTAAACTGCTTTAAGGTTGGCTAGCTTACGAAACTCCTACATAGCTGCTTCTGATCTATTAATGATAGCAAACGGACCAGGGGAAGAATATTAAAGGCAGCTTTCATTTCTAGTCTTCCAGGTAAACCAGAGAGTGCTTGCTACTTTAACTAAATGCTCCCTATCCTTAAACTCCCCTAGCCAAACAGTGTTGCGCAATGGACAAAAACCAAACATTAAATCTGTTGATAGCAATTCCTTGTGATGACAAAAGTCATAAAGAGGATCATTCCTGAGCTTTCTTTAAAATAAGTTCAAATTACAAGCAATCGATTTAGAACAAACACGCCACAGGAAGTGTTTAATCTTTAGCATGAACTGCAAATTCCAAATAATGTTCCAAACTTTCCTATCAACAAGCAACCTGATTTGACTGAATAAGAACCATGTCTATTATGGGGCCAAATAATTCTATCTTTAAATCTGTATTATAAATGTACACGTTTCTAATCGCCTTTTCTCCTCTTCTGAAATTACTGATTCAGTAGTTTCTAAGTTCCACTTTGATCCTTCTTTCCCCCTAATGTCTTTTACTTTTAGATTTGGCAGCTCACTACACTACAAAAAGTTGCCGACATTCTCCTCAGATAATTACAATCTGAACTTGAGCAAACTTGAAATCCAAGGATCATTAAACACACTGACTCTATCACCTTTCCCTACTTGCCACATATAATTATGCTTGATCAAGTCTTTACCCTCATGAATAATGTGCCAACACCAGGATGCTGCACCCCCTATTTCTTATTCAAGAAAACTGGAATTAAGGAAACATGGACTTTCGAGGACTTGAACCCACAAATCATAAGCCAAGTTTCCTAGAAGTGATTTATTAAAGTCCATAAGATCCCTAGGCATTTTGGCTTTATTAGATTGTTACGTTCCAAGGATTGCAAGTATATTCACGACGCAAAAACATGCCAAAACAAGGTTAAGGAGATTTGCATTCTATTTATGTCAAGGATAGTAATTAGCATTAATAAGGATAGCTATCCATTAGTTTCCATTTATAATTGATATCCTTATGTGTACTTGGTTATTTTAAGAGACCATTAGATCACAATAGAGGTAAGCAATTATAACTTTATTCCTACTCTCTCTCTCCCTCTCGATTCCTGCATCTCTTCCTTACTCTTAACAATTGGTGCTCTCGTCAACTCACACGCATCCACCATGCCTGCAACACGTTCTCAAGAACAAGAGGCACAATTGCAAGTGGTGCAACAACTCGCCATGGATACTGCTGCAACTGTTGAACAATTGCGACAAGATCTCATTACCTCTCAATCTAATCAACTAACTGCCAAGAGCCTCCTGACTCTCGTGGATCAATGCAACCAACGTCTCACCACTATCTTCCGGGTAAACCCATCACCACCACCCACCTCATCCAATACTATGGTGTCTGGCATTCTCAAAAGTGGCCCATTGAAGTCCACTCATACGGATGAGAGGCCAACCCTAAGTGGGGCACCTCATCTCATGTTTCCATGTTTCTCTTTGGGTGATCCGACTGTTTGGCTTTTCAATGTCAACCATGCTTTTCAATATTATCATACTCACCCTAAGGATCACTTACTATTCGCGGCAATGCGCCTCAATGCTCTTGCCGCCACTTGGTATCAAAGATTAGCGGCTGAAAAGCTTTTGCCAAAATGGGATGCATTTACCCGTGCTCTCCGTCATCGCTTTGCCCCCTTCAAATACGAAGATGCAACTAGCCTCCTTGCCAAGTTATCTCAAATGGGTTCTGTCATGGATTACCAAGCCGCCTTCGAAAATCTTGCTAGCATGGTACGTGGACTCACACCGGCACACTTATGCAGCTTGTTTATTTTAGGCCTACAATTTCGGGTCCGCATAGCCGTCCAAGCTCATCTCCCTGTAGACTTACACGATGCCTTCGCATTAGCATGCATGTATGAGGCCCAATTCAACGAGCCACACAACCGATCAAGTTCACCACGGCCTTAGGCATCCCACCACCCTTTTGCATATGTAACTGCACAACCACCTCTTCTTAAGCTTCCCATGAAATGTCTGTCCGCAGAAGAGATACAAGTACGACGCAACAAAGGTCTATGCTTCAACCGTGACAAAAATTTCATACACGGGTATCGTTGTAAAGGGCGTCTGACCCTTTTATATTTGGAGAGTTTCGACAAACCAGTCGACGTTTCGTTGCCAACCAAAATTGAGGACATCAAAACCAATAACCCTAAATCCTAAATCATTCTCAATGCTCTCCTAGGCCAACACTCAGCCAGATCCATGCACATGAAGGGAATAGTGCGAGGTCAATCAGTTCAAGTGCTAGTTGATGGGAGAAGTACACATAACTTCCTCTCTACACGCATGTCTAAGTTCCTTAGCCTGCCGCGGTCGCCGATCACTCCCTTCCAAGTATTGGTGGGCAATGGAGATGCCTTACGATGCACGACCGTATGTCGCGATGTGCCAATACTACTTCAGTCCCATTTATTCACCATGGACCAGTTTGTTCTTGACTTGCAAGGCACTAATATTGTTTTAGGTGTCCAATGGCTCGAAACCTTAGGGCCAGTCCTAACAAACCACGCCAACATGACAATGGACTTCCAGCACTATGGCCAACCAATACGGCTGCAAGGCGAACCCTCTCTGAGCGCACTCTCAGTCTCCTCTTTAGGCCTTTTCAAGCTTATGGCAGTTGATAGTATAAGCGCAAGTTACATGTGCTTATCCGCATCTCCATCAGATTACCCTCCAACAGATGTAGACGCTGATATTCCACTATTAGTACAAACCATTCTTACGGAGTATGACGACCTATTTGCCCAGCTAACCGGCCTTCCACCGACTTATGATGTCGACCACCACGTTTCCCTCAAAGTTGACATTGAGGTGGTAGATGTCCAACCTTACCATTATCCACACTACAAAAAAAACTAGAGATTGAACAACTAGTCACGGAACTCCTTTGGGACGGAATCATCAGCCCTAGTCGCTCGACCTTCAATTTGCCGGTTGTCGTAGTAAAAAAGAAAGATAGTTCTTGGCACTTCTATGTCGATTACAGAGAGCTTAATGCCACCACTATTCGAGATCAATTCCCCATTCCAATGGTTGATGAGCTACTAGACGAATTGCATAGTGCTATCATTTTCTCCAAATTAGATTTGCACTCCAGATATCATCATATTCGGATGGATCCTTTTAACATTCACAAAATAGCCTTCCGGACACACCACAGTCACTTCGAGTTCTCGGTAATGCCCTTCAAACTCACCAACGCCCCATCCACCTTTCAAGCATTAATGAATGAGGTATTCAGACCGTTTCTCTATCATTTCGTTGTCATATTCTTCGATAATATTCTTATTTATAGCAAGGATTTGGCCCTTCATCTTGATCATCTCCACCTAGTATTTGCCACTTTATGCCACCACCACATAGTAGTCAAACACTCAAAGTGCAAATTCGCCACGCCCATTGTCAATCAATGCATGGTGTCTCCACTGATCCTGCCAAGCTTGAAGCGGTTTAAAGCTGGCCAATACCCACAACGTCCAAGTAGGTTTGTGGCTTCTTGGGGTTGACTGGCTATTATCGTTGTTTCATTTGCCATTACGCGACGATAGCCGCCCCCCTCACAGACCTCCTCACAAAGGAAGGGTTTGCATAGTGCGCACAAGCCGAGCACGCCTTCACCTTCTTCAAAGAAGCTTTGAGTCATGCCCTGGTGTTGGCACTTCTTAATTTTGCCATTCCCTTTGTTATGGAAGCCAACGCCAACAGCATAGGAATTGGCGCAGTATTGATGCAGTCCAAACACCCGCTGGCCTTCTATAGTCGTAAACTTTCCACCCTCATGTGCAACAAGTCTACTTATGTGTGTAAGTTGTTCACAATACAATTCACCTTCCAGAAGTGGCATCAATATCTGCTTGGCGCTCACTTCATTATCCGGAAAAACCATAGGCCGTTGCACTATCTTCTTAAGTAAACCATTCAGATGCTAGGACAACAACAATTCATTTCAAAATTAATCGGCTTTGACTACTCTATCGAGTACAAAGCAAGAAAGAAAAACACAGCAACATACACCTTGTCAAGGGTTTATGATGACATCAACCAGGGAAGCGCAGTATTGACATTATCTTGTCCCGTGAATACCGACCTTGACATCCTTTAATCCGAGTTGCTACTAAACCAGCATACAAAAAGCATCATCGACAACCTCTAACATGCACCTGACTCCCAACCCAGGTGGTCTTACTCATCAGGTCTACTCCGCCACTATGGCTGCTTGTTCTTACCGACAGACCCCACGCCGGTGCCCTCCTTTCTGGCAGATTATCACTCCAACTTACATGGTGGTCATTCTGGGGTACAATGGACCTTACAACGCATCTCTGCGCATTTTCAATGGGACAACATGTGCAAGGACATAGCTGAGTTTGTCCGAGCATGCGATGTTTGCCAAAAGTGTAAACTAACCAACCATTACCCCTATGGATTACTTCAACCCATTACTCCACCCGACTCATTATAGACCGATCTCTCTATGGACTTTATCACACATTTACCACCATCTACGGGGTATACAACCATATTAGTGGTCGTTGATCATTTTTCCAAAGGTGTCCACCTCGCTTCACTGCCGCTACGTTACACTGCCACCAAGGTAGCCCAAGTCTTCTAGACTATAGTAGGTAGCCCAAGTCTTCTAAACTATAACCCCATTTTTCATAGTGCCTTTTGGAAAAAAGTTGTTTAAACTCCAAGGAACAAAGCTGCACTTTTCATCTACTTACCACCCATAATCGAATGGGCAAACGAAGCGTGTCAATCGCTGCATTGAACAGTTCCTTTGTTCATTTGTTCATGATCAACCCTTCAAGAGGTCCAAAATACTTAGCTGGGTGGAGTACCACTACAACACCACATTCCAGGCTTCTACGGGTATGACGCCCTTCGAGGTGACATACGGCAACAAACCACCCTCCCTCTTGGCCTATTGCACAAGAACTAGTGCCGTTGAAGCAATTGATCATGACTTACGTTCATAAGATATCATATTGTCTCAATTATGTGCCAATTTGTCCAAAGCTCAAGCGGTCATGAAAACCCAGGCAAATGAGCATCGCACTGATGTTTCTTTCAAACCAGGTGACATGGTGCTTCTCCATCTCCACCCTTATCACCAGCTATCGGTTCGAAAACACTCAGCCCACAAGCTTGGGCTTCGCTACTATAGACCATTCCCTATGGAGGAACGTGTGGGACAAGTGGCTTATCAGCTTTCCCTACTAGTTTCCAGTCGTATACACCTAGTCTTCCATTGTTCACTACTCAAACCGTTTGTGGCTTCACAATCCACTAAGGTGCACCCACTTCCAGATGCAGTTGTTGATCACCAACCCATTCACAAGCCACTAGCGATTTTGGGTCAACGAGTTATTATGAAGGACTTAAACCGATCTCTCAAGTGTTAGTTTAGTGGCAGAACCTCACGCCCGAAGACTCTAATTGGGAGGATGAGCACCTCTTAGACAATATTTGACTTGTGGACAAATTGTCCTCTTATGGGGAAAGGAATGTTACGTCCTAAGGATTGCAAGTATATTCCTGACGTAAAAACATGCTAAAATAAAGCTAAGGAGATTCGCATTCCATTTATGTCAAAGATAGTAACCAACATTAATAAGGATAGCTATAAATTAATTCTATCTATAAGGATAATCATCCATTAGTTCCCACTTATAATCGATCTCCTTATGTGTACTTGGTTATTTTAAGGGTCTATTAGGTCACAATAGAGGCAAGCAATTATAAATCTATTCCTACTCTATCTCTCCCTTCTTCTCTCTCCCTCTCGATTCCTACCTCTCTTCCTTACTCTTAACATAGATCCATCTACTTTTTCCAATGAATCATCACCTCCCCACCAAAATCTTGCAATTAACCTAGCTACATCTTTACATGAATTCTATGGAAAGCTAAACAAATTCATGGCATAAGTAGATATCACATAAGCTACAGATTTAATAAGTACCTCTTTTCCTCCACGGTATAATAAAAGCTTTTTCCAACTTTGATATTATATTTTTAAGAACAGTTAAAGCTTCTAATTTTGATCTACCATACTCTGTAGGAAGTCCTAAGTATTTCCTTGGCCCATTCTCCAAGTTAATATTTAAAATGCTAGCACGGACTTGCCTGACTTTATAAAAAAGATAGAGGATTTGTTAAAATTTACCATCTACCCTGAGTCATGACAATAATCATCCAAAACCTTCTTAGGTCTACATTGTTAAAAGTAGCGGTCGAGAATTATAGCTGTAATCTATACCATATTTAGACTAAAGTAGTTGTCAAGGTATTATATTTAGATTAGAATATTTTGTTGTAATTATGAGAAAGATTTTTTTTGTTGTATTTGTGGGAATAATATGTGTTGTACCTAAATTAAAGGGATATGATCTGTTGTAAACTTTCTATATAATAAAGGGAGAGCTCATAGTTTGGGCATCAAAAACATAAAGCAAAATTCCATCTTTATATGTTCTTTAGTTTTGTTATGGTATCAGAGCTACCTTCTTGTCTAGCATATTTTTTTTTAGATCTCGAAAAGGGGTAGTTAACTCTTGGTTCAAATTTTGTGGGTTAATTTTTCATGGAGAAATCATAAATAGCTTATGTTAAATTTTCAGGTAAGAATTACTTTTTCTAGGAATTTCAATTCCAGATTTGTGATCAAGAAAAGGAATTATGGGGGCACATTGATGGCACTACTACTAAACCCACTAATCCAATAAAGGCTGCTGATTGGGATGTTAAAGATGCTTGCATCAAAAGTTGGTTGTTGCAAACTATGGAACCTACTGTTGCTGTCAATCTTCAGGCTAAAGCCATATACGATTAAAATCAGAATACCTCAGCTAGGAGGTTTCAATTAGAGCATGATATTTCAAATTACATTCAAGGAAACTTGACCATTCAAAGTATTACAATGGTTTTGTTATGCTATGGATTGAATATACAGATCTTGTGTATGCTTTAATCTTTGATGCTTCTTTACCAGATGTTCAAACTCTTCATCAGACTAGTCAAAGGAGTCAACTCTTAATGAAACTCAGACCTGAGTTTGAAGCTGTCCATTCTAATCCATTGATGAGGATTCTCTCCCCATCTTTAGATGACTGTTTGAATGAACTTCTTAAGGAAGAACAAAGGCTTTTGACTCAAGATAATTTGGACTAGCGAAGGAATTCCACAAATGTTCTCAACGTTGCTTATGCTACTCAAGGAAAACGAAGAATTCATGATATGACCAACACTCAATGTTACAGTTGTAAAACATTTGGCCACATTGCTAGTCAATGTCCTAAAAAATTCTGCAACTATTGCAAAATTAAGGGACATATTATTTCAAAATGTCGTAAGCGTCCCCAAAATCAAAATTTTTGTGCTTACCACACATCTATTATTAATGTTGTCACTAATTCTCCAATTGCAGTCCCTACTTGTGCTTCCTCATAGCTAATAGCCCCATCTATCACTCAGGAGAATGTTCAGCAAATGATTATCTCAACTCTCTCAACCATTGGGCTAACTAGTAAAAATTCATCTCTCTAAAATTTGGTTGTTTGACTCAGATGCTTCAAATCATATGACTTGATCACCTGAGAATCTGGTTAATATCAGAGAATATGATGACAATTTGAAAATTGAGACTGCTAATGGGGATTATCTTCCCATCACTGCAATTGGTGATATCCCTTCTTCTTAATCCTTGAAGAATGTTTTTATCTCTCCTAATTTATCTGCTAATTTACTTTCTGTGGGGCAAATGGTTGATAATAATTGCAAAGTGGTTTTTTTCTCCTTTTGGTTGCACTATACAGGATCTAGTGTTAAGGAAAACAGTAGCAAAAGGACCTAAATGAGGCAGGCTCTTTCCTTTCCTTCTCAACACACTAACTAAGCCTATGAGAGCAATTTCTTTCTTTTGTAATTCTTCTCAAACTGCCTATAGATTATAGCATGTCAAGTTATGCCATCTAAATGATAGGACTCTATTGTCTATGTTAAAATCTGGGATGCTAGGAAATAAAATGTCATTTTCTTCCAAAGATGTAGTTTTTCACTATTCTAGTTGCAAAATGGGTAAAAGCAAAACTCTTCCTTTTCCATCTCGTCATTCACATTCTTCTCATTGTTTTGATCTTGTGCACAATGATGTATGGGGGATTTCACCAATTCTATCTCATGATCATTACAAGTACTTTGTGACCTCCATTTATGATCATAGTCGTTTTATCTGGATATATTTTTTGCGACGCAAATCTAAAGTTTTTAATGCTTTTAAAAAATTCTTAGCATTAATTGAGAATCAATTCTCTAAAAGTATCAAAATACTTCATTCTGATTCCTA
Organism: Laguncularia racemosa; assembly: GCA_037954665.1. Lineage (NCBI taxonomy): Eukaryota > Viridiplantae > Streptophyta > Magnoliopsida > Myrtales > Combretaceae > Laguncularia > Laguncularia racemosa. Next base: position 5,690,876 of record JBBMOL010000001.1, on the reverse strand, counting down.
GGGAGAGTACATGTCAATAGAATTCTGGGATTTTCTTCAACAAAAGGGTATTATTTCTCAACGAAGTTGTCTTTATACACCCAAATAGAATGGGGTTGTCGAGAGAAAAAAAATCGATACCTTCTTGATGTTGTGCGTTCCTTACTTCTTGAATCTTCTGTCCCATCACAGTTTTGGGTTGAGGCCTTGTCCACTACTGTACATTTGATTAATAGACTTCCTTCTCCTATCCTTCATCATCAATCACCTATTTCTCTCTCTATCAACAACAACCTACATATACTCATTTACGTCCTTTTGGTTGTGTTTGTTTTGTTTTTCTTCCTCCCCATAAATGAACTAAACTCCCAACTCAATTTGCAAGATGTGCTTTCCTTGGTTATGCACCATACCAAAAGTTTATATATTTTATGATCCTACCATTCGACAACATCATATTTCTTGTAATGTAATATTTCTTGAAACTCAAAAATTTTTTCCAGTTTATGCTACCAACTCAAACCTTTCTTCCCATTCTCTTCTTCTTGCTTTTCACGAGGAGCCAAATCTGCCTCAAATCACTCACTTTAGACCTAGTGTAGTGTATACAAGATAACATCCAATTCAGGAAGGCGTTGCTGAAAATCCCCAAGAGTCCTCTTTGACACCAATATCTATTACTGCATCTCCACCACTTTGAAGGTCTATACAAGAATCTCATCCTCCAGATAGGTATGGTTACTCTCCCAAGAGATTTGGAATTCATAAATCTTTAGTTGCAACATTATCATTTATCACTATGCCTACCTCTTACTCTCAAGCTATGAAGCATAACTATTGGAAACAAGTATGCAAGAGGAATTAGATGCTTTACAACAAAATAATACTTGGGATATTATATCGTGTCCACCCTTAATCAATCCCATTCGTCATAAGTGGGTATTCTCTGTCAAACTCAAATCTAATAGATCATTAAACAGGTATAAAGCTCGACTGGTGGCTCTTAGTAATCATCAAGAATATGTGATAGATTATGAAGAAACATTTGCTCCAATTGCAAAAATGACTACAGTTTATACCATTTTGGCTATTGTAGCTTTTAATGATTGGCCCACTCACCAAATGGATGTAAAAAATGCATTTTTTTTCATGGGAATCTTAAAGAAGTCATTTACATGCATCCTCCTCAAGGGTTAACTACTTCAAATGCTATAGATATTTTTTATTTAAAGCGATCATTATATAGGTTAAAACAGGCCCCTCGTACTTGGTTTGAAAAATTTTGACAAACACTTCTTCATCTCTCCTTTGTGCAAAGTCAATATGATTCATCTTTATTTCTGCAAAAAACTTCCAAAGGTATTGTTCTTTTACTTGTCTGTGTCGATGATATCATCATTACAAGGAATGATACTAATGAAATACAACAACTTAAAGCATCTCTTCATGCTTCTTTTCCTATGAAAGACCTTAGACCTGTTGCTTATTATTTAGGACTTGAAATTCACAAAAACAGCAAAGGAATTTTTGTAAATCAATAAAAATATCTTACTGATATAATTCACTTAGCAAGCTTACAAGATTTTACTCCTGTCGATACTCCTATGGAAGTCAATGTTAAATTTCAACAAGATGAAGGTGATCTTGTTCTAGATCTAACTCTATATTGGCAATTAGTTGGGAGTCTAGTATACTTGACTATTACTAGACCTAATATATCCTTTGCAATCAATCTAGTAAGTTAATTCATGTCTTCACTAAGACATTTACATATGGCAGCTGTTAAAAGAATTGTCCAATATCTTCTTAACACTCCTAACCATGGGCTATTTTTTTCCATCCGGTTCTTCTCTTCATCTTGTCGCCTATAGCGATGCGGATTGGGCCGAGTGTCCTAACACATGACATTCTACTATAAGTTGGTGTGTATACCTAGGCAATGCCTTAATTTCTTGGAAATGTAAATGACAAGAACAAGTTTCTAAATCCTCCATGGAAGCTGAATATCGTGCTATGTCATTAATATGCTCTGAAATAACTTGGTTACGTGGTTTACTATCAGAATTGGGCTATCTACAATCTTCTCCTACTCTTTTGCATGCCAATAATACAAGTGTTATTTAGATTGTGGCAAACCCGGTTTTTCACGAGCGTACTAAGCACATTAAAGTGGATTGTCACTCCATTCGTGAATCTTTTGACAAAGGCTTTATTACTCTTCCATACATCTCCACTGATTGTCAAATTGCTGATATTCTCACCAAACCTCTCACTCGTGCTTGTCATCAATTTTTTGTCAACAAATTGATGCTATTTGATTCACCAGCATCAATGTTAAGGGAGGTATCAAGAGTAATTGTCAAGAATTATAGCTGTAATTTATACCATATTTAGACTAGAGTAACCGTCAAGGTATTATATTTAGATTAGAATATTTCATTGTAATTATGGGAGAGATTTTTTTATTGTATTTGTGGGAATAATATGTGTTGTACCTAAATTAAAGGGATATGATTTGTTGTAAACTTTCTATATAATGAAGGGAGAGCTTATAGTTTTTGGCATAAAAAACACAAACCAAAATCCCATCTTGTGTATGTTCTTTAGTTTTGTTATGCATATGTTAGATGGTGTGGCTTGAATAAAGAAAAGAGAATCATTAGCAAATAGTAGGTGAGTAAACTCAAGACTATTCCTCCTTATTTTAATTCCCTTAAGATATCCTACGTATTTCTCCCTTTGAACCATCGAGGATAAAGAGTTTGCTATTAATAGAAATAAGAAAGGAGAAATAGGGTCTCCTTAACAAATTCCTCTAGTAGGAGTGAATTTGCCAACTCTTTTTCCATTAATCATCAAGTTATAAGAAGCAGAAACCATACATGCCATAATCCACTCAATCCATATATCACAAAATCTCATCTTCCACATAACCTTTTCTAAAATTTATCATTTTACCCTAGCATATGCTTTCGTCATATCTAACTTTAACTCACATTTATACTTCTTGGATTTATTTTCAAAATGTTAGAGAATGAAAGACCTCATAGGCAACTATTATGTTATCCTAAATGAGTCATCTTGGGATGAAAGCACTATGATAGGGGGGAAATGATGTCATTTAGAGAGGTTGTAACCTATTAGCTAGAATCTTGGAGATTATTTTGCATGAGAAGTTACATAGACTAATATGCCTAAATTGTGAATTATCTTTAGGATGAGGAACTTTAGGCACTAACACAATATCTTATTCATTAAAGAAGGAGGCAACATACTTGAGTTGCAGAAGTTTTTTATTGCCTTCATGATAAAAGAACCTATTGTACTCCAATGAGTTTGATGAAAGAGACCACAAAAGCCATCAGAGCTTTTGTCGAGCTTAGCTTAAACACTGCTTGCTTCACTTCTTCCTCATTAGCTTCTTTTGCTAACAAACTATTCATCTCTACCATTATGACTGATTGTACATACTCTAAAACACCTACTTCATTAACTAGACATTGTGATTTGAAAAGCTTTGTAGAAATTTAAAAATTGTGACGTGATCTCTTATTCCTCATCCTGCCAAACCCTATTAACATCCTTAATCTTAAGCACTTTATTTTTAGCCCTTCTTCTCTTAGTGGTTTGGTGAAAAAAACTTCAAATTCCTATCACCCAATCGAAGCCAATTAAATCTCATATGTTGTAACCAATGCACTTCCTCTTATAATAGCAAGAAGTCAAGTTCTTCCCTTGTGTATGAGTCCATGGCCTAATCTATTAACTCTGCCTCTTGATGTTGAATAAGTCATAACTGCTCGGTGAGGTCCTCGATTCTCTTTTTGTTATTGCTATTCCACTTCTTACACCATAGTACCAATTTCTACCTATAGCACAATAATTTTGCCATTCCCTTTATCAAAGAATAGCTCGTTTCATTCCAATAGGATTCAATTACATCTTTATACCTTTCTCTAATCTGCCATTTAGCTTCATATCCAAACAGCTTAGGCCCATTTCTATCCTTTTTCTCCAATTCCACCAATAAAGTAGAGTGGTCTAAACTATTTACCATAGGTTGTGAAATCTGAGGGTTCAGATATCTTTACATCCACTCCAAATTAGCAAGGCCTTGTTCCAAACTTTCCATCACTAATGCCTTTCCTTACCTCTCGTTTCTCTAAGTAAACTTTTGCCCTTAGGAACCCAGATCTATTAAGTTGCAATCAAACATCATGTCATTAAAAGCTTGAAGTTGCCTATTGGGTTTACAATGACCCTCGCTCTTTTCATCCCGATTTACTATTTCATTTAGATCCCCAATTGCTAACCATTTGTAACTTATATACCTGGCAATTCTTCTCAATTTATCCCACAAAGCCAAGCAATCATGATAATCAAGGCAAGCATAAATCTAAGATATTCCAAGCCTCTCTCCATCATTAATTGTTGCAAAAGAATCCAACATATTATGAGAATATTAGACAATCTAACTTGTAAATTACTACTCTACCATAGTGTAAGTCCTCTTGATAAACCTCTATGATCAACATGAAAGCTATTCTCAAAATTCATCCTCCTTACTCTCCCCACATAATTTGACTTTTTTTTCTTATTTTCATTAAGAAAACAATATCGAGTCTATATTGAAAAATATTACAATGAAGCTCCTTAACTATCGAGGGTTGACCTAAACCTTGATAGTTTCATGCTAACCTATCTGGCAAACGTATGACTACTTGAGACCAACCACCACCATAGCCTATAACAGCAATATTATCAACTTCCTCCAGATTAATAGTAACCAGCTTCTCAAAGTCTAACTTCCCCTTTATACTTCTTTTGCTACTAATATACGCACTTCCCTACTTCTTTACGTAACCATTCTTTTTTACTTTGAATAGACCAACATGCTCCACCAAATTCTCCCCTTTCTTACTTGGTAATTCTAACTCTGCCTTATCCCCTTCTCTAGCTCTTTAATTGATAATTTACTTAAAGCTTTGGTTACAAGCGAAAGAACTTGTAACTTTTAGGGTGGTGATGGTGTTAGTAAAAGTGAAGTAGGGTATGGCAAAGGAAGTTTAATTTAGGGGGATTGTGTCTTACAAGTGGAGACTGGGCTATCAAGTTCCTCAACCGTACTTGTTTGAGAAGTATGAAAACTTTTTTTATTAGGTTTCACATTTTGCCTCTCCCTTTAGTCAAACTGACAATTGACTACCTCAAAAGATAAATAAGGGTATGGATTATTACTAAAGGAGGGAATGCAAGCCGAACGGGTCTGTCCATTTCAACCTCTACTAACCTACGAGTTGAAGCAAGTCGGTTTATGGTGGCCAGCACATTAGGCAAGTTGAAGAAGCTAGCTCAGCCCACCCCGTGAGCCAACATAGGCTAACCCACCTACTCGTACAAAATGATTTTTTTTTTTAAATTACAAAATTACAAATATTGATTTCAAATATCCATCATCATTCATCCATCTAATTCTAATATCGAATTAGGTTAGCTTATTTTTAAGTTTGAACTAGATTTTATTTAACGTAAAGTACTAGAAGAAAAGTGTTTTATGTTTGGAAAAAAAATAAAAGCATTATCTAGATAATTTCATGGCCTTAATCTAAGTCCCATTAAAGTGCTAACTGTTGATTCAATTTAAATTTGGAAGATCAATTGTTTGTTTAATCAAAATTGATACTCTATACGAACACAATTAATTACTTTAAGGTTTTGTCTAATTTAAAATTTTGAAATGAAAGAAAGTTTAAAGTATAGTTAAAGCTTCACAGTTGACACTTCAGACTCTTTTAATCTATACTTGCCCTTAAACTCTACCATGTTTACTTTTTCTTTCCATTTGTTTCTTTTTTTTTTAATAATTTGGGCGTGCCAAAATTTTTTTTAGCCTAACTTGTAAAAAATTATGGGTTGGGCCAAGCTAGCCCACCCCACATTCCCATCCTTAGTTATTACACAATAGGTTATAGGATAGGGATGTGTTTATGGGTCCAATTTGGGTTAAGGTATAGCTAGTTTTGTTCTCTAATGGATTATAGAGGTAATCTAGGTAAAGAAGTGGGCTCTAGGTCAAGACTTGGAGGTATGTTCCAATTTTCCGTTTCTCAAAAAAGTAATTCTTAAAAAAAGGTTCCCGCTAAAATAATTCATTAAATACCATGACAAAATCGTAGGTTAGAATCGCAATTTTTAATTAAAACAGAAATCCCATGTCCGACAAGAACTCCCTTTTCTTGTTTGTTACACGAGAACCGTATGTTGTAGTGAAAGATTTCTCGTTGGTCTTTCTAGCCCTCCTTAGACCACGCAAGAATTTGTCATCCAATTAAATCTTCTTATTCTCAAATGCTTCATAGGAATCCATTGCTATTCCTTTCCCCCGCCGAAAAAGGTTCATTCTGAATCACAAGAGCAATCTCTCTTTCTTTTCTTTTCATTATGGTAATTCAATGCAAGAGGTCGGAAACTTATGAAAGCACCGAACTCCCTTTTCCATTGAACATGCTTGCCCCCTTCTATTGCAATGTCCCCACACAGTGAAATCACACATTGAACACATTCAACATGTGATTCCGATTATAATTAAAAATTGTAGTCCCAACTTGCGATTTTACCATGATATTTGATAAATTAGTTTAGCCAAAACCCTTTTTGAAGAATTAATTTCCTAAGAGATGGGAAACTGGAACATACCACTCAAGACATAGCTATTTTTAGTAAAGTTTAAAAATTTTTGGGTAGTTGAGGAATTAGGTACACATGACCAAGTAGATGATGTGGCTAAAGAACTACACAGTTATACCTTTAACTAAATGTAACTTTTAGTAAGATTGCTAAAGCATGAGATATATGTGCCAATTTATCTCTTGAAGGTAAACTTTTTCCTAAAAAGGGGGTTTCAGGAAAAGTATTTCCTAGAATACCGCTGAGAAATCACAATCCTAATATGCAAATTCTTTACAAACGAAACTCGCAATCCTAAGCCGTGATTTCTATAAAAGTGACATGTTCATGTGATTTCTTTATTTAGTGAATTCGTAATCTAAGCCTACGATTTCTTTATAAATGGAACTCACAGTCCTAAATTGCAATTTCTACAAAAGTCACATATTCAACATGCGATTTCCACTTACATCTGCTATTTCCCTAATCCTTAAATCTAGAGTTTAGTAAAACCTATGAAAATGAATGATCTAGCTATAAAAATATTTCAAACCTTAATAATTTTTTAAGTCCATGACAAATATCAAGTTTTATATAATATTGAAAACCTATCAAAAGGATAAACATGTGATAATTATGAAGTTCATAACATAAATCAATTGGAGAAATAAAATGATTTTATCAATTCTTTCAAATTGTACAAGCAATATGATATATCTAAAGCAAATAAATTTAGAAATACATATACATTTCAGGAAAAAAAAAGTAGTGTACAATTACATAGCCAAATATACATATGTCTAATCCCTTCACTAATGTTGTCTCTTATAATGTCTCTATATAGTTTGTGTTGAACTCTCTTCAATCTGGAAAGAGTTATGTTAGCAAACTACCTGCCCCCGCTCCCCTGCAAGTGTACACACACCAAAATAGGAAGAGCTAAATTCATCCAAGTCATGTCCTAGCAAATGGTGTCCTAGAATAATGGTGTTAAATGTGTGTTACAGGTATGTGTTGTGTTGTGTGTGTGTGTCCTTATGTGTCATGTATGGGTTGTGTAATGTTGTAGTAGTGTAGGTGAGATTGTGAGTAAGGTAGTGGGCGTGAGGGAATGTGGATAATAACAAAAGGAAGGAAAATTGGAGGGTGGTTAATAACCACCCTTGAAACCAACATGTACTCAAACAAGAAGAAGGTAAATGAAAAGCAAGCCTATTTTCAATCCAAAAAAACATTTTCTTAAGATCTCAGGTTCTCTCTTAACGAGCCCCTCACACTTAACCAACATAGGGAAACAAAGATGAAAACCTACCCCAAAAGAATCGAATTAGATTTCATCATTACAAACCCATCACAAGATCCTCTAAAAGATCCATTAACAATTTGGTATTAGAGCTAGGCATTAAGGATTTAAGGAAGGTGCAACAACAGTTGGAGACCCTATCACATGAGGGGTCGACATCTAAACAACCCAAGCAAACATTAGAGGCAATTAAGGATACTTAGGTGGACGAAAGGCGAGAGCATGGACCAGCGATACCCAAGTACACTAAGCGGGATTTCCCGAAGTACGATGGGAGCATAGATCCACTAACATAACTTAATCGCAACAAACAACTTTTTAAACACCAACTTGTGAGGGATGAGGACAAGGTCGAATTGGTGGCATTCACTTGAAAGGGGATGCGTAGTTATGGTACATGAAGCTGGAAACGCAAATGCATGATTAGGGATTGGTAAGAGTTCAAGCTCATGTGTGATTTAAGGTTTAACCTATCAGTTTGGAGTAATAAGATCGGAGAATTATCCAAATTGCAATATGCAACCACAGTGGAAAGTTATCAGTTGAAGTTTAAACAACTATTCACCTAAATTGCCTCCTTTACACCCGAAAACGATATTGGAATCTTTATTAGTGGATTGAAGGAATTCATTGCAATAAAAGTGGAACTCCACTAACCCACTAGTCTCTCGGAGGCCATGAGTCTAGCAAGGTTATACGAGAAAAGGGGCATGTTGATTAGGGAGGGACTGAGGGACAACTACATCCGTAAGTCACAAATCCAATGGCCATGCGAAAACCCTTTGTTAGGAATTGAGTAAGCCAAAAATCAAAGAATGACGAGCCAAAGGCCTATGCTTCAACTATGATAAACCTTTCACAATGGGACAAAAGTGAAAGCGGCTTTTTTGGTTAAAGTGTGAAGAAGAAGAGGAAGAAGCAACCTCGAAGCATAAGGGTACCACAAAGGAAGATACGAAAGGAGAGTTAGAGATTTCACTTCAAATGCATCTGCATCTATCATTGTTTCAGGACAACAACTAATGAATCAAGCAAGCATAGAACTTAAAAGCAGGTGGCTTTCTTTTGAAGACTATGCAAAGTTGAAGGTCGGCCATAAAGGCCAGTGGTTTACTTTTCTAAGGTCGGCGGTGCACCATATAGGCCGACCATAAAGGCCAACGGTGTAGCTATTTTAGGTTAGCGACCTAGCCTCCATCAAAGCTGGTGGCTTACAATTTAGGTCGGTTATGTTATATTGTGTCAAACTAATTTTGTTTATGATGAAACTTTATCTTCTTTATATACATTTAGGGAATGAGAAAGAGACAGAACTTAGACCTTTAAGATATACACATTTAAGTTTTTCTCTCATACTTTTATCAATCTTTAAATTGTGGCAAGTGATGACATCGGGATTGTTATGTGTCATCTCAACAAATTTCTGCTAGGACTATCCTCTTGCTAATGCATAATATCTAGTAAGGGTTTAGGTTTTATTTTGTTATTATTTTAAATTGTTCAGATTATTTGTTGTGATCATCAATTGGGATTGTGAGTGTTGGGTTCTGAATTGGAATTAGGCACATAATAATTTGGTATCAAAGTGAAGGTTGAGAATTAGGGTTTGTGTTATGGTTTGTGTGATTGTAATTAGGGTTTGTGACATGGTTATTGATAGTGAATTGAAGTTAAGGTTTATACTATCAATTGTGCTGTGGTTTGATTGGAATTGAATTGGGGATTGAGCGAAGGTTGAGAATTAGGGTTTATGCTATGGTTTGTGTGACTGTAATTAAGGCTTGTGACGTGGTTGTTTGATAGTAAATTGAAATTAGGGTTTATATTCTCAATTATGCCGTGGGTTTATTGGAATTGAATTGGGGATTGAGCAAGGTTGAAAATTAGAGATCATGATGTTAGGGTTGTGTTGCGATGTGTGATCATGATTTGGGAATTCTTGTGTTGAGATTACCATTCAGCAAAGCATGTCGAATAATAGTGTCTAAGGAGGAATTAGGAATGAAGCCAACAATCAAGCTAGAGGAGGAGATCAGGGACGTCGTGCTATAAGTGGTAAGAGAAATTTGGAAGAACAATTACAAGATCTAACCACTATTGTTGCTAACCTAGCAATTCAGGTAGATCAGATGTCATTACCCCAACAGCTAGTGGCAAATCCACAGGCACCCCCACCTCAAGTAGCCATTAATGATGTACGTAGGAAGGAACATTATGAGGAAATAGGGGAAGGCGAGTTGGAGGAGATTATCACGCTTACAGGGAAGAAAGGGATGATAATTTTAAGGATGAATTCTATCCTAACCGTGAGTTCAGGCCACCTATGAGTTTAAAATATGTGAAATTACAAATGCCTTCATTTGCTGGAAGGGAATATGCAAAGGATTATCTTGATTAGGAAGATAAGGTAGAAGGACTTTTTGAATGTTATGAGATCAATGACCATACTCGAGTACGTTTGGCAGCAGTTGAGTTTATAGGGAATGTCACCTTATAGTGGAAGAACATTATGGCTAGTAGGAGGACAGATGGAGATGCTGAAATATGTATTTAGCAGGAGATGAAATGGGTTATGAGGAAGAGGTTTATACCAGAGCATCACGGATAGGAGCTATTCATACATCTTTAAACATTGAGATAGGGAAGTAGAATAGGAGATAAGTATGTTCAAGAGTTTGAGATATTGATGATTCAATGTGGAGTAGTTAAACCCCCTGAACAGACAATGGCAAGATTTGTGTCTGGTCTGAAGCATGTGATTGCCTATATTATGGAGTTACAGTGATATGACACACATGATGAGGCCATCCAGTTGACTTTGAAAGTCGAGAGACAAAGACGTTCTAATCCTTATAGAGCGGCGAGTAATAGGTATGGATCCTCTACTAAATTATATAGGTTAAACAATAAGCATGTTGATAAGGGGGGATTTGATAAGAATGAGGAAGAGAATGCAAGTGTTACTGACGTTAGAGGGGAGAAAGAATTTTTTGGAAAGGGGAAAGCAGTTGCTAGGGCTGACATTAAGCAGATAGTGGCTAGGTCATCAAGTGGGAAGACTTGTCAAATCCAATGCTTAAAATGTTTGGGTTTTGGACATATGGCTGCTCAATGTCCAAACAAAAGGGTAATGACTGCTATGGAGGTGGAGAGTAAAGATGGTGAGGAAGAGATACATGAGCCAATAGATTTGTCAGCAGTGCTAAATGAGCATTATGGGGATGCAGATGCTAAGATACATGAAGACAAAGGGAATGACCAGTATTTGGCTATTAATGTATTGTGTATAGTGATGATTGCTTTTCCTACTAGTGAGGAAAAACAGGGGGAGAACCTATTCAATATTGCTTGCAGGATCCAAGGTAACCTTTGTACTATTATTATTGATAGTGGTAGTTGCACCAATGTAATGGCTACTTCTCTAGTTAATAAATTGAAACTAGTCACTATCATACACCTTAAGCCATATAAACTACACTGGTTGAGTGAACAAGGCAGTCTGCATGTTACTCAAATAGCTAAGGTTCCATTCAGCATAGGGGAGAAGTACCATGATGAGATTATCTATGAAATTCTTCCTATATGCGCATCATATATGCTACTTGGTAAATTGTGGTTATTTGATAGGAGAGTATTGCATGATGGGTTTAAGAACACCTATGTGTTTCAAAAAGATGGTGAGCAAATTGTTTTGAATCCTATGTCACCAACTAAGGTGCAAAAAGCATAGAGACAGATTAATAAAACCATTGAAAAGAAGTCCTTATTTGTGGGGCAAAAGGAACTAGAAGAAAACTTGAGTGGAGTAGAGCAACCCCAGGAGATTCAGAAGCTTCATCAAAAGGCTTTTGAACATCTTAAAAAGACTCAAGAGCAGCCACGACTTTAGGGCAACAAACATAGGCAGACCAAGATTTTCAATCTAGGTGACTTAGTTTGCATTCATCGCCATAAGGATCGGTTTCCCTATAAGAAATCACATAAATTTTCACCTAAAACAGATGGACCATTCAAGATTTTAAAGCGCATCAACAAAAATGCTTACAGGGTGGTGCTACCAAGAGAATATGACGTTTTTGCTACATTCATGTTGTAGATATATCACCTTACCTATCAAAAGACCATCATAAAGAACCATCAAATTTGAGGGTAAATCTTCTACAAGCCCAAGGAGATAATGAGAATCAAGTCATCTTAGCTATAGATGCATCTATCATTATTTCAGGACAACAACTGATAACTCAAGCAAGCATGGAACTTAAAAGCGGGTGGCTTTCATTTGAAGACTATGCAAAGTTGAAGGCTGGCCATAAAGGCTAGCGGTGTACTTTTCCAAAGCTGGTGATGCACCATTTAGGTCAGCTATAAAGGCCGACGTATAGCTATTTTAAGCCAACGGCCTAACCTCCATTAAAGTCGATGGCTTACAATTTAGGTTGGTTATGTTATGTTGTGTTGAATTAATTTTGTTTGTGATGAAACTTTATCTTCTTTATATACATTTAAGGAATGAGAAAGAGATAGAACTTGGACCTTTAAGATATACACATTTGAGTTTTTTCTTATACTTTTATCAATCTTTGGATTATGGTGAGTGATGGCATTGGGATTGTTGTGTGTCATATTAACTAATCTGTACTAGGACTATCCTCTTGCTAGTGCATAATATCCAGTAAGGGTTTAGGTTTTATTTTGTTGTTGTTTTGAATTGTTCATATTACTTGTTGTGATCATCGATTGAGATTGCAAGTGTTGGGTTCTGAATTAGAATTAGGCACATCAGTGGGGGTACCACAAAGGAAGATACGAAAGGGGAGTTGGAGATTTCACTCCAAGCTATGGTAGGGTTGATGAAGGCACAAATGATATAGGTTTCAAGGTAAATCAATGGTCATGATGTCATGGTGCTCATTGATTCCGGAAGCACCTACAACTTCATCGGTACCTCATTGGTGTTGCAGCTGAGGCTACAAGTGGTGCTCCATAACAAACTGCAAGTCGTGGTAGCGAATGGGGAGAGAATGGAAAGTGAAGGGATATGCTAAAAGGTGCCTCTGTTGGTTGATGGCATGTCGTTTCTCATCAATAAATATTCCTTATCCTTGTGCGAAGTAAGAGTTGTCTTGGGGGTAAATTGGTTAAAGTCTCTTAGTCTAATTACTTGAATTTTTCCTCGATGAAAATGAAGTTCCAACAATGGATGAAGGAAATAACATTGTAGGGGGCCATTCAGACTTAGAACCCCCAAGGCTAGTCGTGGCTATCTGAGAGGCAGACCAAGCCCATGAGCTATAGCAATTAACAACCACTTTCGATGACATCTTCTAGCCCCCATCAGGTTTGCTGCTAGCTAAGCATTGCGATCACGCCATTCATCTACAACCAAGCACACTACCTATCATAGTCCGCCAATATTTTTATCCCCACAACCAAAAAGATAAGATCTAGCGTCAGTGTGATGAGATGCTCACCAAGGGAATCATCCGAGCCAACCAATCACCTTATTCCTCTCCGATGTTATTGGTTAAGAAAATAAATCGTAGTTTGCCTTTTTGCAGCAACTATTACACCTTAAATGACAAGAAAACTAAGGACAAGTTTCCATTACCAGTCATTGAAGAACTCTTAGAAGAATTGTATAGCATGTGTTATTTTTTCAAGTTGGATCTTTCTCCAGGATACCATTAAGTTAGGATGTTGCCATTAAATGTGGAGAAGACTACCTTCTGGACTCATCACAATCACTTCGAGTTCCTAGTCATGCCTTTAGGCTCACGAACGCTCCATCGACCTTCTAAGCCTTCATGAATGAAGTTTTTAAGGGATTCCTTCATAAATTTGTTCTGGTCTTTTTCAATGACATTCTCATCTACAATAACTCTTAGGTGGAACACTTACAGTAGCTCAACCTAGTCTTCTCCATGCTCAAGCCAAACAAATTGTATTTGAAGAAATCCAAATGCAAGTTCGCATAAAGGCAAGTCTCTTACCTAGGCTACCTTATATCAGCCATTGGTGTGGAAGCAGACCCCTAAAAGATAGACGTAATGCGTTCTTGGCCTAAACCGATGACCATCATAGCCTTACGAAGGTTCTTGGGTTTAACCGGTTATTATTGCAAATTCATTCACAACTATGGTTTAATCGTAGAACCTTTAACCAAGATGTTACATCGTAACAGCTTCGTGTGGACGGAAGAGTTAGAGTGTGCCTTCATCGCGTTACGTAAGGCCATAACCCCCACTCTGTCTTATGACTTTATGATTTCTCCTAGAGTTTCACAGTGGAATGTAACATACTAGATAGTGAGATCAAGGCGGTCTTGTAGCAGGAGAATCAACCCATTTCTTTTTTCAGTTGCTCCTTTGCGCAAAGACACCTAAAACTACCAACCTACGAGAAGGAATTAATTGGTTTAACAAAGGCCATCCTGCATTAGAGGCCATACTTATGGGGATAAAGGTTTGTAGTCAAAATAGACCACTATAGTTTGAAATTCCTTTTGAACAAAGGGTCACCACGTCTTCCCAACAGCATTAGATCAGCAATTTGATAGGGTTCAACTTTAATATCCAATACCAACTAAGGAAACACAATCGAGTGGTTGATGTGCTTTCACAATAGGAAGAAGCAAGGGCAGAAAAAATTTACCATTCCCCTGCCACAACTACACCTATTCGACTTAATCAGGAAAGAGACAGTTGCTTTCACCACCTTGCAAGATCTTCGCCATCGTATTTAGGACAATCAGATGGGGCCAAATTGAAGCATAAAGGAAGGGTTGATTTTCTATAAGAAGAGTGTTTACTTAGAGTTAACCTTAACCCTTTGTACTACCATTATCCATGCCATCCATGATCAATGCCATGAGGGGCATCAATGGACACTTTACCGGATTGGCTAAGATTTCTATTGTAAGGGCAGAGATGCCAAGTACAAGACCTAGTATGTGTGTGTACCACTTGCTAACAACATAAAGTCGAGCATCTACAACCTGTGGACTTATTATAACCATTGTATGTGCCACAACAAGTCTAGGCCAACATCTCTATGGACTTCATCAACAGACTTCCCCAATCTTATGGTAAATCTATTTTGATGGTTATAGTTGATAAATTTTCTAAATATGCAAATTTCATCTCATGAGCCACCCATATAATGCAATCCCAATCGCTAAGGCTTTCTTTGATATGATTTTTAAACTTTACGGACTCCTGAAGACTATTGTGAGTAATAAGGATGTTACGTTCACTAACTTATTTTAGAAGGAGCTCTTCAAGCTCAACAGCACCCAACTCTCTTTCTCCTTGGCCTATGCCTACAAAGTGATAGCCAAACAGAAGTTATCAATTAAACAATTGAAATGTACTTACGCTACTTTACCGATCATCAACCAAGGTGCTAGACAAAGTGGGTTCCTTGAGCCAAGTATTGCTACAACACCAACTACCATTCCACCCTCAAAACAACCCTGTTTTAGGTGGTCTATGGATGCCTACCTCCACGCCTTCTTGCCTATACTCCTCGCCAAACTAAGTTGGAAGCTATAAGTAGGCCTTAGTGGATCGAGATGAAATTCTGACCAAGTTACGTCCCCAACTTACTCAAACCTAACACCTCATGAAGGCTCAATATGACTCTAAGCACCAAGAGGTTTTCTTTAACCCCAGTGACCTAGTCCTACTACGTTTAAAGCCTTATCACCAAACCTCCTTACCAGCTATAAAACTTCACAAGTTGTCTCCATGATTTTATGGCTCATTTCCCATCGAAGCTTGTGTAGGTTCCATGGCCTACCAACTACATTTGCCCCCCTCTAGCAAGCTTCATCTAGTGTTCCATGTTTCTTCCCTTAAAAAATTCATCGGCTAAGCTCCTGATCTACCCAACTTTCCTCTCACTAACCAAGGCAAACCGTGCCATCACCAAAAGCCATCCTGGATGCATGCACCATCAACTCCTCGATCCGAAGTTTTGATTCATTGGGAAAGCTACTCTCCAATTGAAGCCTCATAGGAAGATGCAACCATAATGTGCCAACACTATCCTAACTTTGTGCCTAAGTTCAGTCACCATGTTAACAAACAGCCTACCCATGCTCCTTTGCGAGTGTACACGCATCAGAAAAGGAAAAGTTGAATTCATCCAAGTTGTCCTAGAATAATGGTGTTAAGTGTATATGTTACAAGTATGTGCTTGTGTTATGTGTATGTGTCCTTATAAGTTATGCATGGGTTGTGTAATGTTGTGGTAATGTAGGTGAAATTATGGGTAGGGTAGTGGGAGTGAGGGAATGTGGATAATAATAGAACGAAGGAAAATGGGAGGGTGGTTAATAACGACCCTTGAAACTTGCATGTACTTAAACAAGAAGAAGGTAAATGAAAAGCAAGCCTATTCACAATCTAGAAAAAACATTTTATTGAGATCTTAGGTTCTCTCTTAACAAGCCCCTCACACCCAACCAACATAGGGAAATAAGGACGAAAAACTTGCTCCAAAAGAATCAATCAGATTTCACCATTAACAAACCCATCACAAGATCCTCTAAAAGATCCATTAACAAGTTGCTACGTCCTTCAAGATCAAGATGGTCTGGGTCTAGAATGGTGGCTCATCCCATAAAATATATTGAGGATTTACTTACATAACTCCCTCCCTCATATCTTATGTACCTAAATATCTTTCCTTTTGAGGAGTGACTAGAGTAACCATAGATGTATATAGTATGTAGACGTTAGGTGTGTAAAACTCCATTAGATCGACACTAAAGGTAGGATCATCATAATATAATAATGTAGGATGAGTTATCAGTGAATAGTGAGAGGATAGGGCATTTGCAAGAGGGCTAAGAGACTAATCTTGCATTACCTGCTGACAATGACCCTTAGCACAAGCCCGTCCTCTCCTTGGGTTACACAAGGTGGAGGCATCCCCTAATGATGGTTCTCATGATCTGGAGGGAATAATGTAACACCATTATGACCTTAGAGGAGATGCCTCCTAGCAGCTACTATGGACCGAGACTCTTTTAGGGAATCTATCACATGAATGGCAAACGAAGCAATCCGACTACATGGAAAGTTAAGTATGTTAATAATATAATGTAGAAAATCTTAAAAGTATGATGAGTTACTAAGGCACTAAACATTGCTCTGGTCCGGCCAATGTACAGTTATATGATACCAGGGTACCAAAGATAATATGCGAAATCTACCCCACCCAGCAATGTGTCATCAAACTTTAGCCGAATGATAGAGAATCAACCCTACTCACATTGCTGAATATAAAATATATGTCTCCTCCTCCAATCCTCATCAGTTTTCCCTCTAAGATCGATCCTATGAAGAGAAGGAGACATATCACACTACTGTGGAATCCTTTGGATCCCATCAAGTTGTCACATTACTCGATCAGGCTGGTGCCACTCTACAATATGGAAGTAAATCAAAGGCACCTGAGCACACCAAATATCACTCCCTTCTTGATAAGAAGGGGGAAGCTACCCTAGGAGCTCATGCTAGTATGGCATCCAACAGATCTACAAGAAATTAAGTTATTTAGTGAACAACAGACAAGTAAAGTAAACAATATTAAATCAAATAATGTACTTTACCTACTCAGGTGTCTATCAATCTAAAGCATCTCAGTACTAGGTAACGACATGAGTGGCTACATACATGACGTCAAATATGGCATGCTATGCTAAAGGAGCATCATGGGAAACGTAGACTTGGCACTGAGTTGGGGCAATGTGTGGAAATCTATCCCAAGCCCAGATCTATAGAAGAATCACAACTCCAATCTCCTGCATGGATACATTAATTGCAGGGTATAGAAATCTATACAACCAAGCTAAGCATGGTACTCTCTAACTGTATTACCCTACCACTTGAAAATCCTCCAGAATTTGGAGAAACATTAAGTAAACTAGGATAGAAGATTTGTTTGTGAACAAGTCTACCCATTAGTTGGAGGATCTATGCTCATGCATACCGCATGATGGATAACCTGTCTGTGTCATCCGGTAGGCCTTCGAAAGAATTCTTCAACCATAACATCTTTAGTTGTCCCCTGGAGATATCATAAGGGCTAGGCCTAAATCCAAGCAGGCGCTTACACTTGTCTACCCAGTGCAAGCTAATGACATTGATAACTACATGCCCATCAATGGGCTAGCCCAACTACACCACCACATCCTATAAGTTGACCATCAGCTCCCCATGTGGCATATGAAAGGTATGCGTCTCCGGTCTCCACCTCTCCACAAAAGCTGTAATGAGGTACTAGTTTAACTGTATGAACATAAGCTGTAACACCTCATAGAAGCCAACCTATTGCAAATAAGGTGTGAGGCATTAGTTGAAGTGCAATCTCTCCCCTAGGGGTTTTTAAAGAGGCTTCCTATCTACGACACACTAATAAAGCATCTTCCTAAAAATGAAGCAAATTTAGTACAATTAGTTTGACTCATGAGTATACAATGTAATGAAAGTGGAAATCGATAATATACATGTCCCCTCAAGACAACCTTTGAGTAATGGGCATCCTATAATGTGAGAAGCAATCTATATATTGGGCCTAAATCCATCTATATAAGAGACAATAAAGAATTAAGTCATTTTTAAACTTATAAAACAATTTTTCATTTTTTCTTTTCAACTACAAATAAAAAAGCTTCGCATCATTTGTTACTAAAAATTATGATTATTAGCAAACATGAACCTTATCGCCCCCTTCATTCAATGTAGCTTCTTCTATTGTGGCCCTCCCGCCAACAGAAACCATAAGCATTCTTCAATGATGACTCCCCAAGATCTATCTCATCATGGTACCACTTAAATCAAGGCTTGCCTTTACCTTCAGGTAAGTTCGACATTTGGATGAACAAATGGAGTATGCACGTCAAGCCACCTAATAGCATCTGTAATAGGATTGAAGCTACTACAGTATACGAGGGTTTGGTGTGTCCAATAATACCACTTGGCCACACATTGTGATACGAACCACGCCAACCCATGACGAAACCCAATACCAATACGTTCGGAAATTCATTACCTAAGACGCCCAAACACCTAAAGTGGAAACCGCGACCCGTTGTCTATAAGCGAGATAAGAACCTTGATATAAAGTGAAGACGCCACAATCGGGATGAAAGACCGATTGATAAGTCGAGATGAACGCCACGGAAATCAATCTGATAAGTTCGATTTAGTTCTTGAAGAACCAAGAGAGGAGCCTCTCAAAAGTGTTTAATGTTCAAAGATGTAAAAACCACATTGTTCTAAACCCTAGGAGCTTTTATACTAGGGTTACAATTCATGTAAAACAAGTCCAAAACGACGTAGTTTAGATAAGTGGCGTAAAAACGCGAAAACAGAACAAGCTGGCCGGCAGGGGATACACGGCCGTGTACACGACCATGTACTTTGGCCGTGTACCTTTCTGTGCAACTTCTGGCAACATACACGCCCGTGTACTTTGGCCGTGTACCTTTCTGTGCAACTTCTGGCAATATACACGCCCGTGTACATGACCGTGTACTTTGGCAATGTACCTTTCTGTGGATTTGCTTGACTGCATACACGGCTGTGTCTTGAAAATACACGCCCTCTTCATCCCATGTCCAGTATAACTTGTACAAAAGTAAGGGTCTTCCCATGGTTGTTCCAATCCGTTCTAACTTCATGATTGCTCCAATCCTTTCCGGCTTCATGGACAACCTTTATCAACCCGTTAAGTGCTTCCTTGAATCGTTTTGCTAGATTTCTTGTGATCGATCCAGGCGGCACTTCAAGAGGATCCACATTTCTTCTTCCGGCTTTGCTCTCATCATGGATCTCATCACATTGTATACCGTGTACATGAACATATGATGTAGTAGCAAAAGTATGTAAATAAGAAATTCTATATGTTTGCCATTTGTTACACATGCATCCACCTTGAGTGAGGACAATATGACCTTTTAATTTAATTAACAGCTCCTGGATGAACAATCGACCCATAACTTGAGAAAATTCAACAAGAACTTTCACATCATCATCATCTATGATTGGGATCAAAGAATATTGTGGTCAAATAGAACTAGAGTTAAAAACTATCGACTACTTAGGGCATACCTCCACTTAAAAGGAAATAGGATCAATTTTAATTGTTGCATATATCTTGAACAATAATTTTATGAACCCCACATCCATCTTTACTTTAATTTTTCTTAACTAGACCCTTATCATAATATGGTCTACCATTACCATGCATGATATTCCCGTAGGCAAATATCACATCTCACAAAATCCACTATCTCCACAAAATTAAGCTAAATTCTTCAAGATAAAGGCAAATTCCACTAATTAAGTCAAATTTACTAAAATTGAAGCAAATTCTACAAAATTGGGGCAATCTCACTAAAATTGGAGCGAATTCTACGAATTAGAACAAATCCTATCAATTATGGAAGTTTTAATAAAATTAAGGAAAATCTTACAAATTTGGACAAATTTAATAAAATTGGGGCAAATTTTATAAATTAGGACCCATTGTACAAATTAAGGAAAATTTACTAAAATTGTGGCAAATTCTATAAATTAGGGCGATTTTAATAAAATTGGGGCAAATTTTCTATAAATTAGTGCAAATTTACTAAAATTGGAGCGAATTCTATGAATTGTAACAAATCCTACCAATTAGGGAAAATTTAATAAAATTGTAGCAAATCCTACAAATTCTTCATTAATTAGTATGGAACAATGTATAATTTTGAGTACACTTTCAATCTTAACTTTCATCTCCTATAAAATCAAAAATAACACATTCTATTTCATAGAAAGAAACAACAATGGAGTGTACAATCATTAAATCCAATCGACCAAATTTACAATGAATTTTTACACAAATAATTGACAATTGAATAATAACCAAAATTGTGAGTTGAAGTTGCAAAACTACAATTTTCAAGCCAAAAATTGTGTTTTCGACAGATAAAGTAGAGAGAAACAAGAGAAAAACCATGTTCAAATTTGCTACAAAATAGCATTTTGTGTTCGTGTAAGGGTTTATATGGTGCCCAACTAAATTGCAAGTTGAGATTGCGATTTCAATCTAAGATAAATCACAGGTTGACATTGTGATTTATCAAAAAAATGCACTATATTAATTAATGGTAAATCGCAATGCCAACTTGAGATTTATCCCTAACTAAAATCACATGTTGGATATGCGATTTCAAAATAATATTTCAAAAAATACTTTTTCCGAAACTATTTTTTAGGAAAAAGTTTAAGGCAAACTGCCACATATCTCTAAAGCATGCCATAATCTGCTCCGCTCCTTAATGCAACTTTAGCAAATTGCTCAAATTCAATTCCGTACCTCTTTTTTCTGGATAATTAATTCCGTGCTTCTTTCCTTTTATTTCTTTTTTTTTTTTTTAGTGAGTACAATGGAGAGGGGAACTCAAACTCAACTCACCCCGATCAGAGAGCAATGATCATGATACTAGGTTACAAGTACTTTTAGCAAATTGCTTACTCCTTATTCTGTGCCAATTCATGTCCCACGACTCGAACTAGCCTCCAAGTTTTTCAACACCTCTTTTGCAGCCAATTTTTTGGCTGTCTTTTTATCAGCAGCTACTGATGTATGCTTATATTTATTTCCTCTAGCTTCAACCTCTAATGTGACCGAAGCAACCCCCTCTCTGTAAGACACCAGTCTTTTCAAGGTATAATGCTCTACCTGACATAGCTCTGTTAGCTCTCTTACTGGGTGAAGCTTCAGTGTCTCTGGTGTTACGAGAGGCTCCAAAAGTGGTATGATACTCTTGAATACTCTCTCTTTGTCGTACCCTGAATCAACAAGGATTGCTCCAGCTAAGGATTCAATAATATCTGCAAGCACCTGTTGTTTGAATAGGAATCACCAGTTTCAACATAAATGAATTGACAGGAAGTGAAATTGTTTGACTAAATGCAATAATTAGTTGATCCAGCATATCATATCATCAACTGATCAGTTTAGTTTAGTTGATTTCAGTCATCGTATTGAATGCACTGAAATGTTTAAATAGGACTAAATGGAAAAGCAGGTATAAGATTTTGCATAGGGTGACTTGGATCTGAACTAGAAAGATACTGACTAAATCTTTCCAGTCCATCCTTGTTCGTTCTTGCAACCTTATAGGCTTATGCCAACCAACAGGCTCTTTATATGCCCAAAGCAAGCACTTTTTCCACCAAACTTTCATGTCTAAGGGGCACTTTATATAATGGTTTTGATTTCTTTGCAACCCCATTTTTGCATCATTTTTAAACAGATACATTCCAATGGGAGTACTAAATTACAAACAACAGCAAAATAGACTAAAAG
The DNA here is from genome assembly GCA_037954665.1 of Laguncularia racemosa. Taxonomy (NCBI): domain Eukaryota; kingdom Viridiplantae; phylum Streptophyta; class Magnoliopsida; order Myrtales; family Combretaceae; genus Laguncularia; species Laguncularia racemosa. The sequence continues at coordinate 5,668,564 of JBBMOL010000001.1, read as the reverse complement.
CATACTAGATTATATAAGAAAAAGGCCATCTAAATAGACAGAGGCACGTAAAGGAAGGATGGACTTGTGAAACAAGCCAATCTGCTCCCTTAGGATAACTTCTGGCTTAGTAATAGCTAAAGAAATAAAGCAACAAAGAGCACAGTTATTCAACAGTGCAGCTCAAAGCAATTATCAACTAAAGATTGATAGTTGCAGATTTATACAGAAATAAGAAGAATATGGTGGGAGACTAGACTAACCTTAGGAAAGGATATTTCAGATTCCCATCCGAACATCAAATCTGAAGATAATTTGTCAAAATTAGTGATAGTTGCAGTTATAAGTTTGCTAAGAGGCGATGAACTCTGAAGGATGTGCTCATGCAATCCAGCTTTGACTGCAGATCGGGCATAACAGTCATTGTTCACAGAGGCAGACCTCAAATCCGTTAATATTCCTGGTGAAATTCCAGGATGTGTTTTGTATAAATGAATCGTAATAAGATAGTCCAAAACCGAATCACCTAGAAGTTCAAGGCGCTGCCAGAAAGGACAAAACAAAATTTGTCAACACCCAAAGAAGATGCTTGATAAAATTAATAACGACAGTGTAAAAGTACTTGGCACATATCCTGCTGAGACTTCAGATAAATATCATAATGTGTTTGAGTTGACAACAAAACACCAGTGTACTAAATATATGATACTAATGAGAGGATGATGGTTAATACAGAAGAAATGGCAGCATTGACTGAAATAACTGAATGAAATATGAGAATATAGCAAGTGGTGACCAAGACAATTTTATAGTAAACAAGCACTGCTTATCAATAGATTAAAGAAAAATCTAAAGGTATGGTAATGCAGCAAGAATCTAAGACGTTTAATAACATTTAGGATTAGCAATTTGTGTTAGCAGGTATTGTTCACATCTCTATTTCATACTGAATTTGGGTTAGTACCAAAAGTAATTGAAATTGAATTGGAATCACAAAAAATTAAATTATCACTTAATCATGTTTGTTCATGTCATAATTATGTCTCATTCATGTTTTTTCTCTGTAATTGTATTCTAAATCGTGCCATATTTATATTTGTGTTATCATGCCCTATCATCCATCGCCAGCCTAATAACATTTTCATATTATTCATTTCTCAAAAAGTAAACAATAAATGATGGCAACGTCACCTATGAGACAGTCAAAATGGTAACAGAATTCATGAAATTAACTGAGTAATTGTGCAATGACTGGGATCTCAATGGATTTGGCAACACAGAAGGAAATATTAGTTTCTTAATCAGACTTGCACATGAATGTACCTGATAAGATTCTGGAAGCATATATGACCCATGTGTCAGTGCCTCGACTAACAGGGAAGGGTCATGGAATGAGTACTTCAACAGAGATTCAATATATTTAACATCCAAATGCTCCGCGGGATTCACAGGGAAGTTCCTTCTGTATGGCGTGTTGTCAAATTCAATCTTTAAACCCAGCCAATTTATAAACAGCAAGCCAGCAATATCACCTCCCATGCTAACATATGCACCGAGAAGTGCCTCAACAACATCCGCAACTGTCTTGTTTTTCAACTTTCTCCTTTTGAAGACATACATTTTCTTTTCTCCAGGAAGCAACTCCTCGCATGAGGGCAAACTTCCAGATTTACAACCAGGAACTATCCATTTTTTGGGATCAAATTGCTCATTATGAATAAAGCCCTATACCAAAGAGGAAAAAAGATGCATTAGTGCAATCTCATTTACTAGTGATGCAAATTTTGGAATTAGCCAAAGTGTCTTCTCGCATATACCTCTTTTTTTTTTTTTTCAAATAAGAGTACAATTTTACTTTAAAAAGCTGTTATTTTTATTCTCAACCATTGAGGAATGGTAAACGTAAATACACAGGTCAAATACATTATTCAAGCCTAATTAAATGTCACCTTCTTCATTCCAAAGTATTAATATTAACTGCACAAGTTTATCCCTTCTCAATAAGTTAGCTCATAGCACCTGTCTGTGTAATTTAACTTCTATAACAGCACTGCATTCTTATGTACATTGGTCTTTTCGATCTATGATCAAGGCATACAAGATTAACCTTGTAACATTGTAGCATGCCACATACTAGCCTGAACTGAAATTGCATCAAGCTAATAGATTAGAGAAGAGTTTTAGTGCAGAGGAAGAAAGTACCGGAAGTTTGCGGGAAGATCCTAGTTGGCAAAGTTTCGCATTAGAGATTATTTCCTCCTTCTTTTCGTTAAGCTGACCTTCTTGAAGATTCTGACATGTCCTAAATAGCTGTTGAGACACAGCATACTTAAGGAAAGAATCGCCTAGAGTCTCTAAAGATTCTAGATGAAATTTTTCCTGACAATGTTTTGTAGTAATTGCTTCCAGGATCTGTGACATGAGAGTTAGTGATCAAAGGCGGCACAAAAATGAGTATGTGATAACAATTAAAAATTAAAATAGAATTTTCTTGTGGTAGGATGAGATGTATAAGGCAAAAGGGATTCCTGTAATCATTCTAAGCTGTGGATGGCAGATCACAGCACGATCTTGATTTTAGTAGTGAATATACCATTAATTTCAAAAGCAGGTCACAAAAAAGCAGAGAAGAATGTTCTTGAAACCTTGCTACTGGTAATAACAAAGTTATGCATTTGATGATCTAAATGCAATCTCTTCAGGTTTGTAGCAATAAGCAAAGCTTCAAGCCGGTGCATAATAGATGGCACAAACGAGAAGGAATATAATGTGCTTGTTGAAATTGGTGACATGACGATGGAACACAGTTCAGGAGGCAACTCGACTGTTGCATTACTAGGATCTGCAAGATCAAAATGCACATTAAAAATTAAATGAATTATAGCATACCCGCCAAAAAATGCATAATGTGTTTGTTCATTCATAAAATGCAGTTTTGTAGAATTTCCAATCATGTTTAAGAGCATAGCTAATAATTGAACCAGGTGGAAATGAATATCACTTCCCCTCCCACTATCATGTTGCAAATTCTTCAAACAGAATTATATGTCTTAAAGTAAATGAAACCTGGAGAATTACTGTAAAAACCTATTGATTCTATTGCATGGATAAATCACCCTTCAGGTGCATGTAAACTCAATTGATTAGTTCATGCACAAATCTAGCATCATAAAAACATTCACTAATGAGATATCCACATTAAATATGTGCAGCATTAAGAATTCAATGATATAGCATCATAAAAGCAGATAACGGCCATAAGTTTGCTGGTTGCTATTACTCTAGAAGCCAGCGAAAAGCCATACCAACATTCCTAGACGGCTCCATCCTCATAACATGCATTTATATCATAAAGTAAAAAGAAATTAATGGCAAATTGCACATAAACCTCCTAAATTATTGATCAGGTACGAATAAACCCTCTAAATACTCAAAGTGTGACTTCATACCCCCATAATTAGGGAGCTTATTTGCAATTATCCCCAGAATGTATAGTCTTGTCATCCAAAATTTTACTGGTTGAAGCCTACAATCAAAGATATTTGGAAATCACCCAATGTACATTAAATTTCATTTTCCCAATCTTCAAAAGCAAATTGGGAACTAAATGTTATACACCAACTAGCTTAAAGTTAAGTTTAATAATGCATTCTTACATGAGATAGTGGTGGTGTCATGTTTACTCCTACTCATTCTTTTTCCTTTTTGGATATATCTAATGCTATGAATATTTTGTATTTTACAATCCATACATGTAAGTTAATGAATCTCTGTCTAATGAAGGAGATACCAAACCTCTCTCTTTTTGTTGTTGATTCTTACGAAGACAATTTTGCACGTAGAGAATATGCCTCCCTTTCAACAACGGCTGTTGCATATAATTCAACTTAATGCCATACCTGAAATATTACTTGCATGCAACTTCAGCCAGTGTCACAATGCGTGCTACTAAAGAAGCAATTCAAACGACAAAGATACAATGTTGAGAGAAAGTACATACCGTTCATCATAGTGGTCCTTATATGTAGTGACTTTTCCATCCCTCTTCCTTAAATGCGAATGGGCATTTAAGTTATCACTAAACCCATTGATGCAGTAAATGCGAGAATTGTGAGGTGCATAGACCAAAGAATTCTCAAGCATACAAGAGCACACTGGACCATCCTTTGTCATAACATTAGAATGGGAGTCGGTGAAATAATATCCAATATGTTTGTCCACAGTGGTTGTATCTGTGAACAACACTGAGAGGACGGGACTCCAGTCTTTAAACTTTTTCCCTGTGGAATCAGGACTGGATGGTACAAGTAGATAATCCACATTACAAGTATTTCCATAATCAAAATCATTGAGTTGAGGAATCGTATGATTCAAAAGGACGTGAAGAACAGCAGCTTGAAATTTTCTGCATAGAAGCACCTGCAGAAATATAATCCTTGCGTTTCAATGTTCGAAGGACGTCATTTTCGCTCCATGTGCATATATCGAACCAGGTCTCTAGCTATCGGCTTTTAAGAATACTTAGGCATACAACTACAAGTTTTCAGAATAGAAGGCAATGTGTTCAAATTTGCAACATCACTTAGACTTTCTACTTGCATAACCATCAACAAGATATAGATAAAACAGAGCTAAAGCGCCTCTCCTTCAAGGAAAATGGGAATAAAGACTAGATTAATGAATGAAAATTATATTTCAGCAAAAGTGAAATAACTAACAGGAAATTTTCATCATCCCATATTATCTAAAGTTCCATGTTTCTTTCGAACTATATAAAGCTTTTAGCTGCGGTGCCAACATTATATTTATTACTTGATACTCACAGCTGAGATTAAAGAAACTACATTAAATGGACGACTTAATGAAACAAAAAAAGCCTAAATGACAATGAAGGATTTGACCCGGACTGCCTGCTTTAGATTAGATTAGCACCACACCCATCCCATCTAACTTGTTCTTACTCACTTAAACCATACTTAAGACGATTGGAAAATTCAATGGAAGGACCTAAACTTTTCGTTTTCAATTCAGGAGTGAGAATTTCAAAAAGAGTCAGAACACAGCATCGCGTCATCACCATATGTTAAACGAAAAGTGACGGAAGCCTTTGTTTTGACGCGGTTTTTCAAAACCCAGAACTTAGATCCTTACGAGGAAGAGACAATCCGACATACCTGATCCTGCGAAAGATGAATAGCTCCGACATATCTCAGGTTTACCGAAACAACTCCTTTGCTATCTTCTAGTTCAAAGTTTGCTCGTGCAATCTCATCCTCAAGTTTGATCCTCAAGGCAAGCACCACGTCATGAACATTTGCGTTGTACGTGAAGTGCTGCTCCAACCCAATTACATAGCAATGGTACATAGTCATGTGCCCGTCTGAAGGCGGGTGAACAAGCTCGGGAGGATAGTAGCTGGGTTGGTCATCATAAGTTTTATCACTCCCCCTCATTGTTGGTTCTGGTCTTTGGCGTATAGGGAATGATAAAGAGGAGGACGAATGAGGACTGACTGCCGATGATGTTATATAGATTGTAGTTCAAGTTTTGACCAGGAAGAGGCATATGTTTGGACTTGCTTCGGAAGTCGCTTAGAGAGTACGGTAACTACTTTACCCAGTTTGCACGCACTTGGGGATTTTGGTCATTATTGTTTTTGAAATATTTACCTAAATTAAATACCAAAAATGTGATTCTTGTAAAATTAAATTCTTAATAAATTTGCATAATATTGCGACTTACTTAGTACTTATTCTATTTTATTTGGTTTTAAATAAACTAATTAAAATTTTCTTTTTCTATACGGTGGTAGTTGAATTTTTTTTTTTCAAATCTCATTAAAATTATAATAAGATAAAGAAAAAAATAGTGAATTCATTTAAATATTGGCTTTAAATTAGAAATAAACTAAGTAAAAATAACATAATTTTTTAAATACTATATTTTCGAAACAAAATAGAAGATATATATATAATAAAAAAAAAAAAAACTTGGGATTGCGTCCTTATATTGTCCTTGCTTGAGTTAGAAAATAGACATAGAATAATTGTAGATAATTGACCGTAATGAAAAGCATGTGTCATTAAGAAACTTTCAATATATATTTATCAGAAACAATTATTCTATACTTGCTCCCACGGCAATAATAATTCCACATGCTTTGGCCGCCAAAAAAAAAAAACGCTTTTACGTATTTTTCATATAATTTTTGTAAAGAAATGCGTAATCATTTTTTATTTAATTACTTAACGAGTTGCTAATACATATTTATAGTTTGATCATTAAATATAATTAATAATTTATAGCATGACATTGCTACATAAAATATAATATATTTTTTTTAAATGAGGAAAACATAAAGAATATAAGTGTGAATGGAAGCAGAGATACTAAGGAAATGATCTTTTTTATGTACTATCCACTTTCTTTTTAAGGACTTGTCATGTGTTGTACATGTTAGTTCAAAGCGGGAATCGTGTAATGACATTATTATAATCACATTAAAATGTGATGATGTTACATGCAACATGACATGTGGACACTAATTTAGCCTTGTCTAAATTAAAAAAAAAAATTGCCAAAATAATTCCAAATCGAACTCGTAAATTAAAAAAAAAAAGGAAAATAAAAGAATGAAACCGATTTATCCAAAATCTTTTTAAAAAGAAAAAAAAAAGGTAAGCAATGTAATATGTAAAAATGAAAGTTAAAAACCAATTTTGCAAACCCTTAATTCTCAAAATCTAAAATCCTAATTCATTATATTGAAACCCTTAGTACCATAATCAAAACATATTCGAAACCCCAATTGAAGTGGTAATTACTAGGAGTAATGCATTATTTAATAAGTTTTTTAATGTATTTTAATTGTTAGTTTTGATTTGTATTTTTTTTTTTTGGTGTGTTTTGGGTTTAAATAGATCTATTGACATTTGTTTGAATTTATGGTTCACCTTTATTTGTATGAGGAGAGAGTGATTATGATGTTATATTGACCACGAAAAGCAATGTTTGGACTTGCTTTTGAAGTTGCTTAGAGAGTAAGGTGATTCTTTTTCTCGGTTCGGAGGCTATCACTGGTACTTGGGGATTTTGGGTTATCTCTATTTGGTGAAATAGATTATTAATAGGACAATGCATCTACTTTTATAAATAAAAGGAAAAAGAAAAAAAAATCCTACTTTTATAAAAGGTATTTGTAATATAGACAGCCAATTCTACCCCCCTCCCCACTCTTTTTTTTTCCTGCATTTGATATTATTTTCATAATATTTACCAAAATTAAATTTTAAAAATGTCATTCTTATAAAATCAAATACTTAACAAATTCACAAAATGTTTGAGACTTATTTAGTATTCACCCTATTTTATCTGGGTTTATATAAATTGATTAAAGTAGTTGGATTTTTTTTTTCAATTTCATTAAAAAGTATAATAAGTTAAAGAAAAAGGAGAGAGAATCCATTTAAATATTGGGCTTAAAAGGGAAATAAATTAAGTAAGGATAACATAATTTTTTAAATGCTATATCTTACATACAGAAAAGGACATACATCAATAAGACAAAAATAAGGAATTAACAAAAAAAAAAAAAAAAAACCCTTGGGATTGCTTCCTTCTGTTGTCCTTGCTTTGAGCTAAACTTGTTGCAACGCAATGATAATTCCTCATCCTTTAAAATGTTAATAAGCTTTATTAACTTATTAAGACATATTTTACGAGGGAAAAAAAAAAAAGCTTTTACATATTTTTCATATAATTTTTATAAAGAAATGCGTAATCATTTTTTATTTAATTACCTAATGAGTTTTTCCAAACATGTCACTAATACATATTTATAGTATTGATCATTAAATACAATTAATAATTTATAGCATGACATTGCTCCATACATTTTAATTTCTTTTTAGATAAGAAAAACATAAAGAATATGAATTTGAATGGAAGCAGAGATATTAAGGGAACGATCCTTTTTACTCCTCCTTCTGATGTACCATCCACTTTTTTTCAAGGACTTATAATGTGTTGTACATGTTAGGTAGCATAAGACTCCTATCAACTATATAAGGACTTAAATTGTCCCTCCTTTTATTATTAAAAGAAAAAAAAAAAAAGGGAAAGAAAGGCTTCTGCCTATTCTCAATGCATATATTATATTATCTTATTGTCACAATTGATATATTTTTATCTTGCCATGAAAAATAAATTCATTTATTAGCCAAAACGTGGTACATAGGACTTAAGGGATCTACTAGGGAATAAACCTTTGCCTGTAGAAAGGCTTTAAAAGAGTTGAAATAAAAATGGGCTTCCAAATTGCAAATCAACTTTTATTTACTACTGCTAATTCTAAATTGAGATATTATAATGTGACCATTGTTTATAGAAAAAAGCTCTCCTTTCTCTAGGAGTACAAGATTCATGTTTCAAGACTGTTAAAAGAATGATGTATTGAACTTGGTAAACTTAAGTTTGATTGGTTATGGAGCTACCTACTCCAATTTTGCATTGGCTAAATAAATACCATGTCTGTTCATATTATACATATTATGAACATATTTGCTGTTTAATGATATTACTAATTACCAAAAAAAGATTAAACACGGAATTGAAGTTGGAGGACTTAAATTCCAATCCATGGCACAATCTTCTATCTAGCTGTAACCCAAATCTGCATCCAACCTATGCATAAGACTAGACATATATATTATATATTCTAGGTCATATTTGCTTCACAAATATGTTTTCAAATTTTTTTGATAAATATTATGTAAAAAAATTCAAAAGGTTGTCATTAATAGTAGTTTTTAACTTTTGCACTATGTTTGGATTCAAGAAAAGAAAGGAAAAAGAAGGAATTTGAAGGAAAAAACTTTACTTTAACCCTTCTCCAGTAATGAGAGAAAAGAGGGACATAATGGATTTAGGGAGAAAACATTTCTCTTAGGCCCGTAAAAAGAATTCTCTCCAATTTAGAGAGAATTAGGAGTGAATTATAATAAAATTATAAATTTATCTTTGAATAAAAATACATTTTTAAAATATAGAAACTTTTATACCATTCTAATAATATAAAATATTATATTATAATTTTCTTTGCACTTTATTTTCCTTCTTTATTCAAATGAGGAAATTTATCATTTTTTTTCCTTCTTAATTCTTTACCTCCACTTTCCTCCCTTTATAATTCCTCTCCTCTTCCCAAACATAACATAAGTGATGGCAAAAGATAAAGATGACAATAATAATTTGTGATGATGGCTAACATTAAGTAATGGTAGAAGACAATAATGACAATCAATGGCTAGTATGGACAACTGTCATGTTTTTGTTGCACTATCACTAATCACAACTTTTGAGATTGCATTAATAAAATTGGACAAATTTAAAGTTTTAAATATAATAGGTGTACATAAAAAGAATTGGAACACATATTTTGCAAAATGTGATTAGAATAGAAGAAATGAAAAGGAAGGAAAGTTTTCCTTGAGAGCTAAAAAAGATTTTCTCTCCATGTTTGTACAAGATAAGAAGGAAATTTAATTAAAAGGTAAATTACATTAACTATCCTTGTAAACTTTGTTAATTACATTAGCACTCCTCTTTTTCGAAATACATCAAATATACCCTTACTTTTGCCTACATTAATGCTAGCATGGTAGAAATGTTAATGTGCTAGTGCTACATTAGCATTCATAATTTTATTTAAATATTATAATTATATATATTAATTAACTAAAATAATAAAAGGGGGGAAATTTATATAGGAATAGATCAACATTTAAAATCAAGTTCAAATAGATGATTAAACTTTCAAATGATTAAAATACAGATTACTATACAGATTACTGTTTTAGTAAAGAGAAGGGATTGTGTAATGGAACTATTATAATCTCGTTAAAATGTGATGACATGGCCCATCATGTGATATGTGGACTTTGACTTTGCTTTGTCTGAATTACAAAAATTGCTAGAATAATTCCAAACTAACTTGTAAATCAGGAAAAAAAAAAAAAAGAAGACAAAGAGAAAATAAAAAGCTAACCAAAATAATATGTAAAAGTGAAAGTATAACATGAAAACCATTTTCACACAAACCCTTAATTCTCTAAATTGAAACCACAATACCCTAATCAAAACATATTCAAAACCCCAATTGAAGTGACAATCACTAATAGTATTGCATTATTTGGTTAGTTTTCAATTGTATTTTTATTATTGGTTTTGTTTTGTACTTCTTTTCTATGTTTTTTGTGTTGAACATTAATTATGGTTAGAAGGACTATGATACGAACTCCGTCAACCTATGTTGAAACCTGAAATCAATTTGAAATCTAATAGCCAACGATCGATCACGAACAAAGGGAAATCGAGACCCATTGCTTATAGAGAAGCAAAAACCTTGGTATGATGTTTATGCCACAACCAGGATGGAATACCGATTGATAAGTAATGTTATGAACGCCATGGAACAATTCCGATAAGTTCAAAATTCTTCAAGAATAGAAGAAAAAGTATTATAATTTCAATTAGCCAAAAAGTGCTTTACAACAGAGTTTTAGAGACTATTTATATTCTCCACGCAAAACAAAACAAAAGGTATAAAACCCTACTTGAACCGGCCCACTTTTCTCTAAGCCGGCACTTAAAGTCGGCGGCTTATATGCGCCTTGAACCGACGTATGAAGTAAGTCGACCACTTAAGCTGGCGACTTACTTTGTCGGCCTACAAGGCAATTTCATGCTGGCTAACTAGGCCGGTAGCCTTTCTCCTCCACGCTAGTAACTTTCCTTCCTCTACGTCGACAGCTTTGATTCTTCAATAAACGACTTCAAATCGTCTTCGTTCTGGGACGTCTTGGATTCCAATGACTTGAATTATTCTTAGTTCATTTTTAGATTGACGCAAGCATTGCTCCTCATCTTGAATTTCTTTGATTAGCCCATTGAGTGCGTCTTTAAATTGTTTAGCTCTAAGTCGAGTCATAGGTCTAATTGGCATCTCAAGAGGATCCGCTATCCATTTCCTAACTCGATTGTCATCATTTCCCTCCTCTTGAAAAGGATTTATCCTCAAATCATCATCTGCATCAAAAGGACACAAATCAGTAATATTAAAAGTAGCATTGATAGGATACTAACCTGGTAAATCAAGTTTGTAAGCATTGTTATTAATTCGCTCAATGACTTGAAAAGGACCATCGCCCCTAGGAAGTAACTTGGATCGCCTTTGTGCTAGGAATTGCTCTTTACACATGTGCAACCAACCCCAATCTCCGGGTTCCAAGATTATTTGTCGACGCCCTTTGTTAGCTTATTTTGCATATTGTTCTGTTTTCCGCTTAATGTTGAGTTTGGCCTTCTCGTGAATCTACTTAACAATTCAGCTTTCTTTTTGCCATCTAAATGAACATGTTCAAAAACAAGTAAAGGAGTTAAGTCTAATGGAGTCAAAGGATTAAATCCATATACTCACAAGGTGAAAATTTAGTGGCAGAATGTATAGTACGATTATAAGCAAATTCAACATGTGGCAAACAATCTTCCCATGTTTTAATGTTCTTTTGAATGATAACCTTTAGTAAAGTAGATAAAGTTCTATTAACTACTTCAGTTTGCCCATCAGCCTGTAGATGACAAGTAGTAGAAAACAATAATTTAGTTCCTAACTTACGCCATAAGGCTTTCCAAAAGTAACTCAAGAACTTAGCATCCTTATCAGATACAATTATTCTAGGCATACCATGCAATCGAACAATTTCTTTACGAAACAAATCTGCAACATGTGTAGCATTATCTATTTTGTTACATGGAATGAAATGTGCCATTTTCGAAAATCTATCCACAACAACAAAAATAGAATCTCTTCCAAGTCTAGTCTTGGGTAAGCCTAATACAAAATCCATAGAAATATCAATCCAAGGCTCACTAGGAATAGTGAGGGGCTGGTACAAGCTATGAGGTTGCACTTGAGATTTAGCTTGTTTGCAAGTGATACATCTTTCACAAGTTCGCTCAACATCTCATTTCATGCGTGGCCAATAAAAATGTTCTTGTAAAACCCCTAAGGTCTTAGCCACTCTAAAGTGTCCCATCATACCCCCACCATGAGACTCTTTTACTAACAACTCCCTAAGGGAATAGTTTGGAATACAAACCTTGTTTTCTCTAAACAAAAACCCTTCATGCCTAAAGAATTTTCCTCTAACTCCATTTTCACAACAGGTAAAGTCATCACTAAAATCTTAGTCAAGAGGGTACAACTATTTAACATGTTTAAAACCAAGCAATTTAGCATTAAGAGTGGAGATTAGTAAGTACCTTCTTGAGAGTGCATCCGCAACAATGTTTTTCTTATCTTGTTTGTACTGGATGACGTACGGAAAGGTCTCAATAAACTCTGCCCACCTTGCATGTCTCCTATTCAGTTTGTGTTGACTCTTCAAGTGCTTTAAGGATTCATGGTCAGTGTGAATCAAAAACTCCTTAGGCTAGAGATAGTGTTGCCAAGTTTCCAACGCCCTCACCAATGCATATAACTCCTTATCATATGTCGAGTACCTCAATGCGACTCCATTTAGCTTTTCGCTAAAATATGAGATTAGTCTTCCCTCTTACATAAGAACAGCTCCATTACCTAAACCAAAAGTATCACATTCAATTTCAAATATTTTAGAAAAAATAGGTAAAGTAAGCAAAGAAACATGGGTCAGTTTATCTTTAATTAATCGAAAAGCCTTTTCTTATTCTACTTTCCACTTAAATCCAACATTCTTCTTGATGACTTCAGTGATTGGTGCCGCGATGCTACTAAAGTCCCTCACAAATCATCTATAAAAACTCACACGCCCATGGAAACTACGAACTTGGCTCAAATTAGTTGGGCTTGTCTATTCTTGTATAACTCGAATTTTCTCCTCATCAACCTGGATACCTTGTGAACTAACAACAAAACCAAGGAAAACAAGTCTATCTGTACAAAAAGTGCACTTCTTAAGATTATCAAATAGCTTTTCCCGTCGCAGCACTTCTAAAACAGAATTCAAATGAAATAAATGATCATTTAAATTCTTAGTATAGATAAGGATATCTTCAAAATAGACCACTACAAATTTTCCAATAAAAGCTCTCAAAATATGGTTCATTAAGCTCATGAAAGTGCTTGGTGCATTAGTTAACCCAAAGAGCATAACCAACCATTCATATAAACCATATTTTGTTTTAAATGTAGTCTTCCACTCGTCTCCTTCATTCATTCTAATTTGATGGTACCCACTTTTCAAATCAATTTTAGAGAAAATACAGGAACCATGTAATTCATCTAACATGTTGTTTAATCGAGGAAGAGGATGATAATACTTTACCGTTATGTTGATGATCGCTCGACAATCGACATTCATCCTCTAAGACCCATCTTTCTTAGGGACTAAAATCACAGGAACTGCACCTGGGCTCATGCTTTCTCTCACATATCCCTTATCCATTAGCTCACTAACCTATTTTTGAAGTTCTTTTGTTTCCTTAGGATTACTCCTATAAGCGGGTCAAGTTATAATGGTCGCACCGGTACAAAATCGATCTGATGTTCAATTCCTCGGATAGGAGGTAATCCTTTTGAGATTTCATCTAGAAAAACATCTCCAAATTCCTGCAACAGAGAAACAACAGAACTTAGCAAAGAAGTGTTAAGTTAGTCAGAGCTAAAAAGTACTTCTTTGTATAAGAGTACTATCATAGGTCTGTTTGTTCCTAAGAACAAAGCCTTCTTAACATCACTAGCCCTCACATAAAAATTTTCTTTTCTCTCTGTTTCTCTCTCACTATTCAATTCTCGCCCATTCTTTTCTTTTTTTCTCTTTTCTTAGATTCTCTCTCTTTTTCTCTAATAGTAGCACTCACTCTTTTATTTTCACCAGCTCTTTTTTACTCACTCTCTCTCTGTAATCTCACTTGATCCTCATATACTTCATTGGGAGTCAGAGGACAAAGAGTAACAAGCCTTTGATAGTGTACAAAAGAGTATTTATTGGTGAATCCATCATGTTTCACCTATTTGTCAAACTGCCTTAGCCTACCTAGCAATAAATGTGTAGCTTGCATAGGAACTACGTCACAAAGAACTTCATCTCCATACTTTCCTATGCTAAAAGAAACTAACACATGTTTTGTAACCTTCACTTCACCACTATTGTTTAACCACTATAGTTTATAAGGGCAAGGATGCTTAATTGTGGGAAGCCCCAATTTCTCAACCATGGTCGTGCTAGCAACATTGGTACAACTCCCACCATCTACAATCACACCTTATCTTTAACAAGACACCTAGTATGAAATATGTTCTCCCATTGCACATTCTTCTCTTCCTTTGTCTACACACTCAAAGCCCTCCTGGCTACTAACATCTCCCCCTGAACAACATATTCTTCCCCCTCATCAACATCCTTTAGTGATGGCATGGATTCATGTTCTGACTCACTATCTATCTCAATTTCTCCATCATCTTGCATCACCATAATTCTCTTATTCGTGCATTAACTCGCTATATGTCCCTAGCCCTAGCATTTAAAACATTTAATATCACAATTCCTATTAAGAAAAGAATCAAGTTTACCTTTATTCTTATGAGATAACATTTCTGCTTTTTGTTTTAGCATTAGTTTAGAATGGAACTGCTTCTCCTCCTTCTTCCCTGCACTAGTCCTCTAGTTGGAAGAACTCGATGCCGCATGTGTGGAACTACTACCTTTCCACTTGAGTTGCTTCTCTAGCCATAATAGTTTCCCGGTCCTCCTCAGCATTTGCCCCGATCATAGCAACCTCCATCTCCTTATGATATTCCTCCACACTCCTATTCCCCTGTCTCAGATGTTGTAGTTTATTATACAAATCCCTGTAGTAATAAGTGGGAATAAATCGCTTCCTCATCAACCTCTTCATCCCTTCCCAAGTCTCTATTGGTGGCTCTCTATTCCTCCTCTTACTTGATAACAATTGGTCTTGCCAAATTATAACATAGTCAGAAAATTCTATGGCAACCAATTTCACCTTCTTAACTTCAGTATAGTTATGACAATCAAAAACCAATTCCATCTTTTTCTCTCACTCAAGATAGACATCAGGATCATTTTTCCCTTGGCAGGAAGGAATTTTCATTTTGATATTTCTTAGATTGCTATCTTCTTCTTTCCTAACTCCTCTACTTCTCCCTATATTCCTCCTATAACCTATGAAAGATTCCTGGTTAGATTCAGCTACAAACCCTTCTCTACCCCACTCATCTTCCTCCATGCACACTACCCTTCTAGGCATTTTATCCCTCCTACGTCCAGTAGAAGCAATCCAAGAGTGCTTAAAATTCTGCTCCATTTGCTCGTGAAATTAATCCATCTCTGCTCTAAACATCCTCCTCATCTTAGCAGTCAAAGTCTCCATGATCAATTTCGTGTCGATACCACCCATCACATTATCAGGAGAATTTCTATTATACATGTTTTTCTACAATAAAAACAAAGATGATAATAGAAAATACAGATCCTCACTAAATCACTCCCTCACGTGTTTTTCTACTCAATCACTGAATGTCTCTCTAATCACTTGTGTTTTATTTCTCACAAGATTCAATTGCCTTTTGCGCACTCTAATGTTCTCACCACTCTTGCCTTTTACCACTCACAATCTCTTCCTCGGTTATTTTAGAATTAAACAACAAATCAGAAGTCATTCTGTAGATTTCAATAGATTCCTTTGTTGTTGGAATAAAAAATTCAACAAGTCACAACAGTTTCCCCAACACTTCAATCAACACAATTATAGCCTTCAACACAACTATTGCCAAAAATCCTAAATTTTTTTTATACGAATTTTCTTCTCTTTTTTTTTACTATTCAACAAGAAATTAAACGTGAATCAATTGAATGCATATAGTGATTGCTATAACAAGTCTAATAAGATCAACAAATACACAAAGATTCAAACTTTTTTTTTGTACGAATTTTAAAACCTAGATGTAAAAAGAACACAAATTGGATTCAAATAAGCAATTCCTAACCAACTTGATTGCTCTGATACCAAATGATACGAACTCCGTCAACCTGTGCTGAAACCCGAGATCAATTTGAAATCAAACAGCCAATGATCGATCACGAACAAAGGGAAACCACAACTCGTTGTTTATAGAGAAGCAAGAACCTTAGTATAATGTTTACACTACAGTCGGGATGGAATACCGATTGATAAGTAATGTTATGAACACCACGGAACAATTCCGATAAGTTCAAAATTCTTTAAGAATAGAAGAAAGGTATTGTAATTTCAATTAGCTAAAAAGTGCTTTACAATAGAGTTCTAGAGAATATTTATATTCTCCATGCAAAACAAAACAAAAGGTATAAAACCCTACTTAAACCGGCTTACTTTTCTCCTAAGCTGGCACTTAAAGCCAATGGCTTATATACGCCTTGAACCGGTGTATGAAGTAAGCCGGCCACTTAGGCCGGTGGCTTACTTTGCCAGCCTACAAGGCAATTTCACGCCGGCCATTTAAGCCAATAGCCTTTCTCCTCCACAATGGCAGCTTTGATTCTTCAACAAATGTCTTCAAATCGTCTTCATTCTAGGACATCTTGGACTCTAATGACTTAGATTATTCTTGGTTCATTCTTAGATTAACACAAGCATTGCTCCTCATCTTGAATTTCTTTGATTAGCCTATTGAGTGCGTCCTTAAATCGTTTAGCTCTAAGTCGAGTCATAGGTCCAACTGGCATCTCAAGAGGATCCGCTATCCATTTCCTAGCTCGATTATCATCAGACTAAACCTAATCAATTGTGTTGAGAAATAGTGATGAAAGGAAATGGAAGAGATGCCCAATTATACCTTCGTTAGGGTTAGAGGGGTATGCATATGAAGACTTAGTTAAGTCTTATGCATATACATTAAAATAACTCAACTTCCACTCTATTTAAGTCAATCACCCTTATTTCTACTACCAAACCAGCATTAAGGTTTAATCTTTTACTTTCTCTCTCACTTTTGAATCAACTTAAATTATGCGATGATGTATAAATAGACCTTTCTTTTTTAGGTAAATAGATCTATTGACATTTCTTTGAATTTGTTATTGACTTTTATTTGTATGTATGATTGGCTTCTATGTATATCTTTAAATTTTCTTATTGATGTTCAACTTTGTGATTCCTAAATTTGTTTAAAATTTGATCAATTTGAACCTTCTTTTGCAAAGCCTAAAATCATAGTGTACTAGAGTGATTCACAAAATTATTGTAGTTATAGTCTTGTAGAATGATCATTAGATATAAAAACAATAGTTGAGAGCTCATAAGTTGATTTAGTGATATATGATTCTTAATATGTGATTATGAGCATATAATTCTCTTGGCCTTATTTTTATCTTACTTTTGATAAAACCTACTGTATTATAGAAGATTATGTTATTATGACAATATTAGATTAGAAAAAAAAATTAAGGCAAAGTGGATTTATAGAGGGAAAATATATTCTTGGCTTATTAGTTTTTGTGTTTATTTATGATTTTTTTTTTTCATCATAATGATTGAAAAACATTCTATAAATTTTAGTCAGTTTTTATAGACACTTTGCTTTAGAAAGGAGAACAGGTCAAATAATGGTTATATGTGTTGAAAAACATTTTGCATATTTTGTGATAGCGTATATAGCTATCATAAGTCATATATACTTTATTTTTATGAAAATGAATTTTATTATTATGAAATTAATAAAAACTATACCTATTTATGTTTTTGCAGGTATAACATGGCAAAGAATGGGGTTTCTATCATAATGAACTATGGAGGGACTTCTTAAGTAAGACACCTTGGTAACTTAATCTAGAAGCTCCTCTAGCTAGCTTCTTTAGTGGGTCATTTTAATAAGCTTTACCTAGAAGTTTCCAAGTCAGCTTAATAAGTAAGATGTTTATCCTAAAAGGTTTAAGTTATTATAGAAACTTCGTTTGGAAGTTTCCTAAATTGACCTCTAAAGAAAGACCACTTAAAAGCTTAATCGATAGGTTTCCTTAGCTAGCTTCTTAAGGAGGTTATCTTAGTAGCTTCATAAAGAGGTTTTCTAAGCAAACCTCTCATGAAAGTTACTTAATTAACTTCTCAAGAAGATATCTTAGTCAAGAAATTCCTCAGCTATCTTGTTAAATAAGTCACCTTATAAGCTTCATGACAAAAGTTTCTTAAATTTACTTTTGAAGTAAGTCATCTTAGAAATTTAGTCAAAAGGTTTTCTAAAAGGCATTGCAAAAACTTAATTAAGAAGTTACCTAACTAACTTCTTAAAGAAATTAACATCTAACTTCTTAAAGAAGAATATTAACTAACTTCTTAAGATGGTTAATGACTAATTTCTCAAACAAGGCTTTATAAACCTCTCAAGGAAGTCACATTTAGAAACTTAGTGCCAAAGCTTTTCAATTAACTTCTCAAAGAGGCTATTAACTAATTTCCAAATGAAAATTAGGAAATTTTTGGAAATCAACTTCCTCTTTCTTCTTGTAGCTAGTAACTCCCAAAAATTTTTAAATGGGATTAAATTGCTAGAAGAGTTATGATTCAAGTTTGTTGGGACTTTTGAACCCAACCTAAAAAGAGTAACAGTATTAGCTTTGACCCAAGTTTTAATAACTCTATAAGATAATTTTTATACTCTAAATGACTATATAAAATTTGCAATTCTAAAAATCTCACAACACTTAAAAGAATACTTATTAATCTATTAGTTAGGTATGAAATAATATATGCTAATTTATGAAATGTAAGACCTAAGACTAGTCACATGTAAATGGTGTGTACCATAGGTAAGATACTTTATGTTGGTTACTCATCTCTAATTGAAGAATAACCACAACTTTACTAAGAATAGCACATTAATACCATGTGCCTTAATTTTTAAATAGAAACATAAAGTCTTGTTTCTTTTTTTGGGCATTACATCTTGACTATTTCAATGTCTATGAAAGATTTTTTAACACACCAAGAATCTAAGAAATCTTATCTTAAGAAATAGATTTTAATAGATAGAAGACTTTGAGTTGACTTGAGTCAACCTAGGTTGACTTTAGTTGAGCTTGAGTTAACCAAGACTATGAGTTGAGCAAGACTTAGGAAAGACTTAGAAATATACATCTTCACATGTCTAAGTGGCATGAGCTATATATTTTAATTTTTAATCTAGTTAACTAGTTCAATTAAAAAGAAACCAAACCTTTACTCTTACTAGTATAGTTGCTTTCATGTCAATGCATTATTGTCCTTGAGATTCCCTAAATCTTAGAATCTTATTGCAAGATACAAGATAAGATGACAAGGAGGCTTTGACTTAGACTTTAGTCAATTGTAAAGCCTTATAAGTTATCTAATCTAAGTTAAAAAGTAATTGAGCTAGTTACATAGGTTAACACCTTAGTTCCAGGTGTTTTAAATGTTGTTCATACCAATAGATATTTTACCATCAAAGATTTTACGTACAAGCAAATCTAAGAATGAGGATAGGAAGTGTACTTGAGAATCTAAGTTATTGATAAAATCATTGACCAAGACTTTCCAATCTTCATATATTAGGAAAAAATGAGTCAGGTTAAGTAAACTACTTCCTCATTAGCCACTTCCATTTATTTTCACTTTCATCAAAATAATTTCCCATCCCTTTTTCTAGTGGTTCTTATGCCATTACCCACCAAGAATCAATCACTTCTTTAATTAATATAAAATGACTAAGATAAAGATAACATGGATTTTGCGCATAATAAAGGTTGCATGTAGTGTAGATAAGATATATAAGACCTTTTTATAATTAACTTCAGTTTTAGTTAAACTTCACTAATTCTAACTAAGTTTAGAGCTAACTAAATCAATATCAATAATCAATTTATCATATCTTCCACTCCTATAGCCTTTAGGAATATAAATTTTATCTAAATATGAATAAAGTCTTCATCGTATAAGGGTCTCTTGATGAGATTCTATAAAAGTACCAAAAAGAGGTCACTAAAGGCCTAAAACTTTGTAGTATCAAATATCCCCAAAAGATATCTCATTTTGATTTCATCACATGTCTTTCCATCACTTCAAAAACTAATTAATAAGATAGTAAAATAGAATGGAAATAAAAACCTTCAAGATGTCATGACTTCAAGGATGTCTAATTGGTTCATGTTTCATTTAATTTCAAACCAAATTGGAAAGTTAACTAAATCATCTTATGCATTGTTGGCCATATCTCTATAATTATTATCCTATGGGAATCAAGAAGTACAAGGCTTGTGTAACACTCCAAAACCTGGGGTGAATATAGCCTACCACATATCCTCACTAAGTAAAGACACGTAAAGGCTCAATATCTACCAAAACTCCACATTTCGTATCAAATCACCATGATATCATAAAGGAAATCTCTACATATTACGAGTGGCCTCACAAAGTCCCACTTAATGTCTACATATGAAATTAAAAATATAAAGAAAAAATTAACCACAAAGATTCAATTACAGTTTATCTCCTATAATTAATAACAGCGGAAGCATAATAAAACTTAAATATAACCGAAATTTCAAGCATAATGCAACTAAAAAAAATATCCTAATGATTACCATTCTTGTAGCTTACCTGTCACTCATCATAGTATACATATTCCATATCATCTCCCAGGTATTGATTTGTGTTCAGTAACGTCTCATTACACCCAACTATTTTACTAGAAGAACTTGCAACTGAAAAAGAGTCCTATGAAGAGTAAGCTAAAGCCTAGTATAATGTATACCAACAACTACACATGCATGGCATGCCGAAGTACAAATACAAACATGATGTAGATAGAATATTCAAGCACCAAATTGTTATCTTTCATCTCAGTCATCAAGCAACACAATTCCGAGTAACACAAAGTCCGCATACATACAACTATACTTATAATACATATATACATATATGACAATAGATATTCCCTAGTGTCCATGAGTCCATGATTTCATGAGTCTTTATAATACATATATGACAATGGATACTCTCCATTATCCATAAGTGCATGAGTCCAAACATCCTAAATTTACTCAAATCATTTCAATATATAACTCCACTAAGGACAATGTCACATACCAATCATCGAGATGCCACCCCGCGATCATTGATATTTTCGATTCCTCGAGCCTAGCACCCCACAATCATTGATATTCTCAATTCCTCGGGTCCAACCAAGCATAATCATACAATTACTCAATTCCGATAAGAATTTAAATTAGTTTACATTTCTAGCCTAACACGTACAATCAATAAACATAGTATACACGTACTTGATAAATAATGAATAATCTCTTCACAACTCTAACATCTCTTAAATCTCAAACCTATTCAAATCAATAAACATATACTCTTAGAGATCCTATAACAACTACTTTAATATACTTGTACGTATCTTAATAGGTTAGGAGAAGTTGAAAATCAAAATTATGTAGAAAACTTGTCTTTGGAAAGTCATAAGTTTAACATGGCCAAGTATACGAGTGTGTTCTTGTTCATATACTAAGTATGCTATCAAAGTGGAGGGATATGAGTAGGTATACGGTTGTGTTTCTTGCCCATGTACCATACTGTTCAATTTTTAATTTCTTGCACAGGCGTGTAAAACTCTAAATGGCCATGTGCTTCAAGTACATGAGTACAACACGGCTGTGTTGTGGTCATGTAATTATAGAATTTCACCAATTTTGTGAAAACTACAATTTTCTTCAAACTTTCAAATCTTCTAATCACGATTATCTTCAAATCCTTTCTACCTTGAAAGATTTTGTAATCCTATACTTAATTTACAACAATAGTACTTTTAATTTTGCTCTAATCACAATAGATTTAGAACACTTACTCAAATCATCGTCCTACAAATGATCTCCCAAATTTCTATTATTATGAAAGTCAAATTATTCTAACACGGTTTGAATTGTCCCAACAATAAAAGTTTTATCGTGCCTCTTTTCTCACACCAATTGTTCGTGCGTAATTTCATTGGATTGCCTAGTATGGTAGTCTCCTTCTTCTCCTAGGATCTTTCCTTACTCTAGGTATATTGTAGTGTACAATGGGGGGGAAAGCTTAGAATGACATGTGGTAGTCTATTTATATTTTTCCCATCAAATGACCATATTGGCCTTATTACTAAACCCTTTTTACTTCCATTTGCCTCAATCTTATTATTTTAAATTTTTTTATTTTTCTCAAGTTTAAAACTATTATTTAATTTATTTCATTTTATTTATTTCCAATTATTAGAGCTTGCATCATAGGATTATAAGATTCTTCTAAAAGGTAAATATATGGTCTAAAGATAATTAATGTGACTTATGAAATAAGAAGAAGTTTCCTACAAGAAAACAAAACCTATCCCTTTAAAAGAGATGTTGTTGCACACTTTACCAATAATTCCATTTCCATTTCAAGTAACATTCTTCCATCACTTCCATGATATCTCTTCCCCTTAAATCTTCAAAGACTTCTACCAAAGGAAGTAGAAGACTTGATCAAATGCATTTAATAAAGCTTTTAAAATAACACTAGGTTTCTTACAAGAAACCACTTCCTCCTTTTATAAATAGACTTACCATCCACTCCACCCATTATTTCCATTTCTATTTCAAGTAATGAAATTGGATCTTTGTAAAGGGGATCACGGAATTGGAAAGGGGATCATGGAATTGGATCTTGTTGTTTTGTGTGTTAATCACATGGGACTTTAAGTGTATTTAGTGTTGCAATTGAGGATTCATCTTTGTAATATTGTTCCCTTGAAAACTATAACATTCGGCTCATCTTACATCATAAGGGATCACGCAATTTTGTTGTCCTTTGAACCGATTTTGATCTTGTCATTTTGGAGTTGTTGAATTGGTTTTATTTGCATGTGCTTAAACTCCCTTCTAGGCACATCATCCTTTGGTATCAAAGCATCATCATACATGGAATTAAGATTGATCACACCATTATTTAAGAATTGGTTCATAAATAGTGAGGACTTGTGCCATTTGATTACTAGTTTAATTGACATTGTTCAATTGTCTTTCAAATTGGTTTTGTATGTGCTTAATCTTGGTTTTAGGCTTATCACTACAAGACAAACTGAACATGCATCACAATCAAATATGTAAGTGTGAAAATTTAAATGGCTAAAGTAAGCATACTAATAAAAGATCTCGATATTATATAAGAATGCCAGCAGATAAATCCATGCTATACACCTAGGACAATTCCTTATGCCTTATCTTAAGGACCTTTTACAATTCCATAAAAATCAGGACCTATTCTTAAAATTTGACACATCTATAGACATTCCTTAATGATTGGACCTATTATGAAGATTGAAAGGACAAGATCCAAGTTGAATCTATGTTAGGACCTTATGGACAATTTAGACTTGATTCGAACTTAACAAATTATGGACTCTTATGAACATATCTAAAAAGAATAAAAGATAACCTTTAAAGTAATCTTTAACTTATGAACATTCAAGAATTATAAGTAAATGAGGCTAGCTTGGGAACATCTGGAGGGATTCTAAAATTTAGTATAATATGGTATATTTCTTTTTATTATATATTATTAATTATCTCTAGTGATTTTAATCCATCTCTTGAGTACTCAAAGGATTACTATGATTCTTAGTGAAGATGGCCTAGTTAGTATCTTCAATGATTATCACTAATTTATGACACTTTAAGTTTATATATTAGATGGATTAGTGTGTATGTAGTTGGGGTGGGGTTAAGATATCATAAATTATCAAAATTATATCTGGATGTTACATTGAGTAGTTAGTAGCTTGCTGAGTGTCTATTGTGATTGGTTGGTCACTTAAGAATATAAAGTAAGAATATTGAAGCCTAGTTTAAAATAAGTCATGCATTTCTTGATTTGCATTATAATTTATTACCATCATTGTTACACAATAAATGAAATGGATGACCTTTGTTGAGGTTCTACTTTATCATCTATAAATAAAGAGATTTGAGGACTACCATGCCTTTAATATAGTCGGAGTTTATTTTATTGTTTGTACCTTGCATATGTCTAAATGTGCAGTAGCTTGAGAGATCACTTCATTTTGTTCTCCTAAGGTATAATAGCTAAGAGATCCTTCTCTTGTGGCATCATATATCTAGCCAAGAGTTTTATCTCTTACGGCATTTAATTAGCTAAAGATGACATGCAAAGTAAACCATACAATACTTTGGATAGCCCAAACACTAATGGAGCTACTAAATCCTCAATCCAAAGTCATTTTAGGTTTTTTCGAGGGAAGGGGTAGAGGTGGGGACAACATATGCCCTAAACTTCACATTTGTTACCGAAAGGCCACCCTTGATTATCGTATTTCATATGATTGTTTCATGCATTGCATATATTTGATAACTTGCTTGATTTGCTTAAAAAATGATATGAGTTGATATCTCACTAAGTTGAATGTAGCTTACACCCTATAGTCTTTCTTAGAAGTTATATCAAAGTTGGGAATAGGTTAGGATCAAAGTAATGAGTGTCATAAACTCAAATTTTAAAAATTGGTGCAAAATCTTGCATTCCCTTATTTTTAAAATCACTACTCCTTTTAAACCTTGTTTCAACCATTGTTCTTTAAAAGTCTTGACTACCCAATTTTACAATTTTATGAGGGGATGCCGATTCTTTGCAATTCTGTAAACTATGGAACATCAGTTTTCATAAGATGTTTACTTTATAATCAATTATATATATCATCATTAAATATGAGAAAATATTATATAAATAGAATCTTGCAAATTCTAACTTGCAAAATAGTTTTCATATTGTAGATGCATACGTAATATGATGAATTTAGAAGCTTTCTACTAAGCCCCCTATAGGGCCATTACATCCCTACTTTGATGCATCCACAAGATTACCCGTCTATTCTATATCTATGGTTTTGTGATGTCCAACAATTCAGGAATATTGTGGTTTGATACTCTATTTTAGATCGACAAGAAGTGTGGTTCCAGAAAAACAACCCTAGATTTATTAGAGCTAAGTATAAAGATAGTGGCTATCATTGGAATATCACAGCCTCCATCAACAAAAAAATAGGATAGCTATAGGTAAAGGTGTATGAAGAGTAGCATAAGTGCTAACAAGTGTGTAAAGACAAGAGGGTTACATCCAAGTGGTTAGCTGAAGAGTTTAAGGAAATAATTCATCATACCCTTAATTACTACAAGCATAAATAGTTCGCTACATATTATACTTAAGTAAGATCCACTAAGGCTCTCCAACACTTTAATGAGTTTGTATACCAATTTTTAATTTATGAAATTGTGATTACTTCAATTTAAAAAGATTTAATTGAATTTCAAAGTGAAAGGGTAAACGGACAAAATTGATCATATGTACTATAAAGTCAACCTCATAATGACTAATCAGATGGGGTAAAAGCCTAAAATAAGTCTAAATTCCATATAAAAATAACAAAGTCCATAACTATATGAAAGTCTATAAATTTATGATAAAGTCTAATCTAGTCCCTCATGGAGAGCAATGAAATCCGAATAATTTGCGTGAACCCTAATGGAGAGCAATGAAATCCAAATGCTCTAATTTGCAAAGTAACAATTCCACAAGGATAAAATCCTTCAAACAACACTAAATACAAATGAGCGCCACATAAATTACACACAAAACATCAAGAACTAATTCAAAGATCCACTTTTCCAACAAAGTGATCCTCGATTCAAATGAAGTTAAATTGAAGGTTAAAGCTTAAGGGCTAAAACCAATCAATCGTAACAACATGAAATTGATTACAAATGTAATCTAATTTGGTCAATAAAAAATCCAATTCAACCCTAGATACAACTCACTAGTGATGAAAAGGAAATTACAACAAGGAAAATTTGATATTACTCACAAATTAGCCTTGAAGCCACTCACCACAACCTCAAATTGGGATTTGAAATTGATAAGAGTAATTTGTGGAATTAGGCAACCCTAACCCTTAACACGTGAAGTGTGTCTATTCTGAAAATTTTGCAAAAATCCCTCAAAACTCTACTTAAGCAAGTATTTATACTTGCTCCCTTTAGGGTTAAAAAGTCCACAAAATTACAACTATGCCACTTTTAGGATGGCCGATCCTAAAACTCAATTACAACCAAATAAAAGTGTCCCAAAAGCTTACACATAAATTATCCAAGTAAATGACAAATATATAAAAATTATTCTTCAAGATGCCAGGTCTTCAAAGTCATTAGATATGTGTCCTGATGAGGTTTCCGACTCACTCTAAAGTGTAGCTAATTTGGCACTCTGTAGGACTGATAAATGTACATGTTAGAATGCACAACAATTATATGATGAGAATGAAGAAATTAAGTTAGTTTCCTCATAATTAGGTTACTTATGAAGGATTCTCAAAACCAAGTTTTGTAAGCCCTTAGCTTAGGCTCTGGTGATAAGTCCTATGGGAATCTGATTCCTATCGTCTCCTCGGGCCTTAGGAAGATTTGCCCTCAAATCTGATAGGTCTTCATGCATGTCGTCTGGCAAATATGGTGACAGATCTGCAACATTAAAGGTTGCTGATACACCATACTCTCCCGGTAACTCTATCTAGTAGCCATTGTTGTTGATGCGCTTAAGAACCCTGAATGGTCCGTCTGATCTAGGAGATAACTTTTGTGACTTCTTATGTGAAAACCTATCCCTGCTAAGATTAATCCAGACTAAGTCACCTGGATTATAAATGTGATTTTTCCTATTTCTATTTCCCTGAATTTTCTGCTATTCCTAGGTCTTCTGAAGGTGTTCAATTGTTTTGTCATGAATTTACTGGATCTACCTAGCATATTCCACTCCACTAAGACTCTCTTCCTTTGTTGCTGGTCCTGTGATAAAATCCAATGGAATAGTAGGATTATAGCCATACACAACTTCAAAGGGAGACTTACGTTGAACTGTGAGTAGATCTATTGTAAGCGAACTCAACAATAAGAAGACATAAGTCCCAATCAATAAGATTCTTACCAACCGTTGCTCTAAGTAAGTTGCCAAGTGTACGGTTGATAACCTCTATCTAGCTGTCAGTCTGTGGATGGCAGGAGGTACTATACATAAGCTTAATACCCAGTCTTCTCCGTAACGTCTTCCAAAAGAAACTAAGAAATTTAATGTCTCTGTCTGACACTATGTTGTGTGGAACTCCATGCAATTTGACAATTTCCTGCACAAAAACGTTAGCAATAAAAGGGCATCATCTTTTTGTGACAAGGCACAAAATGAGACATTTTGCTGAATCTATCAACAACCACCATGATGGAATCCTTTCCTCTTTGTGTCCTAGGCAACCCCAACACAAAATCCATACTGATATCAGTCCAGGGTTTGATAGGTATAAGTAAAGGCATGTATTCACCTTATATGCCTTTCTTTCCTTTAACTCTATTGCAAACATCACATCTTTCTAACACGCTATGGACATCCTTTATCATACCCTTCCAATAGAAATTCTCTCTCAATATAGCTAAGGTTCTCTTCTCACCAAAGTGTCTAAACAATCTGTCTGCATGTGCTTCTCTCACTAATAGTTCCCTTACAGATCCAAAAGGTTACATAACTTCCCAGATTTATATAAAAACCCCTCAATCATGCAATAACCCTCATACATCTTGCCCCTAGAACATTTTTCCATAACAACTCCGAATTCATCATCATGCACATACTGTTGCTTTAACAATTCAAAACCCAGTAGTTTTGACTGAAGAGAAGTGATAAGTACATACCTGTGTCACAAAGTGTCAGCAACAATATTCTAATTACCCTTCTTGTACTTTATCACATAAGCAAAACCCTCTAAAAACTCCACCCACTTGGCTTGTCGCTTAGGCAGATTCTACTGACCCCTGAAATGCTTCAGTGACTCATGATCTATATAGATAATAAATTCTCTCGGGAGAAGATAATGCTGCCACGTCATTAGAGCCCTCACTAAGGAATAAAATTCCTTATCATAAATAGAATAGTTCAAAGTTGCACCACTCAACTTTTCACTAAAATATGCTATGGGTCTATTTTCCTGCATTAATATGACACCAATCCCTATCTTAGAAGCATCACATTCTAGCTCAAAAACTTTGTCAAAGTCAGGTAAAGCCAATAATGGAGCACAAGTGAGTTTTTCTTTTACCTCTTCAAAACTCCTCTAGGCCCTTTTACTCCAAACAAAAGGAACATTTTTCTTAGTCGGTTCTGTGAAGGGATTGACAATGCTACTGAAATTATGGACAAAGCACCTATAAAAGGATGCTAGTCCATGGAAACTCCTTACCTCAGTGACTAAGGTGGGTGTTGGCCATTCCCTGATTACCTTCACTTTCTCCTCATCCACCCTAACACCTGAACTAAATACAACAAAACCCTAAAATGTTACCTCAATTTGATAAAAGGAACACTTCTGGAGGTTTACAAATAGTTGTTGTGCCCTCAACACTGAAAATGCTACCTGAAGATGCTCTACATGATGTTCTAGGTCTTTGCTGTATATCAGAACATCATCAAAATAAACAATAACAAATTTACCTAGAAACTCCTTAAATACATGATTCATCAATCTCATAAATGTACTAGGAGCATTACTCAAACCAAATGGCATAACCAACCACTCATACAGCCGATGGCGTGTTTTAAAAGCAGTTTTCCATTCATCTCCCTCTCTCATCTGAATTTGGTGATACTCGCTTTTAAGATCCACTTTGGAGAAAACCTATGAACCATGCAACTCATCCAACATATCATCAAGTCTAGGAATGAGATACCTATATTTGATGATGATTTTGTTGATGGCTCTACTATAGATACACATTCTCCAAGTACCATCCTTCTTAGGAACAAGAAGGGCGGGAACAGCACATGGAGTGAAACTCTCCATAACAAACCCTCGCTTAACCAACTCATCCACCTAGTGTTTCAATTCTTTAACCTCCTCGGGATTCATGCGGTATGCTGGTCGATTTGGTAATACTGACCCTGGCATAAGATCAATGGCATGCTCTATCCCTCTCAAAGGTGGTAAACCTGCTGGCAAATCATCAAGAAAAATATCAGTGTACTCATTTAATACCTAAGATACTACTGAGGGTAGAGACTGATGTTCTTGCACCCCTAGGGCACATCTCAACTGTAGCAAGTATACTGGAGTTTCTTCTATCATAATTCTCTCCAACTCACCCTGTCCCATCAACAATACCTTCTTTTCCCTAAAATTATTAAGCTGCACTGGAACCCTTTTTACCTCA
Organism: Laguncularia racemosa; assembly: GCA_037954665.1. Taxonomy (NCBI): domain Eukaryota; kingdom Viridiplantae; phylum Streptophyta; class Magnoliopsida; order Myrtales; family Combretaceae; genus Laguncularia; species Laguncularia racemosa. The sequence continues at coordinate 5,639,255 of JBBMOL010000001.1, read as the reverse complement.
GATGGCTTACTGATCTGTTGCTGAACCCTTTGAACCTTTGAAAGTGACATCGGATTCAGAATAATGCGTTTTCCCTCCTTCTGGAATACATAAATATTCTTGAAGCTATCATGTAAGACCCTCATGTCATATAACCAAGTCTTGGCAAGCAATATATGAAATGCACACATAAGTAAAATATCACACTCAATTTCATCACAGTATTTATCCCCTACACTAAATGGTACCCTCGCTCTTTGGGTTACATGCAAACTCCCTTGATCACTAAGCTAATGCAATTTATACGGTTTAAGATGTGGAGTAGTAGTAAGTTTTAGTTTCGATACTAACAATGCAGCTACCACATTGGTACAACTACCACCATCAACTATAAGGACACATAAATTCCCTAGTACCCTACAAGAAGTATGGAACAAATTTTTCCTTTTTTCATCATCCTTAGTAGTAAAAGTAATCAATGACCGGCGCAATACATTAGTATAATGAAACATTTCACTAAACATGATTGTGTTCAAACCCAACAACACAATAATTATCCTTACATTTCCACAATTCAAGTACACAACTAAGCCACAAATGAAGTACACTTAACTACTTTCAAGAAAATAGAATTAAATTCAACTACAAGTATTTAAGTAATTAGTTCAATTACTTTTACACTTTAATGATTTGTTTGAATTTTTAAACTCTACTACTCAACTATCCTTATTCTTGCCTTGACTTAAATACACATTGGGCAGCAAGGAAAATACACACACAACACATCATCCACCACCACAAAAGTCCCCTTATGCTCACGATTCACAATGCTTCACGCCACTACTAACAATGTCCTTGATAACACATACAATAACCAATACCAAATGTACACAACCTCTATCAAATTAACAAGGATATAACACCAAATACACTCCCCAAGCCACGGCACACTTCCCACTTCCACAAACTACAACCAAAACCGCAACTTCTATACAAAATAAGGCAACTCACTTTCAAATTCAAAATGGAGTTCAATAAGTGCACAATTCCACAAATGGTAAGAAGCTATTTCAAATTCAAATGACAGACAATTAAACTATGACTTAATGTGTGTTTTGAAATTTCAAATTGACTTCTTAATTCACACTTCAATTCTGATTTCAAATATGAAAATACAAGTGTTACTCCTCTACTTTTTCCAAAAATGCACACAACACAATTCCACTTCAACAATTGAAACACTACTCTTGCCCCTTCACAGTTTGCTTTCCATGCACTACACGTTCGCAGCCACAATCAAGGAATCCAAGAGTGTTCAATTCTCCAAGTGATCAACCACTAATAAACAAGACAGCGAATGCAACAACACAATCAACAAAATGCAATCTTACGCCAACAAATTTTATTCGGATCAAGGTGCTTCACAACAAACCCCTAACTTCCGAATTTAATTTGCAACCAATCCCTTCTCACAACCTCAAGCTCTGATACCAAAAGATGATGTGCTTAAAAGGGGGTTTAAGCACATGTAAAACCAATTTGAAAGACAATTAGACAATGTCAATCTAACTAGCTTCCAATCACATGAACAATGGCGTCAAATCTCAATGTTTATAACCAATTCCTCAACACTACGTGATCAAGATTGAAATGAACCAAATATGTTCAGCTCTGATACCAAATTATGATGTGCCTAAATTAGGGGTTAAGCACATGCAATTGGAACAAATTATAAACCTCAATGCACTTGCTCAATAACTCCAATAATTTGCGTGAACCCAAATGGAGAGCAATGAAATCCGAATGCTCTAATTTACAAAGTAACAATTCCACAAGGATAAAATCCTTCAAACAACACTAAATACAAATGAGTGCTACGTGAATTACACACAAAACATCAAGAACTAATTCAAAGATCCACTTTCCCAACAAAGTGATCCCCGGTTCAAATGAAGTTAAATTGAAGGTTAAAACTTAAAGGCTAAAACCAATCAATTGTAACAACATAAAATTAATTACAAATGTAATCTAACTCGGTTAATAATAAATCCAATTCAACCCTAGATACAACTCACTAGTGATGAAAAGGAAATTGCAACAAGGAAAATTTGATATTACTCATAAATTAACCTTGAAGCCACTCGCCACAACCTCAAATTGGGATTTGAAATTGATTAGAGCAATTTGTGGAATTAGGCAACCCTAACCCTCAACACGTGAAGTGTGTCTATTCTGAAAATTTTGCAAAAGTCCCTCAAAACCCTACTTAAGTAAGTATTTATACTTTCTCCCTTTAGGGTTAAAAAGTCCATAAAATTACAACTATGCCACTTTTAGGGTAGCCGATCCTAAAACTCAATTACAACCAAATAAAAGTGTCCCAAAAGTTTACACATAGATAATCCAAGTAAGTGACAAATATATAAAAATTAGTCTTCAAGATGCCAGGTCTTCAAAGTCATTAGATATGTGTCCTGATCAGGTTTTCGACTCACTCTAAGTGTAGCTAATTTAGCACTTTGTAGGACTGATAAATGTACATGTTGGAATGCACAATAATTATATTATGAGAATGAAGAAATTAAGTTAGTTTCCTCATAATTAGGTTACTCATGAAGGATTCTGAAAACCAAGTTTTGTAAGCTCTTAGCTCAGGCTCTAGTGATAGGTCCTATGGGAATCTGATTCCTATTAATAAGGGTACTCATGACTTTAGACACTTTAGGGAATGAAAAGGATCTAACTCTACCACAACAAGCATTAGGAGATTGTCTCACGCATATTCAGCTACCATGATTGAAACCAAACCATCTTTCACTAATTATACTAGTCCTATATAGGAGTTCACTCTAAACACCTAGCTATCATTGTGGTTGTAGTTTGTTCCTGACATCACGCACATTAGCCATTTCTTGTATGTTGTTCGATCCACTTCTCCCTACTTTCATAACCACTTTGTGCGAGTACTAATAGGTTCAAATTTGAAGATAATAGTAGTTTATTTCAAGAAGATTGATTTAAGACAACATTTTAGTTGCTCACGAACTCTTCCATTTTCTTAATATAAAAAAGGAAAAAGTTTTAGCTATGCCCTTAATATTGATATAGATAAGGTCTATGATTGTATTTAATGGAATTTTCTATAAGGGGTGTTAAAGAGGGTTAGGTTGTGAAATGCCTAGCAAAATTTGAAAAATTATTCTAAAATTAAGGGAAAAGAGTGGGCAATAAGTACTTTTAGGATAGGGTAGCAATGACAGCATTTTCATGATTTCAAAAATTTGAGAAGGTTAATAATGAAAATTAAATCACTTTAATATATTGAAACTAAGAAAAACACAAAAAAAAAAAATCGATAAGTTCAATACTTAGTCTAATAAATTTCGAAACCAATAAATATAAGTTATATAAGTATGTAAATAATAATCCAACACATGATATAATTGTAAATATTAGATATGCTTACGACTAATAAGACTATAGGATTACAAAGATACCGTAACACCCCGAAACCTAAGTTGCGCTACTGTTCGTCACGTGTCCTTATTTCATAAGAACACGTTAAGGCTTTAAATCAACTCTGATACCTTTTTGTCCTGTAATTCCTATGTAAAGGCATTCAATATATCCCACAACTTTAAAACAAATTTCATAAATTCATATTCAACATCTAACATAGCGGAAACATCTAACATAGTGGAAGTCTATAAACCCTAAATTAACATTCTTCAAATGATAATATCTATTACATTCATTTAGCAAAATACAAACCCAAGTTACCTTCTGAGTTATCATCTCCCTCAACACTTGTGTCTAAAAAAAAATATTCCCCGAAGGGTGAGCTAATGCCTAGTACGTATAATATAAACACACACACAATCAAGTATGAACAAGTATCACACACATCATGCAGTACTTAAATACAAGTAACCATTTCATAATACAATTTAATTCCACAAGCAACAACAAGGTACTTATGACCTCTCTTAACACACTTAACACATTGGAACATGAATTTATGATGGGAACTACCGCTACGGGCCCTTACACCTATGATCCCTTAACCCTTAAACTTAGTGATGAGAAATGCCATTATGAGCCCACACCCATGTACATTTAAACACTTAAATCTTGGTGATGGGAACTATCACTACAAGCCCCACACCCATGTACACTTAATCCTCTTAAATCAACATTCAACCCAAATCATTTCTAAGCACGACTCCACTAAAGACAGCGTCACACAAGGATCATTGGGGTGCTCCCTAGGGATCTACCACTATGGGCCCTTAGGCCGAGCCAAGCACATACAACATGCAACTTAAACACTTAAGCCAAATCATTCAACTTAATCAATTTCAACACATATACTAACTTAAACAAGCACAGAATAATACACAAGTTACGTGTACCTTGATTCCTAGCCTTAAGCACTTCTGGTCTCAAATTTAAGCTAAATTGAAACATGTACACCATCAACCAGATTTTCTTAGTACTAATCTAAGATTAATATTAATTCTCAATTTTCTTAATCATATTCATTTGAATTCTCTAAGGTCTTATAAGCTATTTAGGTCGCGTGGAAATTAGCTTAATTAGAAGTTAAATGGATATATAACTAACTTATGTTTTACTTAACACGACCATGTTGGAGGTTGTGTAGCTCAATACGACTAGTACACGACTATGTTAAGGGTTGTGTATCTTTCGGTAAGTTTTGACTTCAACATAGTTGGAATACGGCCATGTAGATAGACCGTGTATCTGTCGGTAAGCTTTTTACTCAACACAGTCGAAACATGACTATGTAGGTAGGTCGTGTATCTCTCAACTCAACATGGTCATGTTGAGAGGCCATGTATCTCTCGATATAAGCTTTATATTCAATACAGTCAAAACACAACCGTGTAAGTAGGTTGTGTATCTCTCATTTCAACGCGATCAAAACACAACCGTATTGGGAGGCCATATATCTCTCGGTATAAGCTTTGTATTCAACACGGTTGAAACACGACTGTAAACACCTCATTTTTTGCCCTAGGAATCCACAATAATCAATTTCCAATTTTTTTCAATTTTTTCCTAATTTAGCATAAATAATTAAAAATATTCAATAAATAAAAATAAATAGGAAAAAACATCAATTTCGAAAAATGATTTCAGAAATGGCAATAATGAATAATAAATAATTTTTACAAATTTTTGAAATTTCAAAAAATACAAAAAAATAAAAAAATCGCATTGCATATATGCAATTTGCGAATAAAAGAAAATCAAGAAAATGGGCTAGCCCAGCTAGTCCGGACCATGGCTAAGGCGTGCGCAGGGGGGCTCGGTCACAGGTTCGAAACACAGGCGAAGCAGTTTCCGCGTTTTGCGAATTTTTCATTTACCCAGGACACGTGGCAGCATCTGATTGGCTGGAGGAAGTGCACGCGTCGGGCGCGTGATCGTCTCCTACCTCGAGCCCGAGATTGCCGGCGGAAGGAAAAATTCATATTTCGGCCGTTTCGATTCGATTTTTTGCACAAATCCAACAGATCTTCAACATAAATAAGATAAACATTATCTAATTGGAATCAAATCGCAACAAAGCAAAGGATTTACACAAATCGAAGTTGGTTTTTCTAACCGAAAATCCGATCAGCTTCAATCGAAGGAAATCCGAGCTTATCCAGCTCGGTTTCAAGTGCCTATAAATAGAGGAGGAGGTGAGGAAGCCAGAGGACGAATCACAAGTGAGAGAAAGAGAGAGAAAGGAGCGAATCGGAGTACGCCGGAGAAGCTTGAAGCCGAAACCACCAACCGGAGCTAGAGCCACCGCAAGGAGACGTTCTGGGAGTAAACCACCGCCACCATTGGATTCAGCAACCTCGAGAAGCTAGGATTCGACACCTCACCCGCTGCAAAAGGCCACCGGAACGCCGTAAACGAGCCTTCCTCGCCGCCGTGTCCGATCGACCCGACCCGACCCGATTCGACCCGATAGACCCGACCCGCGCACCGACCCGGATCCAGGTAAGTCGAATTTTCCGGATTTTTTTATTATTATTTAATTAATTTTGTTTATCTATTTATTCTGAATTAATTAATTATTTGTTATTTAGTTATTTATTTGTTTGTTTGTTTGTTTATGTTTTATTTTTAATAAATAGAAAAATGTAGAAATTAGATTTTTCTAGAATTTAATAATGTAGAAAAATAATAATAAAATAATAATAAATAGATAAATAAAAAATAAAATATAGAAAAATAATAAAAAACATTAGGAAAATAATAATAAAATTTTAGATGTCAAAATAGGATAGATAATAAACCAAAAATCCCAAAAATTCACAAAAATCACAAAAATTCCCAAAAATCACACAAATCCCCAAAATTCTCAGAAATCACAAAAATAACAAAAAAAATCATAAAAATCATTAAAAAATTCAAAAATTATAAAAGAATCATAAAAAATGAATTTTAACACTTAGAAAAATCCCTTTCTTCAAATAAATCCAAAATTGATGTTTTTTCCACTAAAATCATTTTCAAAATAAAATCAAAGCTTAGGCTTAGAAGTTTTTTTTTTTAAAAAATCCCCAAAATGATAAAAACACAAAACTAAAAGAGGTTTCATAAATTAAAATTCACCAACACACTTAAAGTTTTCAGAAAAGCGAACTACGGCTTGTTTGATCCTGAGTAGCAGGTATGTAGACACCCATCTGGGTCAACCCATAAAATGAAATAAAAAATCATTTTCTTAAAATAATTCAAAAACATAAAGTAACAGAAACACAATAAAAACACATTTCTAAAGAGGAACAATTTTAGGAGATTAGGTGGTAACCGTAAAGGTTTTAATAAGTAGCCTCCGGACTTAGAAACTCTGGTTTTCCCTTTTCCTCTTTTCACAAAAACGAGAAGAGGAAATAACGACGACTAGTGGTCCAAATTAAGACTAATCCGCTCCTTTAGTCTTAATTCAATATTTCCCAACAACAGTTAGGTGGCGACTCCAAAAATCAAACGAAATTCCTAACTCAAGTCGATGATCTATATTAGATGAGCATAGGGTCTAGTCTAGATTGGATTAGGAATGGGAATTCAAAAATTAGACTCGACAGGATGGCGACTCCACTAGGATACATGCCAGTAGGCTAGCCACCTGAATCTCTTCGAATTGTTCTCTTTAAGAAATGTGTTTCATTCTTTTTACTCTGTTGCTAACCTTTCAGGAATTAGTTAGATTTTTAGTTTTTCTTTCTGTGTGGGGTTCAACATGCATACATATGTTTGTGTGAGTAGATGCGGTCGAACCTGGACCGTCCTAGAAACCTAAGACGGGGAGCCATTGTGTAGGTTTCGGGCGAAGTGAGTTGATTCACCGTTCGGGACCGATTAGGCTACCCCACCCTATGCTTCGATATGGCCTGAGATCCATTTCTCCGAGAATGCGGGAGGCCATAGAGCTCGGGAACCAATTAGAACCAACCTACTTGCATACATAACATCATAAGGGGTTTGACAATTGAATGACAATGTAATGGTTTGTTATTTTGTCCTTGGAGTTCAGGACCATTTCCCTGTAATGTTTTCGTAGTTCTGTTTGTAACTAGGCTATTTCTTATTGTAATAGATGGCTAGCAGTGCAGTCAACCGTCTCCTCCGCAAAGAAATACGGGTGTACAAACCTTTGGACCCAAAAATGGTATTAAGCCACTGGTTTACTTTGTACAACCCAGAGGAGCAGGCCTTTATCCAGCAAAAAATCGGCCCCATACTCTCACTGACAAAGATAGAGGTGAATTTGCCGTTAGTCCGGGCCATGCTCCAATTATGGGAAATCGAGCCCGCTGCTTTCTTTATCGGGCCGCATGAGATCACCCCTACCTTGGAGGAGTACACCCAGTTGCTACAGGCTCCAGCACTAACCGATCAGATCTACATTCCAGACCTAGAGGTCGGGCCAGCCGGTACCTTCAGCAGATTATTAGGCATCCGTAAGACAGCAGTCAACAAAGCCCTAGCGGACTGTAATGGATATTGCATACGGATGGATGATTTAGAAGCATGGTTCATCGCCCGAGAGGACAATGGGGATAGAAAGGACGTCCTGAGTGGAGACCCCAAGACTTACAGACAGAGAAGGGTGAACGCTTTCATCTTGACAGCCTTCGCCACCATACTGTTCCCCACCGGGACCTTCTATATTCACTACAGGGTTGCATAGCTGGTGACCCAATCCCTGGAGGGAAGATCCTACATCCCGGCTCTACTGGCTGAACAAATCCGGAATTTAAACTTCCTCAAGAAAAAAGGCCATGGGATCCTTCGCTCCAGCCTTAACCTTCTGCTAATATGGTTTGTAAGCCACCTTAAGTGTTTTGGTTGAACATGGTCAGGAAAACCCTAGCCCAACAGGTGGACCTGGTGGATTCATGTGTAGAAAAGGTAAAGCTACCCGACGACCTTACCAGCCACAGTTGGGTAGAGCTGCTTAGGAGCTTCAGTGCCGAAGATATTTTATGGACAGCCAGGTGGAGTTGCTATAACAAAATCATCTTGACCTGCAGAAACTTCCAAGCAGTGCCTTTAATCGGAATCAGCGGATGTATCGGATATCACCCAAACTCAGTGGTCCGCTAGTTCGGCACTATCCAAGATATCATTTATCGGCCCTCGACACAAGCAGTTACCTTTGATTATCAAGATCCGAACCTGTTAGTAGCTGAGAAGTTTGTGAAGCTGGCAGAGGTCAAAGTACTTTGGGAAGCCAGAATTGAAAGCCCGAATGTGGACCTCGGGGAATTAGATGGCGAAGTGGGAAAGCACCGAGCCACCAGAGAATTTGTAATCCACCAACTATACCAGACGGGGGAAAGAGCGTATCGGGTTCCAGACGTCACTCAGCCAAGACCAGACAAGATTAACCCAGAGACAGAAATCTACCTGGAGCAAGTTAAGGCCCGAATGGAGGTATACTTTGAAACTGCAGATTATAAGAAAGACATCTGGAAGGGACGTTTCAAAGAATCCGACCAAAGGAACAAGGCTTTAGAAGCGCAATTAGAGAAGTGCCAAGCCAAAGTCAAGGAACTAGAAGCCGTCATCAGTGGAAGTCTGAACCTCCACAACAGAAGACTAAAAGAACTAGGAAGTAGATCTTTATTTGTAATATTTTATTTTGAACTCCAGAATTTTTAATATTAATAAAAGTGAATTTTCAATATTACATTGTCAGTCAGTTGTCAACCCTTTTTACTCTTTAGCATCCGCGTGACACATGCATATCATTCTTGCATTCATTACACTAAAAGCAAAACAAAATGCGAATCCAGGTATCAAAATAGCTTCCAAATAATCGAACCCTCCTCGAAGCCCAGTTCTCACGCGCTCAAGAGCAAAAATGGCCAACAGCAGTGACAACCGCAACAACACCAACGCTGAAGCTGCCTCGACTCTAGGATCATGTCCCTAGAACAAACAGTCCAACAACTGGCTGCCCAGGTTCACCTCTTAACTGAAAGCATCGGCCTCCTGCACAACACTCAGCCAACCTAGGAAGAGTATTCAGGGGCCAGAAAGGGGAAAGCAGTGGAGGGACAGCCTCTGGAATATGAAGAGATCAATTCCCACCTTAACCCGGCCTTTGAATATGAGCCAAAGGTCAACCAGGGGCCGACCTCTGATGACCTGAAAAAGGAGATGGAAGAGAGGCAGAAGGAGATGGAGAAACGACTCTTCCAGCAGCTCCATGACAAGATGAGAACCATTGAGGGCCCTGACGGTTTTGAACAGGCCGGAATCACCAACCTGCCAGCATACAGAGAAGAGGCATACCCCGAGAAGTTCAAGACCCCAGAGTTCGAAAAGTATGATGGGACTGGCTGCCCCAAAATGCATACCAGGCTATATGCCCGGAAAATGAGCAAGTATGCTCAATACGACCAGCTCATGCTTCAGACATTCCAAGACAGCCTCACAGGCCCTACACTGGTCTGGTATGCCCACCTGGACTTCAACATTGTCAACACTTGGGAGAAGCTAGCCCGGGCGTTTTATGACCAATATAAGTTCAATATTGAAGTCGCCCCATCTGTAATCGACCTGGGAAGTCTCCGGAAGAGACATGCTGAGTTGTTCAAGGAATATGCTCAGCGCTGGAGAGCCCAGGCCGCTAGGGTAGCAACCCCGATGTCAGAGAAGGAATTGACATCCATATTTGTCAATACCTTGGACAAGACCTACTTTTCACATCTAGTAGGCCAAACCTCCTCCAGTTTTGCAGAGTTGGTGGCCGCGGGCTGTAGGATTGAGAACGCCATCACCATCGGTAGACTCCAAACAATGGAGCCTCCTAGGGTCACACCGACACAGAGGCCTGTGGGAGGAAACAGAGCTAAAGAGTCCACTGTTAGCACGGTCCACTCCGGTAAAGTAGAAAAGGCCGGGACTCGTGTTACATTTCAGACCACGAGTACCCCAGTCCAGCAAACCACGACGGGTCAAACTCAGGCTGTCAGGGTCCCAAGGCAGTTCACTCCAATCCCCATCCCACTCAGTCAAGTCTTCGCTCGGTTGAGGGCAGACAACTTTATTAGTTTCGAGATCCCCAACGACCAGTACAAGCCCAAGAACTTTGACTCAAATCTCAAGTGTGACTACCACATGGGTTAGGAGGGGCATTCCACAGATAGGTGCTGGAGGCTCCGACACAAAATCCAAGATTTAATTGATGCAGGAATCATACAATTGGATTTCGTGAACGCCCCAGCACTCAATGTCAACACCAACCCCCTACCCAATCACAGGCCCGCCATTAATATGATTACATCTGAGGAGTCGGTTCCCAAAGAAGCCTTGAAGACCGAGCCACAAAAGAAGCAATCCCGCCAAGCTCCAGAAGAGACTCCAAAAACACACATTAAAAGAAGGTGGTCAGCTGAAGACCCAACGGTCGGCACTTTAGGGGAATCACACGGGAGATTTCAGTACTTAGTGAATTATTCTTATACCCCGACTGAGCAAGGGCCACCTAGCGGATGGGGACCGGAGTTTGAGAAGGAGGACAACCCGGCAAAGGAAGAGGGGAAGACTGTCCACATGATCAACTCTCATCAGAAGCCCAGGGACAATCAACCGAGGTACAAATCCCAAGAAAAAGATATGTATTCAATGTCCCGATACCGGTAGAGAATTACAAGGCTGCACCGTTCGACTATCGGGCCCTTGAACAAGAGCGACCTCCTATAGTGGGAGGCATCACCCGCTCTGGGAGATTATATGATCCAAAGTATAAGAGCCCGACTGAAGAACCCACCGTGGAAAAAGGGGAAGAAGAGGAAGAGGGACTTGCTGCGTTCACGAAGATGGTTAAGGCCAGTGAATACAAGATCATGGAACAATTAAATAAAGTTCCAGCACAGATATCGCTCATGGGCCTTCTCACAACATCCGAACCTCACAGGGAAGCACTCTTTAAAGTGCTGAAAAAGATTCAGGTCCCGAAAGGTATCGCTACAGACAAATTGGGTCACGTGGCAGACTCCATTTTTGCAATGGACCAAATATCCTTCTCTCCGGAAGAGCTAGGGAAAGAGGGAGACCAACATACCAAACCACTATTCGTAGTGGTCAGGTGTCTCCCGGGTACTTATCGATAACGGATCATCTCTCAACGTTTGCCCATTGGCAACGCTCGACTTATTGGGGGTCGATCCAAGCAATATAAAACCCAGCTCCACAGTGGTCAGAGCTTTTGACGGGTCCAAAAGAGACATAATAGGGGAGGTGAGCCTACCAGTGGAAATTGGTCCACAAACATTCCACATCTCTTTCCAGGTCCTCGATATCCCAAGATCTTTTAATTTGCTCTTGGGACGACCTTGGATACATGCCGCTGGAGCCATCCCCTCTAGTCTCCACCAAAGGGTCAAATTCATCACAAACGGGCAGATAGTCACTGTACTGGGCGAGCAGGATTACGCCATATACAAAGAGACTGCCATACCTTATATTGGGGATGAAGGTTCAGAAGACCTGGGGTTGCAGATTTTCAATGAAGTAAACATGGTGACCAGCAAGGAGAGCCGTCAGTTTAAAGAGGGGCAGCATGGGACGTTTGGACTAGGGTACATTCCTACGGCCGCAGAAGAAGCGCAAACAAAAGGGGCCAAAGGCAGAATAAGGGAGAAGCTGACCGACACCCAGATGTGCATCCCACCTCTCCAACAATCTTTCCGAAAGGCAAACGTCATTCAAGAGCTTCGGATAAATGAAGAGGACGACAGCAAGGGGAAATCAACTCCCCGCACGTCTAACCAACATCCGGCTCTCAACAATTGGTTTTGTTATCCTATCAGTAGCGCTAGGTTAGCTCAAGAGTAGAGAAAGATTATTAAACAAATTTTATTGAGACTCTTTATCAAGTTCAATTACAGTTTGTTTTTTTTTTTTCTTACATATATATATGCTTTCATTTTACTCAGATCTCCTACCATCGAACATCAGGGATATTTCGCGCAGGTAGAAAGTAAAAACGCTGATATCGTTTCCAACGCTGTGGGTCAGTTGTTGAAGGCGATATTTTAGACCACGAAATAATACAAGAAAATTGGCTAAAACATGAACAAGGCGGAATCTCGATCGACGAGCCTGTGGAGACAGTAAATCTAGGAAGCATGGAAAACCCTAAGAACCTCAAAATTGGGACCAGTTTGAATGCCGAGCAAAAACGTGAGATAACCGAGCTATTAATGGAATATGCAGATGTGTTTGCCTGGTCGTATGGTGACATGCCAGGGCTAGACCAGTCAATAGTAGTTCACAGGCTTCCCACAAGGGAAGATGTCAAACCTAAAAAACAAAAACTGAGAAGATTTAGGCCTGACATCTTACTGAAAATCAAAGAAGAAGTCAAGAAACTGCTAGAAGTAGGGTTCATTGAAGTATCCGACTACCCAGAGTGGGTAGCAAATGTAGTCCCTGTCATGAAAAAGAATGGAAAAGTACGCGTATGCGTAGACTTTCGGGATTTAAACCAAGCCACGCCAAAGGATAACTTCCCCCTACCTCACATTGATGTTCTAGTAGACAATACTGCAGGAAACCATCTCTTCTCATTCATGGACGGTTTCTCAGGATATAATCAAATAAAAATGGCTGAAGAAGATAAAACCAAAACGACTTTCATCACAACATGGGGAACTTTCTGTTATAAAGTCATGCCTTTCGGTTTGAAGAACGCCGGGCGACGTATCAGAGAGCCATGGTCGCTATACTTCACGATATGATGCATCGAGAGGTTGAAGTATATGTCGACGACATGATTGCCAAATCCAAAAAAGGAGAAAACCATATAGATATCCTGAGAAAATTGTTTAAACGACTGAGAAAGTTCCAGCTCAAGTTGAACCCAGAAAAATGTACTTTCGGGGTCACAACGGGGAAATTGTTAGGGTTTGTCATAAGCCAGGAAGGCATTAAAATCGACCCTGACAAGGTAAAGTCCATATTAGAATTACCGTCCCCATGCTCCGTTAAAGAAGTAAGAAGCTTACTGGGAAGATTAAATTACATGGCTCGTTTTATCTCACAGCTCACCGACAAATGTCGGCCATTATTCCGTCTGTTGAAGAAGAACACCACGATAGAATGGGACGACGAATGCGAAGAGGCATTCGAAACAATCAAAGACTATCTTACAAAACCTCCGGTCTTGATAGTCCCGAAACAAGGAAAGCCCTTATTCTTATACCTCACTATACTCCCTGAATCCATGGGATGTGTGCTGGGGCAAAAAGATGACGAGGGAAGAGAGCGTTCCATATATTATCTGAGCAAGAAGTTCACAGATGGGGAACAGAGGTACTCAGAGGTGGAGAAGACGTGTTGTGCTTTAATCTGGGTCATGCATCGACTAAGGCAATACACCCTTTATTACCATATTGAACTGCTAACAAGACATGATCCCTTGAAATACTTGGTAGAGAAACCAGCCCTGATAGGGAGAATCTCTAAGTGGCAAATGCTCTTATCCGAGTTTGACATCACATACGTAAATCAGAACTCGATGAAAGGGCAAGCTTTAGCCGACCAGTTGGCGGAACACCCTGTCGAGACAGATTCCCAAGAACTACAGGCCCAATTTCCGGATGAGAATATATTGTCAGTGGAAGATAGGCTGGTAGAAGACTTTGGGACAGAGCAGAACCCAAAATGGAAACTGTTTTTCGATGGAGCCGCTAATGTATTCGGTTGTGGGGTTGGGGCAGTATTGATATCCCCGGACGGCACGCAATTCCCTGCAGCGACGAGACTTACATTTCCCTATACCAATAATATCGTAGAATATGAAGCATGTATTCTTGGCCTCAAAATGGCCTGTCAAATGGGAATCCGCGAATTAGAAGTATATGGGGATTCGTCGCTCATCATACTACAGACAAGAGGGGAATACAAGACTAAAGACCCCAAACTGGTACCGTACCATCAACACTTGACAGAGCTAGTTGAAGAATTCAAGGCAATCACTTTCACATACATCCCGAGAACTCAGAATCAGTTCGCAGATGCCCTAGCCACACTAGCATCTATGATCCAGATAACAGGAGGAGCCGAAGTTCAACCGATGAAAATAGACATCGAAAGTCGGCCCACCTACTGTTTAACAATTGAAAAGATACAAGATAACAAACCCTGGTATCACGATATCAAGACCTTTCTCCAAGAAGGTAAATACCCCGAAATGGCTAACAAGAATGACCAAAGAACACTCAGACGGTTAGCAAGCCATTTCCTATTAAGTGGGTCCATACTTTACAAGAGATCATCTGATACCACCCTGTTGAGATGTGTGGACAAAGATGAAGCATGCGAACTGATGAAAGAAGTACATGAAGGAGTATGTGGACCTCATATGAATGGCTACATGTTGGCCCGAAAAATCATGAGGTTAGGATATTATTGGTTGACTATGGAATCAGATTGCATAAAATATGTCAAACACTGTCATTTGTGTCAAGTCTATGTAAACCGGATCAATGCTCCACCCAACGAGCCACATTTGTTATCAGCACCATGGCCATTCTCCATGTGGGGAATCGACATAATTGGCCCTATCACTCCAACAGCATCCAACGGCCACAGATTTATACTGGTAGCGATCGATTACTTCACCAAGTGGGTAGAAGCTTCATCATACGCCAATGTCACAAAAGGGGTAATAGTCCGCTTCTTAAAAAGGGACATAATAGCCCGATACGGAGTTCCTGAGTCCATCATCACCGACAACGGTACCAATCTTAACAACAAATCGATAACAGGTTTATGTCAACAATTCCACATAAACCACAGAAATTCAACTCCCTACCGACCTCAAATGAACGGGGCAGTAGAAGCAGCTAACAAAAATATTAAAAAGATCATCGAGAAAATGACAACAACTTACAAAGATTGGCATGAAATGTTACCGTTTGCTCTCATGGCTTACAGGACTTCAATAAGAACATCTACAGGAGCTAGCCCTTACTCATTGGTATATGGTACAGAGGCAGTGCTACCAGTTGAAGTTGAGATACCATCATTCATAATCCTGTCAGAAACTCAGTTAACCGAATCAGACTGGGTAAAGAAGAGGCTTGATCAGCTAAATCTGATTGATGAAAGAAGACTTACCGCATTATGTCATGGCCAGTGTTACCAACAAAGAATGGCCCGAGCATTTAATAAGAAGATGAGGCATCGGTACTTTAAAGAGGGGGATCTGGTGTTAAGGAAGGTTCTCCCGAATGCCCAAGACTCCAGAGGAAAATTCACCCCAAACTATGAAGGCCCCTATGTGGTGAAAAAGGTTCTGTTAGGAGGTGCTTTGATATTAACTCAGATGGATGGTCCAGAATTGAGAGACCCCATTAACACGGATGCTGTAAAGATGTACTATCCTTAGGCAAGGGAATTGAAATTTTGCCAATGTTTATGAAAGCCAATGTTCGGTGTAAAATTTGTTGAGTCAAGTTTTTACTTTTTACAAGCAAAGTTAATATCCCTGAATGGTCAATAATCCAAATCAATTCGCACCATAACAAATATCCTTAAACACATTACCCACCATTTCACCAATGAAAAATAAACACTAAAATGATAATGAATCTTAATATGGTTTGTGATATAATCCTATCTATTTTTGAGCATTAAAACTGAGCGCGTTATTATGGTAACATTACCGTCAAAAGAGCGTTGTGTATAAAGAAAGGGAGCACATCAAAATTGTCGACCCTGTGTCAAGATAAGAAGAAATGAAGCAGAAGCAAACCAGCCCGAAGGTTCGTTTGTTTGGTTGCTATCTACGAAAAACTGGCAAGCATATTAAAATAAATAACTATCATATGATCACATCATTTAGTTCAAGGCTGTAGAAAGCATATTCAAAAGCACAAAATGAGTCAGCCCATAGTGGGGCATTTGTCTAAACATTCCCCTTAATAGGGTAGTCAACCCAAAAATGGGCACTTCCCTAGATCTCTTCCAAGGTCAGTCTATAAAGGCACCTTTCTAGATATCATTTTCACATTAGGTTAGTCAGCCCATAGGGGGCACTTTCCTAATTTGTTCTCATGGTCAGCCCATAGGGGGCACTTTTGAGACAATTCAATCCTAGGTTAGTCAGCCCATAGGGGCACTTTCTAAAAATCTACGTATGTCAGCCCATAGGGGGCACTTTTTGAGGCAAATTCAATTCAAGGTTAGTCAGCCCATAGGGGGCACTTTCTTAAAAAAACCTTGTTCTCATGGTCAGCCCATAGGGGGCACTTTCCTAAAAACCTTGTTCTCATGGTCAGCCCATAGGGGGCACTTTTTGAGACAAGTCCAATCCAGGTTAGTTAGCCCATAGGGGGCACTTTTTGAGACGAGTCCAATCAAAGGTTAGTCAGCCCATAGGGGGCACTTTCCTAAAACTTTGTTCTCATGGTCAGCCCATAGGGGGCACTTTTTGAGACAAGTTCAATTCCAGGTTAGTCAGCCCTTGGGGCACTTTCCTAAAAATCTGTTCTCATGGTTAGCCCATAAGGGGCACTTTTTGAGACAATCCCATCAAAGGTTAGTTAGCCCATAGGGGGCACTTTCCTAAAAATCTACCTCAAGGTTAGCTCATAGGGGGCACTTCCTGAGGCATTCCACTCAAGGTTAATCAGCCCATGAGGGGCACTTTCCTAAACCATACCGATTAGTCAGCTCTCGGGGCACTTTTCGGAAATATTCTTCCAAAACAATTGCCAATCTAACAAGATGCTTCTGTTGACAGGTAGCCAGCTCATAAGGGCGCTTCCTAAGTAAATCTTCTTTCCAAGGTTGCAAGTCTGATAAGATGTTTCCTATCATCATTTCTCATACATTCCTACACAATGATGGAGACATGTCCCATTGCCAATTAGTCAGCCCATAAAGCACTTTTTGGGAAGGAACATCGTTCTAAATTGTTAGGACCATCTTAAATCATGGGATTATTAGCTCATGGAGCATTTTCCTACCAAAAACCTATTTAAGAGGCTAAAAATGGCGTCTTTTCCTTTTTGTCTTTGTAGTCAAGTTTTTCAAACTTTACTACAAAGAGGGGCAACTGTAAACACCCCATTTTTGCCCTAGGAATCCACAATAATCAATAATAATCAATTTCCAATTTTTTCTAATTTTTCCCTAATTTAGCATAAATAATTAAAAATATTCAAAAAATAAAAATAAATAGGAAAAAACATCAATTTTGAAAAATGATTTCAGAAATGGCAATAATGAATAATAAATAATTTTTACAAATTTTTGAAATTTCAAAAAATACAAAAAAATAAAAAAAAATCGCATTGCATATATGCAATTTGCGAATAAAAGAAAATCAGGAAAATGGGCTAACCCAGCTGGTCCGGACCATGGCTAAGGCGCGCGCAGGGGGGCTCGGTCACGGGTTCGAAACGCGGGCAAAGCATTTCCGCGTTTTGCGAATTTTTCATTTACCCAGGACACGTGGCAGCATCTGATTGGCTGGAGGAAGTGCACGCGCCGGACGCGTGATCGTCTCCTACCTCGAGCTCAAGATCGCCGGCGGAAGGAAAAATTTGTATTTCGGCCGTTTCAATTCGATTTTTTGCACAAATCCAACAGATCTTCAACATAAATAAGATAAACATTATCTAATTGGAATCAAATCACAACAAAGCAAAGGATTTACATAAATCGGAGTTGGTTTTTCTAACCGAAAATCCGATCAGCTTCAATCGGAGGAAATCCGAGCTTATCCAGCTCGGTTTCAAGTGCCTATAAATAGAGGAGGAGGTGAGGAAGCCAGAGGACGAATCACAAGTGAGAGAAAGAGAGAGAAAGGAGCGAATCGGAGTACGCCGGAGAAGCTTGAAGCCGAAACCACCAACCGGAGCTAGAGCCACCACAAGGAGACATTCTGGGAGCAAACCACCGCCACCATTGGATTCAGCAACCTCGAGAAGCTAGGATTCGACACCTCACCCGCTGCAAAAGGCCACCGGAACGCCGTGAACGAGCCTTCCTCGCCGCCGTGTCCGATCGACCCGACCCGACCCGATTCGACCCGATAGACCCGACCCGCACACCGACCCGGATCCAGGTAAGTCGGATTTTCCGGATTTTTTATTATTTAATTAATTTTGTTTATCTATTTATTCTGAATTAATTAATTTATTTATTATTTGTTATTTAGTTATTTATTTATTTATTTGTTTGTTTATGTTTTATTTTTAATAAATAGGAAAATGTAGAAATTAGATTTTTCTAGAATTTAATAATGTAGAAAAATAATAAAAAAATAATAAAAAATAGATAAATAAAAAATAAAATAAAATAAAATATAGAAAAATAATAAAAAACATTAGGAAAATAATAATAAAATTTTAGATGTCAAAATAGGATAGATAATAAACCAAAAATCCCAAAAATTCACAAAAATCACAAAAATTCCCAAAAATCACGAAAATCAACAAAAATTCCCAAAAATCACAAAATCCCAAAATTCTCAGAAATCACAAAAATAACAAAAAAATCATAAAAATCATAAAAAAATTCAAAAATTATAAAAGAATCATAAAAAATGAATTTTAGCACTTAGAAAAATCCCTTTCTTCAAATAAATACAAAATTGATGTTTTTTCCACTAAAATCATTTTCAAAATAAAATCAAAGCTTAGGCTTAGAAGTTTTTAAAAAAAAAAATCCCAAAAATGATAAAAACACAAAACTAAAAGAGGTTTCATAAATTAAAATTCACCAACACACTTAAAGTTTTCAGAAAAGCGAACTACGGCTTGTTTGATCCTGAGTAGTAGGTAC
The DNA here is from genome assembly GCA_037954665.1 of Laguncularia racemosa. Classification (NCBI taxonomy): domain Eukaryota; kingdom Viridiplantae; phylum Streptophyta; class Magnoliopsida; order Myrtales; family Combretaceae; genus Laguncularia; species Laguncularia racemosa. Next base: position 5,619,938 of record JBBMOL010000001.1, on the reverse strand, counting down.
GTAGGCACCCATCCGAGTCAACCCATAAAATGAAATAAAAAATCATTTTCTTAAAATAATTCAAAAACATAAAGTAACAGAAACACAATAAAAACACATTTCTAAAGAGGAACAATTTCAGGATATTAGGTGGTAACCGTAAAGGTTTTAATAGGTTAGCCTCCGGACTTAGAAACTCTGGTTTTCCCTTTTCCTCTTTTCACAAAAACGAGAAGAGGAAATAACGACGACTAGTGGTCCAAATTAAGACTAATCCGCTCCTTTAGTCTTAATTCAATATTTCCCAACAACAGTTGGGTGGCAACTCCAAAAATCAAACGAAATTCCTAACTCAAGTCGATGATCTATATTAGATGAGCATAGGGTCTAGTCTAGATTGAATTAGGAATGGGAATTCAAAAATTAGACTCGACAACGACCATATTAGGAAACCATGCACCTTTCAGTAACTTCTCACGAACCTTATTTCCTTTACTCACAATTCTCTTAAACTTGATTCTCTTTATCCCTAAACTTAATTTAATCCTTAAAACACATAATTACAAATCAATTACAAGGATTACGGTACTTACATAAAAAATTTCTATAGGTTGAATCCTTAAGCTATTGAGTCCCTTCCTCGTTATGTCCTTCCCTCAAATTTGAGTTCTAGTTTACACAAAGATTGAAACATGATTAGATTATTCATTCTCTACAGAAAATGCTTGTATAAAATTCTTACCTTGTGTATTTAGAATTAATCCATGCTTTTTTTCCTTTAGTCACCTTAAGGTTCCTAAAGAGAGCGTCTCCTCCTTTTTCTTGCTTTTTCACTATGTTGTTACTATAAGGGCGAAAAGAGGAGAGTTAAGGTTAACACAATGTATTTATACTCTGACAGTAGAAATACCTATTTATCCCTCAAATTTTTATAAAATCCCCATCTTAGCCTTAGTTTTATGTTATAATGTTATAACATATATATTGATACATCATCAAAATTTAGGTATTACAAATACTATAAGAATTCTAATAATAATCGAAAGTGACTATAGAATAAAATAAATATATGTAAAGTACTAATATAATAATATAATCATCAATATAAACCTTTAATTTCAATACATTTCAGATTGTTAAAACTTCATGAGTAAATTTCACGATAGACAAAGTTTTAGAAAGATTCATAAGAACTATTTATAATATATTAATACTACTATAATAATTTACATATAATGAAAATCTTATAACAAATAACAATTAGCTTTAAAACGCAAAAGTAAAAGGAAAAAAAGAAGAAGAAAGAAACTAGATCCATTAGCTAATTATAATAAATAGGAAATAAGAATTAAAATTTTAGGTTTATGATAATTAAATAGAATTTTTAAGTATATATTGATACTTAGAATATTTTATTTAGCATACTCGTAAATTTTTTATAAAAATATTATAATTTAGATAATTTAATAAGATAGTACACATATTAACCAAATTTGTAAATTGTTATTTTCCATCCTCTTAAATCCCTCTCTCTTTTCTCTCTCCTCATTTCTTTCTTTCTTTCTTTCTTTCTTCTTTTCCTTTTATCCTTGTTATGACTTCAACTTTCCTCCCAAAACATAAAAAATCTATAATTTTTTCACGCTAGCTCTAAATCAAAAATCGTAAATGCCATTCCAATCCTTGAAAGGAGTACTTTGCACTGTGACCCACTTCCTAGGTAAATATCAAGCTGGAAATTTGAGTTAAATTTACACGAATTTAAAAAAAAAATTGTAGACTTGGTTTTATTCTAAATTTTAGTGTGTATAATTTGTTATGTTTAGCTATTGTGGTGTTATGATTTTTTTTTTCTTTTTTTCTTTTCTTCTTTTGTTTCTTTTTTTTTATTTCTTATTCCCTTTCCTTTCTTTTTCTTTTCTTTTCTTTTCTTCTTATTGCTTCCTTCTGGTGTTGCTTTTTCTTTTCTTTTCTTTTCATTTTCCTTTCCTTTCTTTCTCATCTAATATATGCTTGCATACATGTACAATATATATAAACTTAATAATAGCTTATAGAAGGAAAATTTAAGTATAATGTAAAGTATATGTATAAATCCAAACTATGAATTCATATATATATATATATATTAATTATAAGCCACATGATTATAAGTATATATATATATTTAAGTATAATGTAAAATATACATATGAATCTAAACTATGAATTCATATATATAGATATATTGATTATAAGTCGCATGATTATATATATACATATATTGAAGTTTATTATTTATAAATTATTGACCACTATCAACATAAAAAAAAAGAAAAAAATAAAAGAAATGCTAAGGAAATTAGGAGACAAGCTCACTTAATTTATTTATTTATTTATTTTCATGTCTTATTTTCATTTTCTTTTCTTCTTTTCTTAATTGAAATCTCCTTAGCTACATGTATATGTATACTAATATATATTTTTATTAAACCAGTAAACTTATGTATAAAATACAAATAATGTGTATACAAGGATTTGGAACTAATACATGAGTATAATTTAATATAAGTATTAGATTACTTATTGATTTTACTTGGTATAGTTTATAATAATAATAGTAGTAGTAGTAGTAGTAGTAGAGAAATTATTAGATTAAGACAATGAAATCATGAATGGGAATGTAGATGATGAAGATATGGATTTAGCATTTGTGATTGATAACTATGTGTTATATATTTGTAGTCTTGTATTGAAGTGCTGGTTAATTGGGTTAGGGCAAACTAAGAATGTCTCGAAGTAGGGTGATGTTTAGTTGTTTCCGTTTTGACACGAAAGTGGATACTTGATGTTTGGTAGCCTGAGTGACTAAATGATTGATGAAATTGGGTTGCAATATGTTATCGTTGATCTGGCCTTATATGTTAATGTATTGTGAAACTTTATTTCCTTATGATTTGTTTACCTTGTCTGATTTATTTTATCTAGTTGATCAACTAAAATTAAGTTGATATAATGATTTCAGCTAAGAGAAATCTGACACACATTACATAATTTATTGCATTATTTTGAAGGCTATCACTACTACAAGATGTGTAAGAAGTAATTATTAAAGGATTACTATTCCACCATTGGCAAACTAAGTAACTCAAGGGGTTGTCACGCCTTTAACTGAACCAAGTTTAAGGATCATGCCTATCCTTGAGGGTTTGTGTGCTCGATGTGCAGTTAGGCACTTGGAGCTTAAGAATTAAAAGACATAAGATAATTTAATTAAATAAGTGAGAAGATAGGAATTAAGTAAGATGTAGTATTCAGGCACTTATGGTAAATGAGGATCCCTAACCTAATGTCAAGGGGGATGTTAAACCTTAGACTTCACGCTTGTTACCAAAAAGCTGCGTGTAATGACTACATTTCATATGGTTGTTGTCACACCTTAAACTAGGGCCTAAAAGTTCTCACTAAAACCTATCATGGCACATGTGCACCCGTTACATGATAACCGTCTTAAGAGTCAGAGGTCATAAGACTCTAAGTAATGAATTAAACAATTATAACTATTCATATTTCATAAAATCATACAATGAGAATATAACTATGGATTTCATGCCTCATGGTCAACCAAGATCGCAGAGAGTCAGAATCCCCTACCAATAAGTAAATGGAATAAAACCTTAAGTCTCACAAATTCAAATTTTACATCAAGGTCCTAAAATAACATTTCATCTAAATAGTTTACCATTCACAATTCTTACTTTATCATTCTTGGCTTCTAAAAACTCTCGACACTTCATATATTATCCCATCATAAGCTTTTAAGATTTTTACCTGCAAAATAATCTATGGAGGGGTGAGCACATTGTGGCTCAATGAATGGGAGTGCAATACTCTCAACGCTACAAATGCACAAGAAATTCCAAATCAAGTTATCAAATCATATGCTATGCATGAACAACCATATGAATGCAGCATCTCACGTTTCCAGTAACCAGCATGAAGTCTAGGGTTTATGCCCCCCTTGACCTTAGGTTAGGGATTCTTGAGCCACCATCAGTGCCCGGTCTCACAACCAATTCAATTTTTCTTATTTCTTTGATAATTAAAATATCTTTTAACTTTGATATTATAAGCTCGAGTGTTCTCATATACTGAGCGCTCTCGTGCCTCATACACTGAGTAACACCCTCAAGGATCGACCAGACTCGGAACCGTCAAGGAGCGACAATCTCTTAGTCACTTAATTCGCACTTGGTGGAACAATAATCCTCTAATTACTTCTAGCGAGCCCTACGGTAGTAATGGCTTTCAATTTTATGCAATGTCTCATGCAATGCATGTCGAATTTTTATTAACTAAATGTCATTATGTCAATTTAGATTTAAGCGATCAATTAGATAAAAAAAATTAGGTAAAACAAACAACTTACAAGGAAATAAAATTTCACAACAAAGCAACATGCAAAAACTAGCTCAATAGTAGATATTACAACCCAATTTCATCAATCACACCGCCACTTAGGCTATCGGACATCAAGTTTCTTTTTCCGTATCAAAACAGAAACAATCAATTATTATTCCATTTCAAGAAATTCACAATTCATCGCAATCCAATTAACCAGGGTTGATATATTGTTCTTATTCTTCAGCAACAACCAAGTCACTCCATTAGTCAATCATCAAAATCTCAAAATTTGTAAAAACAAGACCACCAATATACATCACATAATTATCAATCACAAATACTAAATCCACGTCATCAAATATGCACTTTCATTCACAACTTCATTATCTTAATCTAACAATTTCTCTATTGATATTAATTTATAACAGTCAACAATTTTTATTTTAAATAATAATTTCACAATCATAAATATATACGTATGAAAATATACACATATATTTATATTATCTAACCCTATTTATATATATACATATATTTTTAATTTAGCTAGGGAGGTAAGTTTGCAAAATATGTTCCCTTACAAATTTGCTAGGAGTGAAAGAAAATATTTATTAGCTTGAAAAGACAGAAATTTATACTCTTGACTTTATATAATTATATGTATAACGTAGGTATACATATGGGGTGAAAATAATTTTGTTCAAACATATATACATATATATATATATATATATATTCATAATTAGATTCCTATTTATGTGTAAAATGATATAGTTTGTCTCATAATATGTTTACATATGCACTAATTTATATAAGGGAATAGTCAGGTTTATATATTAATTTAATTTAAAGAAAATAAGCTTGAAATTGCGACATCAAGCCAGTGGTGATAATTATATTGGTGCAACGGTGCTAAGTGCCACCATCAAAATAGGGACATCTAAATTTTTAGACCCTTCCGTTTTCCTTACCATTAGGAAAATATTTTTGTGTTGCCAAAAATAGTATTCATTGGTATCGTCCAACTTCCAATCTCTTTATAAAATTACATTCCTAACCCATCTTACACCACTTCTAACTTCAAAATATTAACAACCACAACAACTATGGCAACAACTAAGCAAGAAAACACACATATACATAACATATCAAGAGTAAACATAAAACTGTAGCATATCATAGAGTTTCCTACTCACCTGTTTATGGTCGTCATAGTCCCAATCGTCATTAAGTGATTTCGATGTGTAGTCTCCTTACCAAACATAGTATCAAAGGATTAGCTACAGCGACTCCACGCATTTTCTATTGGATTTCTCGATCTCTCGTTAACTCCCATCTCTTCTCAAACTCTCCAATGCCTTTCCCTACACTCACATACATAATCATTTCACCAATGGCACACCGCATTTCCAGGACCTCCTTTCACAACTTAAACGCTTAATCAAACTACTCGAGCCATCACTACTACATCAATGACACCTCTTTTTCCCATTTAATTTCACACACAGACACACTCACCTCCTTCACGCAATTCCCTCTTCCTCCTCAGCTTCACCTTTCTATTCTTTCTTCTCTCTTTTCCCTTATTCTCCTTTTTAGAAACTTCCAAATTCGCCTCTCATTTACACAAAGCAACTTTAAATCTTTCATTTATCAATTTGTCTCTAATATTTTCCAATTTTTCTTCTCCCTTTCTCCTTATTCTCTTCTTTCTCTCGGCTCCCCTAAACGTAACGTTTCTCATTGTTTTTTTGCTAAACTCCCTTCAATTCTTCGACTTCTCCACTCTAGCTTCTCTTCTTCTGTTTCTTCCTTTCCATTCCTTCTTTTCTTTTCTTTTTTTTCCAAATTATTTTCCCTCCTGCTCCTTGCTACACACCTACACATCGGACACCACACACACACATATATCTCCTCTGTTCTCTTCCTCGCGCACACCCTCTCTTCTCTTCCTCACATACACCTTCTCTTCTCTCACACACATAATCTCCTCAATTAGACTTCTCTATTTCCTTATTTCTTCTTTTTCTGTTTCAACATCCAGCCACTCCCTCTCAATCTCTTGTCGTCCTCTCCACCTTACATCTATATGCATACATTTATTTATAATTTTTCTCAGCTAGAACACCAAATCATGCACACACGCACACACATATTCTCTTGTTGCTCGCCATGGATTTCGATCATGCCATTATCTCTCTCCTTTTCGTCTTCAACTCCCCCAACTGGATGTCTTCAATTTTCCATTCTCATTTCCCTTTCTTGTAGCTTTTCCTTTCCGGCTTCCATTTCCGCAGCTACAGTTGGATGTCTCTTCAACATTTCTTTCTCACAAATCTTCTCCTTCACTTCATCCTCTCTTCTCCGCTAGTCCATTAGTACACGCATACCTAGAACCAGATCACCTTAGATGCCTGGAATTGCTGCTCTCTCCCAATATCATACGCCGATCTTCCTTCCCGTCCTTACGCAGCCAGAACGTTGCCACCTGGAACCAAGACACGTTGCTACTGGACTCTTCTCTTCTTGTCTTTCATCTTCCCCAATTGGACTCCTTTCATTCCCTTGCTGCTCGCTTGGGACACGGCTGGAACGCAGCTCGCTGTTGCTTCCTCTCGTCGGAATAAAAGAAAAGAAAAGAAGGAGGCGAAGGGAGGAAAACAGAGGGGAAAAAAGAGATGATGAGGGAATAGAGGGACTGAGGGGCAAGGGACGTTAAAAGAGGGGACAATGAGAAAGAGAAAGGGAAAGCAAAGAAGGGGAAGGGGACAGATGCCGGGGGAGAAGGTTTGCTAGCCGAGAGGGGAGAAGGGAAAAGGGGACGGACGAGAAGGGAAGAGGGCGATAGGGGAGCAAGGGAGCAGCGGGGACAGGAGAGAAGACTAGAAGAAAGAAAGACAGAAAGAAAGAAAAATATAAAGGGAAGAAAAGGAAAAAGGTTAGGCGGTAGAATTTAGTTGAGACGTGGGACCGGGGGAGGGAAACTTGTGGCTAGCCGAGGACAAGAAGAAAAGACAGGCAAAAAAAAAAAAAAAAGAGAAAGAGAAAAAGAGAAAATAAAATAAGGATTTGGATAAATAAAAGGAATTATCTATTTACAAGTTCGTTTTGTATACATATTAGTATCTCAGTAAATTATGATATTTTATACAAAATTTTACGTCTAAGCTAATTTGATTTTTTGAATACGAATATTTGCTCGAGATTTTTATTCGGAAATTCTAAGCTTATAATTTTAACTTATTATACCATTTATCAAATATTTGTCTGTAATTCGCTTTCCGTATAATTTTTTTATTTTTAATATAGCAAAATTATCATTCTTGCTACCCCGGCTTATAAGTATTTATTATTAGAGTCGAGAATGCAGGGCAGATCGAAAATTTTAGCCCACGGGTCGAGGTGGGCTAACTCGCCGTAAACAAGGGTTAGCCTGTTAGCCCACAAAAAAAAAAGTTATGACAGGCGAAGAGAGGATAAAGGATGATTAAACGAGACAAACGACAGTGACAGACTGATAGTGAGACATTGAGACTGAATTGGATAAGGGAGAATGGGACAAGACGAAACTGATTTCCGACTGACGATTGACAAACTTGAGTTGTACCTGTGCCGACTACCATCTCCCATCTGTGTCTGTCGCCTATGCAAGTGCAACGTGTGAGTGTGTGAGTGCGATTGGTGCTGCGATGCGAGTCTAGTTCATCAATCATCACATAAAGACCAGACCGTACCATGATCATCTGTGAACTGTGACTATGTTGCTCTTCCTTCTTCCAGCAACTTGCGAACCCCTCCGATCTCCCCTCCTCCCTTAGACTAGACCAAACAGAGTGATTAGACTGAGCTGAGTACCCTACCAATCGACGACTACCCAACAGAACTTTAAAGTTCAAAGTTCAAAAATCAAAATTAAACCTCAATCCTTATTTCTTCCTACATTCCTACTCGACTACTCCATCACCACCACCGCGAGTCGTCTCCTTTTCGTGTGCGTACGTGGATCATGATTCCATCGGACCGTCACTATCAAGCATCCTAAGTCAATCCTCCTCTCATCGCCCGTCGAGTTAGTAAGTCAGCTTCCTCTTGTTGCCCGTTGGTTGGCTTAGATTTTTTATCTTCTTTTTTTGTTTTAATTTCAACATGCTTGTGGTGCTAGTTGCTGCTGCTATTAACTTCTGATTTCTCAATTTTTGTTGCGGTTAAGGACCTTGGGGTTGGCCTGTTCGAGTTAGGATTTACGATTAGGTAATGGGGGTTTAGGCCATTTGGCTATTTGGGTTTCGAGTTGGGGTTAGGGTTTGGGGTTTGGACAGGCGCTGGTGATAGTGACAAACTGACGATGGCCACAACCCATAAGGTAGGGGTGATTGGTTGGGTTGGGGTTTACGGTTAGGTAATGGGGGTTTAAGCCGTTCCGTTTGGTAGTTTTGGGTTTAGGTTTAGGTTTGGTCGTTTGGATAGGCACTAGTGACACCGTGACAATGACGAACTGACGACGACCACAACCCATAAGGTTAGGGTGAACAGTATAGTAAGGAGGTTGAACTTACCATATTTATATTAATATTATAACTATTTATAATCTTATATATATATATATATAAAGATTTTTTAAAATAAGTGTACTAATAATATTTTCTATATTACCATAAGAAGGAATTTTTAATTTTTTATGGAAATAATTAAGGGTATTGATACACTTTTTAAGAAACTAAAAAATAAATATATTATATTTTTGTTACAATATATATATATATATTAATGTTGAAATATATTTACAGAATGGATCCTCCAAGTAATGAGATTACAATAGAGCCTATTAATGTGGATGATGTGTCTGAAGTTGGTGGGCGTAACGATAATGTACAACCAGGATCTTCTCAATCTGAAGAACATGCAGGTAAGAAGGCTCAAGTAGGTAGCTCTTCTTTTGAGGTTTGGGAAATATTTACAAAAATTGGTGTTGGGAAAGATGATAAAAATAGAGCTAAGTGTAAAGCATGTAGGAAGAAATATGTTATTAGGGCACATTCACATGGAACTTCATCTTTACGTCGACATAACGAGAAGTGTCATTTGAGTCAAATTCCTAGATATAGTGATGTTGGTGATATGATAATTGATCATGCTGGCAAGTTAAGATCAAGAAAACCAAATCCTAAATTTGCTCGTGAGGTAATGGCTATGGCTATTATTGAACATGACTTACCATTTTCATTTGTTGAGTATAGGAGGATCACACAATTCATAAAGCTATATAATCCTAATTATAAGCTAATTTCTAGAAAAACTACTACATCAAATGTTTGGAATTTATATTTGAATCAAAAGAAGAATTTGAAACAAATATTGAAAAAACTTCCAGGGAAAGTATGTTTAACTTCTGATGTACAGATTGCCTCCACCAGTGAGGGATATATTTGTTTGACTGGACATTATGTGGATGACAATTGGAAACTGAATAATAAAATTCTTGCTTTTTGTAAAATGCCCCCTCCTCACTTAGGGTTTGAGTTGTCAAAAAAAGCATTTGAATTTTTGAAAGATTTAGGCATAGATAAGAAGATATTATCCCTTACATTGGATAATGCATCTGCAAATAATTGTATGCAAGATTTTCTGAAAGAGCAATTGAACTTACAACATAGTTTGTTATGTGGTGGTGAGTTTTTTCATATTAGATGTTGTGCTCATATTCTTTATTTGATCATTAAAGAAGGGTTGACTATAAGTAGTGAAGCGTTGCATAAAGTAAGGGAGAGTGTCAAGTATGTGAAGGGCTCCGAAAGTAGAATGAAACACTTTTTGGAGTGTGTTGAACAGGTTGGCAACATTGATACCAATCTTGGTTTGCGCTTAAATGTAACTACTAAATGAAATTCCACTTATCTTATGCTTAATAGCACACTCAAGTATCGACGTGCTTTTTCTTACTTTCAATTGAATGATCGTCATTACAAATATTGTCCAACCATGGCTGAGTGGGAAAGAGCAAAAAAGATATGCAAAATTTTTAGCCATTTTCATAGTATCACCAATTTGATGTCAAGATCATCATATCCAAATTCAAACCACTATTTTTTGCAAATATGGAAGATTGAGTGTTTGTTGAATGAAAATTTAAGCAGTGAAGATCATGTCATAAGGGAGATGTCTATTAAAATGAAACAGAAGTTCGATAAGTATTGGAGTGATTATAGTGTTATCCTTGCACTTGGAGCAATCTTTGATCCCCGAATGAAGTTTGATTTTTTGAACTTCTGTTTTAATAAACTTGATCCCCTCACTTGTGAAGAGAAGTTGGCTCACATAAAAAACAAGTTATATAAACTCCATGGAGAATATGAGAAGAGTAAAACAGATCACATATCTAGAACTAGAAGCCATCAGGTTGGATCATCTTCTCAGGGACAAGACACATCTGAAGGTAGCAGCAGTAAAGGAGCAACAACACATAGAGCTGGGAAGGGCTTGGAGATTGATTTTGCTACTTTGGTGGTAAGTTTAATAACTTTGTTTATTTTTTTAATGATATTTTTTGTCATATTATATATCATTATTTAATTAGTCTTTTTCTTAATAATGTAGGAATTCGGATACCGTCAAGTAGGAGTACAAAGTTATGGTAAATCTTCTTTGGATATTTATCTAGATGAGCCAGTAATGTATATGGACTTCTACTTAGAATCGGATGTGTTACAACATTGGAAAAGTCAAAGCCAAAGATATCTTGATTTATCTATCATGGCCTCTGATGTACTTAGCATTACAATTACTACTATAGTGTTAGAATCAGCTTTTAGTATTGGCGCCCATGTACTTAATAAGTATCGCAATTCTATGCTCCCAACCAATGTAGAAACTCTAATTTGTACACGTAATTGGTACAATGATTTGCTTGTGAAGGTAATTTTTTTTATTCTGTTGGTAATATTTTCTTTTAACGTATTGTTTCAAGCATTTATTATCTAATTTAATTATATGTGTCATGTTGTAAATTGTAGATCAAGAAGAAGACAATGGGAGTGGGGATGGGAGGGGGACTATTTCATCAAAGGGAGACTCCAATTTAGTTGTTGATGATGATGATAGTGATGACTGATGATTGATTTATATATGTGATTTTATCTCCTTTATTATTGACTTTGTTTTCCTATATAATTAGTGAAAAGTACTTTATGATAATTGCTACATTTGCTTAATTATCATTTTAAGTTGTTTTCTTTTCTATCGTATGAAAATGAGATTTAAGAGTAAGTACGTATAAATTGAAATAATATGTTTAACTATTATAGGTTTAAGTTTATCCCTTACTTTCAGATTTTATTTTTTTTAATCTTAGCATACCAAAAAAAAAAAAAATCAATCCTCAATTAATTACTTTATCTTGTTTAAGCTTGCATGTACATCTCCTATTTCTATTCAATAAGAATTTTGTAATATATTACATTTATATTAGACTAGATCAATAATAAATTACTAGCTTTCATAAGTTTAACTTAAAGAATTTAGAATACTAAAATGAAGAGCATTCAAGATCCATTATTCAAACTAAACCGGATTGAATCAATTACAAACAACTTAAGCTTAGTTGACTAATGACCAAAGCTTAACAATCGATCTAAACATGATCGATTTGCAAATGAGTCAAGTCAACAATCAACATGAGTTACATGACACCACAAAACCCAATAAGCTAATAGATCAAATGTGAGTATCAAACCTTATTAGTTATTAGTTATTACCCATTAACACTAATACCATAGCTTGAAACTAGCATCTTTGCCATCATCCACACCTTCACTTGATACTTTAGCCATTGGTCAAAAGACACAAAGATAATTCAAGTACCAAAAATCAAAATTTAACTCAATGTTGGGGAGCTCAATGTGAAATGAAATACATCACCAATGCTATTGGAGAATTGAGGAATTTGGAAGAAAAATAAAGAGTTTGACATTGTCGCAGTCTCGTAGAGTTAAACAAATTAAATGGTTGCGAAGAGAAAATAAGAGACAACAAATAAAGAAAGAGGCGATGATGAAAATGTCATTCTAAAATTGTAAAAAAAAAAAAAATTGTGGGGCGAGGCGGACCGAACTTTTGTACCCGCAACCTTTGCAGGCCACTGCGGGCTAGCTCGCTTCGACTAGCAGGCCAGTGCAGGTCAGGGCGGCCGGCCCATTTGACTCGTATTCTCAGCTCTATTTATTATTCCACTTATTTTCTTTAATTTTCATATAGTTTTTCAAAATTTTCGGGGCATTATAATTGTTCATGTATAGTATATGGTTGAAAACTTATTTGGATTTACTTGTGTATGTATAGTATTGAAAGCATTGCATTCTCATCTCACTAAGTCGCAATGTGCTCAGTCCTCTATAAACTGTTTTGTAAGAAACATCACAAAAGCTTAGGATTGGATAGGATATGATGTGACAAGAACTACCGAAATCAAGAATGATGTAGTAAGATGTGTAGTTAAAGATTATTTAGATGCAATCTTATTCTTAGGAACTCAATTTAGAAATAGAATTTTGTAAAACTTAGATGTATTTTTCGAATTTACTATTTTGGTAGGCGATTCCGATTCTTTGTGATCTTGGTTAACCGTGGAACAAAGGAATCCGTAGTTATTGTCTTATTATATGATTATACGTGATATAATTAGATGTAATTGATTAAATAATTATCTAGAGTCATGCGACCTCTGACTTGTAAGGCGATTATCATGTAACGGGTGCACATGTAACAAGACAACTTTAGTCGAAACTTTTAGAACCCCCTTTGGGGCGTGACAAGTTGTGTAGGAAGTGGGTGGGATAAATTATGAAGTGTATCCCTATAATGGAATATAAAATCTTAGTTAATGGCAAAGTAGTGGGCCATGTGAAAATTACAAGAGGATTAAGACAAGGCGATTCACCTTCTCCTTATTCATTTAGATTAGTAGCTAATGTACTATCAAAGAAATTAAAATCTTTAGTACACTATGGATATCTTAGGGGCTTGAAATAAAAAATTGACTTCTCTATGATTACATATCTTCTGTTTGCAAACAATTTGTTATTTTTTTCATGGATGTTGCAAAGGAAAATTTGCAACAACTCAAAAATACTTTAATGGAGTATTGTTTAGTGTTCGTCTAATCATTAGTTTTGCTAAATCTAACATCTTTCTCAGCTAAAATACCCTTGAAGTAGTAAGGAATCAAGTAACAGCTTCATTGAAATAAGGAAAAATGGATCTAGAATAAGGAAACAATGGATCCTAGAAGGCTTAAGATTACCAACTTTATGGAAAAGATCCAAGAATGATGCCTTGAAGTCTGTGAAGGATAAGATTGTTTGTAGATTGTTAGTCTAGAAGCAACGTTTTTAAGTATTGTAGGTAAGGAAACTCTACTTAAAGTAGTTGCTTTTGTGATGCCTACTTATTCTATGAGTTGTTTTGAGTTCCCTTTAAATTGGTATAAGGAGATAAAGGATCTAATTGGTAAGTTTTAGTAGGGAAGAAGGTAAGATTCATTGGTATATTTAGAAGAAGTTGTCATAACCCAAAAGGCAAAGGTGGATTGGGTTTTAAAAACTTGCACATGTTTAATCAAGCACTACTCACTAAATTGGCTTAGAGACTATAAAAACATCTTGAAACACTATGAGCTAGAGTTATGAAGGGTATCTTTTTTTTCCGATTTAGAGCTAAAATGTGCTACAAGGGTCAGTAAGGCATTCTTAGGGTAGTCTAGTATGCTGAAGGGTCGAGGCATGCTTTTTAGAGGAGCTTTTTGGCATATCAATAGGGGTAACTCAATGAACGTGTGGGAAGAGTGGTGAATAACAAATCTAAGGAATTTTTATATTCCTAGAAGCGATCAAAGCTTACAACAATTGAGAAGCTTATCAACAAAGATGGAAGGATTTGGAATTTACAAAGTATAGCTAGATTTTCATGAATAAAAAAATATGAGCAATCAAGGAGATATTACTACTTGTAAAAAAGAGGCTAGACAAGTTGGTTTGGTTACATGAAAGGTATGGAGATTATATAGTAGAATCTATTTATTATTATTTGGTCGAGAAAACACAACAAGGATGCTATGTTTCACCTTTTCTTGTCAACAATAGTATCTATGCAAGACTGGATATGGTTATGGAAGCTTGAAGTTCAATGGCATTTCAAGTGGAGGGTGCAAATCCAGTTAAAAGAAGAGCAGTCAAGAGTATATGTTGTTGCTTTTGTGAAGAGATTGAAATGGTTGAGCATGCCTTGTTCTTTGCCATGAGTGGAGAGTGTGTAGGTTTTAGACTTTGGTAAAGAGTAAATGGTAAGGTATGGGAAGATTTTGGGCTTAATTGAAAGAGGGGGTATTAAGAATGAAATGGGTTACTAGTTTGTGTGGATAGCTTGGGCTATTTTGAAAAAACCTCAAGTCAAGGGGTAAATTTAAAAAAAAAAAAAAAAATAAAAAAGAATTCAAGAAAATAAGACAAGAAAGATGATTTGGATATTCATAAATAAGAGATTTTAAAGATTAAAATTTAGTGGATTTAAATAATAGTTTATACTTTTGAATCTAGTATAAATATGAGTATTATAGTCGAGTAATAATTTTAAGTTTAACCGAATTGATCATTTACAATAGTCAATTAATCAGTTTCCTTGTTTAAATACCCAGATAATATATCATTATATCATCTTACAATATATATATATATATATAAGGATGGTAGCTACATCGATCAAATTGCCATTGCATATTGATCATATGATGACGGTGACCTGTTTAGTTTAGGTTGGTTTTAATTACAATTTACAGGTTTAGAATATTAATAAAATATTCAAGTTTATAAAAGGTTGGGTACAGTACGTATTAGAGTATTATATCAAATTATTTAGTAAACCTTTCTTAATAGGAATTGCACCGATAGGATTGGGTGAGCTAGGCTTGCATGCCTTCTATTGAAGAAATTCTACACAAGGGACTGGTGTTTCAAATTCAACAAGTCTCAAGAAAACGTTATTGCCAAAAATATATATATTAATTGGTGTAAATCTGAATGTACATAACTCTTTAACTAATCTTTAGGACCCTTTGCAATAAATATTCTAATTTGGATAATTTGGGCAAACCTCCTTCATTTTATAGTGATTATGTTTTTGTAAATTTGGTATATTATAGATCACCAATTGTAATGCATATATTAAAATCAAGTTTGCATTTGTTAAATAATTGAAAAATTATAAAAATATCACCTCTGTTTTTTTTTTAACAAATTTATGGTTTTGAAATAAGTAATCATCGATCCTCGATTAAAAAATAATTACACTTGACATGAATAAGTATTCCTCAATATAAGTACCTTACTCAAAAGTCCTAGATTGGATAAAACAACACATTCTTTTAAAAGAATTTAAGAGTAAAGAGGCTTTGTTATTTTAATCTAAATTTTTTTTTTAAACAAAATGTGGGTTATGCATTACATACAAACAAGGTAATGCATTTATTAGAAAAAAAAATGGAAATGTAGATTTATTCCTAAGGTTTTTTTAATTATTTTTTTAATAAAAAATGTTAAATGATTTCGATTTTGATCACCGTCTTGCCTTCAAGACGTGGCTGAGAGTTTTTCTTTAGAAAGAAAATTAACCAGTAGATATGGCCCATGGACTTTGGCCCGTGGAATATAAGTAGTCAAAAACGTGTCTGTTTTGAAAAGAGAAAAGAGAACGATAACATTGGGCTGGACTGCACCGTCGAAATGTTTAACTCCGGTGACCGATTCTCGATCTTTTTTCTTCCACCATAAGTTTTTGTATGTGTATATTTTTCTGTAGGGTGTGTAATGTACGTTGTTTTCGCTGTCGCAAAGACGAGACTAGGGTTTCAATTTCGAATGAAAACTGTCTCCGACTCAATACTTTGTAGTTAGGATGAACCTATGCTCGCAAGGTCTGATTATAGTGTTGCAGAGGCATTTTTAATTGTACAGAACTTTCAATTCGTTAAGATGATCTTCGTTGTTAGATAATGAGTAGTATCGGTGCTAATTTCGTATCACTAAATATGATACAGTAGATATGGAATCTGTATTTTTGAATGAACATGTGTATTTCGTAAAACGAATGATTCGATGTTTGGAAATTATAAATTTCTTTTATCAAGTATGATTAATAATTGGACAAAAGGCTTGTCCTTTCTTAAAATGTGTAATCAATGCTTCGGAAGTTATAAGTTTCTTAATGATTAATAATTGGCTGAAACTTTCAATGAAACTGATAAGAGAAGCTGGGGAAAACCAGTATATGACCATTGCATTTTATTTGTTAATCCTTGCAGGTGGAGCAGGGGTTTGTATGATGAATATACCATGGAAAAATAGACAACACCCTGGTTTTATTAATTTCATCTCCTCTTTTCTCACTGCGAATTCTTTCCGGCTTAACGTTGTACCAATAGGCCCTGTAGGTACTTCTGCTCTTTTTTGCCATTTTAGTTTTTATTTTTGTTTTTTTAACTCCAGCACAATCTGTGCTTATTGTTGTGTGCAGGACTTCATCTTCAACTGTGGTGGTTTGTCGGTGGCTTTTGTTTTTGTGACAACTTGGGACTGCAATGATGTGAAACCCATCTTCAACAGGTGGTAACTCTGCTGCAAAGTGATATCGCGCTTTATGTATGTTATCATCAATTTGTTTTTGCACAGGGTTCAGCAACTGAAGGAGCAGTTTGCACGCTTTTATGTTGTCGTGGCACTCCCGACAGTGGAGCAAAATGAGTCTTTTGTGTGCTCTTATTTCAAGTAAGAATGCACACAGGCATGTGCTGTTTTCATTTGGGGGTATAGAAAGGTTAAAAAGAACTTGATGTCTGTGTTTATGATGAAGATTTGGCATGGAGCTTGGGAAGCCAACATTTGTGCCTGTTCAAGACCTAGAAATGGGCTTTGAGAAGATAGTCAAGATAGCTCTCTCCCTGGCTGGTAACCCTAAATCTCTGAAGTCACAACAACCAATATAGTAATCATATCTTCACTTTCAAGCACCATAAAAATTGCAGCATCCAAGCAGCAGGATGCTATATCAAAATTGAAGGCTGAGGTTAGATGATTGAGAATGTTAAGAAATCAATTCCATTGTTCTTAGAGCTTTGTTGCATCATGTGTTGAAGTGATCTTCCTACTCTTACTATTACAGCGGAGGCAATTTGTGCAGAGGATGGATATTTTCCTCAGAGTAATCACATCCATACCTAGCATTGACAATCATGATGCTAATACGGTAATTTATCTCGAGAAATTAATAGCTAGGTGAATTCACTTTTTTTTTCCTTTTTCTTTCTCTCTTTCAATTCGTGTCAGTATTGGCATTATGTTTTATGTTCAGCATCCAAATGGTTTATTCGCTTTTCCTAAAGAATTAATGTCTAACAATTACTGTCCTTTGCTTAAATGCGTGGTTTGTGTTTTCACGTTAGCACTGAGTTGGGTCTATAGACATCTTAAGGGAAATCTAACAATTAAATCAAGTAATTAAACCTTCATAACATATGAATAAGATTTGGATTCTATCCTTTGTTTATGGCAGTCGGCAATTGCATGCTTTCTTCAATCATCAAGCAATAACTTTTTCTTAGGTTGAGAGTTCATTATGATTTCCATTCCTGCATAGAATACATATGGAAACTGGTTTTTATGTGAATCTTAGTATATTTAATCCCTTAAAACTAGTCATATAATCAGTGATTTAATTTAGAAGCCCTAAATGTGGGACTTTAAAGTGAATTATTGGTAGTTTTCTGGAGAAAGGGTGTCTTCTTTCTTGCTTTTGGTGATTACATTTAGTTCTCTCATCTTCAGCTCAGTCAAGCTATTGGTTCTTTGGAAGCAATTGCAAAAGCATCAAAAGAGTACATTTTGGAGAATACTGACCTTTCAGCGGAGAAGGCGGATATTGTTTTTAGGTTTTTCAGGGATCCAAAGCTCTATCTCAGTCCAAAAGTCAATTAATGTGAGAGAAACCGTGGGATCTATATGCAGATAATTTTGTATCATGGGCAGGGTTAGTGGCGCTTCATCACTTAGTATTTTGTAATATCTCATGTTACTATCCTTAGTGCTTTAATCCTTCTTCAACTTGACTAGAAATGATACGAGATTCAGCATGCTCTGATCTAAAACATGCTTCTTTCTCTTCAAAGATACAAATCTGTGCCTGTTGAGTTTTCTGGTAATACCATCAATTTAGTCTGCCGAAAAGTTTTTATTGAAACCATTTGGAAACATGCAATATCCTTAATGATTCTCCTGTGCATGGAAAAAGTAGTTCTTTCACTATTGGGTCGAAAATTTCCCTGTTTAGCGGTTTTTAAGGGGCACTTTTTTTTATCCATTTCTTTAAACTGCTTTTGAGTGATATTTAAAAGGGCAAATATAAAGCTGTTAAATTATTAGTTAGGTGTGAATAGACTCTTTAAACTCTTATAGTATGATTTTATCTTTCTATAATTTTAAAAAATGTGCATATAAATTCCAAATGGTTGTAAAAA
Organism: Laguncularia racemosa; assembly: GCA_037954665.1. Taxonomy (NCBI): domain Eukaryota; kingdom Viridiplantae; phylum Streptophyta; class Magnoliopsida; order Myrtales; family Combretaceae; genus Laguncularia; species Laguncularia racemosa. Next base: position 5,601,022 of record JBBMOL010000001.1, on the reverse strand, counting down.
TCAGAAAATCGTTACCATTTATATCCCTTTAACAATGTTTTGTGGGTTGTTTTCATATTTTCAAAAGTTATTGACATATGAAGTCATAATTTGAGAGATCAAGAAATCCATTCGCACCTAGCAAATAATTCATAAGATATATGTACAATGACCCATATCTACAATCACAAGAAAGTGGACAGTTTGAATTAGAGAGGGCATGGTTAAAATCATTTTTGCTATATAAAACACCATAAAGACGATCACCTATCACATAAACATTATGATGGTGCTATAACTACAGGTCCAGACTGAAGATTAAGCTTATAAGCAAAAGAAGGAAGTTGAATTAAAATTTCCCCTCGCTTTGATGGACAGCAATCTCATAACTTACACGTTCTCGTGGAAATGCTAGCAAAAGGAAAACTTAGAAACTCAAGACATTAAACAGACACATTCGATATCCATGCGCTTGCTACTTGAAAGCTTTGCATCTAAACATGTGAATTTTATAAATAAAATGAAAATTTTCAAACAAATTAACTAATTAAATAGGCACGAAAAGTTTCTTTTGGAAGAAAGCAACGATGCATACGGAAAGGGTCATTATCATCGCCTATATGGATTAGTAAGGAAAAACAGAACCGATTTTAGAAGTGGAGAGAGGGAAAGATTAATAGAGGATTTCATGGTTAAATTATAAAAGTATCCTCATGTATGGTGGGTCAAAATTGTCACTTCTCATGTAACATTCATTTCAAATGTCTCAAGTGAAATATAAATTGCTAAAAATATGTTACAAAATATTATAATTTCATTGATACAATTTCTTTATAATGATGTCGCACCAAATAAGGTGCTCCTTTTATTAGTATAGGTTTAATATTAGGAAAAATATTATTTTTAGTGTTCAATGTTTACTTACTTTTTATATAAGTATTTAATTTTTTTCCCTTTTATTTAAGTCATTAATATTTTTAAAACCTTATAAAAATATGATTTCCATTAATTATGTTAATTTTTTTTATCTATCTTAGACATGCATTAAATTCAAATTAGCCTAGGACTAATTGGTCAATGCGGATAAGGCACGCTCAATATTTTCCAACCCATTTTCTTACTTTTAATTTTTTATATATTTTAATATCTTTATTATATTATATCATTAAATATATTTGATATTACTTTTTATTATATTACGTAAATAAAAGTATTTAATATTCTTGTTTTATTAAATTAGTTATTGTATCTCAATTTGAAATTAACACATGTCATTAATGGACGAAAACTTAATAGGATTTGATGCAAGTCCTACTTTCAAAAGAATTTAAAAAAATTAATGACTCAAAATACAAAGAAAAAATGCTAAGGACCTAAATAAAAAAGTAAGTAAAAATTAATAACTAAAAATATACTTTTTTCCTTAATATCATAATGGCAATTTTGAGTGAATGTGCTAGCTCATAGTATCTAGTAGCCCAAAGCTATGGGAGAAGTGATAATAGAAGGTGGCTGATTAAAAATGGTGGTTAAATTTAATTTTGAAAGTAATTGAAAATGAGAAATATAATTATCTTATCAAAAAATTGAAATCGCTGTTTATCACTAAAAGAATACTCTCATCATGGTTATGCCTTTTTTATTAGCATATAGATTTTCTTTTACACTACTAGGATAACAACGCATGATAAAAAATAAAGGGAAAGAATGTGAACTATTTATCTTCATGCTTGGAAAGGAAAGGATAGGAAATGGAGGTTATGTTGTGGCAATAATACAATAGTACGATTTTTATAAAATTACACCTTTATCCTTCATTTCTTTAACTTTTTTAATTCATTTCTAAAAAATGAGAAAAAATAAAAGGTGAGCCACAAAAAAATGGGAATACAACTTACTAAAATTTTAGCTTACGTAGGAGGTAGGAGGTATTGAGAAATGGTCAAAGGGATCTTTAAGCCCCATTCAATTCTTTCCCTTGCTCCTATTAATTGCTTCCACACAAGTGAAGTAGTATTTCACTCTTCATCATTCTTTTTCTTTAGAGTCGTGACATGTAGGCATAGGCTTACTATATGTTTGATTAGTAGCAATAAAACACCATTCTTTTCCTTTAATAAATGGGTGTGTCCACTTTATTATATGGTTTAGCCACCTCAATCCATTTTCATCTTTATTGCCTAGATTTTGGATCCTCTTCCTAAACTTTCTCGATTTTATCGACCAAGGTTGGTTCCATTACTAAGTTAAACAATTTTATTTTTTAACGTGCCACTTGAATCCCAATCCCATCCATTTAAAGTCCTTGATCAACTACTCTTGTTCCATCAATAAGGTTGCAACTTCAATATAATTCTTATGATTCAAGGGATCTACCATTACATTTTCTCTTCCCAAATAATAGCTTATTCCTAAATCATAATCCTTGATAAGATTTAATCACCTACCCCACTTGATGTTTAGCTCTTTTAGTATGAATAGATATTCAAAACTCTTGTGATTTGTATAAATACAACTAGTGTTGTAAAATATTTAACATAAAAGCAACTACAATTGCAACTAACTTTAAGTCGTGAGTTAGAAATCCTTTTATAAGGTTTCAATTGCCTAAATGTTGGCTACAACTTTTCTCTACATCAATGTATCATAATGCATTTAATGACGCACATTATATATACTAAACATTTCTGGCTATTGGATAGAGTCCATAGTAATGTTTTCACCAATCTCTATTTTAGCTTCTAAAAGCTTTCTTCACATTTCTCATGCCACTTAAACTCCACATTCTTTTACATTAACTTGGTTAGTGGTTGCACAATCTTAAGTAAATCCTTTACAAACTTTTGGTAGCATCATACTAAAACTAAGAAACCTTGAATTCCTAACACAGTTGTAGATTGTCTTTGCTCCATTATAGCCTTAATTTTATCATTTTACCTTCTCTCAAAATGATATGTATAACAAAATAATTTTGATTGAGCCAAAATTCCACATTTACACATTTCGGCATATAATTTATGCTCCCTCAAATTTCACAACATAATACTCAAGTGTTTTGTACGTTCATCCTACTTTTACTAATAGCAAATAGCAGAAAAAACAAAAGATACTATAATTTTTTTATGGAAGAAAGTACTCAAAACATAGAGAGTAAATTTTTATGGCTAAGAAGCATACTTTGCTTTTGCTTATGGATGAATTTAAAAAATGATAGGGGCTGATTTTGCTCTCAAATTTGCCTTAGTGTTTAACATATGGTGCTAACCACTAGTAGCAACTTCAAATGCCTAATTATTGTGTGCTATAATGTATAGAAAATCGCCTTACACTTTTATTGCTTTGTGGCCAAAAACATATGTATTATCACATTGATCATTATGAGTTGGGAGCAAGATGTTGCAAATATTGTTGTTCTTAATGATGAGCTCCCAACTTTGTACCCTATCATGGAATATCCTCTTCAAATTCGTGCAATCTTTGGTAGATTAACCCTAATTCTATGATACCGACAACTTTGGGCCCACTCCTCTCATTACTAGTAGGTTAGTGCTCAACTTTTAGCAATCTAATGCTCTTATCCTATAACTGTTGATCAAGGATGGCATGTACTTTGCCCATTGAGTATGGAAATGGAGGTATCTATAAAAGGATCTTTACTATGTCGCCCTTATGCTTCTTAGCACTCTGGAAGCTTTCTTCTTTAGCAAAGCTTATGGTCAAGTTTTGCTTTATAAATTTTCTTGACTTTCCTTATTGCCTTGCAAAGAATTTGTTAGTTCCTTACGTATTCTTAATAAGCGTAGCGAAGGAATATGTGGAGAAGTTTTCCACATGTACAACATACATAGTGAACTTCACTAGATATAAATTTTTACTAATTATTTCTCATCACAAATATCCTAGATGTCTACGTAATGCTCTTTGCACTCATCAATGTATTAGCCATGTTGGTTATCATGACCTTTTCCTAAGCAAAAGAAAACTTTTCTAAAAACATTTTGCACATGGCCCCCTATGATTCCATTGATTCGAGGGGGAGGTTCACATACGATTCGTAAGCTTTCTTTATTAGGCACTTGGAGAACTCTTTCAACTTAAGATCATAATCTAGATCACACACCTCTAAGGTCTCAATGAATGTTAGCAAATGCTTTATGGTGCTACCTTACTTTCAATTGAAAAGCATGAACTTAGTTTTTATATAATTATTGGGGTAGGGTTTTGTAGCCATATACTAGTGGTAGGAGAGCTCCGAATATAGCATTCCAATTGAAGACTTATCTCATGCTTCTTTTGAGTATATATTCAAGCCTTCCTTCGTTATAAATGATGCCTTAAGAACAAACATAATAGCCTCAGTTGGGATAATGGGAGTGAGGATACGTTGGTTGGTGGACCTACTAAGAAATGTTTGAAAGATGACATGTCAAGATAAAGAGCCACAAGAATGAATTCCCACATTCTCAATTTTAAGTGCCATATTCTACCTAGCAAAGGACACTATCGTAGGAGCTTGTTCATCCGCTTCTTAAGAGGAATCATCATCACTTATAGGGGCTATGCTTGGTTGAGTTGGTTGAGAGCTATTCTTTGTATAGCAATGATGCTGCTCAAACAATGTAGCACCCTATTACACATTAACCAATGCAACCATCCTTAAGACAAAATGAATGAACAGTGTAAGGAATTGATTCAAAGCCTCAATGTTTTCCTATATGGTCCATAAGACCTATGCAACATTAGTAAGGTCTTATTTTACAGCTCACAATTATCATGGTTACTATTCTTTTTTAATGCTACAATCTACATAGCAATTTTAAGGATGGTTTTATAGTCTTGAGATTACCATTAGCCTAACTACTTGTCTTCTTCTTGCGAGTTCCATTGATGCTTCGTCACTTCTTTTTTCCTTAAAGGAATTGCCAATATGTAGATGTAAGGACTCATTACATATGTATCACTTGCATGCAACTTGGGTCATTTGCTTCACATGAGTTAGAGGAATGATGCAAGTTGAGATGACAACTTTAAGTGAGAAGAATTAGAGAGGGTTTAAGGAAGAAGAGCAAACAATCTCAATAGATTCACACACTTGTATAACAAGTGAAGGAACTTGCAAGCCTTGAATTAATAACTCTTGATTTCTAAATAGAAACAACTTGAATACAAGAAACTCTTAATCTTCTAATCTTTGTTTAATCTTTGAGCTTTCAAAGTCTCATGGTTGATTTTGTTTCCATTATATAGTGTTTTCCTTTTTGAAAGTGAAGAGTTGGAGGGTACTTATAATGTTTGATGTTCAATTACCATTGTTGAATCACCTTGAGAATCAACAAGAAAGACTAATTGAATATTTCGAGGGCTTTCTAGAATATTTCATGGGCTTCTATGTGTTTGCACCCAACAATTTGTGGATGGTCCTATTGAGTAAATGAGCTTGCTAAGAATGTTAAAACTAGTCGAGCTAACTTCAATGGTCTATGTTATAAGCCCACTAAGCTAAAACTCCTTAAGTCACCTCAAAATGTGAGCTTGATTATTTGTACCCTACCACCAATCCAAGTAATCAGTCTAAATTTAATGGTCGTTCAAGGCTTGGGCTCATGTTTCCAAGTTGTTGAACTAGTGGTAAAGCTAATGGTGGTGATGGTTAGTTTTAATTATTGGTGGGGTACTTCAATTGTGAAAAGAGAGAGAGAGAGGATTAGCTAACCTAGGCGAGAGAGAGGAACCTAAAATTTTGAGATAAACGAGTGGAAATGGAGTGAACGTAATGTAAAAAATGAGCTCAGGCACTGCAATTTATAAAGCAATATAAATTGAATGCAATAAGGAGATGAAAGATCAACAAGCTTGATTAAATTCAGGCTCAACTATTGATTTGGATAAACCCAATTATTTGAGTTTAATTTGATTTTCAGAAGAAAAGTCTTCTAGAAATTAAACTCTTGATCTTTCATTGCCTTATTCAATTAGAGATAAGGTAAATCGAGGTTTGACTTTCATAGAGCTTAAAGCTCCTTCGATAGTGGATGAGGTAGTGAGTAAGAAAATGCACATGTGATTTACATACTGGTCAAGCCCAAGTGCACTTTATTATAATGTGCAAACCATTGCAAAAAAAAAAAAAAAATGATCCCTTATATACATGAGGGATTAAACCTAAGACTACCCCAAACTTAGCTACTAAACCACCGACCTACCTAAGCTTTGATGGACCAAAATTATCATTTAGACTTAAGTGTAAAAGGCCTAAATCACAAAGTTTGATTTCTTACCCTAAGACAAACAATCCTAATAGCCTATGTTAGCCCACATTTTGACTTAATAATCCATAAAAAGGATAATGAACCTAAGCTTAAGCTAAAACCAAATTTTTAACACATGTTCCAATGAAATTGTATTGTATGTTATATTCAATAAAAAATTTCACTTGTAAAAATAAGCCTAAACCAATTCAAATATGCATAAATAGCGATTTTCACTCAACAAATAGCTTATTGGAGCATGCATGTGCACTAAGGCTCATAAAAACGATTTCAACCAAAAGCGAACCACAAAATTACGTTACTATGTTTTGTTAATTTTCTATAATTTTTCTATTTTTATGATTTTTTCACTTTTTTTTTAATCTTCTAATTTTTTGCTATTCTGTAAGAGGAGTAAAATGGAATGTTTATAAACTTTTCACAACAATTTATTTTCGTCTAAAGCTTGTGTATTAGTACATTTTGCTTGTGAAAGGATGCCTAGGCCACTTAGTGCACTATGTAAGAAGAAAAATAACTTTTTTTGCCTTTTTTATTATTGTATATAAATTAATTGAAATGTAACTATCAATTTATTATATATAATTAAATCAATAATGAAACTTGTATAAAATTTTTATCATTAACAAAAAAGACTACAACATATATTTAATTAGGGACTTATAAATAAAGTGAACAAAATTAACATAATATAAATATAAGTAATGTATGACCTTTTGTGATGATTTCAAATAACTATTTCTTAACAATACTGATTATTTTCAATATAAAGAATTAAGGAATTGATGTTAAAAGTAATTGTATAAAGGTTTAAAGGAAAAACAAAAGGAAAATGTTATTCAACCAAAAACAAAATAAAATGCAACTTATAAGAGTAGAATGATTCCTATAAACTCAAACCTATAATACCATGTTTCTTCTTTTTGAAAAAAAAAAAGAAAAAGAAAAAAGAAACCTAAAACCTATAATTTCATACTTATAAGGTGATGTACCTAACTACTTAACTATGTATCAAAATTGTTATGCTGAGATTTTGCTCATGGTTGAATCACTTGCAAAAGAAGAGGAATAGGCTATGGTGGTTGCTAGAGGTTGCTCCAGCATGGCCACTCCAATGCCTAAATCAACACAAGGGTAGTAGAATGATAAAATGCGCAAAGAGTATTGTGTTTGGGAGTCAAAAGAGTCAAGATTCTTTACCCAATGGTTTAATCCCTTATTTATAGGGGTTAGGATTGGTCTTACTTTGGTAAGTGCATTCATGTTCAAGATTCTTTTCAAATATTATGAAAGAGTCTATCTTTGACCAACTCTTTTCTTTGTTTATTATTATAAAAGTCTTTGACCAGCTCTTTTCTTTATCTATTTGATAAAAGTATTTTCCACTAAAAGTAGAATATATACATGCTCTTATGATTTAGTATTGTTCTTATATTAACTATTGCATAAATAAATCAACAAAATAACAAGCTAAAAAAACTAAGCAATTGTCATGTCCTAAACCCTTGGATGCAACAACTTCAACATATACCTTTACCACATCATAGGTACACCAAGGCTCAACACATGCTATAAACTACATATATACATAATAACTACCAAACTTACATAATGAAAACATCACCAAGTGCTACATCCATGGGAAGTTCATATGCATCCTACTAAAATCCACATAATATAATTGTAGAATAAACTAAATTAGATGAACATAAGGTAACACAAAGTCTAAAAACTAATAAGCTAATACTAAGTCTATCCAACTAGCCAACTAACACATAACACCATACCTAATATCCTCTAATCATCATAGTATTAAAAGTTGCTAACATCATCCTTAATACTCATGGCACATGTTATATCCAAGATCGTCATGTAGGCTCAACTCATTCATAGTGCCTAGCCTAAAACATAAGTCTCACAAGGGGTGGCTAGAGCCCAATAAATAAATTCCACAAACACATGAAATGCCATGCATACAATTTACATACAATTACAAGTAATACATTATGCAACAAATTATTATCTTTAATTAGGTTGTACAAGACAATACGGTCTTGGCATCCTAAGATTTGAAGTAGCTCATGACTCCCAAGTACACAAACATAAATATACATGCATTGATCCACTAAAGTCCTCCATGGAGGTATCTTAGGATACTTGTACAATTGCACTACAATATCTTACCAATATTTCAACTCGGATCACAATGACTTGTGGCATTAATGCCTAAACTATCTATTAGTCCTAGTTAATAATTGAGAAGGTGATTGAATTGATTACTAAGATTTTAAAACTTTTCAAGATAACTAAAATTAAAAATCCATTTGATCACATTTAGTGGATATTGATTTAGAATTTTGATTAACTTGGTAATGGAATTTGTAATTATATAACAAACAGTAAATAAAATTGCAACAAAATTAAAAGAGCAAGGTTCAAAAAAATCAAACAACGATATATAGTGGTTTTATCTTATGCATTAGTCCACTCTTCCAATGTCCATTGATGATATCCCGGTTGACTTTACTGGTTAGTAAAGAATAAAACTTAGTGAGTGTTACAACAGTTAGCTACTCTACAATCTCTCTCTAATGTAACCTCTATCACTTCTCTACTCTATCTCCCTTAACTCAAAACATAAGATAACTCTCACATAATCTACAAAGAAAAACATAACAAGCAACCTCGGAATAAAGTTTTCAACTATGAGAATATAATTAATAGTAATCCTCTATAATATCAACTCAAACACATAAAATAGAATAAACTTTTTCTCTCTATTATAAACTATATTCACATGATCTTTTTCATATTTGTTCATAAGTATTCTCTTATTTTCCATTTTACTTCAACTCCATTTTCATAGATGTTGTAGGCAACGTTTAAATCTTGATTTTCTCCTTGATCATAGCCATATTTAATATTTTGTCTTTAACTCCTTTATCTAAATATCTTGTTTCATCAAATATGAATAATTGATTTTCTCCTTGATCATAGACATATTTAATATTTTGTCTTTAACTCCTTTATCTAAATATCTTGTTTCATCAAATCTGAATAATTATTTATATTTAATTTTGTTAATCTCTTATCAATGCTTCAAAAAATTTTCCTTTTGATCTTCAAATCAACAATTTGCTTTCCTTAAATAAACTATCTTTCGATGAGATAAGAATTATCCCATGATATTAAAGAAACAACTTTAGTGGAATGGATCAAATATATTTAACCTATGGAGGTGGGTCTCAATTTGTAATAAATAATTTCCTTGTTCCTTATTAAACTTATCTTCATAAAACTACTTTTCCATTCCTTTGATTGAAATTAGAATTTCAATGTGTATCTTCTCTTCTCCTTTCTTCAAAATCTTCTTGACTTATTACTACATTTTAAAATAAAAATCCTAACTATTTATTTTGACTATGCGTATGCTTTCTTTCTTTTTCTTTTTAAAATTGAACTTATTTTTGAATAATCATACCTATTCCAAATAACTTGATTCTACACATTAAAAAACATATCAATAATTCACAATAAAACTTCTACCTTTCCCTTTCCTTTTGGTTTATTCAAAAATTACATTGTTATTAACAATTAACATCCATAATACTTTGTTAATCACTTCATTCCAAATCACTACTCCACTTAAGACAACGCAATTACCAATGAGTAGGCACCATATCCGATCATTAGTAACTCTAGATCTTTTAGCTTCAATCAAACACATTTAACAAGCATTTAGATAATCAATGCTTGGTACAAATACATGGAAGTTCCAATATACTTAGATTCATTTGATTGCTAACCTAATAAGAAAATCCAACATGAAAGGTAATCATGTACCTAAGTCATGCTCGTCAAGCTCAAAGCAGCAATTTAGATAACCAATGCTTGGTACAAATACATTTCATCATTATTAAATGCCTAGTTATAGTATATATTGATAAACCTACACCTATAGATTGATTTTCAGCTTAATTAAGGGTTTAAAACTTAAAAAGGATCATCTAAGATCTTCTATAGCATAAGCCGATTGACCAAGGCTTAAGAGTTGATTAGTCACACTATAGAGGGAGGAGGTCAAGGGGGTACAATCGATCGACTAAGAGTAAGACAAGCAATATGTATCTGATGGAGTCTACATTGAACATAGAGGACCCAAGCACCTTTTGGGCTACTTTTTAAGTAAAAGCCACTTTGATTTCTCTTCCAATTAAATCCATAACTTCATTATCCATCATCATATCATCATTTAATTCTAGAAAACACACAATAACATGTCCTCCATGTTAGTCCTAAATGTCAGACCAAGAAGGTGGATTGAATTGATTATTATTTAAAACTTTAAAGATTTTCGCAAAGTGTTAAGAGCAATCCTTCTTAATGATTCAATAATGATAGTAAATAAAGCTTGTGAACAAGTTACCAGAGACTAATGCACAAAAGTAATAAGATGATGGAATAATTGTAGAAAATGAAAAGAGTAGGGTTTAAAAAAGATTAAACAAGTGACCTATAGAGGTTCCTCTTTGTAAATCAGTCCTCTTTTTTTAGGTTAACACTAAAGAAATAGTCTTCTACACCCAAATGTTCTACTATTTGAGAAATAAACTTAGCTAACACAAGCTTTCCATTATCAATCACAATCTATTCTGTCTAAGGAGAAGAAAGAGTGTTAGTAGCACCTATAGAGGATGATAAGAGAGAGAAAGAGAGAATGTCTTTTGGTAGTTTCTTTTTGACAGATGTAAACAATTAGTTTGGGAGAGAGAAAGAAAACAAAAGGAAATTACTAGCCAATTAGATTAGTCCAAATGCTAGATCTAGTTTTACATTAATCATAGGAACAAGCAATTTACTTTAAAAGAACTATACAATTTTTTAAAATTTTAGAACAACTCTTAAAATCATTTCGCTTGTCTTTCTTCCTCTAGCTGCTAAGTAGCCTCCCTTCTAGTCCGATTACTCCACTAAATCTTTACATATTTGATTACTCTCCTCTTGGATATCTAATCCCTAATATCCACTCTTTTGATAGGATACTTGACTTTAGTCAAGTTCGGTTGAACATCCAATGGTTCTAATGCTACCACATGATCTTAATCCTACACAAACTTTATAAATATGGATACATAGAATATATTGTGTAACATTACTAAACTTAGAAGTAGTATTGATTTGCAAGCCACATTACCTACCCTTTCTAAAATCTCAAAAGGGCCAACTATATCAAGAATTCATCTTTCCTATAATACCAAATCTAACCACTTCCTTCATAGGTGATATTTTCGAAAATACATGGTTTCTCACCTTAAATTCCAACGGTCATTGCCTTTTATTAGTATAACTTTTCTAGTAATTTTGGGTTGTGTGCATTCTGTACTTAGTTATTTATACCTTGTTATAGCATTTTGAACTAATGTAAGACCCAGTGCTTGTTTTATCTCCTACCTTATCCTAATGTAGAGGCAACTTACACTTTTTACTATACAACGTCTCATATGACACCATCTGAATGGTTTTCTAATAACTGTTGTTATATGTAAATTCTATAAAAGGTATATACTAATCCCAATTGCCCTTAAAGTTTAGGGTATAGACTTTCAACATGTCTTTCAAGATCGAGATTACACTCTCTTATTATCCATCGATATGTGAGTGGAAAGCCATGTTGAACTACAACTTGGTACCTGAGGCATTATATCGGCACTTCTGGAATCTCTTAAGATATATAATAACTCTATTAGATGCTATAATCACATGTGCTCTATGTAGTCTTACTACTTGCCTTATGTATAGCTTTGTTAGCTTCTCAAGGTTGCAGCTTAGTTAATCACTCCACTATTACCAATACCAATTTAAATCCCATTATTATTTTAAGGAGCATAGTCACAAATTCTGTGGTAATATGCTGATGGGAATCAAATTCCTCACTTATACACTTTGAAGACATAGTATTTAGATTATTCAATTATGTTATTCTAGATTCAAGGGCTAAAGAAGATTCACCCATTATTTACTTGATTATGCCTTAGCATTACCTCTAGATTAGAGAATATTCATGTTTGAAAATTGAATAGCATAATCAAATAATCTACATACTAGGTCTTCAAATTCCTCATTAATACACTTTAAAGGCTTAGTATTTAGATTATTTGATTATTAGATATTTTAAGTTATTTTATTATTTTATTATTAATTTAGTGATTAGTTCTTAGGTTATTTTATTTGGACTTTAAATGTTAGTCCTTATTATTAATAGTTATTTCCTATTTTATCTTGTGGATGTTAGGGCTTAAGTATAAATAGTTATTAACAGACCTTATTCAATAGTTCTATAGTCAATGTATAAGTAATGTCTACATAGTTTAAGTACCATCGTTGCTAACTCCACACCATGAGTGGTGTAATTCTTTTCACTGGGTCTCAATTGCTTGGAAGCATAAATAATGACCCGACCATTCAACATTGTAGATAACAAGTTTGTTTTCTACTATTGAGTAGGGCTAAAACTAGAGCTTTCACTAATTTCTCTTTCAATTGTTAGAAGCTGTTTTCACAATCATCACTTTACTCAAACTTAATTTCTATTAAAGGGGTTGAAGTTTTAGAGAAACCCTTTGTAAACATTTTATAATGTCTTGCTAATTCAAGAAGCTTCTAATATCTATAACTATTCTGAGTGTAGGCCAATTTACCACAACTTTAACTGTTTTAGGATCCATTGTCACCCCTTTCTTGTTAATAATGTGGCCTAAGAATGCAACTTGTTCTAATCAAAGCTCACACTTTTTAAATTTTGCATATAAGTGCTTTTCCTTCAATTGGTCCAATACTAACTTCTAATGCTCTTAATATATTAGGATATCTTTAATAAATACTACTATGAATATGCTTAACTAGTCTCTAAACACCATGTTCATTAAATACATAAATGTTACTAGCACATTAGTGAGTCCCAACAGCACCACAAGGAACTCATGATGCCCATAGTGTGTTCTAAAAGCTAACTTAGGATATCCTTTAAAATCTTCATTTGATGGTACCTTAATCTTAGAAATATTTTGGAGAAAATCCAAGCTCCATCTAGTTGGTCAAATAAGTCATCAATCATAGGCAGAGGGCATTTATTCTTTGTGGTAACCTTATTTAGTTCACATTATAGTGCATATCTATATCATATATTAGGATATATTTTATAGTACATAACATATATTATGTTATGTTTATATTTTTTATGTACTATGTGTGATAAATAATATCATGCTATATATGGGTATTTCTATATTAGATATATTACATCAACATTATATATAGAAATAACAAATAAAATATAAATGATTCATTTGACCTGAAATTATATATACATCGTATCACATTTATACATCTTCAAGAGACTTGTGGTATATCTGATAAATTTGAGTTTATAACCATTCCAGTTTGATATGCTAAAACCAAATAGCTTACTAAAATTGGATCGTCACTCTATAGCCATTAGGTTTGGGTGTGGTCATGGTTGTCAAAATCGCAATTTTACTTGGAATTGAATAGTATAAAATCGTATAAAATTGGTAGAATTGGTAACTTGTAGAATCGTATATCTGAACTCATAATAATATAAAAAATTTATACCTAAATGATTTTTCTTCCATTTTGATTATGAAAAACTTGATAAAATTGCAAACTCATAGAATCGTATAATTAACTCGTGATTTTAACAACCATGAGTGTGGTTCGATTCAATTAGGTATGGTTCATCCCACAAAACGAACTAAACTATCTATTACAATTCGATTTTTATTTTTTTCTAAATCAAACCTAACTATAAGGTTCTGTTCATAATTTTTTTGAACATAAAAAAAAAAGTTAAGTTCAATTCGATTCACGGTTGAAACCGTTTTTATATGTGTTATTAATTTTTTTCAATATACAAGTCAATAAGTCATGAAAATTTGTACTTGATATAAAAAAAAGAATCCATTATCATTTCTCCAATATCATTCACTATCTTCAATACATATTTGATATATTGAAGGGGTTTTTATTATTTTTGTTAGGATAATTACAATTTATATATCAGTTAATGAGCAAAAATAAAAAATAAAAAAATAATTAGTTATTTGATGAAAACCAAATAAGAGAAGGAATTCAGTAAGTAATATAGAATCATTTTTTTAAATCAAACATTCTCTAGATTTTCACCACATTTTTTTCTTTACTTCTTATAGTTTGATTCAATTTGAAATGATTCAGCTCAATTTATAATTTTTTTTGAACATAAAAGAAATTGTTCAATTTGATTTATAATTTTTTCAAACCTAAAAAACAGTTCGAATCTAATTTACTATTTAGCTTAGCCCAATTCACCATTTGGTCAATTTTTTTCCCTAACCTTAATGGCCATTGCCAAACATAGAATTAGATGAGTATTCCATTCTTAATTCCATTCCATTTTGAACCATTCTATTCCTAAAAACTTCTCTATCAAGTTTGTAATGGATCATTCAATGTAGGGTTGATTGTTGAGAGTGCAACTACGCATAGCCCTTAACTCAAATATAGTGAATGGGTCTATTAATGGGTTGAAATATATGAAAGTTCTTCTAATTTCTTTTCCAATGAGCCCATGAATTTATCTTGATTTATTTTTATTTTCTCAATTCACTAGTTTCTCCATCTTCTTTCAAACACTCTATTTTGGTGGGTGATTCCATAAATATCATAATCTTTTTTCCTAAAATTATTTTTGTGTATTTTGATATTCCTTGAGTAAATTATCTTGAGTCACACATAATACATTACCTTAGCTTAAGAGGGAGATGGATAGAAATGGAAGGAATTGTTGTGTTTAATAAATTAAGTAAAGAGTGGAAAATGGTGGAAGTGGAAGAAAATGAGCAGAAAGATTTTCACTTTTAGCTCCATTTCTTTTTTTGTGAAATAAGAAGACTATTATAAGATTATCCCTTATAACTATTTTCTTTGAAATGAAAATAGGGGTATATTTATCAATTACTAACTTTATTTTTTTAATTTCCTCTCTCTAAGATTAACCAAATAAAAGAAACGGAAAATTTTTCTTTATATTTCCTTCCTTTTCCATATTATATTTCCAAACACAAAGTGCAAATTATAATTCTTTCTATTTCCACTCATTTCTTTTCCTTTATACTCATTTCCACATATTCCTATTTTTATAAAAAAGTTGCTAAACACAACAAAAGTTAAGGACAATGGTATGCTCTCTATCTTTCATGTTCTTATTTTGAATCATAATTCATGTGCAATGTGATACGAAATAATGGTTACCATAACCTCTGTTTTAGAAAATTTCCAAACAGAACCCAATAGGTCTAGCAATTTCTTATTATTTATTTATTTATTTATTTTTGAAATAAATGCATTAGATTGATTACATCCATGCTATTACTAAGTCCTTTTGATTAATATGGTTATTATAATAGGATTTTACCATTGATACAATTCCATTATCTTTCATTTTATATTAATAAATCTGAATTGATATCAAACTGAAATGAAGCTATAGACTTTTTAGGAAGGTCTTGTATGAGAATTTGTGCTTTTGGAATTTGTCATGGCCTTATGTTTACATGAATCTATCTATTTATATTAATGCATAATGTTAAAGTACCAAGTTTCTCTATCTCTAAATTTGTGGCCATATGTATTCCCATGAAATGTGTATTTCTACTTTTTTTTTTTAAAGCATGGAAGCATGTGATTTGAGGTGATATGCACAAAAACATCATTTGAAGGCAATCGTATTTGGTCTACATTAGGTTATATTATAGCAATTTGATTGTTGAAGTTGTTATTATGGCCTTGAAGAATGATGAATTGCTTTAAATTTCTAGTTTGATTGTTGAATGGACTTGAAGAATGATGAATTGCTTTAAATTTCCAATGAAGTCTACTTGTATATTAGGTTGGTAGAGATGGTTATATTGTCAATAGTTCGTTAATTCAATTTAAGTAACATTCCTAAGTATATATCTTCTTTAGTGTGCCATAAGTGAGAGGAGACATAGGAGTATGGAACAAGAACTTTGTTGCTTTTTTTAGACTATATATTTGGCTTTGTTTTGGTAATATCGATTGGGCATTAATCTTGATTGGTTGTATTGTATTTTTCTATTCCCATGCTTAACTCTTCACATATAGTTTATAGTGTAGCACTTATTGAATATGGGGGAGAGTCAAATGTGCACTCCTTGAAATGGTATTAGGCTTAAATGTTTTCCTCATCCCTCTTATATGTATTGGGCAATTGTCCTCATAAATATTCTATAGTACAACATGATGCAAATTGCACTATAGACTCTAGTCTAATTACTTTATCTTCATTGACATGGAAACTTTTATTTAGTTAAGGAGTCTATTGTTTTGAAATGGTATTAGGCTTGAACATTTTCTTCATCCCTCTTATATGTAGTAGGCAATTGTCCTCATAAATATTCTATAGTACAACATGATGCAAATTGCACTCTAGACTCTAGTCTAATTACTTTATCTTCATTAACATGCAAGCTTTTATTCAGTTAAGGAGTCTACTGTTTAGTGTATAGGGTGGGGGGTAAATCTTTGTTCATAGCAGACTATTTTTGGTATCGTGTTATATTTTTTATTGTATTAATATAGTTATGGATGCGACTAACAAAGGTCGATCTTTTATGCAAAGAAAAAGAACAAAGAAGACAGGAATTGTTGAGAAGTATGGTATGTTTCTCTTGTTGTCATAACCTATGCCATTACTCATGTCTCTTTTTGTTTTGGTTTATTTTGAGTGAATAATTTATCTTATATAGTTGGTAGATTGATAGTAGATTCCTCATCTAGAGAAAACATTTGCATTTTCCCTTATAGCTATATTGTTTTAGTTTAGTAGTGATGAGTTCTTGTTTATATGTTTTATTTTCTCTTGACACTACATGAAATCAATCAATACCAAATTTGAAGGCTTAATGTGCAAGTATATATGATCACACCTTAAGCACTAGATACTAATGGGAATCAGACCTCATGACAAATCACTTGAGTACAAGCACATAGACTTCAAAATCTCATTCGAAAGATCCTAGCTAAGCAGCCTATCAAAGATGGGATTCCTTTCTTACACTTCTACAATCTCTACCACCTCCTGGAATGCAGCCTCTCATCATTGATCTAGCTCATGACCGAGCTTGGAAGCATGGACTTGACCTTATCAAGCCCACTTGATCAAGTCATTTTGTAGTATAATTCTATACCCAATCCAACATGTTCCACAAGTAGTTGATATGTTGCCTTTTTGGTTGATCTCATTGACTAGCCGAATTCTTACCTAACCTAGTTTAGTTTTGTCTCCACTTGCTAGAGCACCCATTAACTACCTGTTTAATAATTGACAACTACTCACTTCTACAATATTCTCTTGCTACCCTTTGGGTTAGTACTATGATTATGTAATTACTTTTTGAAATGTACTATTTTTTATTTTCCTATTTTGTCCTTAACTTAATGGCTTAATATAAATAGCCATCTTATACCCTATTGTTAGAATTAATGAATGCATGTTTTGAACACTTAAATCCTAAATTGTGAGTTTCTCTTAATTTATCTCTCTCATCAACCCTTAATGAGGGTTGTAGTGAGAAATCCTAGTTTTCTACTTTATGTGTAATATCAAAGTAGAAATTAGGTTGTGTTTTTGTTCTTGTGGTGTGTAATATCCATGTGAGCAATGCACATTTTAGCTAAACCCATAGAATGATCCACCCTTTGTTTGTATTGAGATTGAGTCCTAGTGATTCCTCTTCCCAAATACAACAAATACCTAGTTTGAGGAAGCTGATTAAGAAGATGGAAGTTAGTTGACATAGCAAATGTTTCTATGAGTTTGGTACTAGGTACATTTTATGCATTTTTAATTTAGATCTCAACAATATATGCAAATATAACATATCTTAATACAAAAATTTTGGCAATAGTTTTCTATCAAAAGAAAGGTTATGGGAGTTTGAGGATGTAAGGATTGTGGAAAAGTCTTAACATGCTTGCTCCAAGCATACAAGTCATTCCTACACCTATGTTTAATTACCTATATCCTCTCAATTAATTAATTTAGTCGACTATTGCGATAAATGTAAAACCATTTAACCCTCTATAGTAACCAAATATAATTTTTTTAAATGTAAAAAAAAAATTATTATTATTATTTTTTTATTTACCATTGTAATCTTATGGTTTAAACTAGGTAATATAGAATAATGTCTCATCAAATTCTTCTTTGTGAAATGCAAATTTTGTTGCCTAGTTTTTCTTTTATTTGAATCTAATCTCTCTCATCTATATATAATAGCTGGCATAATGAATATTTTTCTTCTTTTCTTTTTTTTTTTCGGTGAAATATTTTTCTTCTTTGCCTTCTTATTACTTTGAATTAGGATCTCATGGATGCTTTTGAAACAAGATTTTGGTTAGGGACGAAGAAACCAAACCGGACCAAGAGCAGTGGCCACCCCTGGTCTTGACGGATTCAGTAGAAATCGACATACTTGTGCCTAGCTCTTTCCAACTTGTCCTTCAAATTATAAAATCCGGCTCTCTCTCTTTCCACTCAGACGAACAGCAAGCGGCCATGGCTTCTAAATCCTCAAAATTGCTCGATCTTTATGGTATCCACACCCACACCAATTCGTAAATCCTCGGACAAATATTCATTCGCCTGTGTTCTTATATTCACTTGTTCTTTTAATCATTAATGCAGGTTATGACTTGTTGCTGGGGTCAGTTGCTGCATTTTACGTGTTTATGACACCTTACACCAAGGTTGAAGAAAGCTTCAACGTTCAGGTAACAATCCAAATATTTATTTTACTCAGTTCGTGAAAATCCTACTATGTTAGTCCAGAAAGTGAAATCCGGTGTGTCGATTTCGGTGTTCATTTTCTTGGATTCATTTGCTTTTTTCTTTTTTTCCGAATCTTTTGAAGGCAATGCACGACATTCTTTACCACCGTCATCATATAGAAGAGGTAAACATGAATTATATAAGATTCGTAAATCATTTTCTTTTTATTTGGCTTCTTGTTAACGAAAATGCGTGTTTATGAATTTCAATTTCTATGGTTCTTCACTAGTACGATCATCTGGAGTTTTCTGGAGTCGTGCCGCGCACTTTCCTTGGTAAGATAATCCATTATTTGTGGTTTCCGGATGTCTCCGTAGCTCTATTAATATCTTCTTGATGATTTCATGCCTTTGTCTCTCTCAACTAAGTTTCTTATGTCACTTAAAAAGGGATAGAGAAGAAGATGTAAATCTCTCTGTTCTTTATCTTTACTTTTTTTCTCCTTAGACTGTGTATTTTATTTTATTATTACAGCTTTTAAATGATGCTTAAGGGTGTTAAAAAAAAAAAATTACGGTCAAGAACTCATTTTCAAGTATTGAATGAAAGGTCAAGAAAGGTGTGTAGAGGGGGTTGTGGAAAGGACAAAGTTAGGAGGTGAAATGTAGGTTCAAAATAGATGGAGAGAAAACTAGGTCACCTTGATGAAGTTTGCAAAATCTGGTTTTCTAAGAAATTACATTGAATGACTCCAATGATACGCTAGAGAGAATGGCACCAATGGAAAGAAGGTGAAGGTGATGGGAAACATTGGTAATAATGCTGTGTGTCAAATTGAAAAGTTATGTGAAAGATTGGATGGGTTAGCAATGTGCAGAAATGTGCTTTAAGGGCACCTGTTATGGGTTGCATTACTTAGATGCTATTAATATTAAACCAAGGGTGGAGAAGACCAGGCGTAGATAGAATCAGTAAAAATGCTATAACATATTTAGATATTAAGGAAAAATGGTTTATGATAGAGTGAAGAAATGAATTAGGATCAATAAAACCAATCCACCCTAGTGGGATTAAGACTTGAGTATTGTTGTTGTTGTTGTTGAAAGATTAGAGGAGATGCCCTTACATATCCATAGGACAAGTTCCTTATTGACTCTTGAGTAGACCATTTTTTGGTGAAATTATTATTATTTTTTTTTGGGGGAAACACTTGGGTAGACCCTTTTCTGATGAATCTTACTTTTAGTCCATGTCCATCAAACTTAAGAATTTTTAATGGACCACATTAAAGTATAAATCAAGATCAATTCAAACCTGGATGCAGTGTGGTAGAAGTTTGGGTAAGTATTGATATAGCCAATGCTACCAAACTATTACCAAAAGAAAGCTTGGACAAGTATGGACATATATCATATCTGTCCAAACTATTAAAAACAAAAATAAGATAATAAAAGTTTGGTTAAGCATGATCAATGTAATGTAATCAACCTCATGATCTTCGTGTGTGAAAATGAGTACAATATAATCATGTGGTTGCAAAATAACCATATGTCTAGACTTACCTATCATTTTGATCTCCACTTGTTTCTTGTATGAGCTATCACTATGGCTATTTGTGACTTCCTCTAAAGTTTGTAAATGCTGTCAGTGCTTAAAGTTCTGATTTTTTTTGTCCCTATTTAGGTGCATTGCTTGTATCAATTTTGGCATCACCAATTGTGTTATTGATTAGCTTGCTGCATTTGCCCAAGCTGTATAGTCTTTATGCAGGTCAGTAACTAGATTTCTTTGACTTTGCTATTCAATTTGCTAGAATTATATTTAGTATAACAGTTTTAATAAATTATATTTGAATGAAAACCAGCAGTTTCAAGTATAATAGGAGACCAGTTAATCCCAATTTCAAATGGTAATATGACTCTCAATGACCCAAAGGTGCTCTACATTTGTACAAAACATAACAAAAAAAGCTATAAGGCTATGTATTGAGCTGTGTACAAAAAAATGAGCCCTAAGAGCTTTAGAGTAGCTTGGATTGTGTACAAAATTGAGTGCACAAGTCTCTCATATGTGAAGCTATGATGGCCACTTGCTTCATGTTCCTCTCTTGTCATATGGCATATATTCTTGCTGCAAAGGACAGTCTCCAGTTCACTACAATTTTTTTTGATGGATTGGGGATCACGCTTAGCCCTTGTGCAATAGGATTCCAGGGACTGAAGAAGGGTGAGCATTGAAGCTTCAATGCCAATTTATTACAAATCTGGGAATAGAAGGGGCATTGGAGTAATAGATACTGATAAGACTCTGCTTGATAGTGGCATACATAGTCCATATTTAAAATGTGAAACCCCAAGCCAGTAGTTTTTATGAGCTAAGAAGTCCATTTTGCAAGGCCAACCATTAGATAAAAACATAGTCAGGAATAGCCTTGGGAACCATATCATTCTTGTCAAGGGAGATTTATGAAAGTCTAGTTTGATTGAGAACTGACCATTACGACCCAGCACCCAAGGGGGGTGATCAGGCTGAGATATTTGGGGCATGCTTTGATATGATCCTACAGTGAACAATAGGCCATTTTATTGATTGAATTAAAAGAGATTGCACAGCTTCCAGCTATGAAGGCTCACAAGAGCAAATCTCGCTCTCCTAGGGTCTACAAGTGAGGATTTCTGATCTCAGATTTAAGAACTAATATCTAGCTGCTATTTATACTAACTACTATCACTATGTAACTAAATACTTGTAGAGTGTTCTAGAGACTCCTAGAACATACAATTACTACAGGTAAAGAAAAGACTAACTAATACAATGACTAAAATAACAAACAAGTATATACTAAGTTGATGCCTATTCATTTGTCTAATGGGCTGTCACACTCACACTCCAGGGATTGTATCGATATTCCCCTCCTAAATATGGACTCTTTGCCCAAGGTCAAAAGCAGGGAACTGAAGTTGGAAAGCCAAAGTATCAATCCATGTAGTGTTTACACATTTTAGCCACGATTTCACTCAGTGTGCCACCTGTTCTAGCTGCTAAAGGGATACTAATCATTCACAATACTTTACTTAGCATTATAGTATGGCTAATGAACGATTTGAAGTTGATGAAATGACTTTCCAGTGGTTTGTCTGCTCTGAGAGGATAAAATGTGGAACATCAGCAGTGGGAGTTAGACAAAGTACTTTTCAAAATACTGAAGTGTTGTGTGCATATATATAGTTGATATCGTGCCATTTGAAAACACTTAAGTTTTCTCAAGCTTTATTGAAGGAAATTAAATATTAATATTTTTGATATGCGAAATTCAATATTAATTACTTCCCCATTTTAGCTTCTCTAATTTATCAATCAAAGTGTTTCTGTTATATTGAGACCATCTCTTTTAATGATTGTTGTCAGTTCGCTTGGTGCTCGGCAGCATCATTTTATCAACATTAAGGTTTTTCCGCACCCAGGTATGCACTTATTTGGTTTTGCATTTGCTCACTGTACACTTAGCAACTCTTATGGTGTAACTTTTTGGTTTTAACCAAAATAATTTTGTTAGTCATGTCTTGCAATGGCATTTAATCTATGGTTGGCCTTACTCATGCATTTAATTATGTTTGTGTATCTCAATCATTCTCCTGTATTGGTTACATATGAAATCACAATATTCTCATCTTCTAGCTCTATAGAGCATCTAGTAAAGTTGGCATTGAGATTATGTTAAGGGCCCATTTATTTTGAGGAATAGATAGAAAAGTCAAGGAATAATTTTTTTTTTGCATAAATAAATAAAGGGAATGAAAAAAAGAGTCCCTGGGAATAACTATTACCTAAAATAGCCAAGTAATAGAGAAAGAAATGAAAATAGATTGGGGTTGAGTTCCCGTATGGTTGTGGATGTAACCCATACAATTCTCTTTTGTTTTTCTGCCAGTATTAGCTCATTTTAATTGTTTAGCCATGATCTCGATCTTAGTATCCTTTTGTTTTTGGTTGATACTTGGCTTGAGATCTTAGGCTCTTTGGGAGTGCCTTCTTACTTTTGTATAGTGTCCTATTGGCCATTCCTTTATACTTATCTGTTATTTAATGAAAATCTACTATCTAACATTTCATCAAATAAAATAGCCAAGTAATATGTGTTCAATCGTTTACTTTGGGTAAATCTCTATTGCTGGGAGTAACTATTCTATTGCTTACTTTGTATAATTATATCATGCTATTCTTTTGCCAAGTAAGTAAGGATTGTATCAATAAAATATTCACATGGTTCCAAAAAAGTTATCATTGTATTAAAGGACTACAACTATTGAACTTGCAGCTTATGATGCCTGGAGAAATATAAGAAATAAACTAAACATGTGAAGAATATACAATAGTAAGTATTCTCCTCACCAAAAAGATGGATTGGGACATAATTCCCAAGATTATTTTGTCATTGCACTCCTTCCACAAAAAATAAATAGTGGTTGAGAAAAGCTGGCTTCCATCTTAATATTCAAGTGGTTTTACTAACACTAAGACTTGCTAGATCCCTTATAGCTCCATCCATATGAGTAAAAGAGCTTGGGCAATTCAGCTCTTGACAAACCTTCATCCATACTTTAGTAGGGTGGTCACATTGAGATAACAAGTGGGCACTTGACTCTTCTTCCTTATTGGACAAGTAACACAAGCCTGTACAAATGACCCTCCATAAGAGGAATTTGTCCGTGATTAGGAGTTTGTTGTGGATTGTTAACCTAAGAATAAAAGAATGTTGGGGTATGTGCTTATTGAACCATACATACTTTGCCCAATCTACTTTGGTAGTGGATCTCTAAAGAGTAGAGTAGGCAAGTTGAATAGATAAAAACTTAGGCTTCAGCTTCCCAATCAATTTGTCTTGGGTGTGTGGATGAATTTGTGGACAATTACACTGTAAAACAATCCAAAAGGATCCTGAAGGCCAATCCCATCCATTCTTACAAATTAAGGAGCAAAGCTTGGCTGAAGACAGATACCTGCTGTTGTTCATATTTCTGGTGCTAACTCTCTCATTTAGGGGGGTAAAAGGTGTGCTAATTATCATATGAAAGTGAGATTAGATTACTGTCCCCAACTTTTCATCCAAAGTAGGATTATATGTTAGCTTATAGATTTGTGCTCTCTCACTTGCCATTGTGGTCACTACTTTCTACGGAAGGAAGTTGCAGTTCAAGGCTGCTGTACCTCCACCACTCCATCTTATGTGCAAACTCTTTAACTTTGGTGGCTAGGGCTTGTCTTTCTTTTTTATTAGCTTCCCTTTCAGACCTGTGTTCAATTCTTTCTTTCTCTTTTTAAGCCAATAGGTGTTCTTGATCATTGATATATTGCTGCATAATCACTGATTTTGATGTCTAAAGAATCCCCAACAATTGGCTTTGATACCAAATTGTTATGAGTTTGTTTGGTGGATGTAGTCAAGAAGTGATTCACAAAAAATCTTCAATTATGATAGTTTTGCCTGTTTCTACAGTTTTTTCACTTTTTGGAAGAATCTATGCCCTTTCTTTAAGGGTTCGTTGAAGATAATTCCTGTGATTTAAATCTGTGTTCTAAGAAAGCATGGACTATGATTTTAGCTACTGTGGGTGTAAATAAATCTGGCCAAGTGAGCAGATATTGTGGCATTCCTAACCACATGGGTAATAGCTCAAGAGTGTTTTGATGTATTAGTAGATTTAGCATGAGTGTTAGTGGTTGAATTAATGTTGTAGAATAATTAGGGTTGTGCAGTAATAATTGTTACTACCAACCAAGTCAGGACTCTCTATAAATAGGTCCTAACTTGAAAAAATAATTCTACATTATATTTCTATATGTTATTAGAGCCCAGTCAATCCAAATTGGTCTCGATTGAAGTCATCAATGATGACTAATTATACCCTAACATCAACCTCTAGTTGCAAAGTCAAGCTACTTCCCTTGACTCCAAAAAATGTAAGTAGTGTCAAGTTCCACTCATCCACACATAGGGGACTAACACATGAAATAAGAGAACATAAACTAAATGGGTTTAACTTCACTTGAATGAGGCAAGCTAAGACATCTCACTAGTGCTATGCCTAACCAGCAAACATGGATGAAAGTTCTGAGATGTGAGAGGCTGAGAATTAAGGTAACACATTCCCACAGGTCTCTACTGTGCATAAAGGTAATTGTGTACATCTCTTACTTTTTTTCCCCCCTTTTTTGAGGAGATATTTGGATAATAGACATGAGAGCATCGGATCATATTCTTAACTTGCTAAAGATCTTTGAAAATTACAATGTGTGTGATGTAAATATCAAAGCTTGGGTCGCTAATGGTGGTCTAGTGCAGGTTAAAGGACAAGGGCTAGTGGAAGTGTTAAATTTAGAACTTCATTCAACTTTGTTTGTTACTGAGTTAAAATATAACTTGTTAATAGTTATTAAGCTCACTAGAGGTGTGCATTGTTAAGAAACTTTTTCCTCTCAATATTATGAATTTTACAATCTATCTTGGGGAAGGACTAATGAATGAGCATCATTACTAGATAGGAATAGGCAACATGTCTCTTTCGTGAGTTCAAAGTCTCTCTGTCTACTATGTTAAAGTTTGATATTATGTTATGGTATCGTTGTTTAAACCATCCTAGTTTCCCACATCATGTCATTTGTATCCCTAATTAGTAAAAAATAATGAAAATACTAAATTTTATTGTGATCATTGTGCTTTTGCAATACTTACTCGATCTATCCTATGCATCCCTATAAGCCATCCAAACCCTTACATCTTATGCATAGTGACATATAGGGCTCATCTATAGTTGCCAGTTTGTCTAGTCATTGATAATTTATTACTTTCCTTGATGATTATACTTGAGTGAGTTAGGTGCACTTGAAGGGATAAATCTTATGCATGCATAGTGTTTCGTCAATTTCACAAGTTTGTTACAAATGTGTTCCAAACATCAATTAATTTACTCAAATGATAATGGGCAAGAGTATTTCCTATTCTATTTCAATTCATACTTAACTTAGCATGGAATACACAGTCCAACAAGATGAGGTGGCTGGAAGAAAAATAACTTTGTCAATTGGAAGTAATTCATTTTCTCTTGTTAGCTAGCTTTGTACTACACCCTTATTGGGAGGACGAACTTTTAAGCGCTACCCATTTGGTGAATTGAGTCCCATCTAAGCCATTAAAGTTTTGAACTCCTTTATGTGTTCTTCTCACATGTTAGGGTTATCCATTCTTTGCCTTCTAAAGTTTTTAGGTATGCTGCATTTGTCTGCAAGAATTAACCAAACTGAGCAAGCTCGATGCAATTGCCCACAAATGCATATTTGTTGGGCATTATTCGACTCACAAGGTACACTAGTGTTTTTATCCCTCTATAAAGAAAGCTTACATGACTGTTGATGCGGTTTTTTTCAATGGGAGAATTCAAGTGGAGAGAATGATTCATCTTCTTTAACTCTCTTGTTCATGCATTGTTAGTCAAATTGTTCTCGACATAGCAAAATCCAATCGTGTTCTAATGATTCTAGAGTCCTCTTTGTCTTTGTCAGCTCTATATGCTTCTCATTCCCAGTCGTCTTTGTCTTTGTTTGCTTCGCATACTTCTTATTCCCAGTGGTCTTCATCTTCATCTACTCCAAATTCAGTCAGATTCAATGTCGTGTTCATCACTCCCACATGTTCTGAAATGAAAATGTACTCTGGGAGGCCTAAAACTCCTATTAGGGATGTAAGTAGGGTGGGCTTGAGACAAGTTTTATGTAAGTCGTATCCATCCTGATATTCCATCAAGTGTCTTAGGTCCATTTTAAATCTTATATGGCATGTTTGGTTCACTTCATAAGAATGGAATAAAAATAGATTATTCCTCCTTTACGGATTTGTTCTTATATTTGGTTTGGCAGAATTGCTATTACTACAAATGAAGAATTACAAGTCTTTTAATTAAGAGAATGGCTATTGTTTAATTTTTTGCTACATATTTTAATAAGCTATTCATGAGATTTCAAATGAAATATAAAAAATAGTTATTACTTCTCTATTCAATTTCTTAAAAATTGCAATTTTATTTCATTCTCTAAACCAAACATGCCAACAAGGCTCTTGATTGCATGCTTTGAACCAGGCCAATAGCCTAATAGGATACCTGAAACACACCTCGACTCATTTCAATAGCCTATAATGCCTTTTTCCTTTTAAGTTATTTTCTCTCCACACCATTCAAAATTTTATGCGGTTTTAGAGAAAGACTGAACAAACAAGTAGGATGGTAGAAAAATTGGAAGGAAGAATGAAATAAGGTAGCCATTTAAGAATATTGATAAAGCTTACTGGTCTTTATTTTATTTGCTTGATGGAGTTGAGTTCAACTTGTCCAGAAATGCTCCACTCAAAAAAAGCAAGTGCTGATTCAAAATAATTACTAATGTGATTATTCTATGAGATTCAGGAACTATCTTTGTGCCAATCCCACCTCACCTTTCCTTTTCTTCCCTCTCTCTCTCTTCTCTTCACTCTTATCTCCACCTCTCTCATGCCCCTAACTTCACTACAAGGTCTCCACCAAAAATTGCACTCTTTCTTTCATTCACTTGCTTCCTTGTTCAGATGTCCTTTCAGTTCAGCTTTCTGTCACAGGATTTTCATCAATAATAGCATAATTATACACCAACAATAATTTGCACAAAGTGTTACAATAGTTAGGGTTGGTGCAATGATAATTGTTGCTACTAACTATTGTTGTCTATAAATAGGTTTTTTTATGTACAAATTATATCTAACTTCAAAAAATAATTCTACATTATATTTCTACAAGATGTGCTGACAAACCTTTGCTGCTGCTGTCTATCTCCTATGGAGAGAGAAAAATGATAGTATGTTGGGAATTACACCTAGGCCTACCTGTGCTATTTAGAAAAATTTTAAGCATTGTTATTGTTCTTAAGGGAGGATTTTGTTATTTTCACTTCCAATGGATATTGTTTTAATTGGCTGTTGTAATTGTGAAGGACTGTTTTTATGTCTATCCTATGTACATATTTCTTAATAAAATCTTTCTGAATTACCAAAAAATAATTATGCTTCTGCACTTGCAGCCAATTGTTAATGCTAGTCCATCACCTCTCTTCCCCAAGTAAAACTAGCTCGAGTTTGATGTCCTCACTATTGCTTATAAGAGAGACAAAATGTTTTCCCTTCTCTTTAGAATTCTGAATCAAATCCCACACTCCTTCCCACCTGAGCTCCCCAGCTCCACCACCATCACGAAATCCTACCATCTTGAGTCTCATGATGAAGTTCTCCTGTTGTATGAAAAACATTGAAGCTATCACATATCAGAATTGGAATGTTTGGATGCAAGCTTGGGTCCACCAATAGCTACACTACTCTTGGAAGTTCGATGAAAAAATTTTTGCCTAATGGCTAGGTTTAATTAGGATGGGTAGCCTCATTGGAAGGAAGCCTGCAGAAGAAGTTGAAAACAAATATACTACAGTTCACTATGCCATTGCACAGCCTAAGGAAAAAGGATTCAATTTCTTTAATCAATAGACATACGAGAGACATGAAACAAAATACTGAACTAATTGGGCTACAAGTCATAGTTATAAACTGATGGAAATCATATTGCCTTTTCAAGTTAATGTTTTTTTGCCTACTGGTTGCAGTAATGGGCCATGATTTTTCTAATATTGGTGATGTTATTGTGCAACGACACGAGGCCCATTTTGGGAGCCTATGGAGTTTCTAGTTGTATATGGATAGCATAAATGTTTCAAGTTCTTATAAGCATATTAGCTGAAAATTTTTGTTTGCATTGGCATTACAGGCTCATTGTTTGATACCCACGGCCTGTTTTTTGTGTTTTCTAATCAACATGCGTATTTATTATTCTAATATTGAGTTGTATCATATTTCAATATCAATTTGAGCTGAATGTAAATGTGACCAACAATTTATCTGAAAGAGGAATTGGGTGACATGGCTTCTTAATTTGGTTTTGCACTTGATGAAATAGGTATGAGAGACTTGATTGAATCTTCTAATTTTTCTGGACAGGTGAGAAATAAGTTTGGGCAGCAAGTTGAGGCTTTCTTTGTGATTTTAAGTGCAATTCAGTTTCACATGCTTTTCTACTGCACTCGTCCTCTTCCTAATATATTTGCACTGTCTTTAGGTAATACTTCTTTTCATAACTATTTCTTTGACATCTATTAAGTTCAACATGCAATGTATTTTTCTTTTCATTTCTATTTTTCTGGTGACGAGTGCTTGAAAGAAGGAATTATTTGTAAATATGCATCTGCAGTCTGAAGCAACGAAGTATTAACTGTTTGATTTGTAGCAAATGGATATGCATTAATCATTTATGATGAGTTTGTTGTCTGGTTACTTTATCACTTGATTGCCCTTTCTTGGATGCAAATCATGGTGTTTGATATGTCCTGCGGGGTTCAATTTTATTCTTCTTTGCCCATAACTTATTGAAAGATTTTGCCATCTTTCCTTTATAGGTTATGTCATGTATCGTAAAATACTGAAAGAGTATATTTTTATTGGTTAACAATAAATCACTTATATACAAATTAAAAAGATCGATAACAAAATCTCTTAATTTAGTCTGATTCTATAATTACAATATTTACAACACTACTTTTTTAAAATAAACCTATTAACCATATTTTCCCACACTCCCCTCAAGCTAGTGAATAGATATTCTCCATTCCCAGCATGGATACAATTTTTTCAAATACTGGACTATTTAATTTTTTGGTTAACACATCAGCGAGTTGATCATTTGTAGATACATAAGGTATGCAGATCAATCCGCTCTCTAATTTTTCCTTGATAAAATGTCTATCAATTTCAATATGCTTTGTCCAATCATGTTGCACAGGATTGTGGGCAATGTTAATTGCAGACCTATTATTACAATAAAGCCTCACTGGGCCCTCCAACTTTATTCTCATGTCTTCTAGAATGATCTTTAGCTGAAGTATCTCACATACTCCTTGAGCCATTGCTTGAAATTTAGCCTCTGCACTAGACCTTGCTACTACATTTTGCTTCTTACTCACCCATGTCACGAGATTCCCACCTAGAAACGTACAATATCCAGTGGTCGATCTTCTATCAATCGATGACCCAGCATAATCAGCATCTGTGTAGCTTCAAGTATTAGTTCTCACTTCTCCTAAAGAGAATTCCTCTTCCTGGTATACCTTTAAGATATTGTAACACTTTATGTGCTGCTTGAAGATTAACCTCTTTTGGATTGTGCATGAATTGACTAATCATACTCATAGCATATGCTATATCCAGTCGTGTGTGGGATAGATAAATGAGCTTTCCCACCAACCGTTGATACATTCCTTTGTCTACCACAACATCTTCCTCTGCTATTCCAAGCTTTACATTTGGATCTATTGGAGTACTCATCGGTTTGCATGCTGTTTTACCCGTCTTCTTGAGTAGATTGGTTACATACTTCTATTGAGAAAGAAAAATACCTTTTTGTTTGAATATGCCACTTCAATTTCGAGAAAAAATTTTAGCTTCCCAAGTGTCTTAATCTCAAATTCTTTTGCCAAGCACTCACTCAAAAAACGTCTTTCTTCATTATTGCTTCTTGTAACAATTATATCATCCACATAAACTAAGAGAACTGTGACTCCCCCTGAAGATGAGTGTTTGACGAATAGTGTATGATCTCCTTGACTTTGCTTATATCCTAAAGTCACCATAACCTTAGCAAACTTGCCAAACCATGCTCAAGGAGATTTTTTAAGCCCATATAATGCCTTCTTTAATCTACACACTGTATGATTAGTAACTTCTTTTTCATAACCAGGTGGGATCTCCATATATATCTCTTCCTCTAGATCTCTATGCAAGAAAGCATTTTTTACATCAAATTGTTGTAAATCCCATCCAAAGTTGGCTGCCAAAGACAATAGGACTCTAATAGTATTCAACTTTGTTATCGGGGTGAACGTCTCTAGATATTCCACTTCATATGTCTGAGTATACCTTTTGGCTGCCAACCTCGCCTTGTATCACTCCGCTGAACCATTAGCTTTATACTTCACTGTGTACACTCATTTACATCCCACTGGTTTCTTCCTTGTTGGTAACTTGACTAGCTCCCATGTTTTGTTCTTTTCTACTGCCTCCATTTCTACATTCATAGCTTGTTTCCATTTTTCATTAGACAAAGCTTCGGATAGATTAGAAGGAATGACAATAGTTTTTAGGTTACTTAGGAAGGTTTTGTGTGATGGAGAAAAACGTGTAAAGGACAGGAAGTGTGCAAGGGGATATAAAGGTTTTTTTGTGCACTCTATTGTACCTTTTCTTAATGCAATGGGCAAGTTTGTGTCACTACCACCCTTATGGGTCTCACTCTCTAGCTCTGGTTTAGTTTCAACTTGTAGTGTTGGTTCAGTTTCAACTTGGAGTGTTGGTTCATAAATCATTACCTCCTTAGACTCTTAGACTTGCATAGATTTGGGGGCAAACATCTTCTTCCTTACATACATCTTGCCTTTGCCATATCTAACATCCTTGGGAATAGACTCAGTTTCAGGTTGAGTAGACATAGAAGCTGTTCAGAGGGAACTATGATGGACTCAAGTGGCTCAGTTTGACCCGGGGTATGATCACTAGTGGATGAGGAAGTAGGATCTAACATCAAGTCAAAACCCAAACTCTCGTCTTTCTTACTGACTTCTCCCCCTGAAGATAAGGGTTTGGAAAGTAAGATGCACGTTCATTGAAGGTAACATCCATAGAAACAAAGAATTTTCGAGAAAATGGGTGATAACACTAGTAACCATTTTGGGTTGATGAATATCCCACAAAGACACACTTTATAGCTCTTGGATCCAGTTTCCCTTGGTTGTGACTGTGAACACATACGAAGGATGTACACCCAAACACTTTAGGAACAAGATTATTTGAGGTATGTAGGTTAGAGTAAAAGGTTGACAACACGTCCATTGGACTCTTAAACCCTAGAACTCTAGATGGCAATCTATTTATGAGATGTGTTGCTGTAAGAACAACGTCCCCCCAAAAAGTTTTAGGTACATGATTTTCAAATAACAATGCTCGGGTTTTTTCAAGGAGATCACCATTTTCTCTCTACAACTCCATTTTGCTGTGGGGTATTCACACAAGATGACTCATGTATTATCCCTTCTCTTTGAAAATATGGACTTAGAATTTGATTGAAATAGTCCCTTGCATTATCAGACCTGACTCTCTTGATGGTCACTCTAAACTGATTTTTAATCATGAATCAGAAATTTGGGAAAACAATGCTGATATCATATTTTTGTTTAAGAAGAAAAATCCAGCAGACTCGAGTACAGTCATCAATAAAAGAAACAAACCATCGTGCCCTAGAGATATTAGTAATAGTAGATGGACCCCAAACATCACTATAAATTAAATAAAAAGAAATTGAACTTCTTTTATTGCTTGCTAGAAAGGATATACGTTTGTGTTTAACAAGTTCACATTTTTCACAATGAAAAGACTCAACACCTAGACTTTTAAACAAAGATGAAAACAAAAGTTTAATGACTTAAAATGATGGATGTTTGAGTTGGCGATGATAGAGCCAAATTTTCTCTTTATTGGATGACAGAGTCTCGAAAACAAATGACACTAATTGTTTATCCTTGGTGATGGTTGGTTGACTTGTTTCAAGAAAGTAGAGGCCACCCTGTTCTCTAACATGTCCAATCATCTTCCTCGAACCCTTTTCTTGAAATACACACTCATTATGATGAAAAACAACATCATATTGTAAGTCATGAGTAAGTTTTTGGATGGATATTAGATTGGTAGATAGTTTAGGGACATGAAGGACATTTTGCAAGGTTAACAATGGGTTAATTTGGACACTTCCAATTCTTGCCACAATGGTCAAAGAACCATCTGCAGTATCTATTTTTCTACTGCTTGGGCATGGGGAATAGGTGGTAAAGACATTTGGTAAGTGGGTCATATGGTCGGTCGCTCCTGAATCCATAATCTCAGAGGTGGAGAAGGTTGCATCCAAAACATTTAATCTAATGGAAAGTAGAAACTCACCTGAATATGCCAAAGAACAACTACTTGAGGGCTTGTCAAGATTGCTGATGAGAGCTCTCACCCTTTCCAGTTCACCTTGGTTGAGACCAACTGCTTCTGATTTTAGTGGCTCATCACTTTAGCCAACTGCTATATGGGCTTGTCCACTTCTGGATTGTCCCCCTCTTTGTCCCCATTCTCGGCTTGGTGTCTTCCCTATGAAGCTTCCAACAACGCTCACGAGTGTGCCATGGCTTCTTGCAATATGTGCACTATAAACTATCTCGGTTTTGATTCCCAGAATCTCTTGTCTTCATAGCTAGGACTGTTTTCTTTTCATCACCAGCAGACTTCTTTCCAGTGAGTATATTTAGCTTGTTTCCATCACTTGCAACCATTGCTGAATTGATTGAAACTTAGGGCTCCAGCATCAAACCTCGCCTACTCTCCTCTCCTCGAACTATGGCTACTACCTCATTGAAGCATGGGACTTTCGATTTCCCAAGAATTTGAACACGCACCTGATCGAATTCTGGATTCAACCCAACAAGAAGAACATAGACTCTATCTTGTTCAATAAAGTTCTTCAAAACAACAGCATCATCCGAGCACTTCATCTTTATTACTCTGTATTGATCTAACTCCTACCATAGAGCACTCAATTGATTGGCATATTCTATGACTGTCTTATTCCCTTGCCTTGTTGCCATCGTTTCAACCTTTACTTCATACACCTGAGTGGCATCCTTTGCCTTCGAGTAGGTTTTTTGAATCGTGTCCCATGTCTTTGGCAGTATTTAGAAACATGCGTCATTGATTTCTGGAGTCATAGATCCCCATAGCCATGCCGTAATCATCGAGTCTTCTTGATCCCACGCTTCAAAGTTCGGATTATTAGACTCTGGACCTGTACCAATGAGATGGTGATTTTTCCTTTGCCTTTCAAAATGGTTCGAACTAATTGGGACCACTTCAAATATTTTTTTCCATTCAATTTGTATGCTGCTGGAACATGCTGTAATTCTCCAAGCAGCTATGGACGAATTAATTCCTGCGATCGGGTTGTGTCAGTCCCAGTAATTTATGACATGTAGCAATTAAGGTTGGCTGGTTGTAGGGATAAGGATAAAAGAAAACCACTAGCAATTAATGCTAGTCAAAGAAGAACAGAGAAGGAACAGAGAAGAAGGAGCACACAGAACAAAGGCTGCCCTCTTACACGCATTCCGGTGACCCTGGCAACGCTACAGAAAAAGGAACACGGATTCTGGTGACCCTAGCTACTCCGATGACCAACAAAATCGTCGCTCTGGTGACCTAGCCACTCCAACGACCAACAAAACCGTCGTTTCGGTGACCCTAGCGACTCTGACGACCAATCGAAACGTCAACAAAGATGAATAAAGAATTCCAGTAACCCTACTGGCTCTGGCGACCCACGGCTATTGTAGATCATGCCATTGTAGTTCGTGCGAGTTCACCCAGCGACCCCAAGCCGACTCACGGCATCTTCGGTGACTCACAACGTCTTCAACGACTCAAGCGTGGGAGTTAGTCGGGTTTAAGAGAATTTCGATGATGAAGGCTGAAACAATTAGGGTTTTGGCGATGAAGGCCGAAAAAAAAAATTACGATTTTGTAAACCCTAGAAGCTCTGATACCTTATCGTAAAATACTGAAAGAGTATATTTTTATTGGTTAATAGTAAATTACTTATATACAAATTAAAAAGACTGATAACAAAATCTCCTAAAATAACAAAATCTCCTAATTTAGTTTGATTCTATAATTACAATATTTACTTTACTACTTTCTTAAAATAAACCTATTAACTATATTTTCCCACATCATGTGTGGTTTGTGAGACCTCCGCTAAAGAATATACGTAGATCTAATTCTAAAATGATATCTGGTTCTTCCTCATTACTCTTTCTTTTTTGCTTTAAGTCTGAAATTCTTGGCATAGCCTGAAACAGAAGGAAAGGAACCTGTGCTTTGTGGTTATTAAGCCTTTTTTTTTTTCCGTAAATAGCAAAACTGACCACTCAATTCAGATATTGTGCATCTTTCTCATTGTACTTTCTTTATTGTAATCTCATCCTTTTATCACTTATCCAGCAGACCACTAACAGAATTGTTATGTGCTTTTGATTGTTAATGTAGTCATTAAAAGGTGATAAATGATAGTACCTCACATGGACCTCACCATTGCTTGGTGTTGTTCTCATCATATTTTTGATATGATTCAACAAAAGAGGAACAAAGTAAAGAATATGCAAGAAAATTTTCAATTGTAATGATTATTATATGCATGAAAAACAAGTTGAGTAACCAATTTGCAAATAAAGCACTCCTCCTAATTGACCCCCTGACACACATTACCCTTGTGATTGTTAATTGCTTTTGAGGAAAGTTTCAGGAAAAACCTTGATAACACTTCATAAATGTCCCAGTGATTTATACATCAAGAAAACCAAAAATAAGATAATGTTTACTAGATTTGGAGAGACATACAATCTTATATTCTCATATAGATTCGAATAAAATCTTTAACAATCTAATTTACTAAAATTAATCATTTCTTATCAATAGTAAATAAATATGTAGTTTTTGGTATCAAAAACCATTAATTTATGAATAATAGCAATACACAATTTATAGAGAAAGATTCTTAATAAAATAGGAAACTTAATATCTTATTTCTAGGCCTAATCCCTTAATTCTAGGCTAAGAGATAATTAAGCGATTTTTATTCAAAAAATAAACTCCTATAATAAAAATAGAATCCTAAGAATATTACTAAAAGATTTTCAATTACATTTCAACACTCCCCCTCAAGTTGGCATGTAGATATCAAATATGCCTAACTTGCTTACAAAATAATCAAATTTAGGTTTAAAAAGGCCTTTAGTGAAGATGTCAGCTACTTGCTAAGTTATAGGTAGGAAAGGTATGCACACACTTCGTTCTTCAACCTTCTCCTTTATGAAATGTCTATCAACCTCAACATGCTTGGTCCTATCATGTTGTACTAGATTGTGGGCAATACTTATGGCTGCTTTATTATCACAATGAAGTTTCATAGGTAAGTCTTGTATCAGGCCGAGTATGAGATAAATAAATTAACTTTCCTACTAACCTCTAATATTGTCTTTTATCAATCTTTTTTCTTCACTCTAATCCAAATTTTGCATTTGGATCAATTGGTGTTTCTACTGGTCGACAACCACTCATACTAGTTTCCCTTAAGAGATCTAGAATATACTTTCTTTGTGAAACAACTATTCCTTTCTTTGAATGTACAACTTCCATTCCAAGAAAGTATTTTAGAGGTTCTAAATCTTTGATTTCAAACTCAGTAGCTAGCTGTCCTTTTAGTCTTTCCATTTTGGATTAGCCATCTCCTGTAAGAACTATGTCATCAACATAAACTACAAGGACAGTAGTTTTACCTTGTAGAGTATGCCAAATAAACATGGTATGATCTGCTTGTCCCTGGGAATAGCCTTGTCTTTTAATAAATTGGGTGAACCTCTCAAACCAAGCTCGTGGTGATTGCTTCAACCTTATAGGGATTTTTTTAGTCTGAGGACCTTAGATCCATACCTTTCTTCAAACCTTGGCTATGGATCCATGTAAACTTCCTCTTCCAAAGTTCCATTGAGAAAAGCATTCTTCATGTCTAGTTGGTGAAGTGGCCAATTCAAATTTACAGCAATAATCAAGAGAACTTGAATTGAGTTTAATTTAGCTACTGGAGCAAAAGTCTCAAGATAGTCTATTCCATATGTTTAAATAAATCCTTTGGCGACCAAACGAGCCTTGTATCTTTCCAATAATCCATATGATCTTAACTTGGTGGTAAACACCCATTTGCAACGCACGGTCTTCTTCCCATGAGGTACCTGCACTTCTTCCTAGGTTTCATTTTTCATGAGAGCATTCATTTCTTCAAAAATTGCCTTCTTCCACTTTGAAACTTTCAAAGCATCCTGCACATTTTTTGGTATCTCCATAGTAGATAACCGAGATAAGAATGTGAAGTAAGGAATAGAGAGTTTTTTATAAGACACAAAGTTAGACATGAGATATCGAGCTACTTCTTGTACACCTTTTCTTTTTGCAATAGGTAGATCAAGTTCTGAGGAGTTGAAAGAAGGTTCAAGATTAGACTCATTACCTTGAGTTTCAGTAAGATCTTGAGGTTCGGATTGTTGGCAGCATGGAAATCCTTCATCCCCTTTTTCTTGATTCCGATTTCTTCTTTTGTAAACATGCAATTCGTTTGTTTTAGGATTACTTCTGTAATAATCTTTTTCATGTTTTGACTTTATAGAATTAATATCTAAGTCTTCATTACCGAACTCATTTATTGCCCCAAAATCATAATCATTTAGGTTTATAGGGCCTTTTCCAAGATCAATACCTAAAGGATAGTTCAAATTTGTAGAAGTCAATTCTTTCCTTGTTAATCTGTTCTTCCCCTTGAAGTTGAGGCTCAAAGAATGGCTAAAACTCAACAAAGGTAGCATCCATATTTACAAAAAATTTCCTACTGCTTGGATCATAGAACTTATACCCTTTTTGACTCGAAGCATATCCCACAAAAACATATTTTTTTGCTCTAGGATCCAATTTGCTCCTATTGTGATCATTACTATGAATAAAAGCACTACACCCAAAGATTCTCAAAGGTAGATCATTAGTGATCCTAGGATTGAGAAAATTTTCCTTAAACACAACCAGGGAGTTTTAAACTTAAGGACACGAGATGGCATCCTATTAATAAGATATGTAGTAGTTAACAATGCTTCTCCTCACAAATATCGCGAAACACTACTCAAGAACATTAATGCCCTAGTGACTTCTAGAAAATGCCTATTTTTTCTTTCGGCTACACCATTTTACGGAGGTGTGTTTAGACAAGAACTTTGATGTATGATC
The DNA here is from genome assembly GCA_037954665.1 of Laguncularia racemosa. Taxonomy (NCBI): domain Eukaryota; kingdom Viridiplantae; phylum Streptophyta; class Magnoliopsida; order Myrtales; family Combretaceae; genus Laguncularia; species Laguncularia racemosa. The sequence continues at coordinate 5,562,891 of JBBMOL010000001.1, read as the reverse complement.
CCATTTTTCCTGAAAAACATTCCTAATTGATCATTAAAGAATTCTCTCCCATTATCACTCCTAAATATTTGAATTTTGTTTTGAAATTGGGTTTCAATCATAACATAGAAATCTTCAAACACCATTTTTTACCTCAAATTTATCTTTTAATAAAAGTACCCAACTGTGTCTAGTGTGATCATCTATAAAACTTACAAACCATTTTCTTCCAAATATTGTTATAACCCTTGAAGGTCCCCAAACATCACTATGAATTAGTTTAAATGGTGTTAAGGGTTGATAATTTTGATTTGGGAAAGAAGCTCATCGGTGTTTAGCTAGAGAACAAACATCACACTAGAAAAAAGAGGGATCTTTATTGATAAATAATTGAGGTAACAAACGTTCTAGATAAATGAAATTCGAATGTCCAAGTCTATAGTGCCATAACATTACTTTATTGTCAACTAAAATAGAACTAAAACATAAAGAATCTCATGTCACATAGTTGTCCCTGGAATTAAGGATATAGAGGCCTCCAAATTGTCTAGCACTGCCAATCATTCTCCCCAAGATCTTGTCTTGAAAAACACAAGAATTAGAATCAATTATAGCTCGACAATTGAGACTTTGGGTTAATTTAGAAATAGATACAAGGTTGCATGAGAGATTAGGAACATGTAGGACATCATAGAGGATTAGACTAGGAGTTAACTTGACAATTCCTTTCCCAGCAATTGCTAAGAAAGATCCATTAGCTATTCTAATTTTTTTGTTTCCTACGCATGGTGTATAGGATGAGAAAAAATGGGAATTTGTTGTCATATGATCACTTGCATCAGAGTCAATAATCTAAGAGTTTATGTTATTGGACTCAAGACTGAGAAAGACAGAAGGAATAGAAAATTCAGTACCTAGTTGTGCAAAGGAACAGGAGGAATCATTGATAGAAATAGATTAAGTTGGTTTACTGGTTTGAAGATGTGATTGAAAAAATTTGTTTAGAAGCTCCAGATGTTCCTTAGTGAAAATTGGTATTTCTGAAGAAGATTTCTACCCTTGCTCATCATGTACCACTTGAAAAGCTTGGTTTCCTTGATTTTCTACTCCTTTCTTCTTGAAATTCTTAAAGGTGGGAGATTTCTCATGAATCTTCCAACATGTATCATGAGTATGCCAGAATTTCTTACATACATCGCAATAAGGTTTTTTCTTTTTTTCCTCGTCACTACTTGTTGTTGCTAGTGCTGAGGACTCTAGAATTTGTGACTCTGTGTCTGTCAACATCACTTTTCTACTTGTTTCCTCACGTCGGATTTCTAAGAATGTCTCACGCAAGGATGGTAAGGGTTTTTTTCCAAGAATTCTAGAGCGGACTTAATCAAATTCTTGATTCAATCCATTTAAGAACAGGTACACTCTCTCATTCTCTTCCTTCTTGGCTGCCTTTATGCTGTCCTCTGAGCATACCTAGTGATCGTTTCAGCTGTGATCAAGCTCTTGCGATATCGAGACTATCTCATTATAGTAAGTTGTAACATCTCACTTACCTTGTCGTGGATTCCACAACTTTGTTTTTAATTCAAATATCTGGGAAACATTCTCCTCATTAGAATATGTTTCCTCGGAGCATACCTAGTGATCGTTTCAGCTGTGATCAAGCTCCTGCAATATCGAGACTATCTCATTATAGTAGGTTGTAACATCTTGCTTACCTTGTCGTGAATTCCTCAACTTTGTTTTTAATTCAAATATCTAGGAAACATTCTCCTCATTAGAATATGTTTCCTCGACATATTCCAAACATGTTTAGCTGTTGGAAGGAATAGGTAAGGTTTTCCAATGGCCGGTTCTATAGAGTTTATTAACCAAGCCATAATAAGGGAATTTTCTGACCTTCAAATACCCAATTGCATAGCATCATCAACTGGTTTTTGAAAATCTCCAGTGATATAACTGAATTTTCCACGGCCTTCAATAGCCAATCTAACCGATTGTGCCAATTCTAGATAATTTTTTCCATTCAGCTTGTTTGTTGTAAGCTAAGGGGATAAATGAGATGCATCATTGCCTTGGTTCATGTTGGTCTCACCGGAAACTTGACTCACGCCACAATCTACTTTAGTAGGCGTAGTTGAATGTTGTCGCCCGGTGAACGCCGTTTTGGTCATTAGGTGTATCAAATTGGTTGCTCTGATACCATGAAGTTTTTGGTATAAAAAACCATTAATTTATGAATAATAGCAATACACAATTTATAGAGAAAGATTCCTAATAAAATAGGAAACTTAATCTCTTATTTCTAGGCCTAATCCCTTAATTCTAGGCTAAGAGATAATTAAGGGATTTTTATTCTAAAAATAAACTTCTATAATAAAAATGGAATCCTAACAATATTACTAAAAGATTTGCTATTACATTTCAACAAAATCTAACATATATAACATAAATATTTCAACCAACACTCACCCTCAAGCTTTAGAATAGATTCCAAGCTTCCTCAAAATCCATTCAAACGTTTGTTTAGACAATGACTAGGTTATGGTGTCGGCTTCATGCTCTTGAGTAGGGACATACTTCAGCTTAATCCCACTTTCCTCATTGGAAATTTTTTTATCACTCTTAGGGGATTATAACTGTAGGTACTAAGTTAGTTTTGGTCTTCTCTTTAACACTCGCCACTCAGGAGATGCAGCTTTATCTTGAGAATGAATCACCTTAATAGGTTGATTTTTGATAGTATTTAAAGAGAAGGAGACTGGTCCTGAGCTGCTGATTCACTCAACACCATTGTATGGACTCAAAAGAGTAAATTGGATTTTCCACATTTGGACCACAACTGACTTCAGGTTTAGAATCAACCCCAGGACTAGGAAGTTGTCTTAGTAGAGATAGGAAGGATAGGTCTAGACATGGACAAGTCCTAGTGGCTCTTATCACATTCTTTAGAAGAGTTAAAGAACTTCTTGATATTAGTCATGTAATCTGAAGCCTTAGTATTGATAGTTGATTCATTTACTCCCATTGTCACTTTAGACGAAGTGTAGTTACCTTATGGCCTATTGCAATTGATGATTGCACGTCTAATGATCTATTTCCTCCTTAGTATTGGAGTCAAAATTTCATGAAGTTCCACTTGATCGGTTGACATATTCAGACTCGTAATTTTTCCCAAGTCACATATTGGCACCTGATCCACATTTGCACCCCTTTTCTGGTGCTTAGATTCAGTTCTCTGGTGTCCCCGCCCATAGAGTTTCCAGCAAGTCTCCAGAAGCTTCATAAAATGTAAGAAATGGAGTCTTTCTAAGGAGCTGGTCACATAGTTCATCCAGTTATAGTTCAGTCCCTAAGAAAGTTGGAATGCAGTCTTATTTCAACAATTTACTCTATTTCATGCCACCAACAGTGCATTTCCACTCCATGTTATAAAATAAACCATCTCTGGGAGCAATTCTACCAGCTCATTGTAATATTTTGTGACATTGAAGCCCTCTTGAGTTGTGATACAGATTATCCCAGAATATTGGTTAGTATTTTTTAAGTCCGAGTAAATTTCTTGGACTGCTCCTAGTCTCCTTGGCTGTCTCATCCAATAAGTGTTCTTCTGATGCATGGCTCCATGATATTGATTAGCCATGCCATGATTAAGGAGTTTTTAACCTCCCAGAGTCCCTAATTTTCATCAATAGGCAATGGAGTTGCTGTTGCCCCTATCAAATGGTGGTGCATTAGTGTCCCTCTAATCACTAGCTTCACTGATTGGAAACGCTTCCTAAAGCTTACACCGCTGAACTTGTGTTGTGTAATTAGAAGGGAGTGTTGATCTCCCATGGAGATGGGGCTTAAAAATGAGCAGATTGTGTCCAAGCCGTCAAAGGAGCCAAACTTCACTAGATTAAAGATAACTTTTCCGTGGACTTAGGTGGGTCGGTGGTTTGGGGGTTGTTATCCACCATTGTTGGGTTTTCTTATGTTAGCCCAGTGGTGATCTACCAAGCTCCAATATCATGAAGATAGTTTCAGGAAAAATTCTGATTATTCTTTCTTGACTTCACAAAGATTTATGTGTCAAGAAAACCAAAAATAAGATTACTATTACTAGATTTGGAGAAGCATGCAGTCATATATTCCCCTGCAGATCTGAATCAAATCTTAACAATATATTTGACTAAAAATAATAATATTATTAACATAATATAAATCTAACATAACTAACAAAAATATTTTAACCAACAGTTATTTGCTGTACGGATTTATTCAATTGAGAAGTAAATATATTGTTTTATGGCACTAAAATCTCTTATTTGCAGTTAATATTGCATATGGTTATTTGCTCAAGGGGAGGTTTTATGCAGCTTTAAACCATTTGGTATGTTATCTGCTTTCTTCATCAATTCTTAAGTTCAATAGAATTGGGTTGTCTTAGTCTGTTGAGTTTGTTTATTTCTTATGTTGCGCAATACTGTTTTATTATTGACATATGCTTCTTTGTTCACTTATTAATGACTGCCTTACAAAAATTACCTTTTAACTAAAAAATGAATGGGCAGTGACTGCTGCCCACTATATAACAGAAACGTTTCACTGCAGAGCATAAGAAATCCAGTATGTCCTGCATGATTTTCCAGGGGGGAGTTTTGAGAAAGAGAGAAAAGAGATCATGTAATGAGTTGGAACTTTACTAAAAATCTTAATTGGTAAAAATTAATGAGATAGTTCAAAGTAAGAAAGGATGCAATATAGAGTTTGATTATTTTTTTGAAGCTTAAAATAGGCAAGAGCCTAAATATCAAATGCATTAGCCTTCTGTTTCCATAGAGCAGTCAAAAAATTACTGTGAATTTAGTGTAGTTTTGCATCTAAATGTATATTCTTTTCATCTTTTGTATTGTTTTTGATGGCTAAATGCCTGTTCTCCTGGTTGTCAGATTGTTGCTACACTCATCTTCAGATGTGATGTTCTCCTACTTCTTGGTCCTATTGGGCTGGAACTTTTGTTGGTAAGCTCTGATGTTCTGAAACAACCTTTCCCTGCTTGTTTTCTTGTTCTCATCTTCTCCTGCTTAGTACAAGCACCTTAAAATCTGTTGAAGATCGCAAATTCATTAATCTGAGAGGGAGCTTCTTTCATTACTACCTAACAAATCAGTTTTTTGTCAATGGGAAACAGAAAAAGAGAATTTCTGACTTGCTTCAGAAAAAGTTTCTGCATCTAAGGATGTTATTACTTACACAATTGTTGAAGACTGGAGCAAAACAGGAATTAGGCAGGACAATATGTTATAGGATCTTTCCACAATCCTAATGTCCGAAGTATCAATTAGCAATTCTGAATCTACTCTAGGTCTTAGGGTTCTTCTTCCTCTTTTACCTATAGTGATTAGTTAGGTTCGGGCTTGTTGGAGAGAACCCGACAATCTCCTTTTGTGTCAATCAAAGTGTTTAGATCAGAAAAGTAAGTCTTTCTTTTCTTCCCAATTCCTTGTTTTGTACAATCTTTTTCCAGTGCTCTGGTCCATCGTTCCTAGGTAACTACTTATGTTCCCTACTGCCCCCACCTCGCCACTAACTAGATACCCATTGTTGAGTCATCTTAACAAACTTCCCATACTAGATTACAAGTAGAGCTGGGAATGCGGGTCAAACGGGCCGGCCCGCAGTGGCCCGCAAATGTTGCGGTTACAAAAGTTCAGTCCGCCCCGCCTCGCCCCGCCTCGCAGGCCAACATGGGCTGGCCTGCCCTGCAAACAAATTTTATTTTATTTTACAAAATTAGAATGACATTTTTATCATTGCCTCTTTCTTTATTTGTTGTGGCCGTTGTCGTCATCAGTTCATCACCGTCACTGTCATCGGCGCTTGGCCAAACCCCACATAGCCAAATAGAACCCCAAACCTAAACCCCAACTCAAACCCCAAACAGCCAAACGACCTAAACCTTCACTACCTAATTGTAAACTCCAACCCAACCGTTCACCCTTACCCTATGGGGTTGTGGCCGTCATTAGTTCGTCACTATCACCGGTGCCTGTCCAAACCCTAAATAGCTAAACTGAACCCCAAACCCAATCCCCAACTCGAACCTAAAACAGCTTAAACCCCCACTACCTAACCATAAACCCCAACCCAACCGTTCAACCCTACCCTGTAGGCTGTGGCCGTCGTTAGTTCGTCACTGTCACCACCTGTCCAAACCCTAAATAGCCAAACCGAACCCCAAACCCAAACCCCAACTCGAACCCCAAACAGCCAAACGACCTAAACCCTCACTACCTAACCGTAAACCCCAACTTGAACTGGCTAACCCCAAGGTCCCCAACCGCAACAAAAATTGAGAAATCGGAAGTTAATAATAGTAGCAGCTAGCACTACAAGCATGTTGAAATTGAAACAAAAAAGAAGATAAAAAATCTAAGCCAATTGATGGGCAACAAGAGGAGGGCGACTTACCAACCCCATGGGCGGCGAGAGGAGGACTGATGCGGGATGCTTGATAGTGACGGTCAGATGGAATCACGGTCTACGCACGGCCACGAAAAGGAGACAACTCGCGGTTGCGATGGAAATCGGTTTGGTCTGGTTTGGGGGAGGAGGAGAGGTCGGAGGGGTTCGCAAATTGCTGGAAGAGCAACACAGTCACAAATGGTTTGGTCTTTATGTGATGATCATTCCTATCCAAACTTGCATCGCAGGCTTGCAGCACCAGTCGCACACGCACATTGCACTCGCAATCTCGCACAGGCGACGGACATAGACGGGAGACAGCAGTCGGCATAGGCACAACTCGAGTCGTCAGTCGTCAGTCTCGTCTTGTCCCATCGTCCCTTGTCCGATTCAATCTCATTGTCAGTTTCTCACTGACTCATTGTCTAGTCCGGTCGTCCTCTCCTCACCTATTGTAACTTTTTTTTTTATGGGTCAACGGGTTAACCCACGCTCGTGGCGAGCCAAAATGACCCGCTGCTTTTGCGGGCCAAAATTTTCGGCTTGCATTCCCAGCTCTAATTACAAGGACTTCCCACTACACGTTTACACAGCCTTTGATTATGTAATTCATGGGCCACTACACTACACTACACCACATACTAGGACTAGCCACTACACATAATAGACAAAAAACAAACATACAACCGACACAAACATACATAATAGACAAAAGACAAACATACAATCAACTAACAAGGGCACCTAGGACATCGATGGCTTCTCATTATGCTAGGCTCTTCCTTCTTCGTGAATACACACGTGCAAAGGGTGTTATCCCTTGCTATGAACGTGAAGAAGCTTCATGTGTGACATTGGTTCCCTCCTCGAGAGTGCGCATGACCTCAGGTGTGAAGGTATGGTACCGCTGGATGATCATGTCTGCTATCTCCCATGATGCTATGGCGAGCGAATAGTGTTCCTAGTGAATTAGGACTTTAGGTAGATTCTTTGTGTGCCTGGTTTTTAACACGACTTTTGGATGTGGAACTATGGCACCTTGTTGCACCATTGGTAAGAGTGGGGATCCTATGGTAGCTCCTTCAAATTTTTTTATGGATTTTCACTTAAGGGGGTCAAGTGAGGCGGTATGCTACTGTACTGACTCAGGCTTCCACTAGGAAAGGCCTGTAGAACTTTGGTGCAAGTTTCTGATTGTGTTGATGAACTATTGACATCTGTCTATAGGGCTGTAGACGAAGCCAAACCAAATCCCCCACCTGAAACTCTACTTCTCCGTGGTGTTTGTCATAATGAGCCTTCATGGTTGCTTGAGCCCTTGTTAATCTCTGTTGAAGCTGCTGCCAGACCTCATCCCTTTCACTTAGTGCAAGCTCCACTGCCTCTTATTTGGCAGTACCTGAGCAATAAGACAGCAGGCGGGGTGGTGCCCTGCTGTATACCACTTTGAAGGGAGTTGTCTTCAACGTTGTATGAAATCCAGTATTGTAACAGAACTCTGCTCATGCAGTCCATTCTGTCCACTTTTTCGGTCCATTTCCTGTAAAACACCTTAAGTACATTTCGATGGTGCAGTTTACCACCTCGGTTTGGCCATCACTTGGTCCATCTCCCGTAAAACATCTTTAAGTTGCACTTGTGAAAGTGGCATCACGATCACTTACAATTGACTTAGGCATCCCGTGTAACTTAAAGATGTTATCAAAGAATACGCAGGAGATGGAGACGACTATGTAGGAATGATTGAGCAGCAGGAAATGTGCATACTTAAAAAATCTGTCCACTATAGCAAAGAGGACTGATTTTCCATTGGAAAGCGTTAACCCTTCCATAAAGTCCATGGAGATATCAGTCCATACCTGGTTTGGGATTGGTAAAGGTTGCAAGAGTCCTGCGGGTTGTAGTTGCTGTGTTTTACTTCGCTGGCAGATTTCACAGGCTTGTACAAATTGTTTGACTTGCTATTTTAGGCCCTTCTAGTAAAAATTCCTAGTTACTCAATGGAGTGTATTCTGATAGCCCTCATGATATGGGGAATGGAGGGCTTCAAGGATCACTGTATAGTGTGTGGATTGGGAAAGCAAGTTAACCCCGTTTCCAGAAAAACACCAACCCATCTGCTGCTGACCATGGTGGCCTGAGCTCACCCATCTCTATCCTTGACTTAAGCTGTTGTAGTTTTTGGGTCCTGTTGACTTATTCCCAAATCTGTTCGAACAGCTGGAGTTGGGAGCTGGAAAGGGTCATGAGGCTTGCTATCTCTTCTTCCTTCCTAGAAAGTGTGTCTGCAACTTTATTTTCACGCCTCGCCCAATATTCTATCTCAAAATCAAATCCAAGTAGCTTATTAATCCAATGTTTTGGGGGAGAAGTATTCACTCGTTGTTCCAGCAAGTACTTCAAGCTACAATGATCAGTTTTCACCAAAAAATTTCTTCCTCATAGGTACGATCTCCAATGGCACACTACCTTTGACAACCTGATAAGCTCCTTCTCATATGTTGCCAGCTTGAGGTGCTGTCTTGCGAAGGGCCTATTGTAATAAGAGATAGGTTGCCCCTGTTGTTGGAGGATCACACCTACTCCTCCTTCAGAAGCGTCGCACTTCACCACAAACATTTGGGAGAAATCCAGTAGGGCTAGTACTGGCGCCTTTGTCATTGCAAGTTTTCAGCCTCTCAAATGCCGCTTCTGCCTCCCTAGTCCATTAGAAGCCATTTTTCCGAGCATCCTTGTCAAAGGTTTCGCTATCTTCCCATATCCAGCTACAAACCTTCGGTAATAGCTAGTTAACCTAAGGAATCCCCTTAAGGCTATAACAAACATGGGTTTAGGCCATTTTAACATGGCTTCCACCTTTGCCAGATTTGCCCTTACCACCCTCTCTCCATACGCCAATCAGGATGAGATAAGGCCTCATGAATAGTTTTAGGAATGGATATAGTATCAAGAGAGGCAACAAACAAACATGAGGCAGATGATAAGTCATCATATGACACAAATGATGAAATAGGGTAAGTGCATTGTCGCTTACCTTTGTGAAGAGCAATTTGGAGATCAAGATCATTATCTATTGGATCAGATGCTGAAGAAGAGACTGGAGCTGGGCATGTGATAGGAGGATTTTGATGACTAGTATACACATAACAAATTGGTAGATGAGACAATGGTGCGAATTCAACATTTGGGGATTGATAGGTAATGTGGTAAACCAATAAATCATCAATCTCTCCCTTACTATCAGTAGGCTTAGATGAAGCAAGAAAGAATGGACAATGTTCCATAAAGGTGACATCGGTAGATGTAAGAAATTTATTAAGATTATGACAATAACACAAATAACCTTTCTATAAATGAGAATAACCTAAGAAAACACATTTCATAGATTTAGGATCAAGTTTGGTGAGATAAGGGCGGACATCTCGAACAAAACATGTACTGCTAAATATACGAGGCTCAATGGGGAATAAGGATTTTGTAAAAAAAAGAATGCTGTAAGGAACTTCACCTTTAAGAACCAATGATGGCATACGGTTAATTAGGAAGCATGCTATGGACACAACTTCAACCTAAAGTGTTTAGGAACATGCATTTGAAATCATAGTGCTCTAGCTGTCTCAAGAAGATGCCTATTCTTTTTTTTCAGCTACATCATTTTGAAATGGTGTATCAATACATGAAGATTGATGAATAATGCCATGTTTGGTCATATAATTATTTCTTTGGCATTGTTACTTCTCAAAATTCGCACCGAAGTGTTAAATTGAGTTTGAATTTTAGCACAAAAGGCAGTGAAATAGGAAAACAACTTAGCACGATTTTTCATTAAATAAAGCCAAGTCATTCAAGAAAAATCATCAACTAAAGTAACAAAATAACGAGCTCCAATTTTAGACGTAACTAGACAAGGACCCCAAACATTTGAAAGTACTAACTCAAAAGGAGCACTAGCTCTTTTATTGACACGAGGAACATAAGATTGACGATGGTGTTTAGCAAATCGACATGACTCAATCTAAATATGACACACTTTGAAACTGAGGACACAACTTCTTCAAGGTAGAGAGAGAAGGATGACCCAATTGGCAATGAGCTTCAATAGGTGTTAAGACACTTGCGCAAGCAATGGGCTGAGAGACATTCGCTTGAGTATCCAGAACATAAAGACCTCCTAACACATATTGTTTACCAATAATCTTCTTTGTTGAAACATCTTGAAATAGACAATAATTAGGAAAAAATGAGACACTACAATTTAGAGCATGGGTAATTTTGCTCACAGAAATTAAATTGAAGGAGAAATTTGGTATACTTAAAACAAATGATAAAGAAAGGAATGGAGTAGGTTGAACATTGCTAGACCCTAAAACTAATGATGTAGAATCATCTGCTAAAGTAACTAGGGAAGAAGAGGTGTGGTAAAAAATTATTGAAAAGACTAGAATTACCTATCATATGATCCGTAGCACTTGAGTTAATGACCCATTGTGAGTTGGTGGAAACTAAGCACTTATCTGGATTACCTGGCTCGGCAAGTGTAGTGACAAAATGAGTTGAAGTTTTCAATGTTTCTTGATATGAAGGAATTTAGCAAATTCCTCTGTAGATTTTGTTCTGAAGATGGACCATGTGGAATAGTAGCAGCTGCAATATGGGTTGAGTGAGGCTTTTGAGTTTTGTTGAGTAGTTTTCTGCAAGTGCGCTTAGTCCCATGTGGAATAATAGCACTCAACTTCCCCTGAATTTTAACTTCAATTACTTCCTTTGTTATAATTCTGAATAGGGGATTTTGAAATTCCCAATTTGCTGTTGTGATTAACAAAAACACTCAAGAATGGAGTAGGAGATATGACAGAAGTGTTTGCTTCTATTCTAAGAACTCTAGTGAAAACCTCATGTAGGGAAGAAATATCAGTACTAGACAAAATATGAGACTTAGCAATCTCAAACTGAGGACTAAGTGCCGCTAAGAAACTCATAATTGCCATCTTCTCCCGTTATGATTGCTATACTTTGATATCAGTACTAAATGGCAACAAAACATTTAATTCCTCATATATCTTCTTAAATTTCATAAAATATGATTGAAGAGATTGATCATTTTACTCATGACGATAAAATGCTTTACACACTTCACACATACGAGAGAGATTTCCCTTTCCTGAATATAAAAACTCTAAATATTCCATTAACTCCTTCACATATTCATAATGATTAATCAAACTAATCATCTCAGTATGAATGCAATTTCTGATTTGCAAAAATAACTTAGCATCATTTTTCAACCATTCTTTAGGAGTATCATCAGTTGAGAGATCATCTTGAGTATCATCAGTTGAGAGATCATCAGTAAGATGATCATCTTTAGAAATACTCTATAGGTATATTATAAAAGTTTTACACCAATTCAGATAATTCGAACTATTTAATTTATATTCTGTGATTCAAGACATTATTGGAACAACATTAGCCGTCACTGTAGTCTTTCGCTCATCACCCATGTATGCCCAAATTAAATTCAAATAGTTGCAAAAGGAGAGACAACACCACAAAGTTGAAACTATACACAAACTCCTAAAACTGATCCAACAAAGGCAGCAAAACATGCAAATCGAGAAAGACCCACAAGAAAAAGAAAACTGAATGTACACACGAAGAACTATCACCGCAAGGCACCTTCGAATGGGCAGAGATTTCTGGCAATTTCTGGCGACCCTAGTTTCGTAGACTGTTGCTCTCATATACCCCTAAAATCCCAATTTCCGGCCAACGAAACACTACTCACTTACAGCGAGTGAACTGCAACAGATTCCGGTGGATGAATTGGTCAAGCGTGGAGTCGGCAAAAGACAACGTTAGCAAGAAAAGGAGAAGAGAAGTGGCTGGCGACTTTCTAGCCGGACCAGCAATGCCTTACGACCTTAACTGACTACAACCAGACCAACAGCGCCTTTCCTTAGCTGGAGAACAACTTGTCACCTTGTCCTCCACCTCTATGGTGGTGCAAACAACGCACAGCACCTCCTCCTGGGGGTGATGGGAAATAACTCCCAGCAATGGAACCAAGATCTTCTAAGTTGCTCACTAGGCAACCAATGAACGCTAGAAAAATAGAACAATAAATCCTTAGGGTTTTGCTTTGATACCATATAAGTTGGAGAATTATTTTTTCTGTATTGATTTAAATAATATACAAGTTTATATATACAAAACCTACACTATAAATGAGGAAAGGGAATAATTTAAAAAAAGGAAAGAAATAATACAACTTATTTCTAACATTTACATTCCTATTTCATAACAAGAAGAATGTTCTTGAATTACTCTAGGGATAGGTTAGTATGTATAAGGGTATTCTCCAGTACTGTGTAAGTAGATTTCCAAAATTTGGAATCTAAACATTACTTTATGGAATTTTGTACCATGGTGATTTGGTTGATTATGAGATTGCTGGAAATTTTCATTCATTGTTTCAATAACTTTTTAGAATTTCTTCTTGATACTATGAAATCACCTTCATAAATTTTAAATTGTAAGTTTAATATATAACAAACTACAAATGAAAGTACAAATCCACAAATGCCACAAAGTCTTATAGTTATGTGAACTTGAAACACAATTGAGAAGAGATGTGATGGGCATTAACAAATGGAAGAAAAGTCTTAAAGAGTTTATTCATCATAGTGTTTTTAGTTGAAGTTCTATTTCAACCATGTGAATAGTGCAGGCCGTTATGGCCATTAGCTATTAAGGTGGGTTTTCTATTCATTTTTACTTGGACCAAATTATTTTTATTTCCATATTGTTTATTCTTTTTTTACTGTTATATATATATATATTATATATAAAACAAGGTAGTGTAGGTTATCTACTATCTATATATAGTTATGACATTATAGGTTACCCTGAGAAATGGAACATATGATCTGTAACTGTAGACCCTAAAATGGTTCTGGGGTTGTATGAAGCCATATCCAGTATTCCATCTTATGGAACCAGAGCCAGAAAATGGGAACTGGAACCTTTTCTTCTGACCTACCTAAGTATGCATGTTTTTGTAGATTTTATGGTACTCAGAACTTCAATGCTTAGCCCTAGTTAGTAATATATTCACATAATTATGGCCATCTTATTATAATGGATGGATTGGTAAGCATGAATTTGTGATCTTTGTTATCAAATGAAAATCAGTATCATATCATCCTCCTCAAACTCTCACCGTGAACAAAAAATCACTTAGCTTCATCTTTTGTGTTTCTTTTGTAATTTCCAGTTGTTCCCCCTTTTCGCTTTCCCCTAAATTATATACAGTCATAGGGGTTAGTAAGCTTAATATTTGTGATCTTTGTTAACAAATGAAAATCGTTATTATATCGTCCTCATTATCTCCCTTTTGAACTCTAACCATAAACAAGGAAAATCACTTCGCTCACTCATCCCTCTGTTTCTTTTCTTTAATTTCCAAGTAGTTTTCCCTTTTTCCCTTTCTCCTAAATTATGCATAGCCATAGTACTGTAATTGGTGGCCTAGTGATGAGGTGAATCTTCTTGTGCATTAAGTGTAAGGAATTAATTACGAAGGCTCAGATGCATATTGGGTTGCACCTTGTTGGGAACAGAGAAGTATTTGAGGAAGAGATCAGACTAAATATTTAATTGAGGATTATTTTGGGTGATTTAGTAATTTAATTATTAATGTTAAAGACTTTACAATAATAAGGCTATCAGTGGCCAAGAGAAGGTGTCTGAGGCTCACAATAGAGATATGGAAGAATGCTAAGTCGGTTTATCATGCAACATTCAATACCCCCTGATATAAGCAGCTCAGATTTACAAAACTGATGATATCACTAATGTACTATCTAAAAGATTTTAATTGATTTGGCATTTAGTATGGATAAATTTTTTGATAGCCTGTTTTGATTATTATGGAATAAACATATTTTATATATACAACTTGCAACGTCATGAATGGTAACTACTGCAGCAATGTGGAGTTTTGTTTCTCTCAATTGGATAACTTTTGCTTATTTTAGTCTTTTTTTTTTTTGGGTGACTACTAGACCAAATCAATATCAATATTTGGAGCACTACAGCACTGTAGTGGAACAGCACTTCTCTGCATAGGTAATTATTTATTCTTTAAGATAATTTGCATGATAAATTACTTGAACTTCTCTTGATAAGTAAATGAATTGGAATAGCTATAATAGATGCTTTATCTTCTTTGACAAATTAGCACCTTGCAGGTCTGACAATGCTGATAGATTCAATCATGTGGAAAAGATTCTCGTGGCCAGAATTTGAAGTTTTTTGGTTTAACTCTGTGCTAAACCGCAGCTCTGAATGGGGTGTATCCTTTTCAAGAAACATTCAAATTACGATATGAATTCTTAATGGATTGGAAAATAGGGTACTGTTTTGCATCTCTACCCTGTGACGTCTTTAAGACTTAAGTAAAGGACTACACTATTTACCTGTCTATTTCCTGAAAGAGTGACTTTGAAAAATTCACGAGGAATGGTGTCTGCCACTATTCTGTGAGGCTGTGAAACACAGTTCGTTGAGGTCCGGCAGGGTTAGAGCAGCACAATCATATCATGTATAGCACAGATTAAGGGAAAGTCTGAAAATGATGGTTTTAATTTATGTGGGCACAGTGCATCTATAAGATCAGGCTATAGCACATCTCATCTGAAAAACTAAGTTTTCCATCCTCAACGAAAAGACAATGGCTGATTCAGGTCAACAAAGGAATTTGTAAGCCCACAGCAACTAAAGTAGTTTGTTTAATTTTTGTTTAACTTCTTAATTCTCACTTTATATTTTACCTTTCCTTGGATTATTCTTGAGACTATATTTGGCTTTTCTTAATCCTTTCTGGACAGACACACCCATTTCATTGGTATTTTACTTCAGCACTTCCTCGCTCATTGCTTGCAGCCTATCCACTCTCTTTGGTGAGTGGAACTAGTGGCTGTTTGGGAGGTTTTGGTTATTGCACCCTTTATGTGATGTTTTTCAAATGCAACATTTGGCTGCTTCTTATTTGATTGTTTATTTCCGGACAATGCCTTGTTGCTGAGTAATGTTTTCATGTGACCCAAATTTGGGTAAAGGCTTACATTGGATTCTCCACTGCAGATGGGGCTTGTACTTGATAGAAGAATGCTGATCTATATTATTCCTGTTTATTCCTTTGTCATTCTATACTCGAAGCTACTGCACAAGGTAGTACCAATTACATTGGTCAGCAATTGCTTGATTTTTAGTTGAACTTTACAATTACTCTTGTAATAATGAGACTTCTGATGTTGCAGGAGCTTCGGTTTATCATAGCTTCTGTCCCAATGTTCAATTTATTGGCTGCAGTTGCAGCTAGTAGAATGTACGTCACTTTATTAGTTTGACAGTTCTGAATTTGTTACATTATGTTAAATTTCTGTCATATCCAAAATGGGAGGATACAAGGATTATAGTCTTTCTTCATTAGATGAAAGGAAATATACCAAAAGATACAAAAATATAAAAAAAAGGATAAAAAAGACTAGAGACAAACTTGAAGAAAGCACAGCCAAGGGAGAAGGATTCTTAGGCAAGAACATACAAACAAAAGGCTAAACAACCAGCCTACACTAGGTCTTAGACCAATGTCTACTCTTTTTCTTCTTCTTGGTATGTGAGATTCTGGACTTTAGCTTTCAAGAGTCATGACCAGGGATCTTGATACCATCAAGGAAGTCTACTAGTGTTAAGTCAAAAGAAGGGTCCAACTCTAAAGGCAGCTATAGAGGCAATTGCTTCTCCCTAATATTTAGAAACAAGCTCAGTGGCACGCACTTCAGCTAGGTCTTGAAGAGTAGTGGAGGGGGCAATGCGAATGTTAGCAGCAAGCGTTTGTGATCTAGTCCTAGGGCGCTCTAACTCGTGCTGGAAGTTGTGATTTTGTTTGCTGGATTTCCTTCCAAGTTTCCTTATGATTGCCTAGGTGATTTGGGCTCGTTGGAGAGAAGCCAAGGATCTCATATGCTAGGTGTTAGTTTGCTGAAAAAGAGTCTGCCCTGCATTCATATTTTCTATGTTAAATACAACATGAGTAGTTATAATGATCCCTACCACTAATCCACTATTGTATTACATCCCTACCACTAGTCCACTATTGCATTACAGACCCATTACCCCACTACCGTGTACTTTTCCCACGTCCTACTCCTGACTATCCACACGCTTCCTTAATCAGCCACTAACTTTCCCCCAAATTGACTTTACTTCCATGTTTTCTCCTCTAGTAGACTTTGTCAAATGTTGTAATGCCCCGACTGCTATCATCACTCCCCTCTTTGACTAGGCACATGACCTCGTGCGCAAAGGAAGGATAGCATTGGCAAATCATTGTTGCGTCTTCCCACATGGCATTTGCAGGTGAGTAGCCCTTCCAATGGATTAAGACCTCGACAAGCTGCTCCATGTGACGAACTTCTAGGATGGCTTGTGGCGTCGAAATCAGTAAGCTGTGGCTAATCAGGGGAAGATTGGGGTGTTTTAGGGGTTTTCCATGAAACTGTTTGAGGGTGGAAACATGGAAAACTGGATGAATCTTGACCTCTGGTGGCAAGCACAAGCAATAGGTGATTGGTCCTATGCGTTTCATGATGGAGAAAGAGCTATAAAATCTAGGTGCCAATTTCTGATAGTGTCTTTGCCGCAAGGTTGTCTACCGATACGGTTGGAGCTTAAGCCAAATCAGGTCGCCAATCGTGAAGCCGATGTTCCTATGCTTAGCATCATAACTAATCTTCATTTTTTATTGAGCGCATTCTAGCTGGAGTTTTAGGTCGGCTAGTACGTCGCCGCGGTCCTGCAGTGCTATCTCCATTGCTTCCATCTTAGTTGTGCCCGGGGTCTAGGAAAGCAACTGGGGAGGAGCCCAGCCATAAACCACATTGAAAGGGGTAGTTTTGAGGGAAGAGTGGTAGCCTCTATTGTAGCAATACTCAATCCATGCTACCCAATCGACCCATCTCTACAGGTGAGCTTCGGTGAAGCGCCTCAAGTACATTTCCAAGGTCCTGTTGACCACTTCCATTTGGCCGTCGCTTTGTGGGGGGTAGGCTGATGAAAAGGACAATTTGGTGCCGTGTAGCCTAAACAATTCCTTCTAAAAGGTGCTAGTAAATGTGGGGTCTCGATCACTCACAATGGATTCCGGTAGCCCGTGTAGCCGAACTATGGTGTCAAAGAACAACTTGGCTATGGTCACTGTCGAGTAGGGGTGACTCATGGTGACAAAGTGGCCATATTTAGAGAATCGATCCACTAGCACCATCAAAACGGATTTTCCACTGGATTTAGAAGGCTGTCTATGAAGTCCATGGAGATGTCGGCCCAAATCTAGTTGTGAATAGGGAGCGGTTGAAGGAGTCCCATGGGCTGGAGGTGTTCCGATTTGTACCGACATGTATGGTAGACCCTTACAAGCTCCTTGACCTAATGTTGCATCCCTTTCCAATAAAAGTCTCGTGTTATGCGATAAAGGTTGCGTTGATAGCCCTCATGGCATTGTTCGTGAATGGCTCGAGTGATGGTGGTGCACAACTCTAAGGAGGGGTCCAAGAAGATTTTATTTTTGAAAAGGATGAGTCCCTTTTCAAAGGCCCAATCTAGCCCCATCTCGTGCACTTGTATCCTGGAGGCGAGTTGGCATAATTCTAGAGAGGATTCCACTTCTTATCGCACTAAATTCATCGGTTGTAGCTGGGGAGAGGAGATGGCAAAGGCTGCAACTGATCCTTCCTCTCTCCTAGACGATGCATCGGCGACTTTATTCACACGACCTGCCCTATATTCGACGTTGAAGTCGAAACCTATTAACCTATTGATCCGATGCTGTTGATAAGTATCGAAAACTTATCCTTAATGGTCTTCTCGTTCAAGGCCCTGTAATCTACATAGAAGCACCATGAATTATCTCCGTTCCGAACCAAGAGCACCGGGGATGAGAAGGGCGACTGGCTCGATCGAATTAAGCCCTTCCAGAGCATCTCTTCACATTGGTGTTCTACTTCGTCCTTCTGGCCGTATGGGTACTAGTAGGGCCGCACTACAACTAGCGGCATTCTTGGTGGCAACCTGATGGCATGATCACAGGGGCGAGCTAACGGAAGCGCGTGTAAGGTTTGGAAGATGTCCTAGAATTCAGCCAACAGGTGCTATAACTCATTGCCTCTTTCCCCTTCCTTCATTACAAATGCCATTTTAAGTTGATCCGTGCTCTTAATGTCCCCTTGTAATTGCACCCTCTCTCATCCTTGCAAGAAGCTCATCTTCATAATGGTGAAGTCCCATGAAATCGGGCCTAAGGATTGGAGCTAATTGACTCCCAATTCCACATCCACACCGCATAGTGGTAAAGAATATACGTCCGTGGTGAAGATCCGATCACCCAGCTCTAGCAAGACCCTCTTACAAACCCCTTCACTCCCGACCTTCACTCCATTTGCCACCACCACTCACAACCTTTCCTTTGATAACATCTACAAGCCCAACTGGACCACCAGGTCAGCACATATAAAGTTGTGGGTGTTGTCGGAGTCGATTAACACGGAGATCAATCGCCCCTTAATTTGCCCTCGCACCTTCATAGTCTGGGCTTGGGACAACCCAACCATAGCATGTAGTGAGATTTTTAGTTGGCCTTCTATGGGAACCTCTCCGTCCTCACCCTTCTCCGACTCTTCCTCCCCCAATTCCAGCCAAAACAGTTTTTTTTACCGATGTCCCAACGTGAAAGGCTCGTCGCAATTGAAACATAGCCCTTTACTTCTCCTCTCCTTCAACTCCGCCCCGCTTAACCTCTTAGCGTATGTAAGCCTGTTTGTAGGCGCCAAGGTCTGCCTTTTGATCTTCGCCTCTTCCTTGGGCGGCACACTTCGCTTGGCAAGACTCATTGCTTGCGAGAGGCTCGTGGGGTGGTGTAGCTCTACTTCCATGGCTATTGCTTCCCTCAGCCCACTGATGAAAATGGCGATTTCATGTTTTGGAGCTGAGTCCATCACTTGAGTAGCCAGTTGTTCGAACCTTCGTTGATAACTTTCCACTGTGCTCACTTGCCTGAGTTTAGCTAGTTCACCCACCTTCTTGTTCCAGATTGGGGGACTAAAGTGCAAGTCACACAGGGTCTTGAATTCCGCCCAACTAAGTTGGGGCTATTCACGCTTTAATTTTAGGAACCACGTTAGAGCTGGGAATGCGGGCCAAATGGGTCGGCCCACCCCAACCCGCACTAACCTGCGGGTCTTGCGGGCTGGCCCGCAAGACTTGTGGGTTACCAAAATCGGCTCCCCTCGCCCCGCGGGCCAATGCGGGCTGGCTCGCGACAACCCGCAAATTTTTTTTTAAAAGAGATTTAGAGTGTATTATGTAGGAGTAGGACATGCTAGATGAAATTTTTTGTTATTTTTAGATAAACCTTTTTTTTTTTTGCAAGTATAATTTATATTACATATGTTAGGAAAAAAATTGTTGAAAATTGTTTAAATTAGTGTTTTCTAATTCTCACATCTAAATAAACTAGGTACATTGCAAATTTGCAAATTGCAATTGCTCAATTTTTCCATTCACTTTCCTTATACAACTTCAATTGATACGTACTTACTCTTAAATCTCATTCTCATACGATAGAAAAGAAAACAACTTAAAACGATAATCAAGCAATTATAGCAATTATCATAAAGTACTTTTCACTAATTATATAGGAAAATAAAGATAATAATGAAGGAGATAAAATCACATATATAAATCAATCATCACATTAGTCATCACTATCATCATCATCAATAACCAAATTAGAGTCTCCCTTTGATGAAGTAGTCCCACTCCCATTGTCTTCTTCTTGATCTACAATTTACGACATTACACATATAATTAAATTAGATAATAAATGCTTGAAACAATACATTAAAAGAAAATATTACCAATAGAACAAAAATAAATTACCTTCACATGCAAATTCTTGTAACCAATTTCGTGTACAAATTAGAGCTTCTACAGTGGCTGGAAGCATAGAATTGCGATACTTATTAAGTACACGAGCGCCGATACTGAAAGCTGACTCTGACGCTACAGTAGTAATTGGAATGCTAAGCACATCGAAGGCCATGATAGATAAATTAGGATATCTCTAGCTTTGACTCTTCCAATGTTGTAACACATCCAATTCTAAGTAGAAGTTCATATCCATTACTGGCTCATCTAGATAAATATCCAAAGAAGATTTACCACAACTTTGTACTTCTACTTGACGGTATCAAAATTCCTACATTATTAAGGAAAAAATTAATTAAATACTAATATATATTACGAAAAAAATATAATTGAGAAAATAAAAAAATTATTAAACTTAAAACCAATGTATCAAAATCAATCTCCAAGCCCTTCCCAACTCTATGTGTTGCTACTCCTTTACTGCTGCTACTTTTAGATGTGTCTTGTCCCTGAGAAGATGATCCAATCTGATGGCTTCTAGTTCTAGATATGTGATCTGTTTTGCTTTTCTCATATTCTCCATAGAGTTTATATAACTTGCTCTTTATGTGAGCCAACTTCTCTTCACAAGTGAGGGGATCAAGTTTATTAAAACAGAAGTTCAAAAAATCAAACTTCATTCAAGGATCAAAGATTGCTCCAAGTGCAAGGATAACACTATAATCACTTCAATACTTATCGAACTTTTGTTTCATTCTAATAGACATCTCCCTTATGACATGATCTTCACTACTTAAATTTTCATTCAGCAAACATTCAATCCTCCATACTTGCAAAAAATAGTGGTTTGATGTTGGATATGATGACCCTGACATCAAATTGGTGATACTATGAAACGGGCTCAGAAACTTGCATATCTTTTCTGCTCTTTCCCACTCATCAATGGTTGGACAATATTTATAATGACGATCATTCAATTGAAAGCAAGAAAAAGCACATCGATACTTGAGTGCGCTATGAAGCATAAGATAAGTGGAATTCCATCTAGTAGTTACATCCAAGCGCAAACCAAGATTTGTATCAATGTTGCTAACCTAGTTTAACACACTCCAAAAAGTGTTTCATTCTACTCTTAGAGCCCTTCACATACTTGACACTTTCTCTTATTTTATGCAATGCTTCACTACTTACAATCAATCTTTCTTTAACGATCAAATGAAGAATATGAGCACAACATCTAATATGAAAAAACTCACCACCACATAACAAACTATGCTGTAAGTTCAATTGCTCTTTCAGAAAATCTTGCATACGATCATTTGCAAATGCATTATCCAATGTAAGGGAGAATATCTTCCTATCTATACCCCAATCTTTTAAAAATTCAAGTACTTTTTTCGACAACTCAAACCCTGAGTGAAGAGGGAGCATTTTACAAAAAGCAAGAATTTTATTATTCAATTTCCAATTGTCATCCACATAATCTCAGTCAAACAAATATATCCCTCACTAGTGGAAGCAGTCCATACATCAGAAGTCAAACATACTTTCCCTAGAGTTTTTTGCAAAATTTGTTTCAAATTCTTCTTTTGAGTCAAATATAAATTCCAAACATCTGATGTAGCAGTTTTTCTACTAATTGGCTTATAATCAGGATTATATAGCCTTATGAACTATGTGATCCTCCTATACTCAACAAATGAAAATGGCAAATCATGTTCAATAATAGCTATAGCCATTACCTCATGAGTAAATTTAGGATCTGATTTTCTTGATCTTAACTTGCCAGCATGATCAATTATCATATCACCAACATCATTATATCTAGGAATTTGACTCAAACGATACTTTTCTCTATGTCGACGTAAAGATGAAGTTCCATGTGAATGTGTTCCAATAACATATTCCTTTCCACATGCTTTACACTTAGCCCTATTTTTACCATCCTTCCCAATACCAATTTTTGTAAATATTTCCCAAACCGGAGAAGAAGAGCTACCTACTCGAGCCTTCTTACCTGCATGTTCTTCAGATTGAGAAGATCTGGTTGTAAATTATCGTTATACCCACCAACTTCAAATACATCATCCACATTAATAGGTTCCATTGCAGTCTCATTACTTGGAGGATCCATTTTGTAAATATAGAAAATGTTATTAGTAGTACATTTATTTATAAAATACAAATATAGTCACTCCACTAGCCACCGCATCGGCGTCATCCAAGCCACGATCGGCGGCCACACGACCACACCATACCCCACACCCTCCAAGCCACAGCTGGTGGCCAAATGGCCACACTCTAAGCCACGGCCGGCAGCCACAATACACTCTCCAAGCCACCGGTGTCACCCCCACCCCACATGGCCACACCGCACTGCACCACACCACACTCCATTGGATCGCCATCACCCCACACGGCCAATTGGCCACACCACTCTCCATTCTCCAAGCCACCGACATCGGCGTCACCCCGACCCCACACGGCCACATCGCACCGCACCACACCACACTCTCCATTAGACCACTGTCACCCCACACGGCCACACCACACCACAGCTGACACCACACTCTCCATTCTCCAAGTCACCAGCGTCACCCCCACCCCACACGGCCACACCGCACCGCACCACACCACACCTCACCCCACACAGCCACACCACACTTTCGATTCTCCAAGCCACCGGCATCACCCTCACCCCACATGGCCACACGCACACCGCACCACACCACACTCTCCAAGCCACCAGCATCACCCCACACGGCCACACCACACCCTACTCTCCAATAAAAGTAAAAGGATAAAAGCTATTGCTTTACCTTAATTAACGTCTAACAAGGACCTTGGCACGAAGGAAATGGAACAGGCGGCCGGCGGTCAGCGGAGTGGAAATCTCGAACTGTGACTCCGTGAGAGCTGAGGACAACTGGAGAAGGAAGAGTGGAAGAGGAGAGGAAGACGAAACTGAAGTGGAAGAGGACAAGGAGTGGAATTGTGGAAGTGGAAAACTCGAAGGCGAATGGCGAGTGTCAGATTCAGTCCGAGTCCATCCGAGTGTGGAGTGTGAGTGTCTGTCTGCTGTGCCAGACCGCCGGTGCGTGTCCGAGTGTCTGTCTGTTGACTATTGACTACTGAGTGCTATGCCGTGTGCGACTGTGTGAGTGCGTGTGCGGCGTGCTTGCTCCTCCAGTCCTCTCCTCATCCTTGCCGAAGTCTTCAGTTGCTGCGGGCTGCTGTCTTGTCTCATCAGTCATCACACTCACACTGTCACTGAATTTTTTTTTTTTTTTGCAGGTCAACGGGCCAACTTGCGCCCGCACGAACTTACCTGCCCCGCCCCGTGGGCCAAAATGGCCCGTAGCTTGAGTGGGCTAAATTTTTTGACCCGCCTCGGAATTTTTTGCGGGCTCTGCGGGCTACCCCAACCCGCCCCACAATTACCAGCCCTAACCATAGTTGAGCATCCCCTTCTAGGTGGAAGGTTACTATCTTCACTCTCTCCTCCTTTGTCATGGGTTGGTGCTCAAAGAATTGCTCACATTTGTTGAACCAGCCTAAAGGGTCCCCATTCTCGTCGTATCACGGAAAATCCCATTTGGCCAATCTGGCCGCAAGCATGCCACAATCCACCTTACCACTCTCAGTTGACGTTTCCCCTATCTCCTCAATGACGTGAGCTAGGGATTTTTGCGGTGTTCCTTCTCACGTCAAACCTTCCAGTTGATTAGCTAACCGATCCTGCCTAGCTTCCATTCGTTCTAGGTGAGTCTAGTCATCTTAATGCATTGCCAACAGCGCTTCCAACTATTGTTGGACCTTCTTCTAGTCGTCCATTAGAACCGGCTCTGATACTAAAATGTTAGGAGCAAGCATTTGTGATCTAGTCCTAGGGCGTTCTAACTCATGCTGGAAGTTGTGATTTTGTTTGCTGGATTTCCTTCCGAGTTTCCCTATGATTGCCTAGGTCATTTGGGCTCATTGGAGAGAAGCCAAGGATCTCATATGTTAGGTGTTAGTTTGCTGAAAAAGAGTCTGCCCTTCATTCATATTTTCTATGTTAAATACAACATGAGTAGTTACAATGATCCCTACTACTAACCCACTACTGTATTACATCCCTACCACTAGTCCACTACTGTATTACAGACCCATTACCCCACTACTGTGTACTTCTCCCACATCCTATTCCTGGCTACCCACACGCCCCCTTAATCGACCACTAACTCTCCCCCAAACTGACTTTACTTCCACGTTTTCTCCTCTGGTAAACTTTGTCAAAGGGTGTAATGCCCCGACCGCTATCAATGAACTTGAGATGCTGGAGCCTTGATAGCTTGTTCACCTAAAACTTTTATGAGAAAGGGCCTTACTGCCTTTGATGAACAAGCAACTGAAGTATGTCCAAAGAAGTTGCAGTCAAAACAACTAGGGGGCTTCCACTGATATTTAACCTTTATAGAATCTTTTTGCCATTATTACATTTAGCCCAAATTGTGTTTGTAAAATCACTATTAGCACTCATATTAACATAAACATGAGCAACGCCCACTCTTTCCTATTAAGCTGTAACAAAGTCAGCCACTAAAAGTTTTCTAAGTCGACTAGTGATATAACCCAAATAGGGACATTCTAAAGCCTAACCCAAATAGGAAGAGGAGGAAATTCTTTGCTTGGGAGCAACCACCCCATTTCTCATCGTTGGAGAATAAGGAAATGACCAGCAAAATATTAAGGAGTTTCAATAGCTCTCATAATTTGATTGTCATTTCCAAATTTTGAAAAGGAATGTGCCTTTCTCGTTGCTCAATACTTTAGTCAAACCATGACATAAAACATGAGCAATCTTTTCAACAATAGGAAAGGAAATGTTCTTGCCAAGAAAATGGCCTACCTAAGTATTTTTCCATGGATCACCAAACTTGGCCACCTCTAGTGGTGGGCCACCACCAAATTGTCACCATCCACAACGGGAGGATAAAAAAGAAGGAAGCGATCAACCTCATAAACAACACAAGGGTTGGGAGAGGCTTCCATAAGAGGGGTAGCCTCCTCATAAGGGGGTTGAGAAGGGGAAGGACAGGAGAGAGAGGGAGGAGTGGAGCTTGTGGTGACAAGTTGAAGTTACCCATGATGTTCAAAGTGATATGAGAAAGTGGTCCTTGATGCATTCCATCATTGGTTGTTCAGTTTCATGGTCATATGATCATTTTGCTAATTTCATAAATACAATGAAGGTACATGATGCTATGGTTGATCATGATTCAGTTTTCAGCTTGTAAGGTAGCCGAATCAAACTCAAGTTATTCTATATATACAGATGCATGTATGTGAATTATAAACTACAAATTGAATTTGTAATTAAAGTTGTTTTATCCTTAGTACCAAATATTAAACAGAAGCAAAATATCCCACAAAATTGGTTTGATTTAGTTTGTTGGCTACCTCATCATTCTCAATGGACAGATAAGATGCCATCTCATTAATGCAAGTATGTTTGATTGGCAGTCATTCCACTTGACATTTGGTCTGGACCTCAATATATGGCATGTAGTATCAAAATATCTTTTGGGCTGTGGCTGTGCTAAATGTTCAATAATTTTGCTGGAATGGTTTATTTACTTTGTTTCACTTTTGTCTCCAAATGCATTTATCTTCTGTCATCTTCAGGATGGTTTCTTTATCTGTGACAGCTACAACAACAGGAGGAAGAGTTTTTGGAATTTTCTCTATGTGATCATGCTGGGAATGATTTTTATCAGGTTTGAATTTTATGAGCTTTGTTCTTATTAAATGTCTACTTTTGCTCAAGACGTGTATTGTTACATTTTCCCTTTATATACTACTTTTATCTTGTAGTATAGGATGCACAGTCATCACTTTCTTGGCATCTTTTGCAAATTACCCAAGTGGCTATGCTTTGAAATACTTGCTTGAGAGAGGTAAGTGTCTTATCCTCCTCCCTGCCTACTCGTTTTTGCTCTGTTTTATGCCTCATGGCATTGGAGATAATTTGAAACCTCTGAACTTCCATTTTCGTACTGTCTAGAACAATTCATAGCATTTTTCATTGAGATAAGTCTCTTTGATTTTAGTCATCTTTCAGGCAATTTTGTTCAAAACATACAACCAGGAATAGAAATGATCCATAATGTTTCTCCCTCAGACTTCTTCTTTTTTCAATTCTTGATTTTGAATGTAATAACTTTTCCCCAGAAATGGATTCATGTATTGAATGGTTTGGAGACCATAAATAAAAATTACCTTAATACAGAATTTTTGAAATTGTCTCGGTGTATTTTGCCAAGCTTTGCTGATAAGCAAAGGATGTTTAAGAAACAATATGTGGATAATTAAAAATTTGGGACAATTGCATCATAACTTCTAAAACTACTGATTAGTTGTGGATACACTCTCAAACTTCCTACAGCCTGGTTTTGCCTAAAAGATATTTGAAAAGGAATTGAATCCTTTTACAATCAATTATTTTTATATTTACATCCAGACCCAAAAAGATAGCTTGATGGACATTGCTTGTACTGTGCCTTTGAATAAATTTTGAATTGTATTTACTCTGGACATCCATTAAACAAACCCTGGACATCCATTCTAAACAATCTGTCCATGGGTTGGCATCCCCATTATTGCTTTTGCATTTTCTCTACCTTTATTCCAAACAATTGAACTGCATTAATTTCTTATTCAGGACATCTTGCAAAAAATAATGAAAGCCAATGGGTTCACATTGATTCCTTCTCCGCCATGAATGGAATATCTCGTTTCTGTGAAGATCCTTCACCATGGAGGTAAATGTAGATGTGCTGACTTTTTTTTTAAACATATGCATACTCTTCAAGATCATGGATATGGAGATATGATAATACCATGTATGTTTCTGTAATTACTCTAATAGAATGGTTGATAGGCTGGAGTGTTGGCAAAATTTTGATAAGCTCTGTACTGACGAAAACAATATTAGGGTCAGTGACCTGCTGCCAAGTTTGTAGAGGGCAGTCCAGTCTATGAGAATGCAGGCAAAGTCTAAGTCTTTGAGTGTATTGTTTCCTAGAGAAAATGTTTATTAAACTAGCTACTTAAATCTGCTCATTAATTGTCCCCCATTCCCCTCCTCCTTCTCCCCCCCACCCCTACCACCAACCCCCAACCCCTAAGGAAGAGAGATACTTGTGTAAATTAGTGTAACATTTTATGTTTTGCGCTAATGAAATTTAAATGGTTCAAATATGAAATAATTATTTAAAGTCTTAAGGTCTTTGCATGTAATCAGTCAAACCTCAACAGGTGTAGTTACTAGTGCTTTCCATCTTTCGGGTCTATTTTTTTTTTTTTTTAATAATCTTTTTTTTTTTTAGTCATTGTCTGGGTAGGGGGAGGGGATAGATAATTTGCCTAGGTGATTCACAAGGAGGGTAATCTCCCCTTGTCCTACTCTTAGCATCTCAAGCTAAGACCTTAACTATTTAGTCTAAATTGGTCTCCATTTATGCTTTGTTAATGAGTATATCACTTTTTTTTCCTTTTGCATTGTGATTATATGTGTAGGTACTCGAAAGAAGAAGGTATTCCCATGCAGGAATTTCAGCAGAAAAATTTCACTTATCTTGTGAGGTGAGTCTTTTTTTTTCCCCGTGTAATACATTGCATGAGACTATTGAATTCCCTCTCAAAAGTTGCATTTGTCCTTCATTTCTATATATTTCTTGTAATAGCTATCTGCATATTTGAACTCCAAATGCACAGCTACAAGTGGCCCGAAAGTCCACATTGAGGTTTTTTGAGTGATTGTGTTTGTATATGTATTTCATATTGAGAAAAGAACTAAGAAAATTCTTATTTTTATTATGTTATTAATAGTGTGGTTATATCTCCTATATATATAATAAAGGTTAATCTCCTATCTATAATAACTTCCTAATTCTATACTTATCTAATCAATTACAATCAATCACTTACCTAATTGCATCACTTTCTAATTACATGATACTATTTACAAACATAGAACTTCTATATATATATATATATTATATATAGATATTTCAACGCTCCCCCTCAAGCTGGGAATAGATATTTTTCAATCTCAGCTTGCTTGTGATCTCCTAAAAGGTTGAATTAGGCAATCCTTTAGTCAAAACATCCGCTAACTGATCTTTTGTAGAAATGTAAGGGGTACATATAAGGCCATTGTCAAGCTTCTCCTTTATGAAATGTCTATCAATTTCTATATGCTTAGTTCTGTCATGCTACACTGGATTATGAGCTATGTTGAGTGCAAATTTATTGTCACAATACAGTCTCATTGGTGTCTCCCATTTGATCCTCAAATCTTCCAAAATAATTTTTAGCCATAGCACCTCACAAATTCCTAGGGCCATTGAACGAAATTCTGCCTTAGCACTTGATCTTGCCACAACAGGTTGTTTCTTGCTCCTCCAAGTTACTAGATTACCACCAAGGAAGGTGAGGTATCCAGATGTTGATCTTCGGTCTGTGACTAAACCAGTATAATCAGCATCTGTGTAAGCTTCTATTTCCATCCTTACACCCTTCTTGAAAAAAATTCATTTTCCCAGACTGCCTTTCAAATATTGTAACATTCGGTTCACTGCACGAAGATGAACTTCTTTAGGATTTTGCATGAATTAACTTACCACACTTACAGGGTAGGCTATATCTAGCCTTGTGTGAGACAAGTAAATTAATTTTCCAACAAAGCATTGATACATGCCTCTATCTATGGATTCACTTTCTGTGCATTCCTAAAGTTTGTAATTAGACTCAATTAGAGTATCTAAAGGTTTACATCCCAACTTGCCTATTTCTTGCAAGAGATCTAAAGTATACTTTTGCTATGAGATGCAAATTCCTTCTTTAGATCAAGCCACTTCAATTCCTAGAAAGTATTTCAAATTCCTCTACCAAATATTTTCGAAGGGCTTCTCTTTCCTCTGAGTCATCTCCAGTTACAATAATGTCATCAACATAAACTATTACGGCTGTAACTCCCCCTGAGGTCGAATGTTTAATAAATAGTGTGTGGTCACCTTAGCTCTGTTTAAACCTCCTTTATTTCATCGCCTTGGTAAACCTTCCAAACCATGCTCAAGGAGACTGTTTAAGCCCGTATAATGCCTTTTTTAGTTTACACACTTGACCTCGTCTTTTCTCAATGCCAAAACCAGGTGGAATCTCCATATAGATCTCTTCTTCAAGGTCTCAGTGTAAGAAGGCATTCTTCACATCAAACTATTGTAAAGGCCAGTCATAATGTACAGCTAAGGATAATAAAATTCATATAGTATTCATCTTTGCCACAGGTGCAAAAATCTCTTGATAATCCACCCCATAGGTCTGAGTATACCCCTTAGCTACTAGTCTTGCTTTATATCTTTCAATGGATCCATTTGAATTGTACTTTACTGTGAAGACCCATTTGCATCCTACCGGTCTCTTTCCAAATGGTCACTCCACCAATTCCCATGTTTTATTCTTTTCCAAAGCCTCCATCTCAATCCTCATAGCCTTTCTCCATTCCTCCTTGCCAAGTTCCTCAGATAAAGATTGTGGAATAGCTACAGAGTTCAGTTGGGCGATGAAGTTTCTATGTGATTTGGATAACCTTTCAAAGGACACAAAGTTAGACAAAGGATGTTAGGTGCATTTTCTCACACCTTTCCTTACAACTATAGGTAGGTCCAAATCAGAAACAAATGGGGAAATCTCAATAGAAGGGCTTACCTCAGTCCCAAGTGAAGAGTCAGATTCTTGAACATGCACAGGACTGTCCACTGGTTTTGCTCTTCTTGAGTATACCTGTAATGGTTTTGGAATGGTGGAAATGGTTGACTCTGTAATGGATGCTTCATCAGTGATTGATTCATTAGGAGTGGATTGAGGATTAGGAGATCAAACTGATAAGTTTTTTTAAGGATGGATGGCTCTCTCAAAAAAGAATCCTTATCTTCCAATCCAACTAGCTCCCCTTGAAGATAAGGATAAGAAATATAGCTTTCTTGTTCGACAAAAGTAACATCAGTAGAAATATAGGTTTTGCCAGTTAGAGGATGGTAACACTTGTAGCCTTTTTGAGTAGAAGAGTATCCAATAAAGACACATTTGATTGATCAAGGATCGAATTTACTCCGACTATGAGAATGAACATGCACAAAAGAAACACAGCCAAAGACTCAAGGAGGCAATTTAGTAGAGAGATGGGCATTGGGAAAATACCTAGCAAGGGTATTTATTGGACTTCTAGAGTCAAGTACTCGAGAAGAAGTACAATTAATGACATGAGCAGTAGTTAGAATAGTTTCTCCCCAGAAACGCTTTGGAACATGATTTTGAAATAGGAGAGCTCGTGTAGATGCTAGGAGATGACCATTTTTCCTTTTAGCTACACCATTTTGTTGAGGTATATCAACACATAAAGATTCATGAACAATGCCCTCCTTTTGAAAGTAAGCTAATAAGGTTTGATTAAAATAATCCCACATTAAATTGAGTTTTGATCATGTTATGAAAAATGGGAAAAATGTTGCTTACATCAGATTTTTGCCTAAGAAGATAAATCCAAGTAACTCGGATGCAATCATCTATAAAGGAAACAAACCAACAAGCCCCCGAAATATTGGGAACACGAGATGGACCCTAAATATTACCGTGAATTAAAAAGAACGGAACAAAAGATCTTTCATTATTCAAAGAGAAAGAAACACGACGATGTTTAGCAAACTCACAAACATGACAATGAAAGTCTTCTATCTTAGTATTTTGAAACAAGTTTGGAAACATAAAGCTAAGAGTACGAAATGAAGGATGCCCAAAACGAAAATGTTGGAGCCAGATTTGATTTTTATTGGAATAAGACAAAAAAGAAAGGTTTGATGGCTTGCTCTCATGTTCATTAGGTAACTCAAGGTATTAAAGCCCATGTTCTGCCCTAGCATGCCCAATCGTTTTCCTCGTAACTTGGTCCTAAAAGAAACAGGTGTTATTAGAGAAGATAACATTGCAGTTCAAATCTTTAGATAGTTGATAAACGGACACAAGGTTGGTGGATAGCTTAGGTACATGGAGCACATTTTTAAGGGTGATAGAGGGGCTCAGCATAATGTCTCCTTGTCCAGAAACAGTGGCTAATGACCCATCAGCAATGATGATTTTTCTATTGCTAGGA
Source organism: Laguncularia racemosa (assembly GCA_037954665.1). Classification (NCBI taxonomy): domain Eukaryota; kingdom Viridiplantae; phylum Streptophyta; class Magnoliopsida; order Myrtales; family Combretaceae; genus Laguncularia; species Laguncularia racemosa. The sequence continues at coordinate 5,531,288 of JBBMOL010000001.1, read as the reverse complement.
CATGGTTGATATGTGATAAACTTGTGTGAAAAATGGGTCATATGATCTATAGCTCTAGAATCAATAATCCAGGCATTTGACAAATTGGAATTAGAGGCACTCAAAGCATATAAGAAGTGAGAGTTACCTGATTTTGCCAAAGAACATGTACTTAAGGCTTTTTCTAATGAGTCCAGAAGTGATTTCAACTTCTCGATGTCTTCTTTACTGAATATACTTTCCTTTTCATTGCCTGGCTGAGATTCTTCTTCCTTGGTCTGAGTCATATATCCCTGGCTCCTCTGAGGTTTATACTTAGAGTTGTGATTCCATTGAGAACTTGGAGGCTTTCCATGAAGTTTCCAGCACTGTTCTTTAGTATGACGTGGTTTTTTGCAATAAGAACACCAGAGACCATCTTTGCTAGAAGACTTGCCTTCTATTTTTCCACTATCTGAACCCAAGGGTGAATACTTCTTTTCCTTATTCTTTCCTACCATAGCCGACCCCTCAATAGGTGGAGAGTATAACATAACTCCCCTATGACTTTCTTTAGCATTTATGACAGAAATGGCCTCATTGAGTGAGGGTAGTTCTCTTCTCCCCAATATTTGGACTCTTACTTGATCAAATTCTGTGTTTAACCCAGCAAGGAACTCATAAACTCGTTCTTTTTCAATGAATTGCTTTAAGGCTACTACATCTTCACTACACTTCATATCAAATGCACTAATAGTGATCCATTTCTTGCCATAAACCTTTTAACATATCGCCATACTCCGTGACAGAGCGATCTCCTTGTTTAATACCGGAAATCTTAGTCTTGATTTCAAAAATTCGGGCAGCATCCCCAGCTTTGGAGTACGTCTGTTTAGCAGCATCCCATATGTCTTTTGCAGATGGAAGAAACATAAAAGTATCACTAATCTCAAGTGGCATAGAACTCCAAAGCCAGGACATAACCATGGAGTCCTCTTCATCCCATGTATCAAATTTTGGGTCGTCCTTTATAGGACCAGTTCCAAGTAGATGGCTTATTTTTCCTTTCCCTTTCAAAAAAGTTTGAACCAATTGAGACCACTTCATGTAATTTTTTCCATTCAACCGGTAGGCTATTTGGATACTTGGCAAATCTCCTCCAATTGGATTGAAAATCGTTGCCTCATTTTGAGGCTGAGAGGTGACTTGTTTTTCTTTTAATTCTGACATCATATAAGTAAGAAAAAAATACTAACACCAGTTGAAAGGAAAAAATAGTGTTCCTTTTTTTTTTTTTTCCTTGGACGAATCTGCCTAAAAAAAAAATTTGTAGAAATGACAAATTAGACACTTGGGTAAGAGAGAGAAAAGTCCGACGACCAGATTTGGAGAACGTCGGAGATCGATGATGGCTCACGCGCTCTCATGCGCTGGTGCATGGGTCGTTAATCACGATTTTCCAAGGGCACGTGGTGGTGCATGGGACTTCCGGTGAGGCTTCGATCAATTTAGGAATGGTCGCCGGTAGCTTTTGAGGAAAACCCAGTGGTGTTTAGACAGATTCAAAGGTTGAACAGTGGCAATGAAGGCCACAACCGCGAAGAAAAATCTGTCCGGCAATGAAGGCCACGGATAGGGGGAAAAAAAAATCCTACTACTCTGATACCATGAGAAAAGAACTAAGAAATTCTTATTTTTATTATGTTATTAGCAGTGTGGTTACATCTCCTATATATATAGTAAAAGTTAATCTCCTATCTATAGTAACTTCCTAATTCTACATTTACCTAATCAATTACAATCAATCACTTACCTAATTACATCACTTTCCTAATTATATAATACTATTTACAAACATAGTAACTTCTATATATATATATATATCTATATATATAGATATTTCAACACATGAAAGTAGAAACCAAGATGGTTCTAATACAAAAAAGTACCTCCTAATCATTAAACCCTGTAGATTGTTGTATTTCTACTCTAGGATGTATAAACACATCATGTACTGAATTTACACTTTATTCAGCTAGTAATTATGCAGCTATCTAGCCCTAAGAGTCTTATTTATTCAAAATGGTAAAAATAATCCAATTCTTGATAAATCTTTTTCTGCCCAGTCACCTAGCATTCCTTTTTGTGCCACATGAAATAGATGTGCCCAACAAAACTAGTTTCCATCTGTTGACATTGTCTTTGAGAATTAGGCAATATGATAGGGGTGTTGACAACTGATGCCTGATCAATCTGTCTAATTGGCTGCAACCCCCACCCCACTCCTATTTCACTGGCCAGAGATGCAATACTTACTTTGAGTGTACATTGGAAAAATAAAATTGGTGTCTTTGGCTTTTTTGGCATAGGTAGCAGTTGGTGACAGATATGGTACTTCATTGCATTAAGTAAGCCTATCCTTGGTATAGAGTTGGCCTTGTGTTGCTAGCTGATTTAACTTAAGAATGTCTTGCAATAGCCTTAAAGAACTGAACAACAGTAGCCCATGGTCTCCTGGTTGATGTGCTCTAAGCTATTCCATGCAGATGTAACCAAGTTATGCATCAGGGATCAAAGTCTGACGAACTTCATTGGATAGGGAGCTATCTAGTAGCAGTTCTGTGGAAGCAACACTCTCACATGGCTCCAGACTTATCCATTTAGCAGGTTGTACTTGTTGCCATCAATGAGTGAACACATAAGTGAGCCTCATTAAGCAGTAAGCACATTGGTACTGCATTGTCTAGCATCACAAAACTCAATTAGTACCCTCAGAACACACATTAGGATTTTACACTTGCCATGTACTACAATGCTTGAGTAGACAGGAGTTGACCCAAGATGGCAACAATCCACTGTCATTATGCCAATTTAATAGCAACAACCTGTCAACCTGCTATGGTAATGCCTACATATGTTCAACAAATGCTTTCTTTGTGCTGCTTTGTTCCAAGTGTTGAGGTTTGACATCCCCAGCGCTTCCTCATCTTTAGTAATGCAATATGTGAGATTCTTCTTGCCCTGTCCATAAAAAATTCTTCATCTTGGCTTCAAAGTTCAACTAATTTGATATTTGTGCAACTTGCTGTGCACAACACACTGAAAACTAGCTAAATTAATGATTTGCTAGTTTTATCAATGATTTGCTGGATGACCTTTGTCAATGATTTTCTACCCTCATTCTTTCATTCCATAGACACCAATGGGATGCATTGGTATCTAATCAGTAGCTTCCTAATCTGGAAACCCAAAATCTGCTACTTACCCTCTGGATAAGTTTCCTAATCTTCATCTCTCCTCTGCCTTGTGATTTCTTATGGCCTGAGTGCTGATTAGCTTCTTATTGCTGCTCAAGAAAGTATCAATTATTGATAATTAAGCATAATTGTTCTTGACCGAAACAGTGAACATAAGGCAGTTGATGGATACAAGTGCTTGTTTTCTGAAAGAGGTTTCACAAAGATCCATCTTCGAGTTGGCTTTCCTCCAATTGTGATGGTAATATTTTTCCCCTGGACTAAACTAAAGGGAAGTGCTCTGTACTGGACATTTTGATCATTTCTGTTACTCATCTTGTAGGTTAAATTGCCAAAGGTTTATGTTCATGGGAACATGAAAAACCATGACTTGCTAGAAAGAAGTTGGGCTGGATGCCCTTGATCGAAACATTCAGATGATCTTGTAAATTGTTTGAGATGGTAAATTACCTAAATGCCTTTTTCTTATGGTGACTTGATTTCCTGCTTTTACATATCAATGGCCATCTGATGTCCAAAAGGATGTTTCTAGAAACCCTATAATTTCGAAGATTAATGTGCTTGAGGTATCCGCTACTGCATCGCGATGAACCTAAGCCACTTTAAATTGTTTTACACTGGTTTTATGTTTAAGCTTTGTCCATTATCTTTGTGCCTAAGCAGAGAATTCCTCTACTCTTGTTTGTTATGACTACAGTCACATGCTGTATATGTTCTTTCTATGATTCCTATGAAGTTCGGCCATTATTAATAAGATCATTGACGGACAACTGGTGCTAGCTTTCCTGGCAAATGTTACTTTTGTTGAGAGGATTGTAAGAGGGGCTGCTATACATGTATTCGTGACGATTGCCATTGGAACTCCACTGATTTTGCTCCATGCAGTGTTTTGGACAAGGGAAAATCTTCGAGTAATCATGATCGAGGAGGAAGAGGATCCAACAAATAAATCGGTATGCTAATGAAAAATCTAACCACCAGAATGAGTTGTCTCCTTTGGTGTGATTGTGGGCACATAAGACAGTGGCAATGCATAAGATTTCCTGTTGAATTTATTTTGGTCCAATTATCAGTTTTTCAACTGATGTACTCGCATAATTAACGGGTAGATGAACGATTTGTCAGTAAGCTAGTATGCGAAATTTGGAATGGCTAAAAGCAAGTTTTCCTTTATATCACTAAATTCAAGACTCCGTTATGCTTATGCTAAGATCTTCCCCTCCCCCCCCCCCCCCCCCCCCCCCTTTTTTTTTTGCATTTTATGTCTGAGTGTTTTATCTAGAGTTATAACTGCACCATCAGTAATAGGACTCGGTCAAAAGGAAAAACACATATTTCAACTGCTTCCTTTTACATGCATAGGTATGGACGTCAAACATCTTATTTGCAGCAAAAGGGTTAAAATCTTATTTACCCATCAACCATTTCTTTCTGGAAGGCCAAATCCTTCTCAAGAAATAGATTCAGACTTACATTTTATTGGGCAAATGAGGAGACATGTTTTCAAAATTACCTTTTTCTTTCGGCTATTCACTGACTTATATAAATTGTTATTCCATTCAGTTTGGAGTAATCAATTATAGTAAATATGACACCAAGAGTGAGGGTATAAATTGTGTTAAACATTTGAGCACTTGAGTAATTAACGAATTTTATAATATTTGACTTAAATAACTCTTGAGTTTCTAAACCCTCATTATATTTGGGATACTAGAAAGAGTGAGAGACCTTAGGCAATTTGGTATAAAATGAAAACTAAGCCCCTGTTACATTTGACCATTTGGGATACTAGAAAGAGTGGGAGGCATCATAACTGATCACTCCACATTCGAGTTTTTCAAATTATCACGACATATTCCATGTGTCAAAATTAATAACATCCCAATTCCATTATGGAATTAAAACCAATTGAGATTAAGGAGAATTTTACCTACGAAGAATAGCTTGTGCAGATTTTTGGACACTTGAATGTAGAAATGGAGGTAGGATACGCGAGGAGGGAATGTAGACCCCAGTAGAATTTTAATTAAAATGGCAATGACAACGGCAAATAATAATAATAATAATAGTAAAAAATACGATAAAAACCCTACAATAACTGAACAACATGTTTTTATGATAACTCTCTAATATTGAGAATGGTCAAAACACAAATATAAATGAAACTTTGAAATATAAACCTTTGTATAAAGAAATAAATTAAAACTTAAGATCCTTGCAAAAGCTTAAGGTCTAAATTGTAACTTACATATATATTAAGCCAAAACTCTTCTTTTGGTTCACACCCTCCAAGAATATATTTTTCTCCACAACATTCCATAATTGGTTTGCCAATGATGGTCTTTCGTTAATAAAGTTTTGTTTTACAGAATCAAATACATGATGTTGAGTAACCTTCCAATCTCGACCTTCGAATTCCAAATCCACGATTGCAATTTACGCCATCTTAAAGCATCTAAAATCCATGTCTCCATTTAGTTCAAAATATGCCCTTTTTTCCTCCCTTAGTACATATATTTGGTTCAAAATAAAGGAAACTAGTTTTTTTTTTTTTAATAATTTTATTACATGTTTGGTTTTCGTACTGTCTTTTCTATCGAGTAATACAATCTTCATTTAAAGGTCATTTTGTTGAAAGTCATTACCATTATAGGGGAATAAAGCATAGGAGATGTGCTATATGTTAGTGGTAATTTGTATTGCATCTAATTATGTCCTCTCAAATGTACACCGACCATAAGATTCATTATAGTGAGCCTAAATTATTGTTATGTACATTCCTTCCACTGCTTTATATGGGGTTTTTAATCCATTTGCTTTAACTTAAAAGTAAATATGTATAGTTTCAATTTATTCAAAGAAAAGAATCATGTCGATTTTACATTACTTTCAAAAGTAAACAGCTTGAAGTTATAAAATAATAAGAAAATTTTTCATATGAACATATAGAAGAGAAATAGAAAAGCTTAACATTTTTTCTTTCTCATAACGTACAAATGTTTTAGCAGAGTTTAGTTTTGGGATACGTTGTTGTCACTTTCCTTTTATGTTTGATGGGTGATTTTGTATCCATTTCTATAGTATGTATGATGTAGTGAAACGTTTATTTTTCAACTCATTATGGTTTGTATAATATTTGTAAAATGAATGACAAAAATAAATTTACACAATGCGGACAACTGCAGCTAATAATGATTCCATACATCTCATGTGCTAATTTACAATTCTTTTGGTTATTTTATTTAGCAAAAAGTATAATTGAGAACGATGGAGCAAGATGCCAAGAGGTAAGGCCGCGTTGAAGCCCATATTGAGCTTCCTATTTTGGAGGGCCTTAAAGTTTAGTTGAAAACTTGAAATTCCAAGTTTGAAAATTTAAAGTTCTACTTATTGTAAATTGTTTTCTAGGTGAGTTATGAAGTTTATTAAAACAAAATCAAAAGCTATCTTCAAGTACATTTTGGTTTTTTGGTATGTTATATATGTGTCTTGCCTTGTTTAGTTGTGATTGCAATTATTGTAATTTTTATTATTTCCATAGTAAACAATGGGGCAAAGAAGTTGGAAAGGAAATCATACGAAGAAACTAGTAATTAGGTAGATTACAGATATATACTATTGTAACAATATAAAGAATAGAATGGGCTAAGGGTAGATATCACTATCTTGACGATAGCACCTTGCCCTATTTTGCTAATGCTATCATTACAGATTTAATATCCAAATTTAGTTTTGTTTTCTTAAACTAAATTAATACATGTAAACTTAACTTTTTTCAATATATATATATGTATAGTTGATGTTTACGCATAGACATATGGAACAAACTATGTATCATTATGTGCATGTATAAGAATCTAATTTTGAATACATATATATATGCTTAGACGGAACTATTTTCTTACTATATTTATGTAGGTTACATTTATACCTATAATTATACAAATCATAAATGAAGGTCTTTATTTTTCAATGCAATAATTTTATCCTCTTACTTCTCTTGAGTACATGAGGAAAAATATTTAACAAATTTATCCTTTGGTTAAAAACAAGTTATAAATCTATAAATATATATATATTGTTATTATTATTATTATTATTATTATTATTATATATATACGATACTTAAGGATTTGGAAGGGTACATTTTGTATTACCCTACTTGACTTTTGAAGGTATAGAATTAAGTACTTGAAAAGTGCAATAACATAAAGGTGTCAAGGAATGATAATTGTAAATCAATCCCAAGTGGTTGATTTGACGTTTAAGTGAAATGGCACAGAGGTGTCGAGAAATGAGGACTATAGCTCAATCTTGAGTAGTTGATTTGATGGTCGAGGAGATTTGAACTATATTACACTATTATTTAACTAAAATTATGTGTCTAGCTTAATCATTTCTATTCGGTTGGTTTTGCCTTCCTTGCTTTTTCTATGGTGTGAAACGCATGATCTCTTCTTGTTGTAGTAAATGTGAATATGAGGTGTAACAGTTTTGCTTGAGGGACTTCACTTAGTTCATATGGTTTGTCCTTGGAATTGTATTCTTTAAATGCTTGATAGTTTACTTTACTGCCTTGAATGTGGATTAGCTTGCAATTATATATTATTCAATCATCTTGAACTAATTAATTAAAGGATTGGACTCAAATAAAACTGGACATGCATTTATACAAGACATTGCATGAAATTGAAGGCAATCACTACTACAGGGCTTGTCAGAAGTAATCAGAGGATTACTATTCCGTTAAGTGCGAACTAAGTGACTAGGGGATTGTCGTGCCTTAACGGTTCCAAGTCTGACCGATCCTCGAAGGTGTTGCTCAATGCATGAGGCATAGGAGCACTTAGTGTATGAGAACACTCGAGCTTATGACATCAAAGTTAAAAGATATTTAAATTATCAAAGAGATAAGATAATTGTAAACATCCCATTTTTGTCCTCTAATTATCATTATTAATGTTTTTTTCTATTTTTCATATAGAAGGAAAAATAAATAATAATAAATAAAATAATACAAAAATATAGAAAATAAGGGTAGCAATAACATTAATAAACATTTAGGGTTTTTTTATTAAATTTTGGAATTTTAAAATAATATAAAATTAGTAAAAATTGGCACACTTATATGTAATTTGCATGCAAAGAAAAACTAGGAATTAGTAAAAACGCAGGGAAGGAGCGTGGTCGCGAGTTGGAATCTAGGCAAAGGCAATTTATGCCGCTTTGAATTTTTTTCACCTGAGTTGCCACGTGTCAGCAGCCGATTGGATGACTCTAAGGCACGCACTTAGCGCATGTTCGTCTTCAACCTTCGACCAAGATCAATGGCGATGTGGGGAGAGCGGAATCTTGTCGTTCCAAATCAAATTTTAAAGCAAATCCAACAAATCATTAGCCAAAAAAGGATAAATATCATCCAATTAATACGAATCTTAACAAAAAAACGAAAGATTTATTCAAATCTAAAAAAAAAAAAAAGGATAGGGATGGGTTTCAACCGAGTCCGATTTGAGCTTATCAAAAGGGGTTTTGTGAGTCTATAAATAGGAGTTGACTTCGGGAAGAAATGAGGAGAAAGAGAAGGAGGAAGAAAAAGCACAAAAAAGTTCGTCGGAGCTCTCTCTCTCTCTCTCTCTCTAGATCTCACCACCGTAGTTGCTGAACCGCCACTTAAGGTGGTTTTCGACAAAAACTAACATCACCATTTGGTTCCTCACCCTTGAAAACTTAGGAATCCACCTCTTGATCGCCATTAATAGCCATTGGAAAAGTTGCCAACGAGGAGCTCCAACCGGCGTGATTTGACCGACCCAAGCCGCGACCCACGTCCAGGTAAGTCAAATTTCTTCTTTTTTATTATTATTTAATCATTATTAGTTGTTTTTTTTTAATTAACAAAGAAAAAGAATAAAAAGTAGTAATACTAAAATAAAAATAATAAAAATGTATGTTTTAGAAATATGTTAATAAACTAGGTTTAGAATTTTCTAATATATATATATATAAGAAATATATAAAAAATTTAATAATAAAAAAATAAATATTTTATCTCTTAGAAAACTTCTTTTCATAAAAAAAATGAATGAATAATAATTAGTGATTTAAAAAAATTAGAGGTTTTTAGTTTTTTTTTTTTTAGAAATGAATCTTAGGTTTAGAATTTTTTTTATAAATTTAAATGGTAACAAAAGTAAACCTGACACATTTTCATAATTAAGACTAAATAATCTACTAAAGTTTTATGAAAGCAAACTACGACCTGTTGGATCCCTTATAGCGGGTACGTAGGCACCCTTATAGGGCAACTCTAAAAAAAATAAAAAAAGAATATTTTCAAATCATTATTAATATAATAGTTGTATCATTTTTTTAGTATTTTCTTTTATGCTAAAAAAAAAAGATATCATAACATAATTCATATTTTAGAAGGATAAGGTGGTAACTTTAAGGTTTTAATAGGATAGCCCCCCGAGTCAATAATTTCTTGTTTTTCTTTTTTTCTTTTTAAAAAGAGAGATTTCGTCGACTAGTCATTTAGATTAGAATTAATCCATTCAATTAATTCTAATTCAATAATTTTTCCCAACTTCAGTTGGGTGGTGACTCTAAATAAATAATAAAATTTCTAGTTTAAGTCGATGATTTGTATTGGATGAGCATAAGATCTAATATGAATTGAATTAGGGAGATAATATAAAATTTTTAAATTAGACTCGACAATAATTAAATCGGGTAATGAGACCCAAGCATTGATGGTGACTCTAAAATCCCTAACTCAAGGTCAAGGGCCTAGACTTCACATTGGTTACCAGAAGACTGTGTGAGATGTTACATTCACATGGTTGTTTATGTATAGCATATAATTTGATAACTTAATTTGAAATTGCTTGTGCATGTATAGCATTGAGAGTATTGCACTCCCATTCACTAAGTTGTAGTACGCTCACCCCTTCACAGACTGTTTTGCAGGTAAAGATTATGAAAGCTTGAGATGGGATAAGATGCGAAATGTCAAAAGTTTTTTGAAGCTGATAATGATAAAGTAAAGATTATAATTGGTAAGCTATCTAGATGAAATGCCATTTTATGACCTTGATGTAAATTTTGAATTTATGAGACTTAGGGTTTTATGTCATTTACTAATTGATAGGGGATTCCAACTCTCTACGATCTTGATTGATCGTGAGACATGGAATCCATAGTTATATTTTTATGGTATGATTATATGTAATATGATTAGTCATAAATATAATTAATTATTTAGAGTCTTACGATTTCTAACCCGTAAGATGGTTATCATGTAACAGGTGCACATGTGCCATGATAATTTTTTGTGGAAACTTTTAGACCCTCTTTGGGCGTGATAAAATAGATTTGACTTTTTAGGTTAAAGTAATAGGACGCAAAGAGTTAAGCTTATTTATCTTTGAGAGGATCAAGGGAGATTTGATATTATAGGCTTGGAGTAGAGCTTATCGGATTGGCCAGTCTGATACCAATATTTTTCAATAATGCTCACACATTAAAGCCCTTCAATGGGTCTAAGCTCATAAGGAGCCTATACGAGGATCTATATATTTATAATTGTTAATTGCTATTATTATCTAACTGATAAAATTCATGATCAAACTTTATAAATACTCAAACATCCTTATTTGAAGGAGAGAAATTTTTGAAAGAAATGCTATTATTTTGCTAGATTACCTTTTCAAAAGATTTAGCCATAATTTATAAAAGAACATCTACATGTCCTTAAAGCGCTAGAGTATAATTGAGACTGTTTATTCATTCTCTTTATTTTATTCATCTTTCATTATCCTTATACATATCGCTTTTCTCCTTTGACCACATAGAGCATGATTACACGAAGGGATGCATGCAAGCGGGTTCTTATAGAATGCCCCAAATCAATCAACTTGGTAAAAAACCTATAAGGTTTATTTGGTTATGGGATTAATTTTCAAACCTGATAGAAATCAGTTCGGGATTAGGTTTATGTTAAAACCCAAGGGAAGACCCACAATTGAGCTTGAGTTTGAATTTTCATTTTCCTTCTTCATCTTCACCTTTACTTCAATTCCATTCGTGTGATTGTTTAGTTTTATAAGCAGTAATAAATAATTTTAAAGTGGTCAAATAATCAAGAAAAAGGCCAATTGGGTCTCTGAAATCTTTGAATTAGAAAGTTTAAGACATACAAAAAAAGAAAAAGAAAAGAAAGACAGTTAAAGATATTATCCCTAAGAATGAGAAGAGATCTTCAAGAAAGAGTAGGAACCAGTTATTGATGAGAATGCTCCATTATTATCTAAAAGACATGAGGAAGAAGCTATTTTCAATGAGCTTAATAGAGCTTCTTTTACTGGGGCTATGTTTAATTTGTCAACTATACTTGTGGGTGCTAGGATTAAGTTATATATTCTTTGTATTTGTGTTATTGTGTTATGTTTAATAATATAAATGACCTTTGTATTGTTTGATGAAGTGAAGACATCTTAAGAAATTTTGTTGAAACTTTTTTTTTTTTTGTGTAATGGTGTAGTGAAAATGGATTTAGATGAATTTAAGAATGACTTAGATGCTAATGATAATGATGTAGAGGAAATTGAAATTCTGAAAACCAAATTTGAAAAGGAAGCACCATCAAGGAAGACAACAACTACAATAGGTTCAAGTTCTTAAGTTGCAAGCAACGTGGACCAAAGTGGCAATTTGAACAAACATAAGTTAACTTCTACTGTGTAGAATGGTATGGTGAAGAAAACAATAAATGGGGTGGATTATGCTGTCTGCAATCATTGTGATAGAAAACTAAAAACAAGCAGTGTAAATGGAATAAAGTATTTGTATAATCATTTATCAAGGTGCTTACAGAGAAAAGATCATATGGATATAAGGCAATGTCTTTTATTTGTTCAAAAAAGAGAATGTGAGAGTGGAGATACCTTAATAATAGGAAATTAGTCATTTAATCAAGAAACACGTAGGCAAAAACTTGCAAGAGCAATTATTGTTCATGAGTATCCTATTTTAATTACTAAGCATGAGTATTTTAGAGAGTATATTAGTAGCATTCAATCCCTTGTGCATCATGTCAGTTGAACCACTATGAAAAAAGAAATAATGAGCATCTATTTAGGGAGAAGGAAAAGTTGAGGGTGCTGTTAAAAGGAGTTTATTCTTGAGTTGTTATGACAATAGATATGTGGACATCAAAACAAAAGAAGGGATACATGACCATTATAGCACACTTCATCAATAATAATTAGAGGCTTCAAAGTTGGCTCTTTGAGTAAGCTTTTTTGTTAGCATATTTTTTTATTTTATCTAATGACAAACTATTTTTTAACTATATTTATATATTTTTTATGTAGTTTTGTGTTTGTTTGAATCCACAAACAAATAAGGTTTTAAGTGATTACTTATTTAATTCACTAATGAATTGGAACATGGATAAAAAATTATTTATAACCACTATAGATAATTGTTCGACAAATGATGCAATGATGACAACCTTATTGTTGAAGCTAAAAAGAGATTCATATAAGATTCTATACAACCACTATAGATGAATTGGTTTTTCATGAGAAGATATTCTATATGCAGTGTTATGCTCATATTTTAAATTTAATTGTTAAGGAAGGTATATAACTATGATTGAGAAGGCGATAAAGAAGATTCGTGACAATGTTGCATTTTAGTTAGTGACACCTTCGCGGGTGGAGAAATTTATAGAGGCATGCAAGTAGCTAGATATTTCATATCATAGGTAGATTTGTTTAAATTATAAGATCTAATGGAATTCCACGCATGATATGCTTTTCATAACCATTAATTACAGGAAAGTTTTTTATAGAGTGCACATATGGACAAACACTATAAAAGTTTTCCCACGGGTGAAGATTGAGAGTTAGCAGATGAAATTTGCAAGAAGTTAGCCATATTTTATAAGGTAACTAATCTTTTTTTTTTTTTTTGATACTTAATATCCAACTACAAATTATTATTTTGATAAAGTTTTTGAAATTATGGAAGTCTTGATTGGTTGGAATGGGTCATTTGATATTAATATTAGTATAATGGTTGATAAAATGTATGAGAAGTTTGAAAAGTACATAATATCATGACTGTTTGTACTATTCTAGATCCACATTTTAAGATAAAAGTTGTGGACTTATGTTTGCTATTGTTTATGGAGCAAGTGCATTGGAGATACAAAATTTTAAGGGCACTTGTCGTCAATTGCTCTAGGAATATCAATGTAAAGTTAAATCTCACTATAGTAAGAGTGCAAGTATTTCTTTTACAATTCCTTCAGTAAACAGTGATGGTGCTTCTACTGATTTAATGAGGAAATCAAGATTGGTGCAATACTTAAGCACCATTAGTACTGATGACCGGGTAAAATCAGAGTTAGACCATTATTTAGAAGAGAATGTGTTGCCCTAGACTAATAATTTTGATATCCTTAACTGATGAAATTAAATGGAATCAAATATCCTACATTGCAACAAATAGCTAAAGATTTGTTTTCTGTATCTATAGTTGTCTTTGAATTAGTATTTAGCACCAGTTGATGGGTAGTTAATCAGTATGGAAGTCGGCTTAGTCCAAATACAATAGAGGTATTAATGGGTTCCTAAAGTTAGATATCAAGTGAAAAAAGAGTTAATTTATTTATTGCATAGTATTGGCTTCTTTATTTTTTTAATAATGGAATAATATTTTATTGCTATTTTATCTATTATAATTTATAATTTTTTTCTCCTTGTAGGCATAGAGATAATTAAAGAAGAAGATGCGATATGATCTCTCATGACTAAGTTCCAGTGATGAGTGATGATATATGTAATTACTTTATCATATTGTATATTTGAATTTTGTGTAGACAATTGGTGGATGTTTATGATTTTCATATGGCTTATGGGTGTATAGTTATGAATTATAATTATATTGATATTATTGCTATTGTCATTTATGATGCTTTCCTTTGGTTTTTTTTCATGCTGGATTTATGTAAAATTAGAACTTCCTCTTATTTCATTCTTAGGAAAGATTAAAGTTCGTTTTGGAATCTTTATATTTCGTTTTCTTTTTGAACTTGTCAATGCTTCAAGTAGCACGTGCAAGTTAAATGTCATGTGGGGGTTAATCTAAATCTAATTTGGATAGTTATTCAAGCTCCAATATCAATTTTCCAAAAGATGAATTTACAATTGAACTTCTAATTATTTTTCTAATTTTGATCATTATACGAATTATGACCAAGTAGAATGACTTTAAAAAGTTATGTAACTTCATTATTAGATACACAATTACTAAAAAGACTTGGCATAAGTACGGGGACTTGTCTACACCAACAACTTAAAAAAAAAAATTATTGCAAATAAGGTGAGTTCGAGTAAGACATACCTTTATCGAGGTAAGTTACGGGTATCACTATAAAAACCCTATAAGGTTCTTCCTGGGTTTTGGAAAACCCTATAGGATACTTAGTTGGGTTTAAGTTTTCCAAAACCTGTCTTAAAATTGACCTTATTACATCCTTACTTACATGTAGTATATACGTGATTTGCACATTCATATTCATACACTTATAAAAACTAACCTTTATTTCTACATTTATAACTTAATTATTTTGTCTTATAAGTTATTAATCATGTATATAATTTGATTTAGTAATTTTATTATATTATAAATTTTATCACACTATTGTGTTTGATTTTTGCACATGTATTGTGAGTGTGAGTTTGCTATACATACATATACTGTGTGTGTATGTAACTTCAAATATATAATGGCTTAAAATAAATTTTACTTAAGAAATTAAACATAAATCAACTAAAATATCTTAATCATGCACTCTTAATATTAAGAATAATTGTTGGAATTTATATATATAAAGCATAAAGTAAATAAATACAGACATAAAAGACATAAGTAAATGGCACAGATGTAAAAAATAAAAACAAAAATAAAATCTTCTACTAAAAGTTATTAAAATCATTATATGTTGAAGACAAGTGAAAATCCATCAAAATCTTGTAAGGTTACCAATTACTCATGGAAGCAATATGATGTAAGTCATGACAAAAAAAAAAAACAACTAACTCAATGTGGCCATTTCTTTTCTTACCAAGAATGAGCTAGCGAAGTCTTCAAAAATTTGTCTTTACAAGGTTTTGCATGTAGTTAAATGAGAGACAAGAACCTAGAGGTGATTCATGAAGACCTAACCAATTCAAAGTTATCATGTACAAAATGTAAAGAAAAAATGATACAATTCATTTAACTTAATGAGGGTTATTTCCCTAATGCTAAGGAGGAATATAGTAAAAAATTACAAGGTGTGATCTAGTCAAATTTAGACAACAAGAAAAACTTAAATAAATAATAAAAATATTTCAATGAAAGTGCCTATAAATAGGCTAACAACCCCATAAGTTTGTGTATACATATTAAAAATTCACCAAACTTGATTAGACTATTGTTCTCTACCTCATCAAGCTTTCCGACAACCTTATTTCCTCATACTACCCATTGCCCATTGTGCACTTCCACCCCTAGTTCTATTGATAGTAATTTTTTTTTCTCAAATTTTATTTTTATTTTGTTTCTTTAAATTATAAATTATAATTGACATTACTTAATTATGATTATAAAATGAAAATTCACAAGTATTATCATATATTAAACATTTAATTTTTTTTGAAAAAAGCAAAGAAGTGATTTTAAGGATTTTGGCCTCTATATTAAAAAAAAATTCCTTCAAAAAATCTATACATATGTTTGCATATTTATATATAGATTAAAAAACACTTGAGGAACAAAAATTAATAAGTAATATATCAAATTATGAATTACTACTCTATGTTACAAATTGTCATATCGATTATATATATATAGCCCTTAAAACAATCATATTATTAAGTTTTTTATAATTTAGTAATATAAATACTAGTTTTTCAAGTTGAATGAATTATATACAAAATAATAATAATAATAGTAAAAAGCAATCATACTATGCAATTTTGAGTAGGATAATATTGTTAATACTATCATGATTTATGAACAACACAACTAAAATAATGATATTATAAGTAGGGCTATAAACAAAATCTATCTTATAATTAATTATTAAAATCTTGTATAAGTATTCGCTTTATTGAGTGATATCATAAGACTTAATATGCTCAATTTATAGTATGAAATGATAAACTTATGCTGGCCTAATAGTAAACAGAAGGAGATAATCCTTTGTTTAGAACCTCACACATACAAATTATATATGTAATGTGATCATATCACCCATATAGTCACGAATAGTTTTATTTATAAATACTTTAGTACTTTAAGATTGTAATTCCCTTTTTTTTATTATAATCGTGAAAAAAAAAGTCTCACTCATATACATTCCTCTAAAACAGGATAAAATGGTAAACTTTTATACAATCCACCATAAATTTTAGATTTGTATAAATGAATCAAATTATATGAATCAATCTGTTCGATTCATAAAAAAAAATAAGTTAGATTAAAAATTTCAACTCGTATATAAGTGGATCGGCCCAGTATTAATGTTGGCTGGGATGGATTAGTTCGTCTGCTTTAAAAATGCATTAAAAAAAAAAAAAGATTGGTCCATTTACCATGAGTTATGTGAATGAATCCATTTTACTCCAAAAAAAAAAAAAAGAGTTGAGCTGAACGCCTGAACCGGTATGTAGGTTGAAACGGTTCGCCTGTTTAGTGCATTTACACAGTTACAATAAATTTCCGAGCAAACAGCTAAGATAAATTTCTTATGGCAAGAAAAAGAAAAGAAAAAAAAAAAAAACATAACTAAAAACAGACAAATATTAAAAAAAAAGAGTACCTTAACAGTTGATGATGCTAAACCCTAAAATCAAACTCTGAAATAACTGAGTTCAGTAGTGAGAGAGAGAGATGCCCGGCGCATCGCTGGAAATGGAAGCAGTAGAGCCACAATCACTGAAGAAGTTAAGTCTTAAATCCCTCAAACGAGCTCTTAATCTCTTCTCTCCCGTGCATGGAGTCCTCGCTCCTCCTGATCCCGAAAGGTATCTCCTTTTTCCAGTCCTTCTAAACCCCAACACTCATTACGCAACAAAAAAAGATTAACTTTCCTTTCTCGAGTGAATTTTAATTTTTTTTTCCCCTTCTCTTTCAATTTGCAGTAAGAGGATTCGACTGAGCCATAAGGTTGTTGTGTCTCCCCAGTAATGCTATTTAATTTTTGTCTAGGATTCGTTGCAAATTTAAATGTTGTGGGGTTAGGGATGAATATTGAGGGTTTTAATTTCGGGTTTTGATATCTTGGATAGATAAATGTGGAGTTCGGAGGAATTAAGGGCGCAGTGGTAGGTAAGCCTACTCAGAAAGGGGATGGTGGTGCACGGGATCAAAATCAACAATCCGGAGGATCAAACAATGTTCTTGCTCTTCCAGGTTCATTTCCTGTTTTCATGTGTAGTTAGCGCTTTTCTTGTGTATTCTTGATAAGCCAGCATTTACATATATAGATATAGGGATCTCTTTGGGATGTAAGAAGCCCCTTTGACGTCTCTTCAACTAATATAGAATTTGGCTTTCTGGAATCTAGCTGTAGTTTAGGAGCTGTCCGGTATATTTATTTATTTTTGGGCAATGGAGGGGTATAGTATAGTCATAAAGCGACTAATAGATCCGTCTAACAATCTTATAGAAAATCTGTTAGTGCTAATATTAGTATAAGGCCCACCAGTTGCAAGTGTTAAGTGTCAGCATGCATGGTCACAAGGCACAAGATCAATTCCGTGCAAGTAATTTCCTACAACAAGCGTAGCTTATCAAGCAGTTGTTGGATCTTTTGAAAGCGAATTATGTGGACATCCTTTGGCACTTTAGATATGAGAAAACCAAGCCCCTTTCATTCATTTTCTATATTCCACTCACTATTAAGAAAGACTTCACCAATCAGATTGAGTGCAGTCCTCCAAACTTTTCGCAAACAGTGTTTCTCAACTAGAGTAGATTCTTGCAAGCTGGATTGCTAAGGTGGGAATAGGAGTGTGAGGGTGATATGTTGTTTTGTTTTCTTGGGTCTGATATCCCACTTGAGTTGAACAGATCTGTCTGGAAGAGAATTCACTCGGAACTAAACCAGACAGTTTCAAACTTACAGTGCAGGAGGGTTCGTCTCTGTTGAAACTGTGTTACCTCATTAAGATAGCTTGATTTAAATCCATCCCTGAGAAGATGATGAAGTTGAACACTTGATTTTCTGAAACGTTTTCTGATAAGAAAATACTGAAAGGTATTGTTTATTGATTTGACCTTGATAATAATGCATACTAGCTATAAATGCGGCATTTCATGCTCCATTGAAATCTTCACGATGGTGCTTGTTCTGCATATCGTGGTAATCCTCACAAGAACACCATACTTAGATACACTGATCAAAACTTAGTTGCCAAATGCTAGCTGGTATATGAAATAAATAAAGTATTCCATGCTTATTCCTTTCTTTCACTTTTAACTCAAGATATCACTGTCAGGGATTTGACTTGCTTACATGCTCTGATTATTATTTCCTGCTGCCATAAAGGTCCTGAAGGTTCTAAGAATCCAGATAAGAATGAGGCTCAAAATGCCTTAGTCGTTGGTCCATCTTTGCAACCAAAGGGAGTGTAAGTACTCTCTATACAGGCTTTCTGAGTGTTTATGCGTGTGTTTGCACATATTTATGTCCTCAGACACTTGGTTAAGTGTGGGTGTGATGGCTTGTGCATGCTGGTGCTTATGGCCAGCTTTTCATCCATGGGATAAAATGCTATACTACCACCTGTGTCCTTTTTATTATTTGACTTTAAATTTCTATGTAATTAGGAGAACTTTTGACATTTAATCTTTTGAAGGTTCCTTTTCAAGTGCATATGTTGCATCAAATCATCCCACTAGAAAATTTGGGTTATCTACATAAATTCTGCATAATGTTACTGCTAAAATCAGGCGACATTTTCTTAATATACTCTTTTACAGAGCTGATGTTGGTCCACAAGGCAAAAGCACTGCACTAATCTCCACTTCTGGTTCATCAGAAAGGTATTGTTTTCTTCCTCTGTTTGGTTCCCTCCTTTTTGGACTGCTAGAAATAAGGAGTCACCTAGGATCATGATCTTGTGTTTATCTTCTCTGATGCTGTCATTAGTGTCTTAACAGTGTCTAGGTTGTTTTTATCTTATATGCCACATGTATGAAAATTGAATGGGTTCACCTTCTGAATCTCATTTTCTTGTTTAATTTGTTGTTATTAAAGTTTGAATGCATCTTGTTCACTTGGAATAGTTGATTTCATTTTATTTCATAATTTCTGGTCCTTTTAATGTGGTGTCTGATCCTTTACACTTTAGAAATTACTAGCCGTTCAGTAACGTATGATTTTTGCGGAGTAAATTTAGTCCTTTTTAATCCTCTTTTGAGTAGTTGAGAATTATAGTGACTGAAACACATTAACCTGTTTACCAAAAGAAAAAGCATTATATCCAATCTGGAGTTTTAGTGAGAGAAAATGCTCTCACCTCTCTCTAAACCTTTTCAACACCCCTACCTAAAAGACCACTTCTTTTAGGCCAAAAACACACACTTTCCCCCACCCCTTCCTACCCTTTTCCGTGCTGCTGGCGCTGATGGATTTGGACGGCAGCCACCTTCAAGAGCCATCAAGTAGGTCCCCTACTGGTGGTGGAGCATGTTGGGTAAACATTTCCCCCCACTATGCATCGGAAAACTGTGCGCTACATCCCTAGGCACTCCTCCATATGTTGGAAATACCACATTTTTGGATATGGAAAAAGCAGGGGAGCTTTTTAACTCTTAAGGGAAAAAGTAAAGTTGACTTGTCCAAATACGGAAACTTGGATTCTCGTGCCCTTGATGGAATGCCTTCTGCCCACTGTGGCCAGCCGCATGTTAGTCCTAAAGTTAGCTTTGGTGCCACATCACCCTTTCACCCTTCTCAATTTTTTTCCTCCTTTGGTAATTCCACTTTGGAATCACCTAACGGATTGCTGCAAGGCCAGGACAAAGAAAACCACCCCACAATACCACCATCCCCAACTGGAACATCTGCTGGTGGTGAACGTGGAAGAAAATCTTATGCCTACGCATGTGGCGCTACAGACATAGATGAAACCAATTTCAAGCTAAGGTATCATCCTCCGGATAGGAAAGGCATGGTACCACGTGTGAAGATCCCCCAAGTGGTGGAGGTTGCCGGAGCGGACTACTGGTCCTATACTCTCGTTGGCTTATTCCTTGGTCGAAGGTTACCTTTTAAGCTTGTCCAAGACACGACCTTACGTCTATGGAAAGATTATGGAATCTTAGAAGTTTTGGGAAGTAAAGAAGGGTACTTCTATTTTAGATTTGCTCATGGAACCGACCTCACTCCTCTGTTGGAAAGGACATGGTATTTTGCACAAGGATACCTTATTCTTCAAAAATGGAGACGAGGCATGGCCCTTGAAAAGCCTCAGCCAACAAATATTCCTGCTTGGACGTTCCTCTTGTGTGTTCCTTGTGAATACCTTAATGATGATGGCATCGGCCACATAGCAAGTGGAGTAGGAGTTCCCCTTAAGGCTGATGCATTAACGGCTGTTAGGAAAAGGGCTAATCATGCAAGAGTGCTTATTGAGCTGGATGCGAGAGAGGAATTGGTCACCCAAGTCGAAGTAGAGAGATCTGATGGGTCAATCTCTAAGGTTATGGTTCAATATCAGGGACTCCCTTTAAGATGTGGTGAGTGCAAGGTTTTTGGTCATTCTTGTCGGCCTACCAATATGGGGACTTGCCCAGCTGACTCTAGCAGTCAAGGGACCGAGAGAAGTGAGGGCTAGTGGGTTTCGATTGGAGGAGGACGAAGGGAGATGGGGAAGTCCAATGCTGAGGGTAAGACGGGCACTAGTGGCAAAAACATGCCTTGCCATCAGTCTGGAACGGTAGGCAGCGAGGGAGGACAGCATATTCACAAGCCTAGTCGGTAACCTGAAGCTAGGAAGGAGTCTCCCCACCCGGTCCCCATGCTTAAGCCGGTTGACATTCATGTGAGCGAAGGGGAGAAAACGAGTGGATTTGTATCAGTGGCAGCAGCTGATAACTAGCAGCGTGAGGAGAAGGATAAAGCGGGGTATGAAATGGAAGTGGATGAACGATACGCTCAGTCCGAGAATCCACCTCCTCAGTTGAGAGTGTTAACCATATGCCTGATCCTCAGTTCGAGAATCCACCTCCTCCTGATCATAGTAACGGTGGATGCTCATGGAGTTGATGAGTTTGAAAACACTCCCCTTTGTAAGTTAATTCCCCATCTCTACCATGATCAGGGCAGCAACCTAATAACCTCGAATGGCTCTAGCTCTTCTAGTCGGTGCAAGAAGAAGGTCCGGAAAAGGAGAAGAACCTTCACCTAGCTGCCCAATAACCCCATCACAATGCATATTGCAGCTTGGAACATTAGGAGGGTTAAATGACCCCATCAAGATGGCGGACGTTAGAAGGATTTGCAATGATAAAAAAATAAGTTGCATAGGTTTGCTAGAGACTAAGGTTAATCCGATGAATGAAATATCAATTAAGAATGCATTGGGAGCAACTTGGCAAGTTAGAATAAATGTGGCTGCTAGGAAGCGAATGTGGTTGGCTTGGAAGCCTAGAGATTGGATTGCTAGCGTGGAAATGGAATACTCTCAATTTATGCATTGCAAAATCATAAACATGAGATCCAATTCCACTCTTTTTTTACCTTCATCTACGCTTCCAATAATGGTAGGGAAAGAAGATCCCTTTAGAGTAACATTGAGAATCTAGCTTGATCATTACATCAAGACCCGTGGATGGTTCTTGGGGACTTTAACATAACCAAAACTCCTCCTGAGAAATTCGGTGGGAGAATGCACCTTACGGATGGGATGGTTGAACTACAAAGTTGCATTACACACTCGGAATTGGAGGATTTGAGTTATGTGGGGGACTTCTTTACTTGGTTTAACCGACAGGGGAACAACCCTAAACTACGTAAGTTGGATAGGATCATGGTGAATCAACAATGGCTTGGTTTGCTACCCAGGATACAAGCAAAGTTCATTCCCTTTACTCTTTAAGACCGTTCACTTGCTATCACTTGTATGGATGTTAACTTGGGTATTAGGAAAACTCCTTTCAAGTTCTTCAACTTTTGGGTGGAACACAAGAGCTTCAAAGACATTGTGAACAGCACATGGAGAACGGATATTACAGGTTCCAAGATGTTAGAAAACTCAGATTACTCAAGCAAGAACTTAGGCAATTGAACAAAAATGAATACTCCTACCTCCCTAATAAGGTACAGATGGCAAAGTCCAGATTACAACTCCTACAAACCTCTGTTCTTGGGTGTGGAAATACGTCCATTATGGAGGAGGAAAAGAAAGCATATAAGGAATATTATTTGCTCAGAGGAGTTGAGGAAAGTTTCTACAAACAGAAATCAATGGCACATTGGCTAAAGCTGGGGGATAGGAATACTTCTTTCTTCCATAAAACCATGAGGAATTTGCATAACTGTAGCTCCATACAACGGTTAATTAGAGATGATTGTAGTGAGGCATTTGGGGATGTAGAAGTCAAAGCTCTTGCAGTGGAACACTTTCAGAAACTCTATGATTGCCCTTCTTCCAATCTTAGACTGGAGGATGTGAGTAACTTGGTGACTTGGAGATTGAGTAACCAACAACAACTCGAGTTGGATGTTCCCTTTACAGAAGACGAGATTAAGTGGGGGTTCTTCTCACAAGCCAATGAGAAAGCTCCAGGGCCTGATGGGTACTCTGCCAAGTTCTTCAAGGACACCTGGGTATTATTGGTAAGGACATTTTGGAAGCATCCAAAGAATTCTTGGCATCTGGGCACCTACTCAAGGAGATTAACTCATCCATTATCTCCTTAGTTCCTAAGATTGCTAACCCATCAAGGCTAGGTGAGTTTCATCCCATTGCTTGTTGCAACGTCATTTATAAGGCCATCTCTAAAGTCATTGTAGCTCGAATAAAGAGGGTCCTCCCATCTCTAGTTGGTAGAGAACAAGCGACTTTCATCTCAGAGAGAAGAATTACTGATAACATCTTCCTTGCACAAGAGTTGATGGTGGGCTATCGTGTACAAATAGGTTCACCGCAGTGCACCCTTAAAGTGGACTTACAAAAGGCGTATGACATGATTAGATTATGTACTCTTATACAGCAGTGTATCTCCACTCCAAAGTTCTCTATCAACATAAATAGGGAATTAGTAGGTTATTTCCCTAGTAAGAGGGGATTAAGATAGGGTGATCTGATATCTCCTTACCTCTTTGTATTGAGGATGGAGGTTTTATCCACTCAATTGGGGAGACTGACTGAGAACCCCCAATTCACTCTACACTGGAGATGCAAGAATGAGAAACTAACTCATCTATGCTTTGCAGACGATCTTCTCATTTTCTCTAGGGGAAACCTTCATTCAGTATCCTTGACCAAAGAGACGCTTCAGTGGTTCCACACTATTTCGGGCTTGAAGGTTAATAATAGCAAAAACAATATTTTCTTCTCTCATGTCCCCATGGGGGAGAAGGAGGCTATTCTCTCATATACCCACTTCCAAGAAGGTAAACTGCCAGTGCGTTACCTAGGGGTTCCCATTTCTTTTGCCAAACTTAGAAAAGAAGACTATGATGTCTTGCTAGAGAGAATGTTGTCTAGGGTCACTTCCTATGCGGGAAGATTATAGCTAATCAAGTCGGTCCTCATCTCTGTACAAGTCTACTGAGTAATGTATTCCTACTTCCTAAATATGTTATTAGGAAGATAGATAGCCTATTCAGGAACTTTTTTTGGAGTGGGAACCCTTACACTTATTCTAAGGCTAAGGTTAGATGGAGTGAAGTTTGTAAGCCACTTAATGTGGGGGTTTAGGGATACTAGACTTGCACCAATGGAATAAGGCCATTAAGATCAAACACATTTGGCATCTATGTAAGGATGGTCCGAGAACCCTATGGCCTGAATGGGTTCACTCCACAATCTTGAAAGGCAGAAGCTTCTGGTCAACGAAAGCACCTGCTTTATGCTCCCGGACTTGGAAGAAATTGCTAAAACTTAGATGCCTAGTTTGTCCCTGCTTTCATTGGGAACCTAATAATGGTCTCATTATATCTCTCTGGGCAGACTATTGGCTTTCAGTAGGCCCATTGGACATGATATTCAATGCCCGGGAGATGGGTAGTACCGGTTTCCTTCCTACTACCAAACTCTGTTCCCTCATGGAAGGTAACGATTGGTGCATACTAGAGGGCTTGCTATGGAATAATATTCACATTCCTACTTCGCTTCATCCTAATGCCTCACTTAATGACCGCCTTCGATGGATCCATTCTAGCACGGGTAAATACAAAAAGTGGTTATGACTTCCTTATCCTTCCGACTCAGGTGGTGCCGTGGTTTAAGGTGATTTGGAACAAACACTCAATCCCAAGACACTCGTTTATTCTATGGTTAGCTTGGTTACATAAACTATCCACATTGGACAAGCTGGTATCATGGGGTGTGACTTCTACTACTACTTGTTTCCTGTGCTAACAGGGACCGGAAGATCACTCCCACTTATTTTTCAATTGTAGCTATTCCTGCTTGATCTGGAATGCGGTTTGCGACTACCTTTACTGCCCTGCACCCTTCAAAAGCTGGCAAGGGGCTACATCTCTCTTGTTGTCCTCAGTTGACAAAAATTCTCCCAATTTCCATAGAAGGTGCGCTGGACTAGCTGCGATAGTATACTGTATATGGAGAGTGCGAAACAATGTACGCCTAAGGAATAGCATCCCTAAGTGGGGTTCCATTGTAAACCAAATTAGAGCTTACTCTTCACTATTGTAACGCTTACATAGTAGTTTCTTTATCTTTATTGTTATTTTATTTGTCCTCTTGACGATGATGTAAGATTATCTGTCTTCATGGTTGTACAATTTTGGATATTAATAAAATTAACTTATCCAAAAAAAAGGAAAAAGCATTTATCTATCTTGATGTTATACAAATAGAAAAAGTTGACACTTTAAATTGTACTAACACCTTTTTTTGTCATATTGGTTTCTAGGAATTACTCTACATCTGCTATCATGGAAAGAATTCCAAGCAAGTGGCCTCGTCCTGTGTGGCATCCCCCATGGAAAAACTACAGGGTTAGAAATTTCATTTTGACTTAATAAGCATGGTGGTAGGATTTTATCTATATGCACTGATATAGAAGAATAAAGTTATTGAAAATCTATTTTTTTTCATATTTCTGTAGCTTTCTTGATATAA
The DNA here is from genome assembly GCA_037954665.1 of Laguncularia racemosa. Lineage (NCBI taxonomy): Eukaryota > Viridiplantae > Streptophyta > Magnoliopsida > Myrtales > Combretaceae > Laguncularia > Laguncularia racemosa. Next base: position 5,505,691 of record JBBMOL010000001.1, on the reverse strand, counting down.
AAAGTAGAATATATGAATTAGCCATGGAAAAAAGAAAAATGACTATAGTTTGGGTACACTGAGAATATGCTTAAAGCAGGGTTGTTCCTTAAATGAGAAAAAAAGTAGGACAAGGAAAAAGAAACATATATGCATGTCATCAACTCTATAATTCTTCTCATAATGCCCTTGACTTTTCCAGGCTCAATGGTAAAGTTGTGCTCCGTGCTCTTCTGGTCAAGATTATCTTCTGTTAGACAAGTTGATATTTAGTAGCTTGCTGTGCTTGCTTACACTACTAATTATTACAAAACATTTGTTTAATTGTTCTATACAGGTTATAAGTGGGCATTTAGGATGGGTGAGATCTATTGCATTTGATCCAAGTAATACGTGGTTTTGTACTGGTTCTGCAGACAGAACAATAAAGGTATTTATATGTTCATATTCCAAGGTGTCATTTGGTTATCTTGTTTTCAAAATTAAGGTTCCTCTTTATGGAAACTTGACACTTCGACTGCTCTTTTGCTTCAAGTAGTCACACAAAATTTTTCTTTAACAGATATGGGATTTAGCTTCCGGAAGGCTTAAACTTACTCTGACAGGACACATCGAACAAATTAGAGGTTGATTCTCCATATGCTAAAATCTTTATGGATTTAATTGGCCTGCGATTGGCATCCATTGAATTTTAGTAACTAAAGAAAATATGCTTCTCCTCTTTCAGGCCTTGCTGTTAGCACCAAGCATACATATATGTTCTCTGCTGGTGATGATAAGCAAGTGAAATGTTGGGATCTTGAACAGAACAAGGTGCCAGTTGCAAAATTTCTCAAAGGGTGTTATAATTGTATTCTATTTCTATTGTTATAAAATAATGTCTAATTCCAGGTCATTCGGTCTTATCATGGTCATCTAAGTGGTGTTTACTGCTTGGCACTTCATCCCACAATTGATATCCTGCTTACTGGTGGTCGGGATTCAGTGTGTCGGGTATGGAAAGAGTTTTATTTTCCCCAAGTCTGAAAAACTGTTACAAAGGGTTTGGTTTGGATTATTTACTAACCTACAAAGGGGATCTGCCGTTGATACTGTAACAATTTTTCAGGTATGGGATATCCGCAGCAAGATGCAAATCCATGCATTATCAGGACATGACAATACGGTTTGCTCAGTCTTTGCTCGACCTACGGTAGGCAACTTTATATACTTACTCTAATATATATATATAATTTAAAGGTCAATACTGAAAAAAAAAAAATGATAACAGAACACTCTCACTTACAGAGGTACAATAGTAGATTTTGGCTGAAAAAGCATGGTCTGACTTTTAAGATTTTGTAGAGCATGTTTGTTTCTCCTAATTGTGAAATAAGTTCATTTTGAAATTCTGCATTGAAATGGGACTATGGGTAGCTCCTCCATTTGTATCCTTTTCCTGGCCAGTTCCATATGGACATTTGTTAAAAGTATTTATTCTAATATACCTTTCTGCTTTCTCATGTGCAACGAATGTGGAATGGGAGGAACAACGTACTGATTTTCCTATATTTTCTCGGATTTATTTTCCCTCTACTATATATGTGATACTTGAAGCCAAAATATAGCAGTAGATGAATTAAATGATCATGGAATTTCCTTATTTGGTGGATTTGTGTCTAGTATGAAAAAGTTAGGATAATAATCATCACAAAAAAGAAAATTTTCTTAAAAAAAAAATAGTAAAAAAGAAGAAATTGCCCAAAAAGAAAAATCAAAACACTGAAAGATATTTTAACCAACTATACTGGGTTCCTCAGTAGATCTAGCATTTATTTTAGTTGCAGAAGGTGTGAATCTGAGATGGATTGTTTTGTTGTATATTAGATCCCATCCATAGTTGTGTCCTTTTTTTGAAGGGCGCCCACTGTGGCTACCTACCTCATCCCCACATGCTTTCATCAATTCTCATGATGCTTTTTCCCTCTTGGATTATTTCTGCAATTAATCTTTCCATTGTTTGATTTACATCCCCACATGCTTTCATCACTTCTCATGATGCTTTTTCCCTCTTGGATTCTTTCTGCAATTAATCTTCCCATTGTTTGATTTACATCTCTTTCGGTGTACATGTCATATTCTGTGCCAAAGGAAGCAACTCTGATCTTTCTTGCATTTAGGACCCACAAGTTGTAACTGGCTCTCATGACACAACAATAAAGTTTTGGGACCTTAGATATGGTAATTTCTCTGCTTGAGTTTTGGTTAGTAATCAGCCTTGCGAGGGCATCATCTCATTTTTTTGCCTGTCTTTAGGGAAAACGATGACAACACTCACTCATCACAAGAAATCTGTGAGAGCAATGGCCTTGCATCCTAAGGAGTAAGGCATTTTACATGCTTTTGTCTTGTCAGCTTTATAGTGTTCATGCTATGAAACATATTCTTTTGCTTAATTTCAGGAATTGTTTTGCATCTGCATCAGCAGATAATATTAAAAAATTCGGTCTTCCCCAGGGAGAATTTCTCCATAATATGCTGTAAGTTCCAAACTGGGCCTTGTTTATCGTTAAATGTTTTTCACTGGTAGATTTAGCTATCATTTTGCTTCTCAATACCTGTGAAGATGTAAAATAATCAGGATGGATTTTGCCATTATTCATAAATTTATGAATGATCTGATATTTGCTTCATCAAGTATCGTTGTTTTCTGTTACCCCAAAAAAGAAAAAAGTATTATTGTTCTCTTGGCTTAATACTTACCTTTCTTCCTGTTTGCTGTTCTCTTTTCTTTTTACTTTTGTTGTCACTTGGTCTTGTATATTTCTATTCTGCTGCAAGAGCTTATATATCAGCAAGATGAAAGGCAATGGTAATGTGAATTAATCGTTTGAAACAAAGGTAACAGTAATATACTTGCCTGAATAAAAGGTAATTGTGATTTAATGTGCATTGCATTGTAGAATTACCACCACCACTAAGAGTGAGCCTTGGTGAGTGTGGTTGCATTATAAGCTGACATTTTATCCAAAAAAGAGTTTGGTTGCATTATGGTGAAATGGAGCTTGAATAGTCAATTCTTGAAAATAGCTTCTAAGTGGATAAGAATAATGCATGTCAAACTGCTCTAAAACCTTAAAATCAGGAGCTCATATATTGCTGTAATCTGCAAGTATTACACTCAAGCCTTATTTCCATTAGGTGGGGTTGGGTTGGTGCGTCGTTGCTACCTATTTTGTATAGACTAATAGCAAAAACACCAAACAAGACTAGTGCTGACAAAATAGATCTTCTGGTCACTTTGTTTATTTACCCCTTGCTTGGTTTCTTAGAGTAATTTTGGACATTCTGATTGATGTTTTTTCTCCTTTGTTGCTGGAAGTCTTTAGTGGAACAAAGTAGTGGTGGATATTTTAAATATAGATTAGGTTTGTTCATAATTAATCAAATACATCAATGCTGAGCAGCCAAGAATCAAAGAGTATATATATATATATATATATATATATATATATTTTTTTGGCCAGTAAGAATCAATCTATATGGAAAATATAAACTATGCTTTTTGCATAGTATGCATGGACCAAAGCTTTTGCATATAAAAGGTTGTGGTTGTGATTTTATAAATTGTTAATATGTGCAGAGAATGTTTCTGGCTTGGTCTTTTAATGGATATTAATTATTGCATATTGTTGGTTTTATGAAATTCTTTAAATAGGGGTTCATGATGATTTTGAGAACTATTAAAGTTTCATGGTTAGTCATGTGTATGCCTAGGATTCTGCCTTTCATATATATTATTGCCTTGATATCAAGGTTTGATCATTGAACTTGATGTATTTTTGAGCAGGTCACAGCAGAAAACTATAATTAACTCAATGGCAGTTAATGAAGAGGGTGTTATGGTCACAGGAGGTTCCTTTCTCTCTCTCTCTCTCTCTTTCTTTGTGTGTCCAAATTTTAGATTGTATTTATTTATTAGGAAAAGAATAATACAAACCCTAATTGATATTAAGAACCCTAAGCTAGAGCAAGTTGCTCCCAACCTCAAGGAGCTAAATAAATTGCTAGAATCAAAATAAAAGCAACTCTCTATTCATAATGCAATTACTATAAGTAAGGATACCATCGGGCGGGTTCTTATAGGATATTTGACTTGCTCAACCAATGAGGTGGGTTTGGGTATTACTCAAATCCTATAGGATTTTGGATTGAGTTACAGGTTTTTAGAAAAAATCTAATGGGAAAACCTGATTTGCTGAAAAAATTCTAGATAATAATATTTTAACTCAGATTTCAAAAGTTAAAAGACTTTGACCTATTGACCAGTAAAATCACATTAAGGAAGACTTATATTTTATTTTTAAAGTCTAGAAAACTCTAGTTGTATTTCTATTGTCTAATATCATTATTCTTATTTCCCTATCACATCTGCATCTTTTAGTCTCATATTTTTTCTAACTTATTTTATGGAATTTTTTTTCCTTAAGTTAATTTTGATAAATGTTTATGAAGAAGATGAGATGAACTTAGTTAATTTTTAAAATTTGGTGAATTATGTTGTAAATTTATAGGAATATGTGATTGATGAGTTGAACTTTATTTGACTTAGAATTTGGATAAATGTCTATATAGTGTATTTAACTCTTTATTGTAGTAGTTTTCAAGTGTGATTTAATGAAGTTTATTTTGTTGAACTTAAAGTTTTCAAGTGTGATTCAATAATATCTTTACGAGATTATTCTATAAGAATTGTAATTATGAGTGATCATATTTAATTTAATTGTTTTCCTACAAACACTTTATTCCATTTTATAACCTGTTATCGTTGTACTCTAGTATATATTTTTATGATGGTAAAAACAAATTATAGGGGTCTTGATAACATCTCATTTTCTTTATTTCATATGAAGGTGTTATGTACAAATTGTAGTAGTGGATTGGCGGGTTGGGTCGTGGGTTTACGGTATCCTTGATGGGGCAGGTTTTGGGTACTAAACAAAAATCTTATAGGTTTTTGGGGTGAGTCATGAGTAGCCCTACGTAGGTAGTGGGTTGGGTTTGGGATTGGTTTACGGTATCCTTGATGGGGCAGGTTTTGGGTACTAAACAAAAATCTTATAGGTTTTTGGGGTGAGTCATGAGTAGCCCTACGTAGGTAGTGGGTTGGGTTTGGGTTTTAGAAAACCTATCCCAAACCCGATCCAGTGCCATCCCTAACTATAGGACTGGCCTCTTGGCAAAAAAAATTGGACCAAGTCTAACTCACTCAGTAGCTCTATTTATTTGACTTAATATACTGATAGTATTGGCTAAATATCTATCAATTTGTGTGTATGTGTTGGCATGTGCACAGCATGAGTGCGATGGAGTAGGCCCTCAACCTTAATTCCAAGTGCTAATGGATGAGTAACTTGTTCCCTGTGTATCTCTCTTGATGCTTGGCTTGTGACATGCATGGGCTCTATGGTTTTGTTGGTTAATTAATGTTTAGGTATTTGACCTCTTAGTCTGATGTTTAGCTGCAATTGTACAAGCTTTTTATATTTCTAGAAGGAAGCTGGAACCTTTTTCTGTTTTTTAGAGAGAGGACTCAGGAGGTTAAACTAATAAAGTTTTCACAATATCCATTTTCAAAAGCAAGCTCATATTCGTTGTTGTCCCCTTTTCAGTTGATTTAATTCTCTCTTTTTTCCTTGAAAGGTGATAATGGCAGTTTGTGGTTCTGGGACTGGAAGAGTGGTCATAATTTCCAACAATCTCAAACAATTGTACAGCCTGGTGTGTATTCCAACATCTAAGAGTGCATCTCTTTGTGAACCTTTTCAAGCAAGTTTTATGAGGAATCTGATGAATTTGCTATTGATACTTCCTTCCAGGTTCCTTGGATAGTGAAGCTGGTATATATGCTCTCTCCTATGATCGAACTGGGTCAAGGCTTGTAACTTGTGAAGCTGACAAAACTATAAAAATGTGGAAAGAAGATGAGCTTGCCACTCCAGACACCCATCCTCTTAATTTCAAGCCTCCAAAAGATATTCGGCGGTTTTAATTCATGATGCCCTTCTCTTTTAGTTATTCCAAACTCCAGGCAGATGAGGCCCTTCTACACGCATTCAACATTTGGGTGACATAGCCTGTTGGTCAGTGTTTGCCTGAAGAAACTTCTGTTGCTTCTATGAGTTTGCCCAAGGACATCTGCCTGTTGGTTCTGTTCTCCAAATGGTAGTCTTATGCTTCAGTTAGGGGGATGGAGCTTCTTGCTAAAAAGGCCACTTAAACAGTGTGTCTTCATTATCGCTATTTTGTGGGTGAAGTATGCTGGAGCTGCTGGAAATTCGAAAAGTTTTACCTATAGGTCCTAACCATGGAGACCTCAAAATCATAGGCTGATGTGTAGCTCAGAAAAGTATGAAACTCTGCTTCCTCAATCTCCTGTAGTTAAAAATTATCTCCTTTTAGTTTGTCTATGTTTGGATTTAAATTATTTATGCTATATTGTGTATATCAAACCCAAGAACATCAGTTGAACCTAATTCTCTAGTTCATCATACACAGCTTTGTTCACGGGTGAGGTTGTCCATGCATGATGCTGTGGAACGCTGCAATGTGATGTGAACTGTAATTACTTAGTTTGCTGGACGTACATAATCACATAGTTTACTGCATGTATACAGTATACCCTTGCTTAAGATCCGCTATTCTGACATCTCAAGGTTCTCAGGAGGAGCTGGTATCTTGCCAAAATTGATTGGGGTCCATATAAATTCAGTTTCAGTAGAAAGGAATGACATCATCAGTGCCGCAGGTTTTGGTTCAAGGAATGTAACATCCTTTGTGAAGGGTCCGTTGCTGATATATATGTATAGATATAAATTTTTTAATGTGTCTGTTGGAAAAACTGATGGAACATTTGAAAGAGTTCAACCAATAGCAAGAGATTAAATGGGCAACGGCAATTGAAAAATAAACAACAGTAATTGAAAAATTCAACACAATACTGGTTACTGAAAAATTTCAATTCTTAATGGTTAGTCTCTCCCCCCCCTCCCCCCCACACTCTCTATAAATAAGGGAAAACGAGCATGTATTTTCACTTCAAATTATTATTACAAAATTACAAAATTTCTCACCTTTGACCAATCAAAATGAGCACAATTTTCGAATGATTCCAAATTTGCAAGGCAGCTCTTATTTTTCACTCAGTGCATTTTTCGTCATCCACAAAGTTCTCCAGTTATGAATTAAATCCCCAAAACTTTCAATCAACCATATAATTTCAGTCAGAACTCGAGAAATATGTTACCATCATATTTTCAATATGCTTCTACTTTTGCATCTGATGACATGTAACAATATGTTCTGATTAGAACAAAGCCTTCTCAACCTATATTGGATCATTTGCTGCAAGCATCTGCTAGCACAACTTCACAATGCCCACAATTTTCCATGCAAATAAATTAAGAAGATAATGATGATAACAAAAATGAAGGAGATCAAGGTTGTAGGAAAAAGTGGGAACATAATGATGACATACTTTTTAGTTATGCATGTTAAGAATTCATAAAGATCCAATTGTTGGAAACAATCAACCGGCATTAACTTTTTGGCAATGAGTTCATGCAAGTTTTGAGGAAGGACAAAGGTTTGAGTGGGAGATAAATCCATAGAAATAAACATGGCAACAATGCAAATCTTAGTGGAATAAAATTTCAAAGGATGTCATGAAATTTGGTGCTTACTATGACAAAATAAAATGATTAGTACAAAGCAAGAGGAATGAGCATGATTATGTAAAAGATGCTCTATTTTAGTAAAATGAAAAATGATAGAATAAAATGATTAGTGCAAAGCAAGAGGAATGAGCATGATTATGTAAAAGATGCTCTATTTAAGTAAAATGAAAAGAAAAATAATGCATGGTTGAGCATTGTTGGATGATATTGCATAATGAACTAAAATAGAGGTCTCAAATTGGAAATGCTGAAAAAAAGTCAAAACAAGCCGACCAAGATGATACATCAAGAGCATACACTAGTTCATCCTCAAATAATGATGTATAAATGAATGATGAGGTCAGTGAGCAAGTCATTTGTCCACCTAGTAGAGTAGCAGCCAAGAGAAAAGGAAAAGGAAAAGTATAAAATAATGAGGCAATGGAAAGGGTGATTGACAAGTTGCACGATTTAAACAGTGCAGATTGTGATTGAGTTAAGGTATTGCACAAATTTAATGAACTTACTAAATAGAAGAACGATGCAAATAGCTAGAATGAGAAAATCAATAATTTTTGTTGATACATTGTCAATGAATGAAATACAAAAGAAATAGATCGAGGATATGGGTACAGAGATTATGAATAAAAGAGGAAACCATTAGTTCTACTTTCAACTAGCCATTGTATAACTTTCCATTAATGGAAGTAGTTGTTGTAAGGTTTCATTGATGAATTTAGCTATTGTAAGATAAATAACTATCAATTAAATTAATTTTAAAAAATTGGGTTTTGTTGAAGTATTTGTCAATAGAATTTTAGCAACTAGCCATTGTAAAAAGTATCCGTCAATTAAGTCAATTTTAAAAAACTAGTTGTTGTTAAGTATTTGTTAATCACAACTAGGGGTGGGAATTGCGGGGCGGGTCCGCGGGCTGACCCACCCCGCTCGCAAAAATATGCGGGGCGGGGCGGGCAATCCCCGCGGCGGGCGGGCCAACCCGCCGGAAAACTTGATCTGCAGCTGCAGTTCTGCACTGTGGACGACAAGACACGACCGTGGACTGCTGCCTGCTGGACATGACGACTTGACGAGGACGACATGACGAGCTACCATGCCCTGCACTACCGCCGCACCGTCGCACTCCGCACCGCACAGTCGCAGCTCCCAGACCAGAAAAAAAAATAAATTTGCTGATTGCTAGTCGGCGGTCGCTGAGGACGATGAACAAGTCACTGAGGACTAAGCTGGTCGCACCGACCGGCGACCACCGAGTGACAGTGACCCGCGAGGGCCGCGACCGCGATTGCGACTGAGCATTGAGGACTACTGTGCAGCACGACCGTGACCGCGACCGCGACCCGCGAGGACCGCGACCGTGACCGCGACTCGCGAGGACCGCGACTGAGGACTGAGGACCCGCGACCACGACTGACGACGCTGACGTCTACTGAAGTGACGATGACGAGACGAGGAGTTGAGGACGACATCGACTGAAGAGATGGCACCGCCGTCCGTCGCACCACCATCGCCGACCGCCTATTTTAATAATACACAAAAAAAAAAAATATTGCGGGTCGTCGCGAGCCAGCCCGCATGGCCCGCGGGCCCATTTGGCCCGCATTACCGGCCCTAATCACAACAACTTTTAAAAGTAGCCATAGTAAAAGTATCTGTCAACCAAATTGATTTAAAAAAACCTAGCAATTGTAAAGTAGCCGACTTCTATAAATATAGATAGATAAACAAATCTTCATCATTCACTTTCATATTTCCCATTTCCATTCACTTCTACACTATTCTTCACTCCTTAAAATATCATGTCAACAACTTGCTTTGACTCTGATTTGAAGCTAAAAAAATGTCTATAAAGCAATTGAAGAATTATTTCCATCGGAGGTGAGTAGTACACAAGCAAAGCTAATTAATTCTTTATACTAAATGATCCCCAAACTATGAGAGAGTTCATCTATGAGAAGACGTAGAAGAAAGTATATAGATGGAGGTCATCTTGATGGCCATAATCATTTATATAATGACTATTTTTTAGATAACCTAATATATATTGATGAATAATTTAAGAGAAGAATTCAAATGAGGAAAGGCATGTTCTTCCGCATTGTACAAGCACTATAGGATTACACTTCCTTTTTCAAACAAAAGAGAGATGTTGGTAAACTTAGTACTTCACCCTTTACAAAAGTGCTCTACAGCTATTCGAATGTTAGCATATGGATTAGTAGCTGATGCAATGATGAGGATCAACTAGCATAAAAAAGGAATGAACTAAAGTCCCAAGACTCGCTACATGGTATTGGAGGCCCAATGACCCAGCTAAAGCTAAGTAAATGAATGAAGCCTTGCAAGGACTAGTCATAGAATTACAAGAGAAGGAACCAAGTTATGCTAAAGGGGAATTGACCTTTGTTAATTTGATTCAAGCGTCCCCAGAGGAGTATAGGACATGAGAACCTAAGGAAGATCGGCGGTTTATGTGTCATTAAAATACCACTCGGCTTTGTAATTTTATTATTTGTTTTTGTAAGATTTTGGCCTTCTAGAAGTTGAGTGGCCGGTTTGCTATGTTTGGAAACTTAGGTTATTCTTTTGTTATTTAATAACAATATAGCACCGCATAGGGGAAAACACAGCACACTTTGATCATATTATTAAAATACAACTTTTCATGGAAAAGCTCTCTCTTGTTCTTTGAGAAAGAACTCCACGGGTTCTTTAATATAAACGCTTGGGGAAATCATTGATAGCTCAGGTTTCAATCAATAGGTGTGGTTAGGGTCTAGTTACGAATTACAACTTGTTTTAGACGATTCGTAGGAATTCCGATTTCAATTTTGATCGCCGGGTTCTAGATTTGACATACCTAGGGTTTGTACATCATGATGCTTTAGATAAATATTTGTGGATAGGTGAAAGCATAGTAATAGAATGCATTAAGCATTTTGTTCAAGGTATCATTACTTGTCTTGGTGACTAGTATTTATACAAGCCTACCAATATTCAATGCTTACTTGCTATTGCTAAGTAATGTGGATTTCTTAGTATGTTGGGGAATATTAATTTTATGCATTTAGAATGGAAGAACTATTCAGTAACATGCCAGTAGCATGGTGTAGCATGTATGCTTGAGGTGATTATATTTGTCCAACCACTATGCTTGAAGCTATCACTTCACATGACACTTGGATATGACATGCATTTTTTGGTGTCATTAGCTCTAACAATGATATTAACATGTTAGAGCACTTGCCCTTATTTGATGACATTATAGAGGGACAAGCTCCTCTGATTGACTACATCATCAATGGTAGAAACTATAAAACGGGATATTATCTTACAAATGGTAGGTATCTAGAGTGGCTAAAATTTGTCAACTCTATTTCATACTTGTATGGTCTAAATGAGCAATTATTTGCTAAGTACCAAGAAGGATGCAGGAAAGATGTTTAATGCGCTTTTGAAGTACTACAATCTCATTTTCATTTCGCATTTTTGGGATTAAGAGGTTCTTAGACAAATCATGAGAACATGTATAATTCTACATAATATAATTGTTGAGAATGAATGGAATGGCTACAACTTCGTTTACAAAGTTCTAAATTATGATACGGAGGGCACTAGTGATCTGAAATCTTATATCTCTCATAGTTATATTAATGCCCGTGAAGAGCTTGTTTCTTCACCCTCGATGCTTAAAATGCAAAGTTTTTAGACATGTACAGAAGCAAGGGCCCCCTTCGTCAAGTGAAACTGATGTAGAAGGTTAGGCTTAAAACATGAGGAAAGGAAAGAGACTAGCCATTGTTATCTTCAACTCAAAACGAATCTTTAGCCTCACCTAAACATAGAGATAAAGTTGAGGTGAGTGACGAAGTTGATTCTCCTTTAAAGGTGGAGAGAGCAGCTTAGGTCTCACTGCCTAGCCATATTGAGGAGAAGTTTTAGTCACAACACTACTAATGGTTATGAGGATTAGCTAGTGAAACAAGCTAAAGACTCACTATCTCATGTGTTGGAGACTCCAGGTGAGTTGTACCCTTCACAACGACAAGATCAACCTATGCAAAATCTTGAGGACACTAATACTCATTCCATCTCTTTTAGGTTTTTGGACTTATGGGAAGATTTTGATGCCTTCTTACCTTTAGTGGAAAAAGTTTGAAATGTAGAACTGTTTAGCTCTAAGATGTTTCAAGTTGTTTCTAAATTAAAGGAGATAAAAGCTGCTTTGAAGAATTTGAATGAAAGGGATTTTCCCCATATTTCTTTGCAAGTTGAGCAAAATTCTTGTAAGTTTCTCAATGTATCTTAGGCCTTGACTTAGGGAGGTCAACAATACTATTATATCTTTAGTACCTAAAGTGGCGAACCCAACCTCTTTATCACATTTCATGCCCATTTCTTGTTATAATGTGATTTATAAGGCAATTTCTAAAATTTTGGTTAATTGATTAAAAGTAGTTCTTGACTCCTTAGTTAGTAGGGAGTAAGCAACATTTATTCTTGATAGATGTATTACAGATTATGTGTTTATTGCCCAAGAGCTTGTACATAGGTATTATTTGAAGAGAGGTTCTCCTAGATGTATTATAAAAATTGATATCATGAAAGTCTATAACACACTTAAGTAGGCTTTCTTGGAGCAAGTCCTTCTTTTTATGGGTTTTCCCAATCATTTTAGACAACTTATATCACAATGCATTTCATAAATTCTCCCTTAACACCAATGGGGAGCTTGTGGTTTTTTTTTCCTAAGCCAAAGGGTCTTAGACAATGGGACCCAATCTCTCAATGTTTATTTGTTTTAGCCATTGAAGTTTTTCCTGGGATACTAAGAAAAAAAGTCAAGGATACTAAGAAAAATGACTAGCTCATCTCTCTTCTCCTATCATTGGAGATGTAAAGAGAAAAGATTAACTCACATTTTTTTTGTTGATGATTTGATGATCTTTTGTAAAGGGGATATCTTCTCAACCAACCTAATCCACCAAGCCCTAGCCACTTTTCAAAGCCTCTTAAGTCTTTTAGCTAATGGAAACAAAAGTTTAGTGTTCTTTTGCAATGTGGATAAGATTACCAAGGATTTTTCTTTGTCAACGATTAGGTTTTAAGAAGGTTCTTTAGCAATTCGTTATCTAAGCGTGTCTACCTTATCTTCTAGATTAAGGAGAGTTGATTGTGATGTGTTGGTGGCCAAGATAACTACATGTTTAGACTCTTGGATTGGTAAGTTTTTCTTATATGTTGGAAGATTGCAACTAGTAAAATTGGTAATTGTTTCCACGTAAGTTTATTAAGCCTCCATGTTCATCTTGCCTAAGAAAGTAATTCCTAATATTAAGCATTTGAAGAGGAATTTTCTATGGAGTAGGAGGCTAAACGTCTCTACTAAGGCAAAAGTTAGGTCAAAGGTGGTATGCTCTCCTTTAGTGAAGGGAGGTATGGGGATTCCCAATTTGGCAACATGGAATAAAGTAGATCAAGTAAAGCATATCTAGAAACTACACAATAACAACTCCTAAGGCTTGTAGGTAGATTGGGTGCAATCAAATTTTCTTAGTGGTGAGAGCTTTTGGAATGTTAAAATCCCTTCTAATTGTTCTTGGACTTGGTGTGAGATACTAAAGTTGCATCCTTGGTTTGTCAACACTTCCGGTTGTAATAGGTTATGGTCTATCTGTTTCTTTATAGTTAACCTATTGGCTTCCGCAAGGGCCTTTAATAGATACATACACCATGAGGGAAATAGTAAGGGTCTCCCACTGAACACCAAACTATGTTCAATTATTGAAAATGACCAATGGAGTTTCCCTCTTGTTCTTTTTTAGGATAATTTTTAGATTCCTCAAATGATTCTACCTAACTCATCAAGTCTAGATAGACTATGATGGGCCCTATCATGTTTTAGCGAGTATCCTATTAAAAGCGCTTTCAACGTGTTGAGAACTCCTTCCACTCAAGTTCAATGGGCAAAGGCTGTTTGGGAAAAAAGATCAATACCTATATACAACTTTATTTTATGGCTAGCAATTAATGAGAAGCTTTATAGTTTAGATAAGCTACAACAATGGGGAATCTCGACTTAAAGTGATTGTTACCTCTACGATTCTTCCTTAAAAAGTCATGATCATCCTTTCTTCTAGTGTTCTTACTCTTACCACTTATGGTTTGAAGTGATAGCTACCTTGGGATATCCTCTTACATACAATACTTGGCAAGGGACTTTATATGCTCTCTCATTAGTTGCTAACTCGAAGCTTTACCTTACTCGTTCTATAGCCTTTATTTCTATGGTTTATTGCATTTCGTGTGTGCTAAACTCAATTCACTTGGGGAACTTGTTATCTCCTACCTCTTTCATAGCTGATCAAGTGCTTCCTTACACTAGGATCTTCAGCCTTACCTAATTAATCTGTTTTGTTGTTTAAGTGGTTTACTCATCTTTTTTTTTTTTTTTGCGTAAATATTGGGTTGTATTTCCTCACTTTTGGTTATTAATGAATTATTGATTTAACTAAAAAAAAATGGTTGAAACAATTAAACTCTTGTAATATACTCTATAGCCAATATAAGTAATATAAATTTAATTTGTGTTAATTACAAAAAGGAAAGGCAATACCTATCTTTCATGAATATTTTTTTTTAAATTATTTATCTGCTATATATATATATATATCCTAAAACTCTTAAGTGGATTTTATAAATTTATTGGTCCCACAAATCATAATCACTCTATGTAACCACATAGTACATAAAGTTTGACCTTTATATAGGTAACCAACTAAAATCAAATTGGTAAAATAGAGGTGATGATTTCATGTGAACTTTTAGACTCTTATCTATGTAGTAGTCATTATAAAAATAAAATGGTAAGAGGGGGTTTAATTTTCCCCTCTTCATCCCATATGTAAAGGTAAAAAGAGTTGTAACATATTTAATATTATGTAATCTAAATGTATGATACTTGGATTCATGATTTAGTTTAATAGTCCCTACTAAGTGAATTGAAAACATATTAAAAAAAGGTTATTTTATCAATATACTTCTTGCTAGTAAATACAAAAAACAAAAAGAATAACTACCATTATTTAGGTAAAAATACCAAATTGTTCCCCTTACATAGTTAAAAGGGAACTAATTTGGTTACTAAACTTTACTTTAGTCAATTAGATTCTTGACCTTACTCTTATGATTCTATGATCCTTTTCGCGTGAAATTGGGTAGAATCGCGATTTAAATCCTTGAAATAGGTAGAATCTCAATTTTGTTAGAGATTCTATGATTCTATATGTTTTAGAGTTTTTGACATAATAGGTTAATACTCTTACTTAATGGGTTTTTAAACTAGCCCATTACATACTTTCATTACTTTTCCTTAGCTTATAGTCATGGTTCAACGTAGGAAAATACGTACACATTTAGATTTTTATCTCCTTTCCTCCCATTCAAACATCACAACTTTATCTTTTTTTCTACATCTCTTTTCACTCTGACATCAAATTTGAGATCTTTTTATTGTGGTGATGGGAGATATGGTGATAATTTCAGTGGTGACAAGATAGTTGATGATTTGTTTTAATTTTATATTTTTATTGTAATAATTTAGTTGCAATTGTTTGTATTGGCATTTATTTTGTAATTTCATGTATTGGATAATGATTTATGTTTAACTATTTATATTAAACTTATATTGTATACTAAAATTTATGATGAATTTTATTATTTCTTTATGCATTACAAGTTTTTCATTTACTATTGTAAGCATATTTACAGTTTCTAAAAGCTAAATTATATAGGTAATAGAATTTTATGATTTTACGATTTGATTTTAAGATTTGATTCTACGGACTCCCTAACGATTCTAGATAGAATTCCGATTTTGAAAACCATGGTTGTATGAGATTTTTTTTCTCTAAAATCATATGAGAGATTAAATTAAGCCTCATCTTGCAATATGTTCTTTAGCACATGATGAATTATGGATTGTAATAGGAGGTAGGTGAAGAAGAGAAGAGATGGGTAAAGTGGGTTGATGTAGTTAGTAATTGATTAAATTTATATAAGTTATGAAGATAGTTCTACAATTTTTTAATCATCAAGTAAGTATATAACATTAAATTTATTGTTTTAGTTGATGGGTATGTGATACCAAAAAAAATATTTCAACTTAATAATATAGATAATATATAAATCCTTGTAAATGAGGATTCATCAGGTGTGATTCATATGAGCGTAATTGTTAAAATTGTGAGTTAATCATATGATTCTACGAATTTATAATTTTATGGGGCTTTTCATAGTCAAAATGGTGAAAAATTATTTAAGTATAGACTTTTGATAGAATTATGAGTTTAGATGTATGATTTTATAAAATTTCGGTTTTACTTATTTTATACAGTTTTATACAATTTTATTGATTCTATACCTTAAAGTTCTAGGTGGAATCATGAGTTTAATAACCATGCATGTGAGTAATGATGGAGGCATGTGTGTCATCTAACCTTTGTGAAGTGTTGTGATGATGATATGTAGGGATAAGCATAGAGATAGAGGCAAGGAGGAGGAATAAATAATTCCATGCGCTGGAATATATTGGTAATAGATAAAGGAGTATATGGCCTTATTTTGTAATATCTTGAGCTATTCTTCTTCTCAGTAGTGATTTGATCTCCAAAAGTAGAGATTTGATGGGAAAATAATGTTTTTTTTTTCCTTATCTTAGAAATTTTTAATGTGTGTCCAATGAGGAGAATGGGTTACTTATTTTTATATTTTGACTATTAGCATCATCTATGGGATTGCATTGGTGGTTGATGGCTTGGATGAGTCCTCTTATAAATGGCTTCTTCCATGGGCTTCTCTAGAGTCTAAGTCTGTGGAGAGCTCCTCTAAGTGTGTAAGTTTGCTTGGGAAAGTTCCAACACTTTCTATTATAAGTTTATCATACTAAATCTTCTTAAGTTATCTCAAGTCATGGGCTTGATTTCTTAGACCCATCAGTTAGACCAATGAATCAAGCTTGTTTTGCTATTGGGCTTGTATAAAATTCTCATAATTCCATTGCAACCCTTTTATAACCCATATATTTGTAAGGATGCACGTATTATGCAAATGTAGTTGCCAAAACATTGACAAGCTCACATACGCATTACAATTTTCAGAGGCATTGATACCATAGGCAAGTGTACTTATCAATTAATGTAATATAGTGAACTATTTACGAATGTCATCCCATAGAGACTAGAATTACTAAGATTAACTAAGACTTTATTATTTAATTGTCAAATTAAAAGGTATTAATTAATAAGAATTTTTAATTGTTTAATTAATAATTAATAAAATAATGAAAAGAAAGTAGATATACTAAAGAATTTGAATTAATGTTGTAAGAATACGTATCTAGATTTAGTTTCCCCTTAGAATCATATATAATTTATTAGAGTTAATTTCAATTTCAATCTTTATTTTCTTAACTGTAGAAATTCCTTAATCAAATTAATATCTTTCTCAAGATTATTAATTTCTAATCTTAGGATTAATTAATCGAGATCTCTCTCTAATTAAAACCCCTAAAATTGCATTATTGATCTTTGAATTCTATTATTAGGTTTGACCCTAATTCGGAAGATTTATGTCATCCTATTTCTAGGGTTGCATACAACTCTTTTTAATTACGCTAGATTTAATTATATAAATGATTTCTCAATCTATTTATATAATATCAATAATTAAGAATGAATACTCTAGAAATATCAAATTCTTGCAATGAAGAACATGCACAATTGAATTAAGATAATAAAAAATTTATTGAATAATAACTGAAATAAAATTATATAATAATTCTAGGGTTCTACAAATTTAGGTACTAGAAGAATTTAAGCTATCATTACGATGTAAAATCTGACAATAAAATTGAAATGAATCATAATGGAAAGAAAAACCCTTATAGAAATATGTTCTTGTACTTCCGGATTATACGAATTGATCTTCAATATTCTTGCTTCTTCAAGGAATTCTTCTCTTCGTTTGCTTAAACTCTCTCTCTTTCTTTTCTGTTTAAAACTCTCTTTCTTCTTTCTTTCTTTTTTTTTTTCCTTTCTCTTTTTTTTCTTCTTCTAGGGTTTATATCTGATATTTATATTTCGTAGTCGTTGAACTCAACACGACCCTTCAACATGGTCATGTTGAGGTTGTGTTCAACTTAAATCTTGCAAACGCGTCCAAATCAGGGGAGATAAGGCCAACATGGCCTCCAATGCGGTCGTGTTGCTTAATCGTGTTGAACTTATATCAACATGGTCGTGTTACATGGTTGTGTTTGGTTTCTATTTCTCCAAAAGTCACATGACCACTAACATGGTTGTGTTGTTTCTTCATGTATACTTCTGGTTTTCCTTTAAAATCAACATGACCATGCTACTTGATTGTGTTGATTCTTCAAATGCATGAAATTTCTTCCTTTTAATTTTGAATCATATGAAACTTGACTCATTTTCTTCTTTTGTTGATTATAGAATATATAAATCTTGAAATTAAAATAGTATTCAATTAGGTAGCATATTTATTTAAAATTCTTATAATTTCAATGAATTCATAAAAAAAATATTGTTTACAAATATATTCTATTAATAATTTATCAGGCATTGTAGAATCTCAGAATTCTAGAATGACAATAAATGTTTAGATATGTAAATTTGGTAATTCGAATAATTTATTTGGTTTATCCATAAAATATTTTATGGATCTAATTATCGAATAGTTAAGGACCAAAATAATCCTCTCTAAATGGACATTCAGACAATTTGCTATTTGCCTCTTGCTTGTATTAAACTTCATTAAGTTGAATTATATGAACAACTAGGGAAACCTAATAAATGTTTCGTGTATATGTTAAGGGGTCAAGTTTTCTATCTTTAATTGCTGTTTTTGTTTGTATCCCATTGAATTATATATTGTCATGTATAAAAAAAAATATTTAATGCATCTCTTATTTTTTTGTATATCAGTCATTCATGATAGCATGTTATTAAAAAGTATATGTACGTGATACCATTTTAGGGCATGAAAACCTTACCCCATTTTAAGAGTTCGAAAGTGAAAACTTTCCGCCTCTTTTAGTTCAATATGCGATCAACCTTGAGAACCTGTATATTCTTCTCATTTGAGTAACTTTGACAATTATTCGCGAAACTCCACGTAAATGAAAAATCTCCAGCCCTACCAAGGAATGCTTAACCAATTAAAAATAAACACTGCCAATTGTCCACTTCTATAATTGTAAACAAAGTCCTATTCTTTTTTCGGGAAAATAAAAAGAAGATATATATATATATATATATTATTTTAATTTGGTCAATACATACCTCAGAGATCCCCCGTTAAGATTTTCAGCATTTTGGTGTCCCCCTTTTCCATAATTGCAGACAAAGCCTACGCACATCAATGCACAAACCGCAAGTATATGAAAACACCAAAATAAGATTATACACGCCAACCAAGCACCATGCACGTGTCCTTTTGGCGTTTTGTCCCCGAAAATTCATGCATGAACGTGAACTCTTCTTTCCCTCTTTTACCACTCTAAATCTCACTTGGAAACATTCAATCTCTTCCATCTCTCTCTCCCCCTCTTCCCCTTCTCTTTCCTCCCCACCCAAAGGCCACAACTTTCTCGAGAAAAATTTTGATCCTAGAAAATGTTTCCCCAAAGAAACCCATCTCGCTCTCTGTCGAACTCATCAAACCCAACAAAAGCTCAGCAAAAGATGAACACAGTCTCGTTTTCCCACATGCTCCAAAATCTCTTCTATGTCTTCGTTGGCATTGCCATTACCACGTTCTTCTTCCACCACGCCCTTCCACACCGCGCATTCCCCACATCCGAGTTGTCGCTTGTCGGCGCGCCCGATTCGCCGTGCTGCGTATCAGCTAACTCATTCCACTAACGACCCCTTCATCCATCATGACCACAAGATCCATAACTACAGGCACGATCATGTCAGGCTGCCGCTAGGACTAAAGAGAAAGAGCCTCAGGGTTTTGGTGACTGGCGGGGCAGGGTTCGTGGGGAGTCATCTTGTGGACCGTTTGATTGAAAGAGGTGATAGTGTGATTGTAGTGGACAATTTTTTTACGGGGAGAAAGGACAATTTGGTGCACCATTTTGGTAACCCTAGGTTCGAGCTCATTAGGCATGATGTGGTCGAACCGATTTTACTCGAGGTTGACCAGATCTATCACTTGGCTTGCCCGGCCTCTCCAGTGCATTACAAGTTCAATCCGGTCAAGACCATCATATCCTCTATTGTTGTTATTATTATGGATCGGTTTTAGTTTTGATATGTGGATAAATCCTTTTAAATTTCATATTGAAAATCATTATCGTAGAGGTTTCATACTGGAGAATTTGCAAAGTTATTACTTCTTTTCTAAAATTGTCAGGAAATATGAGCTATGAATAGGCATTGTGGTAACTAATGATCAGTTGAGGGCATGTTAATTACCTTTTCTCTAGTTCAGTTTAAGTAGATAGATAAATTGATTTACCATGCATTTATGGGCCATTTGTCCATGATATTGGTCCAATGTGGGGCGAGATAGGTGTTATTAATTGGATTTTGTTTTCTGTTTTTCACTTATTTTAAGAAGATCCCATTAAGTATTTAATAATAGAAACCTTTTATAATTTTCAATATTAGTTTTACAGTTTAACGGAAAACAAGTACATAAAAAAGTGAAAATGATTTTTTTTTACCAAGTATCCCTACTATTTTCCTTTTGAAAAAGATTGAATGTTTCTAAACAAGATGGATAAGTAGACATATATCTTATTGGCATATAAAGATGAAACTGGGCGTGTAAATTGTGAATGTGTGATGATGATCATCCTTAACGAACTTGATTTGGCACAAGACGAATGTGGTGGGGACACTGAACATGTTAGGGCTGGCTAAAAGAGTGGGTGCAAGGTTCTTGCTGACCAGCACCAGCGAGGTGTATGGTGACCCTTTGCAGCACCCTCAGATCGAGACTTACTGGGGCAATGTCAATCCAATCGGTAAGCTATCACCCTCCTCTCTATCCTGCACTTGTGTGCGCATATAGGTCATTGTTTTTTAGAAGGCTTTAATGAATATCCTTAAAACACTTACTAAAAGATCTAAAAGAAACTTTTGATATTTTTATTTTCTGGTTTATTCATGAAATGTATGATCAATTTGGAAAAATATTTAAGTTATATGTATTACCATCCTTGATCCTAGTAACCTTGTCGTAAATTGGATTGATTTCATGTAGTTTTGAGTTGAATCTAGAAGGGTCAGGTCTAGATAAGTGTATTTTTGTAGAACATCGATTAACACGTACTAGGAACAAGTACGCTAAAATATTGTAAACCTTAATGTCAAGCAATATATAAATATTCATTTTGAGTACTGTTTATCCCCCCTATTTTTTGGAGTATCTGATCATTATAAATTTGGTTTGATAGGTGAGAGGAGCTGCTACGATGAGGGCAAACGCACGGCAGAGACGTTATCGATGGATTATCACAGAGGTCTTCGTGTTGAGGTAATGTTATGTATGTTTCTCTCATTTCATTAGCTAAACATGTTTTTGCCCCATGTTTATATGAAACTATTTGGATTATATTCGAACTTCTATGGAATTAAATGGTAAATTGTGCTAACATATTCCTTCTTAAATTCGAATTCAGAAAACACAGCACTGCTTTGAAAATGAAATCGGAAGGCAAGATGCCCTAGCTACTTCCGTAATGTGATATGAACCTTGCTCATATAAAAAGAAGCCCAATTGAAGGATTTTTATTTTATTGGTTGAAGATCCAATTTGGGAGAAGACTCGTATTTCTTAGCATCTTGATAGTATTAACATTCATGTCGCCATTAATGATAGGTGGATTCGAAGGTAACAAATTAGTTATTAGGCCTATTGGGCTAGACTAACTGAGCCAACCGTTTGATTTTGGCTTTGTCAAACCAACTTTTCTGACATATTAGTTCCCTCAGTTCAGAGATGGAATTACAATTCTTCATTTAGTAATGATAAGACTTTTATAAAAAAATAATATTTCTTAAATCAAATGCAATAGTAGCTTTATAAAGGAGAAAAGTTATCTAGTTTTATCTGTATGAACTTAGTTGGACGGGGCATAGATAATTAGGACAATATATATATATATATAACTTTAAGGATTATTTTAACTTTTATTTATTTATATTTCTTTGATATACAGGTGAGGATTGCTCGAATATTCAATACGTATGGACCTCGTATGTGCCTCGATGATGGTCGCGTGGTTAGCAATTTTGTAGCTCAGGTACGTCAACAGTAAAATGACATTGTTATGATAAATTTTGGGGACATTTATACAAATTTTTGCCTAGTTACATGGTGTTTTACGAGAACTTCATTAACAGGCTTTAAGAAAAGAGCCATTGACCGTTTATGGGGATGGGAAGCAAACAAGAAGTTTCCAATACGTTTCTGACCTGGTAATAACACGTACTCCCCTATTTTCTTTTCAAACATTATTTTTATTTTACGTTACATATCAGTTTTAATGTATTATTGTGTGGTAGATATTATTTATCACATTCTAGGCTTTGTATTAGCGTGAAATTAACTCTGTTGGCATGTGCAATTAAGCTTCTTATGCGTGGCATGTGTATATATATTAATCCAGTCAAGAACTTGTATTAGGGTGCATACGATCAAAGTAATGAAAAATTTCATTGTGGTAATAAAAGTATCGATTGTACTAAATTTAATAATTTATACCGTTTAGTAACAGGAAATTATGAGAAGACAACAGAAGCAGCCATAGGTTTGGTGGTACTTTACATTTATTTTGAAAGTAATGAAAAATTGAAGATAATTTATTTTCATTTTTCCTAAATAGAAAATCATTTTCCTCATTGATAATGCCATGAGTCTTTTCATGGGTTAGAATTTAATATGTCAAAGTGAAGGTTCGGTTCTTTTTAAAGGAGAAATTAACAAAGGGATTAGCCAATTCATCTCTGGATAGTATTCAAGTTAAAATAGGCACGTAAGATGCATATAGAGCAACCTTTAATAATGATGGCTCTTGTATAGATGAAATGACCTATATTTTGATGCTTTTGCATTGAACTGACTTATGTTTTTCTTTTGACAAATGCATTTTCCATCTTTTTCTCTATCATGCAATCATTAGTGTTTTATTACAATGCCATGTCACATGCATACAACCTTACAAAAACCCTCAAATTACACACATAAATAAAAAAAACCCAAGTAAATGAAATCCATATCCCTCTCTTTCATCTAATTTGGAGCTCTTCACCTAAGGTTCGGAAGGAAGAGAGGGGTTTAGGGTGTCTAATCAAAGTAAAAGCTACATGCATTGAAATATTTATTTTTCGTATTACCTTTATTGAAGATGTGACCTATAGGAAAGAAAATCTTATACACACACGAAAAAATAAAAGAAGCCCACATGTAAGACTGCTTTTTTTATGTGTTACTATTTCAATAAAAGGTGTTATTAAAATAGATTTACTACAAGGATTCACCACTTTATTTGTCCTAATGAAAGGTTCACGAGTGTCTGTGCATGCTTGGCTATTGCATAATGAAGAACAATTGACATCATATTTTTTATAATTTCAACTTAATCCTTTCTGCTGTGCAGTAAAATAACGTTTATTGCATTATTTTGTTAATTAGCATTTATTGCATTATACTGCATCGCATACATGAGGAATTTTTTTAAAAAAGAGGGAAATAAAACATGCTCCCACTAAAGTAATTGTGTAAAAAGCCAAACAACAAAAGAAATTGTCTATAATATAGGAAAGAAGATTTTCAAGTTTGGCTAAAGTGGTTATATCAAATTAGAGACTAATTTCTTAAATTCCATCAAATTTCTATTAATAAAAGTTTAGTCATTAGCAAATAGTATTTTGGAATTAGGGTAAGGGGACCAAAACACTCGTTTTTCCCTTAGTAAATATAGATATTTATCTAAGTGCTTATGTATGTAGGTGCATGCACAGGCATTGTTGCTAGTTGCTTCTAAATTATCATAAGAGCCTGCAAGATAAATATAAATGAATGTCTGTTTATGAAGTAGATGAACTACAAAATTTTCATGAACTACAGGTGGAAGGACTGATGCGCTTAATGGAAGGAGAACATGTAGGTCCATTTAATATTGGAAATCCTGGTGAATTCACCATGCTTGAACTTGCTCAGGTAAACGTGGTCCCTTTTTTTCTTTTTTTTTTTGGCAACAATATTCAGAGAAAAATCACATATATATAGGCTTGGAGTGCATATGCAAAATAAAAATAAATTGTAATTTTAAAAGAAAAATGTACATTTTTTAAAGTAAAATATGATCATATGTGAGAATTATCATGACGAGTCCTGGCTACTTATCCAAAGACCTCGAGTGTCCTGTGTCTATATTTTGAGTACATGCAAAACGGGCCTATTTGTCTAACATTTTGACAGCAAAAAAACATATGAACATTACATATTATTTATTTATTTGCTTATTTATTTTTGTGTCAAACTAAGGGAGTATTATTATATATGCAGGTAGTGCAAGAGACGATTGATCCTAATGCAAAGATAGAATTTAGACCAAACACAGCAGATGATCCACACAAGAGGAAACCAGACATTTCCAAGGCTAAAGAGCTTCTTAATTGGGAACCCAAAGTCTCTTGCGCCAAGGCCTTCCTCTCATGGTTTCTGACTTCAAGCAACGCATTTTTGGAGAAGACAAAAACTCTGCCTAATTGAAAAGATTTATTTGAAACCATAAAGTACAAATACAGTAGAAATGCAGGATGATTCTCAAACTAGACCTCGTTTAGTTTAAAAAGAAAAAAAAAAAAAAAGAATTCTTAGATGGTCTAGCATTTTTCTAATAATATTTTGGTTACAAAGTAGGGAAAGAGAAGAGAGCTTAGAGGCATACACATATATATATATGTCTGTGTGCGCGTGTTATATCTAAAAGATTGAATAAGAGAATTTTTTCTAATAGAGGTATTGAGTTCTGTAAAACATGTTCCAAATATCATTAAGACCAACAGTTTTCCTTTTCCTTTTCCTTTAATGAGATGAATAAGAAGTATGATTCTCTTGTCATCTCCGTACTATCTTTCCCATTATATGCAAAGTTGTGACGGAGGTGCTCTCACATTTCAATTGTTATACTTCGATCAGGATTTGGTTATAGATCAGTAGGACACAAATATCAAATAATAACCAAGTAAAGGGCAGGAAAAATCGACAAATAAATTTTCTTGGCGGAAATCCCCAAAACTAGACAAAAATCCAACCCTATAGTACTTTGAGACTTCCGGAATTTCAATAATAAAAATATGGATAGTAATTTAGAGATTTGCTTTATTTTATTTTATTGGAAGTTCAATTTAATGGTTAACATTTTGGGAAGATACTCAATACATAAATTTAATAACACCGAACATAAGATAAACCATCCTTAACAATATCTCAAACTCTATAAATAAAACACAAATCCATTCTCTCAACTCACTCCAATAAGAGATTACTTATTATAAATGGAAGAAGAAGCACGACCTCTACGTCACATGCCAATTTCTAGGTTAAGTCATTAATAATCTAATCTAGTTTTTTATTTTACAATTTCGATTAGTGAAATCTAGGGATAAAAAAATGAAATTGTAATTTTAGATCAAACATACCTTAAGAATTCTCACAGGCAAGCACAAAACGACAACCTAAATCAAACCCTAGAGCTCGCGTCTACAGTTTTAGATCAAATCAAGGTTCTTATGACTACATCAACCTCTAGAACGAATTTCTAAAAAAAAAGAAAAGCATTTTAGGAAAAATTGTAATTTAGAATTTCAATTGAACGAAGAAAAACCGTTCATTCAAACCCTAAAACTAGTAATCTAATGTAACTCAACACTAATAACCAAATTTGATTAAGATAAATCATTGGGGTAGAAATCAAGAGCCCTAAAAAAAAAGAGTAAAAACCTAGGTTTAAACGAGATAAGTAATCCCGAATTACAAGTTGATGATGCCTTTAAATTTATAGAAAAGGACTTATATAGGACGCTATAAAACCATGAATATCACATTAGGTGAACCACATGAAAACGGAAAAAATAGGTTAAACCAACACTGTAATTTGACTTTATATTTCAAATTTATATAAACTCGGAGGTACGTCCGTAATGATGACTACTAAATTATTGTTCATGCTTTCTTTATCTAGTAAACTGATGGATAATTTGTGTGTAAAACTAATAAAACCTCAGTTTTTAATCTAAGAACTAATTTGATGGAAATTAAGTTTTTAATAAAATGGGGAGTTGTGTTTTGACTTCCACTAGTATTACTAATGGGTTTTACGCTTTACAAAAATAAATTTTATGGAATTAGTGTTCATGGTTTTCAATCATTTTTAGATTCGTAAAATTATTGAACAGCTTCCTCTTGGGTTGAAACCTGTAGGAATATAGATATATTTTATTTATTTCTCACACTCACAAGTGTAGATCATTCACATATTACCCGTTGCATTAGGTTCTTTCCAATAAAAAAAGCTATAGCATGAGAATGAGGGTATTCTCATCCCTGACAGAACTCATATTACTTGTGGCTTTATTAACCACATACCTCTCAAATCTTACGAAGAATTTCTAATTACCATTTTCACTTATTTGGAATAAAATAAAAAAATGTTTTGGATATTAATTTTCTTAATTTTTTTTAAACTAAGAAATACAACCTTATTGATTGTTCAAAAACCCATTACTTAACTTACTAGTTATCCCTAAGTAAAATGGAGATGAGCAAAGATTTCAGAGATCCGAATCCTTGATTCTCTATAACTAAGTTTTTCTTTTCCATTTTTTTTTAATTTTTGTGACTCTAGACAACTTGAGGCTTTGATGTAATTGTTTCTCTCTATGAATAAATAATCTTTTTGAAAATAAAAAAGAAAAGAAAAAGAACTTACTAGTTTTCATTAAACACTAGACAAAAAGACTTAGCTGCTCATGGAGTTGATAAAACAAAACACAAAAATACTTAAAAATGCCATCAATCGAAATTTAATAATAAGAATAGTATCAAAATATGAAAAACAAGAAATTACACAACTAAAAAAAAAAAGCCTGATTAATCTAATGAAGAAGACTAATCTATAATAAAAATTGTTAATTTAAGCTAATCTACTTTAAAATGCAAGTAAATAAAGCTAGGGCTTAGCTTACCTTATTGATAAGTGTTAAAAGAATCTTATATATAGTGTTTATTGAATATAGATTTGTATGAATTTTGTGTGAATTTATCAAGAAAAAAGCACTTAAGTGCTTAATATTTGATTTTAGGGTTTAAAGAGTACAAATTAAAAATTTCAAGAAGATTTGAGCGAAAAAGAGATGAAATCTGACAAAATATAAGAAAAAGTGATTTTCACGTGTACATAACCTTTAGCATAATCATGCTGATGCTAGTGTTAGATAGCAAAAAGTGATCAGAATGCATCATAAAATTGTGCCTTGGTTGCTGCACAAGTAGTGCAGAGAGTCATGCTGAAGCAAGAAATCCGCCCAAAGAAGAAATTGTAGGAATTCTAGAGTGCACAACCACGAGTACGGTCGTGTAGGAGGCTGTGTAGAACCCGAAACACCAAAACTTCATATTTTTTTAGAGTACATGACCCTAAGCACGAGCATGCACTAGGCCGTGCATGCTACCCTGTTTCTTAGATCATAAATATTTGCTTCATTACAAAAATTAGGGATCCGAATCTTTTATTTTACACAGCCATTCTAAAAACCCTAGGAGAGCAAAATTACAAATTTAGAAGGAGAAATCGCTGGAGCATCATTAGAAATTACAAAATGCCTATGGGGGTTTATTCTTTTCATCATGAATTATTATTATTTCTCTAGATTTCTTGTGATTACTGTAGATTCTATGGAGAAGTAGATTTATATGCCTTGCATCTTGTGAAACTCTAAACTATATGATTAAATTACTTATTGATTAATAAAAAGTTTACGCTTTATATTTATTAATGTGTTTTAACTGTTGTGTGATTAATTTATGCACGCCAATTGATTGCATGTCTGATTCTTGTTAGATAGAGAGGGGTCTCATCTGGTAAGATAAATCTTCATGAATAGAAAGATTGCATGTTTTACTTAGAGATAGGAGAACTTCAATTTTTTGCATAAAGATTTAATCTTTATTTGGGAATTGTGAGCTTAATGAAATTTTATAGGGCGATAGTGAGGGAGAAGTCTCCATTATTCCATATAAGGTTATTAATTAATTAACTCGATAGAGTAATTAGTTTAATTGAGAATTCCTACAATGCAAGCATAAAGAATTTGTTAATCGATATATTATTATAAGAAAGTTAGGATTTAGAATGGATCAAGATGAATGATATGTCTTTGTGATTGAATTCATTTATTACAGCAATTATAATTAATCTTAGGGTTATTAGATTAGTTAATTAATGATTTAATTTATTAATCTCACATTAAGATTTATACTAGATAGCAGAAAAATGGTAATATTAATACTTGTTTTTAAGATCATTGAGGACGACACTCGTTGCAATATATATTACATTAGATAGGTGCATTTGCCTAACTAGGTCGTTAGATTTCTTTAGGTTAATAAATTTATAATTTGATACAATTGGATAAATGACCTATCACTTATACGAAGCACAAAACAAAAGGAGGCTACGTATGGAATAAGCATAGGTTTTAGTTTAATGGAGTAAGCATAGGGCTTAGG
The DNA here is from genome assembly GCA_037954665.1 of Laguncularia racemosa. Lineage (NCBI taxonomy): Eukaryota > Viridiplantae > Streptophyta > Magnoliopsida > Myrtales > Combretaceae > Laguncularia > Laguncularia racemosa. Next base: position 5,477,168 of record JBBMOL010000001.1, on the reverse strand, counting down.
TTTTTTACCCCATTTTTATTAAAAAAGAAAAAAAAAATGGTATAGGGTTTGTTAAGACCTTTTAAGGGGGACTTCATTTGGCAAATTTGGGTTCGTCTAGTTTGATAAGCAATTTTTAGTAGCTTTATGGCCTTCATTCCCGATTCATAGAATTTGTCCAATCCTTGTTCTTTTATGTATATAAAAACATTGAAGGCATGTAAAATCATGGCTAAAGCTTTAGTTTTGATATGTAAAAACTTGATATGTGTGAATGCTACCAATTGACCAACTTGAGATTCGATGAACCCATGTGGCCATTTGATTAGCCATCCTTATAAACAACCTTATTCGACTATTCCATGGCCATTTAACCACTACTCCTTCCAATTAGACTAGTCCTTATGTCGTTTAATTCATGCTTCTATAGTTTAATTATTGATTCATATAATTGATTCTAAAATATAGTTAATTGAGATAAATCCTTAAGAATCACACCTAAAACCAAGCATAAGATAATGTATTTATGTTTTCAAAAGTATTGAAATTTTGTTCTATAAATTCATGATGAATTTCTAAGAGTTATCTAAAAAAAGAATTTTAAGAGACTAATTATTGGTAAAGTGAGTTTCAAATAAGTACTAGCTCTATCTTGTTTGGTTAGTTGTACTAGTAAGATTGGGCAACAAATTTAATTATTATTCAGCCCTTAAATTATCACCGTGTGATACTTTTGTTTGTTACTAAGGCTATAACCATTCGGATATATGAGTCATGGATTGAGTAATCATCACCTATTATAAGTTGAATATTTAGGATGAAATGGTTTCCATTTCGGCTTATATGTTATTAATGTGTGTTTGCTAATCAGACTTTGAAAAGTGTATTGGGTCAACTATAGTACATTTTTATTATTTTTAATCTGGTGAACCCAAGGCAAATATTAGGGAACGATGAGGAGAAAAAAAAAAACTAAGCTATGCACAATTAAATTTTAGTTAGCTATATTAAACATAGATAGCAATGGAAAGCTTGAAAACAAAACTTTTGAAGTTGTAATCTTAGCTAAAACTTACTAACTACTGAATAAATTGTAGTCATCATGCGTAGATCCTAGTTTATATGGTTTTAGCAAATGTATTGAGTAATCAATTTCTATCGTTCCTAAAATGCCCATCTATTTCAAATCGGGACATAGTGGGCTTATTTGTGAGCTTATTTGTTCTCTCCAATCATTCAAAGTGATTATTGACAAAAGAACAAATGCACTTCTCCCCATAAACATTAAGAATGCACAAGTTCATTTCGATGATGTTAATGTGTAGTGCTCTCCATAATTTAACTCTTATATCTTGCTATAGGACACTAAAATCTACTAAAGACTAAGTGGTAATAGACCATTAAGCTTTGAGAAAGCTTTTTGTCAACCCAACCATTATATCTTATTAATACATGAAATTATGTAGCTTCTAACTAACCTAAACTAGAACATTGATACAAAAAAGCAAAAACACATTTTTTTTAAAGCACCATTTGCATAAAACCTAACCAACTAAACAAAAGCTACATTATTAGTTGCTAAAAATCTAGTTAGTAATGCTAAGTACACTAACATCAAGAATTACATATTAAAAATGTAAACTTTCCATTAAAATTCTGATGAGAAGTATTCAACAAAATGAAAATAGTAGTCACCTATATTCAACTATCAACAAGAATATTAATAAACTAAAATTGTTCTTACTCTTTCATTAAAACTATTAATAATTACTAATTATATAGAAACTACTTAAAGAGTAAAAATCAAGTTTTTAAATATTACATTAACTAAAAAGTGGCTAAGGATTACTATAAACAGAGTAATTATACTCCTTTCACTATAGTAGCTTTTTAAGACTTTGGTTAGATGAAGTATGATTTCATCTAATTGAAGTCACTTAGAATGTGCAAATTTAGAGTATTAGACTTTGTTTAATCAAAGTAGTACTTCAATCATTAGAGTCTAGTAACTTTAGCTTGAACAAGGGAGTCCTTTTGATATTAGATGCACTTTTGTACTTCATGATAGAAACTTGTTCATATGAAATTGCTTTTTTGCCACTTCATTTGATTTACTTTCAATCCTTAACTCTGTGGTTCTCATACACTTGATTGCTCTTTGCCCACTTTATACCTATAAAACATGTGAAAACACATTAAAACAAAGGATAAACATGGGGTTCCACATGTAAAAACATGATTCAAAATAAAACTTATCACACCCATAAGCTTAGCATTTTCACTTATCCTCATGTATTATAATTTCTACTCTAATCCAAGGATGTAAAGTGTTTCATGATTATGTGTCTTGAGATGAGATAGTTGGAGAGTGGGAACAAGATAAATACTATGTTTAGTACACATCATTAATCAAGGACTAATGTTACAAGGACTAGCCCTATAATATGCCTTGGGTCATAAGATACAATCACCATTTCTTATATCAATAAGTAATTGTGAATATAAAGAAACATGTGAAAAATATGTTTAATTTGTCTTAACAATAATGCCACTCCTAAGTTGATCAACTATTAGAATAACGAGTTGTAAATTTTTCTTTCCTTGTCTTTTCTTTTTGAACTCCCATGCTCACATTATCTTAACTTATTTCTTTTTTTTTTTTTCATGTTCATTTTTATTTTTCTTCCTTTGCTCACATTATAATTATCCCCCTATAGCTTTTTGAAAGAGAATGTTGCTATGCCATATGTCTTTTACACTATAATTTTTTAAATATTAGTTAATTAAATATGTTCAATTAGTTGTCCATGTCAACAAGAGGAAACACATAGGTAACCAATTCATAAAAAAGTAGTTTCTATAATTGTTTCAAGTGGTGTAAGTGTTGACTTTTGAAAAAAAAAATTAGTGACACCACTAGGGATAGAGAGAGTTGACAACTTGGTGATGGCTCCTATTAAGAAGATGGCAATTGACCCTGTTAATAACATTTATCGAACAAACCATGCCACCACTAGCAGATGCTAGTCAAGGCAACGATGTACAAGAAGTTATGCTAGATATTGCACATATGATGCATGCATTTCAAGAAACCATTAGGATTATGGATCAGTATATGGTGATACTCACTTAATTCATGCTTGGCATAGCTATTATTATTGCTATGTAGCAAGTTATGGTTTCCTAAACTTTACTATAGTTGTGCAACAATGTGCAAACCAAGTAGTACAACTTCGAAATCCTTTTACCATTAATGAAGATGTTGTTCATAGGATTGATGAGCAGGTTTCTATGCAATGCCCGCACTTATGCAACACTCGATGCTTGAAGTGAGAGATGCTGGAATTCAACTTAGAGGCTCTTTGTCTATGTGCCATTTAACATGTTACACCTTATGGAGTGTTAGATATAAAACTACTACATCCACCCCAGGGGGCTCACTATTACCAAGGAAGACTTACATTTGTACTTGAAAAAGATATAGAAAAAGTCCACCATAACAGTGTTGGATCTCAAATTCCTGTATAATCGGGATGTTGTTGCCAAACCATACCTAAGGACCATGTAATTCCTAAGGTTTTGTTGTTTAATGTCAAGAAAGGAAATGCTAAAGAATATATGATGAAGTTTATTGAGACCTTAACCTATTTCTAGGCTCCACAATGACTTAAAGTTAAAGGAATTTTCAAAGTCTCTTATGGGGAAAGCATATAGGTGATATGTCATTCTCCCCCTTAGGTTGATAGATTCATAAGCACATTTCCACTAAAGAAAGGATTACTTTGATCAATACGGGAAGCATTTGGCAAAAACCCATAGTTGGTGAAGATCTACACTAAAGGGATGTTCTCCATGCACGTAGTATACTTGGAGAATCTCTTTCTATATTCCTTCACCTTGCTTGTAGAGAATATGGGAAGGACCAATAATTCCTTAGTTAGACAACAAGGAGGAGGTGACAAGCTCAATAAATAGACAATGTCTATTTCCTTAGCTTAGGACCTAATAGTTCAATAAGAGTTCATTCATTCCCATACCCAATGAGTAAGGTACATGCTATTCTTGACCCTTTGCTATAAGATGAGGACATCAAGTTGCTAAGAGTTATACACTAGCCTATAGCAGATGAAAGGAGAGACCCCAAATATTGTTAATATCACAGAACGACAGACTACACCATTAAGGATTATTGGAGTTTAAAACAAATATTCCATGAGATGATTTAAAGTGGAGAGCTTATAATTGAACGCAATGATTCTTGGAGCAACCTACTTTTAGCCCATGATGTTTGGGTACTAGCACATGAGTCTTTTGGTAGTGATTAATATTTCATCAGACTTTAAAGGCAGGGTAGCCCTAATTGTTCCTTTTATAAATAAAAGCAATTTTTGTTATTTAGTAATAAATTTTTCATATTTTTAATCATTCTCTATATTCGTTTATCTTAAGCTTAGGTAACACTCTAACACTCTAATTTCTATGCTTTAAGCCTATGTAACGCCCTAGCATCCTAGCTTTTGTGTTTTAAGCTCTTGCAAAGCCTTGGTATGTTAGCTTCAATGCTTTAAGCCCATGCAATGCCTTGACATCTTAACTTTTTATACTTTAAGCTCAGCCAACGTTTCGACATCTTAGCCTTTATACCTTAAGCCTAAGCATCGCCCTAGAATCCTAGCATCTATGCTTTAAATCAAGCATAACCCTGTCATCCTAACTCCCGAACTTTAAGATTAAGTGATGCCTTGGGATCTCGTCTTCCACACTTCAAGCCCATTCAATGCCCTAGCTTCTTAACTTTTACGCTTTAGACCCAAGTGATGCCCCGACATGATAACCTTTGCACTTTAGTATAAGATAATACCTTAACAAGTCATACCAAGTAGTCAAGTAATAGGGAATGTCCCTAAGAATGTAAGAGAATTTTTTGCCTAAGGTGACGAATGCCACTATCACTACTTAAGTGCAATTGAGTACCTTCTCCAAAAGGACTATTTAGACACCATGGCTAGCAAGTGAGAGCTCTACTTTGATGTGTGAAATGATCTAAGAGACTCCTTAGATCACAAGAGTCTAAGCAATCTCACAACCATAAGCACTTCACGAGAGGCTTCGTAGAACATGGGTCTTAGCTAAGGTTATTAAACTTATGATTTTACTTAGAATCGCTAGAGGATCTATAGAATTGAAATGTAGAATTGAAACATAAAAATGTAAGTTTTTACAACTTATGTAAAATAACTTTCAAAAGCTATAGATATATTTACTATAATCATAAAAAAAACATGAAATATAAGATAGAATAAAAAAATATAATATAAATTTTAGTTACAATTTATAATAAAAATTATATACTTAAATACAAATAAATTACAATAAGTTGTGAAGTTAATATATATAACAATACCAATATGAAATGAATTATAACATAAATTGTAATAATAAAAGACAATGCTAAAAAAATCACTAACTCCTTTATCATCATCAAAAGTTAAAATTATCGCCATCTCTCTCTTTACCACCATTATCATCATTGTTGTCATCTTCATTATCAATACCAATATCATTATTGATATTACTATCAATATTACCTTATATTATAATTCTAATTCTTTTAAAGAACTAATAATATTCATATATTGTGAAAGTTAAGTTGTATTTTTTAAATTTTAGTCCATTTGATAAAATATATAGAATTGGTAAATTTAGTTTAAAATATAAGATTTTACTGATTTTATGTATAAAGTTGTGATTTTACCACAAGTTTATATATAAATGATTTTATATTTGAGTTAACTCAAAAAGATCTCCTTAAATTGTAAACTTGTAAAATCGTATGAGTAGAATCGCGATTTTAACAACTGTGTTCTCAATATTCATATATTAAGCTTAGGTAATACCTTAGTATCTTGGCTTTTATGCTTTAAACCTAGGCAATGTCTTGATATGTTAACTTTTATGCCTTAAACTTAGGTGATACCTAGTATCTTGACTTTCACGCCTGTCCAAGCAATGCCTTGACAACTAGCTATAATTGCTACCTTGTAATAAAGTATTCTCCTTGGCAAGCGATGCTTACTTGTATCTCTAAGACCAGACAATAACTTAGCATCTCAATCGTACGTTTCTTAAGCCTAGGGATCCTTCCCTAGTACTTACATCATCATCGCTCCTATGCGCACGACGTTTTTCGGATAAGAGCAATACCTGCTTGTTCTCTTGCCATGAGTCGACTTCTTAGCCTGAATGATAATAATTAACATATTACATAGGAGTCGAGGTAACCCCTCTAAAAGCACTAACACTTTCTCAAACATAAGAGGACTTTAAGTTAATTAAATAACTCCTCCAGCATAATTACTAGTGCACCAGCCAAATGGTATTTGAAAATGGGAGTTCAACTGAGGATCTCCTTCTATGGAAAAGATAAATTCGAAATAACATCGCTAGGTGGCATGGCACAACGAGTTTTTGGAAGTCATCTCTTTGATGTGGCAATAGCACCCAGAGTCGCTACCCTTTCCTGAGTAAGCAAGCTAGCAACTGGGAAAGGAGATGTATGCATGGGTGTTCACCATAAACGCCCAGCCATAGAAACGCGTCGAGATTGCTTTTCCTAATATCCTCTATGTCACTGTTTGCATGCTTCAACCATATCACAAAGTCTTTCCTCATGTTTACTTTGGAGTTTATGTGGAGCTTTGATTCTTCGAAGCTCATAACTCTATCATTTAGATACTGCATGTAGAGGGCACGATTCCTTACTTATTTCCGTAAGATATTTTTAGAAATGGTTGCATCTAGCCAATTATGATGGGCGAAGGCACTTTGGCACCCACCAATCCAATTACACCATTGATATTTTTCATTATCACAGGATTGCTCACTTGTTGATCTTTTCCCCATTGATCATTTGAGATAGTAGAAATGTTGATTAAGAGTAACAGGACGGATATTGCAACTGAAGGCAAAAAAATACTATCCAACCCTCCGAAGTGGTGTGTAACAACAAGAATACTATTGTTTAGATAGCAGAACTACCGATCAAGAGTAACAGCATGAGTACTTCTACTGGTGACAAAAACTACTACCCTACCCTTGGAAGTGGTGTGCAATAACAAGGATATTATCACCAGTCACCACCACTTAAGAAAGGAGAAAGAGACTAAGGCATACTAGACTTATTGGTTTTGACAGCTTGACATTATCCCATTCGCAAGAAAATAAAGCACAAAAGAAAAAGATTTGAGTGTCAATGCATCTTGAAAACCGAAGAATAGCAAAGGAAAAGTGGGTAATGTTAAGTGTGAATCTAGAAAATTGAATTTTCATGTTTTTTTTTTGAAAAATCACGCAGACATTGTACCTTTGACACCTTGTCATCATCTCCATCTCGAAAATTTACATGGAGTCATTAAAAAAAAAATCACTCAAAAGGGAGTCCAGATGGCTAAGGTATGACATTTTAAAGCTCTAATAATACAAGTTATCAAGCATGGAGATATTACTCAGGCTAGAGGAGATGTTGCAACTTTTTACAGCTCTTCTGGCACACACCTTCATATTCAACATTGCGATACATGGAAATCATTATGGTCTTAGCAAAAGTGCCGTTATTGGATTTTTTTTATGTGACTACATCACACGGTCCTTATTGGCAAGTTCTCATCACTCGCTTATATGCAAGCGCATAAACTTATGTTCATGAGCGGTCCCAAAAGAAAATTTTCTTCATGAGAGTATTGGATTGCTCAATCAACGAACATGACATTAGAGATACTCTTGCACTAATAGAGAAGGAATCATTTGGTAATTAAAAAAATAAAACAGAAGTAAAAATGAAAATAAAAGAAGATGAAAACGATGCCATGATGTGAACTTGTCTTTCGCTTAGTCGTTGTCGACTACTCATCCATTAGTGACAGCTAGAAACGAGCTATTGGAATTTACTAACATGATGAGCTATCTGCCACAAGTAACAATGATACTAACATCAAGCTCGATTATGGCGACGGGTGGAAGTGACGATAGCAAGGATACTATCATCGATACTCGTTCGTTGCCGCCACCTTTTTTTCAGTTTGCACTCAATTTGAAAAGGACTCAAGGTCGTCAATTTATAGAGCTAAAATTCAAGGAGTCGAAAACGACATGAGAAACAAGGATGGAATAGAGAAGTTTTGCATGAGCATGTTCAGACACTCACTTCCCGGTTGTGTGTGCAGTAGTTCGAGATCTTTGGCAAGTAATATGTCGTGGATGAATCCCTATTTGATATGGATTTGCTCAATATTCATTGATGTTTGATTATGGAAAGTAGAAAAAAGAATTGATAGAGAGAGATGGAAGTCAACGAATTACAGAATCCGTAAAATAAGGAAAGTGAATATGAGAGGATGAAAAGGAAAGGGAGGAACATTTCCAATATAATCTGGACTCCATAAGATGTGAATTTTCTTCCACTCTTTGTAAATCGGTATTGGAGGAAGACGTGATTCCGATTATAGAATGGCGCTCATAATATTTTAAAGTGATAAATCAGAAGGGGGCTTTATCGTTGTGCTGTGAATTGGTATTTGTGATCAGTAAGGGGAAATCCCTTTTGCCTCCTCAGCCATGGATTTCCACTTTATTTTAGCATTGTGGCTCTATATGTATAACAAAAGAGAGAGAGAGGAATGAATGGAGCATGTATTTGTGCATGCAAACACGCACGTACGAGCAAATCAACCCGGACCACGTGCACGGGTCACTAAAAGCAGACATGCACGAGCAAAATATATAAATATATATTTGTTGCCATAGGCTTGCACCCAGCAATGGCTCAACTTTCTACTGTGCGAATGTGTCAGGCAATGTCGTAACTATTGGATAGATATATTCGATACCCAAATTTGTTGACTTTAATAGAAGAACTTAGGTCAAATGTAAATGGGGATACCCAAATTTGTTGACTTTAATAGAAGAACTTAGGTCAAATGTAAATGGTTAAAATGATTTTTTTACTTTAAGCCCATTAACAACATGGATTTAACTTTGAACTAAATGAAAGCCCCAAATGAGTCAAGTCTATAAATTTAGAATGATTAAAATAGATTTAGTATAGTATACTTAAAATAAGGATAATTAAATCAATTTATCTGCTCTTAATATTTCTCTTAGGAAATCTCATGTACTTAGAATAACTCTTCATAGAGGGATCCATAAGCAAGAGAGCTCATTCTAGCCATCAACTATTAGCGTAATATGCAACGAATATTATCAATAGCCAAGCTCTATAAATACTTAGAGCTCCTCCTTAGATTTAGAAATTGAAACAAACATCGATATGATGTCAGATTATTTTCACAAAAGATCAAATAGAGATATAAGAACGAAAAACATGTTACCTCTCTTTAGAACTATGGGTTGATATTGTATAAGTTCTCTATCTATTACTAGTATATTCAAACTCGCTGAGATTGCTTACTCTTCCTTTCTACCCCTCACTTTTAGTCATTATACACGTGTCATTAGACATCATTTCTTTGAAGCCACGTACAGTATGAGACACAATACACATACATGACCATTACAAATGAAACCCCTCCACTATAGAAATCTACCTTTGTTGTGATCATCTTGAAAAGAGAAAAATAAATTATTTTGCTTTTGTTGAAGAAAGTAGAGTAATGTACAAAGAGGAGGAAGATGGAGAGAGAGGTTATTACGTTTTGTATTAACATATTATTAATGTATGGTTTAACTATGTAGAGTATATTATGTATATTAATGGTGTTGTTATAGTTTGATTATAGAGTGGGGGTTTGTTTTAGAACATTTAGGTGGAAGTAGGAAAATTACTTAAAAATCTATGTTTAACCATTGAGGAAAAAAGATATGAGGTAATTATTCTATGGACAAATTATAAAACATCATAGATAGAATTGCGTTTTTTTTTTTTTTTTGGGTGTGTACCAAAAGAGAAGTTTATTTGCTTAATGTGATAGATAGGACCAACAATATAATCTATTAATATAATATAGTATTAATTTTTGTATGTATGATAGAAGGCAAAGGAATAGAATAGGCATTTCCTTCTTTAAAAAAGGAAATGCCCATTATCATACAAGTGGAATAGAACGAAATTACCATTCCATATATCAGTAAATGCATCCAAACATAAGAATGGTGATTTTGAACCTTATAAATTTATATAATGATATATAATTTTGGAAGTTTTTTCCTTATATAGTTTCAAAATCATAGTGTCTTTTAATTTATTTTTCACTATATTTTTCTTATGTTGTTTCAAAATTGTAATGTCTTTTCATAAGGATTTTCCATTATTTTCTATTATCGATTATAATAAATTATAACCCCATATTTTTCTTTATTTTTTAAACCAGTGCTTCATCCTCTTCTTTTATTCAAGTTGGTAATTTCAATTTCATCTATATTGACCTACTATGATTTTATTTCCTTCTTTTTTGTGTGTGTATTTCCAACTTTTACTCTAATTTCTTTCTTCTTCTTTTTTTTTTTAAACTAACATTTATATTTATTTATTATGCAAGTAAAGATGAATTGGGAAGTTGATCCGAATCAGGTAATGGAAATTATATAAATAAAAAGATTGATATAGGAGCTCATAGATTTAGTTTTAACTATTTTAATTTTGCATGTAGATAAATGCTGGAGCTGGATGAACTCTATTGTAATATTATGAATTAATGTATTCTATAATTCAAGCAATTAATATCAATTTCACCTATTTCATATGCTTTATGGTTTCATTTATTTTTCTTTTTTGTATTTCCATTTTTTTTTTGTTACGTAGGTGATAATCAAGAAATGAACTTATGTAGTATGAAGATGAAATGGAGAGACATATTTGAGGAGTAATAAAAACTACAAAAGAAAAAGAATTAATATAGGAATTTATAGATGTAATTTTAATTATTATTTTTTTTAATTTCAAATCGTAACTAAAATTTTTATATCAATGTACATTAAATCTAAATAAGTATAATTTTGTCTCTAAACTATTGAAAGTTAGAAGTAAAAATATATGTAATCTCAATTTTATTGATGTAGCATTGAATCTAAATGAGTGTATTTTTATTTATTTTGAGATTGCATAATCAAACATCACACCCAATGTTTTTACCTCACTTCATTTTATGGAAAGTTTCATCTCCTTATTTCACAAGGAATAAATGGGAACTACAAATTGAATGTTTATTCATGTCATGTATTCAACATATTTGCAACAGGAGAATTAAACATGTGCCATCCCAACATTACCTTAAGGCAATTTGGACATAATTATTATACTATTAATAGAAAAAAAGTACCCATTTACATTTTTATCTCTTAGGATGGAAATTGATACATATTTACAGCAAGTTTTGAAAATTATTTAAAGGAAGTAAAATTATATAAATATTAATTTGAAATTAAAAAAAATATTAATCAATTAATGATTGAATTGACATTTATGAAATTATTTTTCAATTGCCTCAAAGTTTTCTTTGTTGTCTTTCTTAAAATAATAACTCTTTGTTTCTCCATAAATAATATCCAGTATATATAACTATATTGATTACATATTCTCATATCAATTACATTCCAATTTAACCTCTTTTATATTCAAACATTCCATTATATTCAATTCTCATTTTAATGATGGTATTAATTGCATTCTTATTTAATCCTTTTCCACATATATATCAATTTTATGAGGGGTCATGAGTTTTTTGGAGCAAGCATTAATTTGATTTGTCTTTTGGCACATGAATGCATACACATTAAATGCACTACACAGCTGTCGATGCTTCGTTAATCAAGATATAGGTAGGAAAACACACACGAGTATGATCTGTACCATTGATTTGAATTGTGGGCCACATGTCAAGATTGGGTCGAAGGACGTCTCATCGTGTCCTTTTAGTGGTGGCCGCTTTGTTCTCTATACCCTTGCCTATATATATCAGTCGTCTTTGTCATGTCCACACTTTTGCCATTTTGAATTTGCTAAAGCAGAATCCTTCGCTTCACACTTTTTAAATCTCTCTAACTTCAATATTCAATCCCAACTTCAACTTAAATCGAGTAAGTATGGTATCTTTTTCTTCCTCTCGTACTAAACCAAGAGGGGAAAGGCATTGATTGTGTTCAAGGCATTATGCGGGCATTTCTTCATCTAAGCTACTCCATAACAGCTTCAATACTTCTACGGGTTGAAGAAGTCAAACGACAATCAGTATTACCTAATTAGTTAACTTGAGAGGAAGTTGTTAGTTAGGTTGGAGTCTTCCAAGCACAAGTGGAAGAACAAATTCCTAGTGGTGGTGTATGTCTAACCTGGATTTTTAGATGCAACAGATTGAGCCAATTCATACCTCAGCAATACGTTCACTAGGTCCAAGTGATAAAGATGTAGCAAATTAGATATTAGTCGAGCTCTAAAAGAGATTGGATGGTCCATGGAATGCCCTTAAAGTAGTTGATGAGCACCTATACAATGGGGAGCTCACAAACAATGTGGCTCTAGAGGGGGAAGGAGGTACATTATGACCTTAACCATATCTAAGTGAGATGCTATGGAGAGTCATGTTTAGCCAAGCCTTCTAAGAGGATGAATCTCTTTGTGAGCTTCTTTTAGCTCGGCAACATATCTCTTTTTTTTATTTGTTACTACTTCTTTGTGTTTAACATTTTTTTCCTTTGTAAATATGTAGCTCAGGGAAAGCACTCTTGTAGAATTGCTTACACAAAGGAAGGTAGCTTAAGCTACTAGGAAGGGTAAGAAGGCACCACCTAGCACAGTAGAGCTACGGAGGAGACCTACTATGAGGCCCCATGAGGTCCCTCTATCCATTAGGGACGAAGAGAGACATGTTCTACCTTCCCAACCTATCAATACTTCTACAAGTTGGGGAAGTTGAATGACGGTCAGTATTATCTAATCAGTCGATTTGGGAGGAAGTTCTTGGTCAAGTTAGAGTCTTCCATGCATGAGTGGAAGAACAAATTCTTGGTGGTGTTGTGTGAGTCTAACTTGGATTTTTTGATGCAATGGACTAAGCTAATGTGCAGCTCAGCAATATGTTCACTAGGTCTAAGCAACAAAGATGTAGTGGATCTGATATTGGTCAACCTTTAAAAGAGGTTGGATAGCTTATGGAATGCCCTTAAAGTTGTTGATGAGCACCTATATGATGGGAAACTCATAAACAATGTAGCTCTAGAGGGGGAAAGAGGTACATTATGACCTTAGCCATATCTAAGTGAGACGTTGTGGAGAGTTATGTTTAGCTAAGCCTTCTAGGAGGATGAATCTCCCCATGAGCCTTTAGCTCAACACGGTATTTCTTTTTTTATTTGTTACTACTTCTCTGTGTTTAACATCTTTTTCCCTTGTAGATATGCAGCTTAGGGAAAGCACTCCTATAGAATTGCTTGCACGAAGGAGAGTGGCTCAAGTTGCTAGGAAGGGTAAGAATGCACCACCTAGCACAGCAAAGCCCTGGAAGAAACCTACTTTGAGGCCCCGTGAGGTCTCTCTATCTATTAGGGACGAAGAGAGACATGCTTCACCTTCCCAACCTATCGATAATCTTATTGCTTAGGAGAAGATGAAGGGGAAGGTTGGGGAAGGGGTATCCCAATCGACCAAAAAGAGGCTACACACAGAGGAGTTTAGGGATAGGCCTCCAACTCCATAAGATGTTGTAGTCCACCTCAACATAGAATCTGACATTGTGAAGTCAACTGCTTGTCGTCAAGGTATAAGACTTATGTTATTAGTTGCGAAAGAGCGAGAGGAGCAAGCCTCATCCGCAACTGGGCTTTCATTGCCTTCCTCAAGTGGTTACGTTTTCTGACCATAGTGGAAGGTTTACAGCTTCGACATAGGCTTAGAGGATGCGAGGTAGAGTAAGGAGTTGTTAAGGGGGTGCATTCTACTAAAGGGTGTTGCTACCTTAGAGAGGACACTATAAGGTACACTTAAAAGACAAGCTCGAGGGAATGCTTTTCCCAAAGCTCCACAATGTAAAGAGTTGGTTGTAACCTTTGTATGCTATTTAGTCGATAGCTAATTTAAGTGTTCATTGTTTGTAGTTTTCATCCCACTTGATCAAGACATTCGAGCTATGGGGTGCAGAGCTTAAGCAAGTAGGAAAGTTGAAATCTAAGACAAGCTTCATTTCCAAGCACCAGAGGTTATATGGTGGGTATCACAAACTTCCTAACAACATCTTCATGTTCTCATAGAAAGTTAAAGATACAAAGGCTGAAGCTAGGAGGGCTTAGGACGAGTCTCAGCATCGTGTAATGGGGCTCTAAGACTTAAAAATACATATGGAGGCTAAGCTGGGGACTTTGAGAGCTCAAGTGGAGTTAAAGGCGTGCAAGCTCTCACTGACAGTGGGGAAGACTGAGAAATCCAATAGGGGCATGTCAAAGGAGAATAGAATACTTGTTGCTTAGCTAAAAAATGCACACAAAGAGCTCAATGAGATGGAGAGCAAACGAACTGAGGTTGAGAGAGGCCTTCAAGAGGAGATCCAACAACTTCATCTCGAGGCTGAATAAGATCGGGTTTACTTGTTAGACCTAGAAGCTCATGCAGTTGAGCAAATAGATCATGCCATTGTGGAGAAGGAAGTGTTTGAAAAAATAATGGGGAGTAAGAAGTGGGCTAGCCTCCAAGACCACAAGTGGACCAAGGGTATCTAGATAGCTTAATAAAAAATCTTGAGGGTACACCCAAAATATGATCTTAGTTGCCTTTCCTTTTGTGATGAGCCTCTAAAACTTAAAGAGGGCATCAAAGGAGAAGCAAGTGAAAATGGTGATAACGGTGATGAGGGAGTGCTTAAGGATCCTCCTTAAGAGCAATGCCCTAAGGACGAGCAATAATAAGACCAAGATTGGGCCCTGATTAAGGAGCAACCTAGGGACACTACTCCTCCCCTGAGTTTAGCTCCTCCACAAGATCCTCCACCACCTTTTAAGCTACACCCCTTTGAGAAAATTGCTATAGTTGAGGTGGACGAAATCATTGAGGTGTTGATTATCCCTTCCCTTAAGAGTTGAGAGGAATTTTTCTTTCTCTCTTTCTTCATACTATATATATTTTTGAAGTTAGTATGCTGACTTTATGTTGTAAATTTTGATGGACCCTTTCTAATTTAAGCTATTTGCACTTTTGTTGCATCATTTTTGTCCTTATATGAATGTTTCTTCTATGATGACTTTATTGTGTGACTTTGCTCTTTGTATCCACCTAAGCTTAACTTCTTGTTTTCATCTATTTGTGGCTTTACAAATTGTGCTTGTGGGGTGTCCTTAGACGTCTGAACTTTAGGTCATATCGATAAGTTACTCGTAAATGCTTTAAACAAACCTCAAGAGATTGGATGCTCTGATTTTTTAGTGATAGTCTAAGAGCTAAAAAGTCCATTCACCCCTTAAGGGTCTATTTGCTTGTTGATATAAAGTGTGGACTTGATGTAAGTAGTAGTCCATTAACTTAGCAAGGTCGGGATTAAACGTGATCAAGAGTTCATTCACCTTAAGCAGGTTGGGACTTGATAAGTTTATGGAGTTTGTTCACCTCGAGTAAGCTAGGACAAAATGCAAACAAATGAAAAAAGTAATCAAACTTTATAAAATACAACAATTCTATTTATTATCCAACAGTTGAGTTTACAAATAAATAAACAGTAATCTAATTGAAGTATGGCCCAAGATTGTTGGAATTCCAAATTCAGGGAATAAGTTGACCATCCAACCTCTCAAGCCTATATGCTCCATTACCTAAGTCTTCAACAATTTTGATTGGGTCCTCCCAATTTGGCATGAGCTTTCCTTAACCCTCACGAGATTTGATGGCTTCCAATCTTCTACAAACTAGGTCACTAGGTTAGAAGGCTTTATTTCTAACCTTTTATTGTAATAATGAGCAGCTTGGTGTTGATATGCGACTATTCAAGTTCGACCAATATCCTAAATCTCTTCTATTGTGTCTAGGTTAGCTTGTTGTCTAAGTTAGTTGGCTGATAATTCCATGCTCTAAGCTATGATGTTGGGGAGCTTCAGTTCAATTGGGTAGACCACCTTAGAGTTAAAGGAGAGCTTGAATGGCATTTCCCTTATGGAGATCCTATGAGTAGTTTGGTACCCTTACAGGATAGTTGAGAGCTCATTTTCCCATTAACATTTAGGCTAGTCCACTCTCTCTTTTTAGCTGTTGAGCATAATCTTATTCATAGTCTTAACTTGCCCATTCGATTGAGGATGTACTACTGAGGTATAGTGAACTTTGATGTGATTATTGCTACAAAACTTCATTAATTTCTAATTATTAAACTGCATCCCGTTGTCAATTATTAGTACGTATGGAACTCTATATCTACTAAGGATATTGTTAAGGACAAAGGCTTCAACATTTCTTTCAATAATCTTGGCTACGGGTTTGGCTTTTACCTACTTAGTGAAATAATCCACGACAACAATAATAAATTGTTGTTGCCCAAAAGTTCGAGGGAAAGGTCCCAAAATGTCTAATCCCCATTGGGTAAAAGGCTAAGGGCTAGTGAGGGATTGTAAATAATTGCTTGGTGTGTGCTTTTGGCATTGCATGCACTTTCGCATGAACTAATCCGAGTCTTCCATCATGGTAGGCCAATAATAACCAAGTCTAAGTGCTCTAACACACAAGACTCAGCTTTTGGTTACTACATATCATCGTGTGTAGCTCCTCTAATATCCTTTGGCCTTGTTCTAGATAGACACATCTAAGGAGTGGTCTGCTCAGGCCTCTTTAGTAGAGGAGGTCGCCAATAATGGTATAATTTGTGACCTTATACATGAGTTTCTTAGCTTCCTTTTTATTTAGTGGGAGATTGCCGTTCTTTAAGTAGTCAATGATAGGATCCATCTGACAAGATTTAGCTGGCGTAAGATGAATTTCCATGACTTGAGCTTACTTCTTGTTGATGCTCTTATCTGGGAGGTACTTGATGAAGACTTTCTTCTTTTGTTTATCTAGGTCGAGAATGCTTGTGGACACGAGCTTTGACAGCTTATCGGCCTTAGAATTTTCAACTCAAAGAACTTTAGGGATGCTCTAAGAGGGGAACTTTAAGGTAAGATTCCTAACAACCCAGAGGTAGTTGGTCATTACTTCATCCTTAATTGTATATTCTCCTTTTACTTGCTAGATGATAAGCTAGAAGTCTAAATGTATTTCTATCTTCTTAGCACCTATTTCCTTTACTAGTTTGAGACCTACAATATGAGCTTCATACTTTGCTTCATTATTACTTGTCAACAATCTGAACTTAAGTGCACATAACACTTCCACCCCATGAGTCCATCCCCAACCCCCCGCCCCCCCGCCCCAACCAAACATTAACACGGAGAGTCCATGGTAGTTTGTCATTATTATCTATCATGACATCATCTATTAAGTACTTTACTATAAAATCTACAAGAACTCAAGCCTTTATTGCTTCTCTTAATTAGTATTGTACACCTAAAGCACTTATCTCTAAGGTGTACTTCATCATCTAAACTAATGTGTTAAGCTTATGTAATATATTCTACAGTGGCTGATTGGTTAGGACTATTACTTGGTAAGCTTTAAAGTAGAGCTGTATTCTTCTAGTCAAAATCACTAGTACGAAAGCAAATTTTTCCACCTTCTTGTACGTCATTTTAGACCCTTAGAGGACATCGCTAACATAGTAAACCGGTTTATGCTCTTTCCCTACAGCTTGTACAAGCATAGAGGAGAGAGCTCAGTCACTAACTAAAAGATATAGGAATTAATCCTCGTCTAGGACCGGTTTTAAGAGTACAGGTGGACTTGTTGAAGGCAGTTTGACATTGCTTAATCCATTGAAAATTAATTAGGTTCTTCAAAACCTAGAAGAACTTGGAGCATTTGTCCCTGCTTTTGGAGACGAACCTATTTTATGTAGCAACACGTCTTATGAGTCGTTGTACCTCTTCTATTGACCTAGGGGATTGTATTTCAAGGACAACTCATATTTTCTCGAGGTTAGCCTCAATGTTATATTAAGTGACCATGTATTCGAGAAACTTGTCCGAGGTCACCTCGGAAACACACTTTTGGAGGTTAAGTTTCATATTATATTGCCTCAAGATATTAAATGTTTCTTGTAAGTCCTGGTAATGGTCTTCAGGCTTTATGCTCTTAACAATCTTGTTGTCAACATATACTTCAATATTCCACCTGATTTGTTGCTCGAACATTTTTATCACCAATCTCTAGTATGTAGCCGTAACGTTTTTTAGGCTAAAAAGCATGGCTTTATAGCAATATGTGCCAAAGTTGGTGATAAATGAAGTGTGTACTTCATTTTTCGCCATCTTTATCTAGTAGCATCAATAAAATTGAGTAGAGTGTGGTTGGAGGTAGAATTGATGAGTTAGTCGATGCCTTGTTAAGGTTTATGTAGTCTATATACATTCACTATTTCCCATTGGATTTTTTAACTAGTACACAGTTGGTTAGTTAGGTTGGGTAACATTCTTCCCTGATGCATATCACTTTTAGTAGGTTTTGCACCTCTTCTTCGATAGTTGCTTATTGCTCTAGAGCAAAATGTCTTTTCTTCTACTTGATGACTTTAGCATTGCTATCGATGTTGGGGCAGTGCGCCATCACTTTAAGGAAGAGGCCTAGCATGTCCAATGGAGAATAGGTAAACACATCATTGTTAGACCATAGGAAGTTGACGAGCTATTGTTTCAGCTTGACAAGCATTAACATCCCTACTCGTATGGTCTGCTCAATGTTACTACTAAACTGGATTTCTTTTGTCTACTTGGCTAGTTCTCCTCTAGAACTTAGCTTCTCCTTAGGTCCAGTCTCTACATTGAAGTCATCTACCCACTTTAAGGCCTTTAGATATAATGTGCGCACTAACTCTTGAACCTTGCGGCACACACTTACTCCCTCAAGCATTGGAAATTTTCCCTTAAGATGTGGCATTGAGGAGATCATTTTGAAGATGTTCTAACTTAGTCGCTCCAATATTAAGTTATAGGGAACCGTAGTCTATCACCAAAAACTCTATATGTTGCTAGGCCACAATATCATCGTCCTTAGGCTCTATGGGTAGGGTGACAATGGCTATAGCTTATACAAGTTAATTGTTGAACCCATATAAATCGTGATTGTAGGGCTTCATCTTTGTTTTGTGCTTAGGTTGCATTTGGTTGTAGGCATGTTTAAAGATGATATCTATGGAACTATCGATGTTGACTAGGAACTTTCTAATGTTAAATTAGGCGAACCTTGTATTAATCACCAAGGCATCGTCATGGGGGTCTGAACCCCCTTCAAGATCTTCATCTAAGAAGGATATCGATGTATCCACTCTTGGTCTCTTATTGTGTAAGCTCATTACCTATTAGCTACTTAGAGCATTAGTTGAACTCGAGGAGCTCGGTTGACCCCCTTATATGGAGTCCCCTAACAATGATATTAATTACACTATTGGGGTGGTTATTATTGTCATTCTTTGGCTCATTACGACCTTACTCTTCCCATTGTATTTAAGTAGGTTGTTCAATGAAGTTATTGGGGACAACAATGTACCCCTAACGATACCCATGTTCAACAAGATCTTCAAGAGCATTTTTTAGTTGATAACAAGACCCTCACAGGGAGCTTATTGGCTAAGAAATGTGGTTGGAATTGATTGGCTAGCTCATCAAACAAAGAGATGGAGTTGGTTGGTAAATTATGATAACATGTTTGAGCAGCCTTATATAAGGTGCTTGAGAAAGCCTTGTAAGTGATCGCATCACTAAGGCCATGCAGGTTCATCATCATTCGAAAGTGGCAAAGGTGATCATCCAGATCCTTAGTTTCATTATATGTGTCAAGTTACGAGAGGCAAACATTTAGGGGTAAGACCTCATCTTGAATCGCTTAAGTGAATGGGGTCCTATTGATGGAAAACCGAGCTAAAGGGTTAACCTTCTTGCTTTCCTTCAAGTCAAAGAGTCACTTGATGTAGGTTGACTTACTTGTTAGCTCGGGTGCGAATATCATGATGGCTTAGGTCTATTGTTCCAAGCGGGATCACCATTGTAGCTATGTGATGTAGCTCACAAGACTGGACGAGAGCAAACTCTTCCCTACGGTGCCATAGGTAAAATTGGGTTAGAAGGAGTAAGGTTGTGGTGTTCCACAGATTGAGCTTGCCAAGTTACCTGTTAGGTAAGCACCGTTGGTGGTGGTGCTAGGACGTTGTTGCGTTATGGTTTTGGAGAATGGGTGCACATATTCTCTAGATGTTGCATGTTATTAAGTTATTCCAGTTTCACCACTCGTGCAGAGAGCCTTGCATTATCATTGCGAATTGTTTCATCTTAAGCCACTAGCATTTTACAAAGATTCTGCAGATCCATGAAGCACTAGGCATCAATTTGCTATGGGTTAGTGTTTTAGGGTTGAGGGAATTATTGGGATGCTATAGCCTAAACATTTTGGTTTGCTACCAAGGTGTCCATTATTTCTTTAGATTTAGTAGTTTTTTTATTGAGGTGCCATGGATTTTGTCGTTAGTAAGATCATAGAAATGACGCCAAATGTTGTGTTGGGTTTTTTGGAGGTGATTAAATCACTTACAAAAGAAAAAGAAGTTAGGTTATGGGGGGTGTCAGAGCTTGTTCTAGTGTAGCTATTCTAATGCAAAGTCAACACAAGCAATAGATAATAAGTGTTTGAGAATGTAAAGAGTCAAAAGTCTTTTACTCAATAGTCTTCAACTTCTATTTATAGGGATTATCGATGATTTTCATATGGAAAGTACATTAACTCCCTAAATCTTCTTCGAACATTGTGGGCGTGTATCTTTAACCAACCCTTTTTCTCATCCATATCATTCACTCATATTTATCCATTATGGGGATATGCACAAGAGATCTAAGCTTGAGGTCGGGAAGTGCAAACTTAAATTCAGGTAGTTTTGTGCTTGAATGAATTAGAATAGGTCAACATGGGCGAGTGACGCTTAAGCAAAAGTCTAAGTGGGTTGAAATGAGCCTAGAGGTCTATGCCTAAAATGCTCTGTCAATGGTATTATATGTGCTTTAAAGCACAATCCATCTATAGTGTAGGATAAAAAATAATATATATTAATTCATATTTAGAATTAAAAATTTTATCTTTAGGTTTTGATAATTATTTTTTTAGGAAATAATAATTAAAAAAATTTAACCAATTACTAATAGATGGATATTGTGGTTACCATTTGCAAAAGATACATCTTTCAATGAGGTAACTAAATATTGAATTTAATAATAAGTATTATTTGGAATTTGCTTCGGTGATGATGAACATAAAAACATGGAAATAAATAAAAATATTGAAAAAAAATTATAGGTCCTGATTTAGATATCAAGAGAGGGGTGAATTGATATCTATACAAATTTTTAACTTTTTGAAATTATTTTAAACAAAAGATTAAACACCTCAAGATATCCTTGTTAGCTTGAAATGCGTACTAAATGTTTAACAAGAGTGTGCAATAATAAACTAAATAAACAACAAAAATTAAAGAATTAGGGAAAGAAGATTAGGGGCAGAATTTCATAGAGGTTCTACATTGTGTGTCAATCTTCTTTTTCAACTCCACTTGCTAGGGACTTAGTCATCTACACTAATATCATTCCACTAATCCAATAAACAAAATATGAGAAGTTACAATTAGTCTGCCAAATACTTGGAATTTCACACTCTCTACTCTGCCTATCTAACCCACAACTTGGCTAATCTACAAATCCATAGAAAACCATTATAACTTCTCAAAAAATACAACAATGACCTCTCAAAGAATAAAAAATCTCGAGGAATATAGTAATGAAAAATCTTTTATAATTTTTGCGCTTAAAAATAGAACATTAAAATAAATACTAAAGTAGTGTAGAATAGCCTCTAAGGAAGTTTATAAGTAATCAATAAGATGTAGTTCTTGAGTACGCTATTTTTCTCTATCTTCTAATTTAAAATCTTCTTTGTATATATATTATCTTTAATCCATAGCTTTTAAATGGTCAACAAATCTCTTCAAATTTATCTTTAACTATCCATTGAAGTTGATATCCTTAAATCTTGGACTTGATCTTCATCTAATTTTTATTTTCAAAATTTGAACCTTTCTTGCCGCTACTTGATATTTTGATCTATTATGCATGTATTTTGTCATATAAGATCTAGTTGTCAAGCTAAAGACTTCCTCGTCTTTTTTGGATAAACTCGAATCTTCTAATTTGAAATTCAAATAGATACTTTAAACGTGATCAACTTAGATATCTTTAACTTTCACCCTGATCCAAAAACTTAGTAAAATCTCCTTGAGTGAAATGGAATTTGACATATTTCCCAAATGCATCCAATAAGTGAAATTGGGCCCTCAATCCAATTCTATTGTTGTTTAACTTAAGTTCAAATCAAATGTTTTGTGTAGATTTTGTTTTCATGTATTCTCTGAGTTATTCTATAAATATTTACATTCTTGATGTCTAAAATAACTTTAGGTATAGTCTTTGAGCCATTCTATTTCTATTTAATTTGTATACTTTATAACTTGTTAGTTAGTAAAACACTTAATTATTTTATTATCATCAAAACCAAAAATAGAAAACTTAACATTCTCTCATTTTTTGATGATAACAAACCTCTTTTTTCAAAAACAATTTATAGAAATCGAAGTTTGAGAATAGTAATATTCACATAGAAAAAGAAAATTATTCATAGCCACATGTTACACAAATCTACTGATATGATTAGTTTATATTTGTTTTTGTCTCTTCTCCCCATTTTTGTTATCATCAATAACCCATTATACTCCCCCTCAATTCATAATATATCTATAACGATAAAAATTAAAATACTTAGCAAAAAAAAAAAAAAACCAAAATCATCCTGATAATAGAAAATTGAATAATAAGGCTTGATTACATAACATAAATATCTTAAAGGTTTGATAACAAAATAACATAGTGACAAATATGACAAAGTATTTTGATAAAGAAATAACAAAGTAACTATTGCTTAGATATATAACATAAACATCTTAAAGGTCTGATAACAAAATAACATAGTGACAAATATGATAAAGTATTTTGATAAAGAAATAACAAAGTAACCATTGCTTAGATTGAGTGCTCTTCTTGATTGTACTCCTTTTAAACCTTCCTATAGGCTTATAGAGTTGGATAGAAAGGTCTTAAGTGGATAAAGCTAGAACTAATGTTGTTTCAGTTGAAGGCAGTGTTGAAGTATCTTGAGTTGGATCCTGAGATTGAGTAACAAGATCTGAGATGCCCTTAATTGGATCTTATTAATCAGTTGGAGAGGTGGGATGTGTTAGATAGAAGTTTGGAGAATCAGGTCTAGATGGAGTGGATAGAGGTGAAGTTTGAAGCTTCTAATATGCAAATGAAGGTTTGGACTAATCTTTCTAAAGCAGTTTAGCCTTCAATTCATGCAAGTATTGTTTCATTTCATCTAAAACCTTCAACCTCTCTTCTAGCAGCTTTTGTACAATTTGTCCAACCATTTCTGCAAACATTGAGCTATGTCCTCCTTACTCTTGTTGATTTGTTCATGGTCCCTTTAGTAGAACGGTCTCTGAGTCACTCTCTGATTCAAAATTAGATTACATAGTTGCACCTTCTCTAATCTCAAATACACCTCTAGTAATGGGCTCATATCTAGGTTTTTTCTTCTTCCCTTCCTCAACCATTTTTTCTTTTCCCTTACTCTTACCTAACTGTCTAACATTATCTTCTTCTTTCTCTCCCACAGATTTGGCCATATGTGAAGGATGGATATATAACCCTCCATCATTAGCCTCCCACTTCTTAATTCTAGCGTATATTCCCATGTGTTTAAAATTCAATTCATCAATACGCTTGGGGAGAAGGGACATTGAGGTTCAACAAGTATTTTAATCTTTTAAAACCTGAACAATTCCTTCAGCAAGCTACCATAAGGTCTACTACCTTTATTCTCTACTAAATGCCACAACATTTGACTTGCTAAGTCAACCTTTCTTTTTCCAAGGAGTCCTAGAATTACAAACGCATCTTCTTTTAAAATTGTAGTTGAACTTCCTTTCTTTAGAAAAATGAAAATAATGACTAACTTATGCAACATCCTAATCAATAATCTAAAATCAGACATAAACACATCTTTAGCATAAGTAACCTCAACTCCATCATTTAACTTTGTAAAAACCTCCTTCTTGGCCATCATAAGTTAGAATCTTCCTTAAAAGATTTCAACGCGAAGCAATCTACTATGTCTTCCCTGGTAATTAGAGTTCTCTTTTCCAACACCTTAGAATCTAGCACATTTCTATCATTTATCCTCAAGTTTTGATAAAACTCTACAATTAATTCACCATATACAACCTCCTCTATTGTACATAAAGTTCAAGCTCCTAATCCATCTAGAAACTTCTTCCATTAAAATCCATGCTTTTCAAAGTACTTCAAATCAAGATAATAACTATTTAAAACTTCGTCAACTTTACCTTTATTTTTTAACAACAAAATGGATTTCTTCATGGTCTTTGTTTTTAGTCGCTCAAGCACCACTTTCCTTGGTGAAATAATCCTTTTCTGCCTTTGAGAAGCTTTCTTTTGTTTTTCAGATTCAATTATGTGCTATTCAGACATGCTTACTAGAGGATTTTCGCTCCCCTACTCTTGCTTCCAACATTGCTTTGCGAAAACTATGATTTTTCAATCATTTGAATAGGACTTTCTTCATGAATAGTAGGTTCTTGATTTTGTTCTTCTCCATGATCCTCGTGAGCCTCAAGTTGCTTAGTCCCACCGGTTTACTTGTCTAGTTCCAGATTTCCATCTTCTTTGTTTGTATCCACCGTTTCATCATAATGCGGGTTAGGGTTTTTGAGGCAAATTTGTTTTGGAGTTGGATTTATACAGTTCTTTTAGAATTTGCACTATTCTCTTCAAGAACTAAGCTTGGAGTTTGAGAGGGTTCTTAATTTGGTTCTGAACCTATTGAATCAGTAAGTTTGTTAACAATCTATATGGGAGTTTCTAAGGGTTTGGATTTGAAGGTTTTGTTCATTATTCTTTGTAATTTTCTTAGGGGCTATCATGAAATGAAGTGTGTTAGGGTTTGATTTCTTTAGATTAAGAAAGTCAGTTTAGTGAACAAGTTGGAGGGTGAAGAAAGGAAGAAATGGAGAGAGAAAAATGGATAACAATGGGGAAGATGATGTTATGTAGATAAAGAAAAGGAGGAGGAGGACTGTTACCCAGATGTGGATTAGAAAAAAAAATGATCCACTAAGATTTGTAGTCTGTGCCTAATTCTTTAAGTAAATTTAGAAAACACATGACTAATTAAAAAGTTTACACTATTTTACAAAAACTTAAATTAATGAATTTTATTAATTATTTATATGGTTATATTGATTATTTATTAATTTCATACAATTATAAAATTAACAAAAAGGATTACATACACTAATTTCATTTCTAATAAACTAAAATCTAATTTTACCTAGGGGCTTTGTGAATATGTTTACAAGTTGATTATCCATAAGCACAAATTCTACATTTATATCACTACATGATATATAATCACAAATAAAATGATACCTAATTTCCATGTGTTTTGATCTAGAATGATACACAAGTTTTTTATTAAATTTATGGCACTAGTCTTGTCGCATTTTGTAGGAATATTTTTATAATTTAGACCATAGTCTCTTAATTGTTGTTTTATCTAAAGTATCTAAGTACAATAGTTTCCTATGGAAACATATTGAATTTCAGCAATGGATAGGCAATTGAATTTTGTTTCTTAGAGGACCAAGAAACTAATTTGTCCTCTAAGAATTGACATGTACTAAAAGTGCTTTTTCTATCAATTTTTGTACCTTGCATAGTTGAATATCCTATTACAAAAATTTTAATTTTTAGGATACCAAAAACCTAATTTTGTAGTATGTGCAATATATTCAAAAATACGTTTTACTACAGCTAAATGTGTTTTTGTGGGATTTGCTTGAAATCTTGCGTAAATACATACACTAAAGAGAATGTCAAAATGAAAAGTAATCAAATATAATAAGGATCCTATTAATCCTCTATATAGCTTTTCATTTACCTTTTTACCATTTAAGTCTAGATTTAACTTGGTTGATGTGCTCACTAGTGTAAATGCTCTTTTAGCATTTTCAAAGCTGAACTTGTTGACAATTTGATGAGTATACTTCTCTTAATGCATAAAAATCTCATCATTTGTTTGCTTTATTTGTAATACTGAGAAGTAATTTAGCTCACCTATCATTGGCATCTCAAACTCAACCTGCATCATCTTAGAAAATTTCTTACAATATTCTTCATTGATAGAACCAAAAAATATATCATCAACATAAATTTGTACAACTAAAAGATCTTGATTAAAATGATTCAAAAATAAAGTTAAATCCACTTTACCCCTAAAAAAGGCCTTTTTTATCAAAAAATTCACTTAACCTCTCATACCTTACACGGGGGGCTTCTTTTAAACCATAAAGAGCTTTTTTAAGTTTATATACATAGTTAGACTTAAATAGATCTTCAAATCCAAGCGCTTGTACCACATAAATCTCCTTTTTGATATATCCATTTCAAAACGCACTTTTTTTACATTCATTTGAAACAATTTAAAATTTTTTAAACATGTAAAAGTAAGAAGTAAGTGATTAGCTTTTAACCTTACAATAGGTGCAAAAGTCTCCTCAAAGTCAACACCTTCCTTTTGTGAGTATCCTTTGACCACTAGCCTAGATTTATTTCTTATTACTTTACCATTCTCATCTAACTTATTTTTAAAAACCCACTTAGTGCCTATTAATGATTTATCCTTAGGTTTAAAAACTAAATTCCATACTTGGTTTCTTTTGAATTGGTCTAATTCTTCCTACATTGCATTTATCCAATTATTATTTCTTAAGGCTTCTTCAACCGATGATGGTTCAAATTCAAATAGCAAAGCAAATTGATTTTCTATGTTTTTATAACTAGCTTATTCTTAATCTAACATCTTCTAGGACTTTATCTATTGGATGATTTAGTTGTATTCTAGTTGATCTAGATGGATGTTGAGTCATTTGTAAAGATTCTAAGCTACCTTATGAGGGATTGTCTGTTCTAGGCTCTAAACTATTACCAACATTAGGTTTAGTATAGGTGTTTATCAAATTTTCTAAGTAAGGTTTTGATATATTAGTAACATTAGGCTCAATAGAGCATTTTGAGGGATCTTCTAACTTAGTCTCTATCTTATCTACTCTTTGCTCACTCTTTTGATTCTTTTCATGAATTGGGGGAGATTCATTGTCAAATTCTTCATTATTTTCATCAATAAACCTAACATTTATAAACTCTTTTACTATCTTAGAAGTTTTATTAAAACTTCTATAAGCTTTAGAATTTATAGAATATTTAAGAAAGATAGCTCTGTCTGCCCTTTCCTCGAATTTTCCCAAAATTTTACCAATTTTCATTACAAAGCGCTTGCATCCAAGCACATGAAAGTATGACACAATTGGTTTTTTTCCTTTGAAATTTTCATAAGAGGTTTTATTCATCAAGGGCCTTATATAAACATGATTGATGGTGTAGCATGCCGTAGAAACTACTTCAGCCAAAAAAATTCAGCTACACCACTCTCTTTTGATAAAGTCCTTGTCATCTCTTAAATTATTCTATTTTTATGGTCTACCACTCCATTTTGTTATGGAGTGTAAGCTATAGAAAAGTTGTGATTGACGCCATTGTTCTCACAAAATGTAAAGAAAACAAGGTTTTCAAATTCTTTTCCATGAGTCCATATTTGTTCCCTCCTAGACTTAATGTTTAGGTTGGACCAAATAAGTCCACGTGAAGCAATTCCAATGATTTTTTAGTGGAAATAACACTTGTACTTTTGTCTAAAACCGATTTCATTTTATTTTTCAAACAAATAGTACAAAAATCTTCTTGAATATTTATTTTGGGTAAATCATGAATTAAATTTTTCTTTCATAACTTTTCTAATTGATGAAAGTTTATGTGTCCTAACTTTTTATGTCAAAAAGAAATATTATCATTTATAGTTTAAAAAACATTTTTCAGAATCTACTTCAAAAGGTTTCATCAAATATATATTCTTCTTATGAAAACCTTCAAACAACTTAGCACCATTTGTATCATACCCTATACATTTATTTTGTTTAAAAATTATTTTATATCCTTTATCACACAGTTGACTAATGCTTAAAAGATTATGCTTTAGGCCTTTCACAAGAGAAATGTTATCAATTGTATGAGGAGGAAAGCTAATCATACCTATTGTAACTATTTTACCTCTACTATTGTCATTGAACTTTATATAATCATTTTCATTCCATTCTAAATTGGTAAACAATGAAGTATCACCCATCATATGCCTTGAACAACCACTATCAAGGTACCAAGTTCCTCTCTACTTGGCTTTGTGTTCCTACACGCATCACAAACAAATCAAACTTGTTTATAAACCCATCAAAGCTAAGGTCCATTAAAATTCAAGTTCGTGTTTTGATTTTTCACTTGATGGCTACTGAGATTGGAATTCTTATAAAAATAGTGTTTTCTAGTTCTTCCTTAGCTTTAGTTTAGGTATCTTCTAATGTATCCTCTACGATATCCTCTAACATATCCTTTGACAGGATACTTCCTGTTTTATTTAGGTTACCTTCTGATATTCTCTCTATGTTCCTCAACTCCTACAACTTTTCCTTTTCCTTTTATGTTTTTATTATTATTAACATTTTCTTTGATTAATTCCATTTTAGGTTTAATAAAAATTATCTTATTTGTATTAGACGATTTTACCTAGTTATAAACAAAAGATTAAACCCCTTAAGATATCCTTGTTGGCTTGAAATGCATGTTAAATGTTCAACAAGAGTTCACAATAATAAACTAAATAAATTACAAAAATTAATGAGAAAGGGAAAGAAGATCAGGCCAAGAATTTAGAAGTTCTGCCTTGTATATCAATCATCTCTTTCAGCTCCACTATTGGGGACTTAGTCATCCACAATGGTGCAATTCCACTAATCTAATAAACAAAATATGAGAAGTTACAATCAATCTGCCAAACACTTGGTGTGTTGCACTCTCTACTCTGCTTATTTAGCTCATAACTTAGCTAATTTACAAATTTATAGAGAACTACGATAACTTTTCCTAAAATACAATAACAACCTCTCAAAGAATAAAAAAACTTGAGGAATATAGCAATAAAAAATCCTCAATAATTTTTGCGCTAAAAAATAGAATATTAAAATAAATACTAAAGTAGTGTAGAGTAGTTTCTAAGGAAGTCTTTGAGTTTTCAATAAGATGTAGTTCTTGAGTACATTGTTTTTCTCTATCTTTTGATTTTAAATCTTTTGTGTTTATATATTATCTTTAATCCATAGCCTTTGAATAGTCAACAAATCTCTTCAAGTTTATCTTTAACTATCTCATTGAAGTTGATATCCTCAAATCTGGGACTTGATTTTCATCTAATTTTTTTTTTCAAATTTTGAACTTTGCTTGCTATTGCTTAATATTTTTATCTATTGTGTGTGTGTTTTTTTAGATAAGATCTGGTTGTTAATCTGAAGACTTTTGTCACTTGTGGATAAACTTGGATCTTAATTTGAAATTCAAACAGATACTTTGAACGTGATCAATTTAGATATCACTAACTTTCATCTTTATCCGAAAACTTAATCAAATCTCCTTGAGTTTCAAGTGTAGTAACGTCTCTTCTGATTCTCTATAAATATCCATGCTTGTGTCCTTGTAAATCTTAAATAAATAAAAAAATAAAAATAAAAATAAATTATTCTTAATAAAAAATAAACACAATAAGAAAACCTCCTTAAAATCAATCCCCATGGATTCATGAACCAACTTAAGTGGAACAAAATTTGACATATTTTCTGAATACATCCAATAAGTAGAGCTAAGCCTTCAATCTAATTCAATTGTTGTCCAACTTAAGCTCGGATCAAACATTCTGTGCAAATTTTATTTTTACACATTCTCTAAATTATTCTCTACATATCTACATTTTTTATGTCCAAAAAAACTTTTGGTATAGTCTTTAAATCATTCTATTTCTATTTAATCTATATACTTTATAACCTTGTTAGTCAATAAAGCACTTAATTGTTTTGTTATCATCAAAACCACCAATAGAGAACTTAAGAAAAATAAAAATAAAATATTCTTCTCAATTACATAAGGATGCCATTGAAATATGAGATTCGGTCATCTTTGGTGTGTGTTTTAATAAGGTTAAAAACTAACATTATGTGAAACAAAATTTAATCAAGATAATGTTTTCATATGTATACACATTAATTATATAATGTTATATATAAAACAATAATAATTTATATATGATAGTATATAATTACATGAGAGAAAAAGAAAGGACCCGCATTTGTGCATTTTCGCAAAAAAAAAAAAAGGATCTGGATTTTTCAACAATGCGTTTAAGGGCCTATATTTATAAGTTATACTCATTTTAGGGCCTCTGTCCATGCCACAATAAATTTCATTAAATGTAGATGGATGGAGGCCATAAAATGAGGGTATTTTGCAACTATAGGCCCTTAAATGCATGGTAAAAAAATTTATGGCCTTTTTTTTTTTTTTTTTTTTTGCAAAAGTGCACAACTATGAGCCCTTCCTTTGCATTTTTCCCTAGTTTAGATTGATTTAGTACTATATGATTTTGTTAGAAAGTCAAAATGTCATTTAATGCTACAATTACTTATACCTTAAAAAGATTGAAATGATTTTATTGTTTCTGATGTAATAATAATTCATGCATTTATCACAAGAATATTAAAATGGTACGATAATGACAACAAATGATTAATTTGTTATGGCAATTTGAAGAAATAAAGATGTGAGAATTTAAGAAAATATAAGCTGTTCTAACAAATAACAATGTTAAAATTATACCCATTTAAATTCAATGTTATCGTGGTAAAAGAATTTCAAATATAATACGAAATTGAAAAAAATAGTTAAAATTACAATGGAATCATATAGTATTATAATTTAATTCATATAGCTCCATTATTACAATGGAAAATCTGAAATTAAAAAAAAAAAGTTAAAATTACAACAAATCACATTGTATTACAACAAAATCATTTAGCCATTGCGTTTATGATTTCCTTTAAAACATAGCTACTCTCACTGCACTTGCCTATATCACGTTAAACATCAAATGTTATGCCTCTAGCCAAACTAAAAACCAAGCATTAGAATGTTATCTATATGTTATAAGTTGACAAAAAATTAAAATATATATAATTAACCACTAAAAAAATGTACAGTGACGATTTGCAAATAACAATTAATATTAAAAACAAACAATTGTGAAAGACTTGCACACATCCTCTGTCCTTCAAATTTGTACCACTTAATCCATTTCATCATGACTTGCACACTCCGTTGGTCCAAAGTTTAAAGTTTTAAGCTATTAAAAGGATTTTAGATTTTTTTTTAAATATAAACCTATAAATCAAATGTACAAAAAGGGATTAGCCAAAAAGAAAAAAAAGAAAAAAAGCAAAGTAAAGAATGAAATTATACACAAACATCAAGAGAATTAAGTCATTGACGAAATCCAATTCTACATGTTTTGAGATTATTATTTTGAATGATGAAAAAAAAGTTTTGAAGCATAGTGCCTCTTAAAACCATAATATTAAAAAAATCAAATAAACCATACCATTGAGTGATGTAAGAAGATGAGTTTTGAACTTATTATTATTATTATTTTATAGTTTTCCAATGTTTACTTATGCATTTCATCATTCTATTATTTTTATTTAAGAAGAAATACAAATTAAATGGCTAAGTTGCTTATTAAACCACTTACAAATTCCATAATTACATCTTTTACTAAAATTATAATTTTCAAGTAATGAGTTATACTTTTTTTAGGCCTTTTTTATATTTTATGTCTATAACAATATCTAAAAGTTGTTTGCGATCAACAACTCCATATAGAATAAGTTTCTTATGTAGAAAAAGAAAAGAAAAGAAAAGAAAATAATCTTTAAACTCACCATCACATGATGAAATAAAATAAATTAATGTGTTTTCAAAGTAAAATAATAACGTGATGATAATCTCCGAAAGTGACAACAAAAGCATCAAAAGGAGATTGGTGAGAGGCCATTAATGACCACAAAGCATTGGATGTGTCTATTGTTTCTAAATTGTCTTCATTGTTTTTGGGAAAAAAAAAAAAAATCAATGATGATTTTCTAGGAAAAGATGAAAGAGAAATGAAACAATAGAAAGTATATAATATTTGCAATATGTAATACATTTATTTTGCATTTTTTTAATCTCTCCATTAACACAAAAAAAAAATAATAATGTGAAGATATGGAAAGTTGAAAAGATACATTGATTACAAATATTAATGGAATCATAAATGTAATAATATTAGTGACATAAAAAAGGTAGATTGAGGAGCCATTTAATAGGACAATATAATGAAAAATAAATATGAATGTTACCGATAAAAAGTTCGAATACATTATAAAGTAAAAAAGGAAAAAAAATTATGAAAATATATCAATGATACCATAAAAATGTAGAATACAAAAAAATAAAAGTTTCCAAAACTATATATTATAATATGATATATATATATCTATATATACATATATAATATATGCTTATTAATTATATATAGTTTTGAAAATGTTTGCTAACAATAATTATATAAATACATAAACATATATATATATATATATATAATTTTTAGTAAATATAATTCTTATCAATTATCATTATTTATATGTGCACTTGCTATTAACTGCTATTGTACTCTATTATAATTGGAAAAGAAAAAGTTTAATAAAATGTCTTAAAAGCTCAAATTGTCAATTAGGTAATAATCCAATGAATTGTTCACCATAATTTATAGCATTTTTGTTTTTACTCTTTTATCTATCATATTGTTCTATAGCCATATTTTTTTAACAAAATAAAGAATTATATCAATCAATGTTAAAAGTACATTAGCAATGATCTACAACCATAGTTACTTGTATTAAGAAGTTAAGAAATTTGTGATTCTTTATATGAAAAAAAAAATCTAGTGATTAATATTGTTTATGCTTCTCTGGATTTCAAGTTTAATTCTATTATATATATATATATATATATTAAAGAAAAGTTTTACAATCAAAATTCAATTTTTTATTCCCACATTGCACGGGTTTTTAATTAGTTTATTATAAATGGTTGGGACCAAAACCAAATGAAAGGGTTTTCTAAGACATAAATAAATTAATTGGTACTTACAAATGTAAACAAGTGCTAAATTCCTAAATTTGCTATTTACATAATAAATTACACAAAATCTAATAGTTTCCATTTATGCAATCATCAAACATGATTTTTACAATTGATAAATAAGCATTTACATTGAATAAAATCACATAATTATATGTATTTAATTGTTAAATTACAAGATTTTATTTTCATTATCATTGCTCAATTTAGGACTATAAATAAGTTGAGTTGAGATGATATAATACTATACTTGAACTTAAACTCTACTTGAAAATTTAAAGCTTATGCTTAATTCTAGCTTGATTGAGCTTAAAATTTTAGCTCGACCTCAACCTAAAATGACACTCAATGAGGTTAAGTTCAATTGATTAAAATTGTTTAAGAGTAAAAAATATTTTTTATCTAATTAAATTAATATTAATATACATCAATTTTTGACATTTACTCAACTAGAACTCAATTAGACTTATGATATAAATATTAAAAAGCTTAAGCATGATTTGATAAGCTATTTGAGGAGTTTAAGTTGAGGTATACTCGACCATCATTTAATCAATTTTGAGTGGCCCTTTTATGCCCTTAATCTAACTTGGAATTAGATCTTGTATATATTTACTTATTGCTTATGTAAAATATTTGTAGAGGGTCACTTTGGTTCTTAGGCTTTTAGACCAATTTAATGTCATGAATTGGTTTAATGGGCTAATGATAGGACCTAGAAAACCTAACCTAATTAAGAATATTTTTGGGAGATCTATCTTTGTAAGCTTGAATTGGGGATCATTGGGATAGTTTTCTCGATTTCACCTTACTTGGTTATCTAGTGCACGAAAAATAGATTTGGAAAAGGTTTTTATGAGCTGGTTCAAGCTTCATTCAAATTCAAAAGAGCTTAAAATGAGTGAAATAATCTTTTTAATGAAAATGAGCTTCCTTATAAAGGAATTAGGCTTTCTTTTATATATTATAATCCATTAGACTTATCTAAGTCCATGCCTAGGCCTATGTTGAAAACTCATGGCCTTGAGATCATTAGGAGCAATCCAACCATAGCTAGCAATATTACATCGCAATAATACATCTCAAATTCATATGGTAGACAAGATTAACCTTTGAATAAACATGAGGCTTCTCTTCTTTTTTTAGGGACATTTTGCAAGGTTTGAGATGAATGTAGAAACTTTGTTGAAATGCCTCCAAAGAAGATCAAATGACCAATTTTCTCAAGAACGGATCAATTATACTCTAAAAACTTTGGTTCAACTCCCAATCATATGCACGCATATGACACACATAGTTCATTTGTTCCTCCTTTCACTTCTCTTCCTACCATACTCATACATGTGTCAACATCTCAAGTCTTCTCCAAGGTCAAACGACACACTTTCATATGTGATTGGCTAATTATAATAACCTCACCTACAATATTCATTTTTTATATCTGCTTTTGATCTAAGACATAAGTAAGATATTTATTTCTTAAGATAAATTATATATATATATATTGTGGGGGGTGTTGGCTCGAGTGCGGGGTCACGTGGGTATTATGTGCAAATGCATTACACGTGGCCTAACGAGGAAGTGACATGTGTGAGGATGATCAGGGGGTGATCGAGATGAGAGGAGGAGTAGTCAGTCTTAAATAAGGCCCAACTCTACCGTGACAGGTGTATAATTTGTGAGATAAATGTGAGTAAGTGATAATTTGAATCTTCTAGAGAAAATCTAGCAGAGTAACCACACTTTTTCTAAAAGAAGTCCCCCTTTTTAGTCAAGAGGTATGAGGTATTTATAATGTTTGGTTATAAATCTCATCCGTCAAATGGTGATGGCAATCAATGGTTCCTAGCAAATGAGGCCTCATATGGGTCTTGTATGGATTTAGGCCCATCAAAGGCCTTTAGTGTGTATATATATTAGTTTTATTTAAGAAATGTTGGATCGGGCGGGCCAATCCAATGGGCCCTACTCCAAGCCTACCATGTTAAATCTCCCTTTATCATCCCATAACAAGGACTTTACTCTTTGGGCTCTATCACATCGGCCTAAAGAGTCAAATCCATTAAAATAATAGAGCATAAGCCCATGAATTAAGTTTAGTACCCCTACATTTTGCCCCCTGACCAAAGTCCTTTGAGTGATGTCTAAGGGACTTGGGTATCAAATAAGCATTTGTCATGGTTAGGAAATTACTTGGCACATGTACGCTTGTGGAATAGTTACACTGCTGCCGTTTACTCTTATATAGCATTAAAGCTTAGTATCGACGCTTGTGAAGTAATTTAAGTTTTTCTTATCGTACAGATATGCCCCCCATCATTCCTGAATACCATAGAGCATAGAATGGATGTATAAGTAATAGCTTCTTTAACAATCAATAAACTTGACTTGAATTGGTTTTTTTTTTTTTTTAAAGATGGCAAATAGTATAATATTATTGAAAACTCTATGTTAAGATTTCATAGTCAACATTCTTAAATTTAATCACCTTAAGAGAGGTATCTTGTGTTGGGGTGTGGCTCATACTTCCCTACGATAGGAAAGCACGTGGGTCCCGCTAGTGTGTTCCGATTTCTCCTCTTTTATTTTATTTTTATTGTATGCTGACCCTAACCCTAACAGTGTGATACTAAATAGGAATTCATATTGCAAATTCGTATAATATAAGGTTGACCTCATTAAGTCAGATTGGGATCCTTAAATGCCTTTTTCTAATATAGGAATCATCTATTTCATAGAATAAATTATATTCTCATTCTATGCATTCATTTATGGTAAGAAGGAAATAGACCATGTTGGGATGAGGTATCTTTTTCCCAACATAGTTACTAATTGATGAAATGAACTCTTGTGAACTGTATATTGATAAGGTAAGGTTATTCCCTAAACTAGGGCTTCAATTTCAAGTAGGCTAATCTATTCGAACACCATCTCTTTGAAGGCATCAAAATCTTTCATTCTGATTTTTCGAATCTTCTATAACGGGTATAAATATCCCCATATCTATATCTTTCAAGTTTACAATTGCAATCTCTTCTTATCAGATATCTATCTATATATATATATATATTCTATTTTCTTTTTATCTTCTATAACTGGTATAAATATCCTTACACCACTACAATCTTTTCTTGCCAGATATATACGCATACATATACATATATGTGAATGAGTTGCCGAAAATGAGCACAAATTGGTCAAGTAAATCAAGAGGCCAAATCAGGTTAAGGAGCTCGCATTACCACACTCCACATAGAGGAAAACACCGGATTCATTTCTATTGAAAACGTCACACTTTGCTCATCGGAGGTGATTGTTAAGCTAGCCTAAGAAGCCTTCAAGAAGAAATCTTCATTTCTGTCGAGATTGGCTTCAACCAAGGAGTACGACATAACCTCACAATTGGTTGACGTTCATGACGGCTTGATCTTTGTTTTCAGATTTTTTTTTTTTACTTTGAATATTATCTTACTTGTTGATTCCCTTTCCCTTTTTTTCTTTTTTATCTGGTTCCAACACAATCTTGTTCCATCGATTGGCAGTATAGTTTTCAGTAATTGGAAATGCAATCTTGTTCTAGCAATTAACAATCTTGTAAGACCATTGCCTCACCAGTTGTCGTTATGTTTTGACATTTTCTCATCACCGAACATTGCAGATTCAGTCTCAATAGTCAAGGCTGCAATGTTTGTTAATCTCGTTCTGGTAATCGGAATTGCTTTGCTAACCACTGCAAGTTTGATTCAATAGCGGTAGTTGCGTCGCCAGACATTGCAGGTGAGATTCTTCTATGTTTGTCGCTTTTTTTTTAGATGGGGTTTGCGTATATCTTTTTTCATGCTTTTAGTGTCTCCTAAGACGTTCCTTAAATGGTGTTTCCGACGTCATTCGCCTAAAGTGTTCATTAAGCAGTATTATCAATGTTGCTCGCCTAAGAAGTATCTCCTAGAAAGGGAAGGCTCTTCAATCTTCTTCTTTAAAACTACTAAAGCCTAAATCTGTATAATAGTCAACCATTAACACCCACTCTAGCTCCATGACATAACTAACCTCATACTATACTGGCTTCTGGTGGCACGTAGCTTCTTCATTCGCGTGAATATAAAGAGCTTTTAAAAGAATGATGATGGAAGAGTTTGCTTTCGTCTGTATTCTACCGCTAGAGTTAGGTTTTGAAGGTGATAGACCACATGATGATGCAAAGGCAATGGAGGAGGATAATGCTTTAAGATAGGCTTTTTCATAGCTTGCAACTACGTTTGGTAGAGAGAGCATGTTGTCTCTGCATAAGTTTTTTTAGCTCCCAACATGAACTGGTAATATCGATAAGGCCTTTAAAGCTTGTCTTAGCACTATGAATTGGTGGTGTAAAAGAAATCAACTTAGCTTCAATAATAACGTCAAATGACTATGATTGTTGTATCGATTTATATTTCCTGCGTTCGTTCTTTATGGTGGGACATTTTATAGCAACAATAGAATGACCATAATAATTGCATTAGACCTTGTGACATAAATCTATTCTTCGTCACGGGACATTCTTGTTACTAGAGAGTTTTTGTTGGTTAATTTCCATTAGACAATTCTTGACAAGTTAAAGATAAGGTTTCTCCCCCTTCATGAAAACCTTCATGGTTTGTGAACTTTATCTTGGATAGTAGCATAAGATGACTATGATGACTATGTTGAGCCATGTCGCTTGTGTACATGCGTCATTACGGGACATGCTTGTTCATGTAACAACATATAATGATCGTGATAGTTGCATTGAACTACACGATTTGAGTTTGTGCTTCATCGTGGGACATTTTGGCTTCTAAAAAGATCCTTAATGGTTGTTTGAGGTTCTCACTTCCTTGTGTAGATTTTTTTTGAAATAGGTTTGATGATTTAGTAGGGTTTCGTAGCATTTTGCTACACTCCGGTTAATAGATTTTTTATTACTCTCACTATTTTTTTATTCTAGTATCTTTTTTTTAGTGTCATTTCTTTTTTATTGTAAGAGTAATCTACCTTTGTTTGCCTTTACAGGTAGTAAGGTCATTGGGAGATTTTCAACACTTTTCTCTCCTCCCCCCCTCCTTTTTTTAATAGTATTGGTTAAATTCAGTTGTTGCTACCACTTGCAATGGGTAAGGACACTGGAAAAGTTAAATCAAGTAGTGGGATTAGCGACAAAGGTAAAGAGAAGTAGTATATTCTAATGGTCGCATACCTATGGTGCCTTCTTGTCGGAGTAAATGGCCTGACCCAATGATTAAGGAAGATTTCTTTTGAAGTTGCATAGGCAAGAGAGACACGTAAGAGCACCGACATGTTGACGGCATGCGGCATTTCATAAGACAGGAGCCTAAGGTTGAAGCCAGAGAGAATATAGAGGGGACTTCTATATTACATTTTAGGAATGAAAGGGGGGACTTCCTTTGACAGATACTCATTTTTTTTATTCATAAGAAAGCTGTGCCAAGTTGGCATCTTGGGTCAATCACATCACGGGCAACCTGAGATATGTAGATGCTATGGAGTCTATAGAAATCTACTACCCTGTGATGATTTCCTCCCGTTTTGGGTTTCCTCGACCAAATGAAACGGATTTTTGGCAAAGTGTTATGACTCGTTGAAGTATACAAACACACACTTTCGTAACTTCTTGGGGTGAGATTACTCCTACATTAGAGGATGTGTGCACACTCCTTCACTTTCATGATTTTGGGTTAGCAGACATTGTAATCGCTAATGTCATTGAGGAAGATGAAGTAGTCATATCAACTTTAGAAGCAACGATGGTAATGGCCATTAATAGTCGCAGGAAATTTACTTTCTCTGCATGGATCAAATACTTTTTTGAGCAAAAGAATTCAGATTACTCATATGATCGATACAAGTAAGTTTTTCCTAGTCCCAAGTGTGATGACTTCCCCCCCTCCCTCTCCGTTTTTATCATATAAGGTTTAGTTTAATTAACTCACTTAACATCATTTTTGTTGTTCTTAAGTTTGAGCTTGAGGCCTTTCTAGCATGTTGGTTGCCTTTATGTGTATTTCCTAATGGTCTGAGTTGTCATTTTTTCATTTAGCAGTTCGTATGGCATGTGGCACTCGTTTTGCTTTGGGATTATTTTAACTTGGGTCTTTGTATCGGCATTTGGACTTGTATCACGAGGCTTCGGTTAGATCAAAGGGGCATTACATCGTACTGTCACATGTCGATGTGGTGTTTTTGCAAGCATTCTTCGCTGAACAGTTCAGAAGACACTTTGGTTCACCTCCGAATAGACTAGTCCTCACCAAGCCTTCGTGTAGATTGATAGAAAGCCTTTAGGTTCGTTATTTCATGTAATAGATGACATGAAGGAGGTGAATTTTCGACCTTACACAAGCAGATTAACTGGTTATTTGTGGTTTTCAGAGTTTTATCTTAAAGGGTCGAAAGATATGGTGAACCTTCTCGGGGCTCGTGAGAAACTCAATGCTAGCAAAGTGGGGTTTATCTTATGGTGCTTGCCTGGGGGCCTTCCTTCTCTTCATGACTGGAGAGACTCCTCTGGTTGTTTTCTAGAGTGTAAAGTCATGTTATACTCGCCTTATAGAGTAGCCCGATAGTTTGGTTTTGACCAAGGAGTTCCTTGGACCATCCACATAAAGGAGGATTTTAACTCGTGTTGCCAATCACTTAATCTTGCAAATTTCTGAGATGTTCGTCTAGATACAAAGCAATTGTATTTTCCCTCTTTATCACGTTCTAGACTTGCTTTTATTGGGTGGTTGATATACTGGACTAACTGCTTAGACGATTTTAAGAAGTATGTGGATATGTCCATTGAGGAGGAGCTACCTGAGGAGTCTATTTTTAAATATGACTTTCAATTTTGTCTCCTGAACAAAAGGCAAAGTCAACTGCTAATGCAAAGAATAAAGCATCGAGCAGTCATTCTACTCCTTCTTCATTGATTATGAGGCAAGTAAAGCGATTGCATGTTCAAGAGGTATTACCATTATTTATATGTATCTTATTCCTCTAATTTTCAACTATTACTATACACTCACGCTAACTTTTTCTTTCTTTCTTTTTGTTGCAGGACAAAAGAGATCACATGGTTACCAATCCCCCTGTTGGTCCTTTGAAATCGACTCCTCCAAGTATTGCACCATTCCCTAGTCATTACGGTGTTGGAAAGGAGCTTCAAATTAAGGATCATCTTGTTATTGTCGATGTTATAAATGAAGAAGATGATAACAAAATGGTTGATTTGGAGGACACTCTCGAGCACAGTATTGATAGTGGTAAAGGTACTCCAGTTCATGTTAATGATAAGGAGATTGAGCCCTTACCAAGTAATAATGTTGAGTTAAATGCTACCATTCATATGGATGACATTGATAACGACAAGATTGGATATTTCAATGAGCATGACATTTAGGCTTATGCCGATGAATTGAGAGAGGCAGGGCTTTTTGATAATCAGACAGATGGGACATTAAATGAGGCTCCAATCGGAATTGGTATGTCCTATGACACACCTGCTCTTTGTAGCGAAGTTACTTCACTTGTGACTCTTCCTAATATCACCCTTTCCTCAGTGATTGAAGTACCAAGACAAAATGAAGAGGGCTCCTCAAATATATTGCAAGCGGTTTCATTTCACAGGTTTGTGGTTCATTCATAACTCCTGCCTTCACTAAGGCGCTTGTACAAATTAGAGGGGGAATTTTGGTTTGAAGCTATTTATCAGGGTTCTGAATTGAGTACCACCATGGTATCCATGCTTGGGTAAACTATGTCCCTTCAAAATAGACATTGGAACTCATTATCTGAAAAGGAACTAAAACTCATCATTGATAGCATTGAAGGAGCGTGGGCTCTAAAATTCAGAGTTGGTAGTATAGAGCCTATCACGATTGAGGCAAGGAAGGTTCTAGGTTGCCAAGACTTAATGGAACAACATAAGGGAATTTTAGAGAAATTGTCAAAGATTGATCTCAAAATGGAGGCTAACTTAGCTGGTCTAGATGTTAATTCTTTAGTTGGATTTGTTATAGGTATCTGATTTGGCATTATCCCTTTTCATGTGTTTTTTTTTTTTTTACATGATATGTAAACTTGTTTGATGAACAATGATTTTTGCCTTGATTTAAAGGTTAGTTTCATGTCTTTATGAATTCTCTCTCTCTCTTCCCCCAACCCCCCTCCCATTTTATTAGTAGATGATATGTTATTTATAACACGCTTAATAGTAGCTGCACTTACATAAATAACATGATAGGGCATGAGTCGATAGCATGTCTCCTGACCTTTTAGAGAAAAATTGCTAAGGGGGTATTACCCACTACTTAACAAGTCACTTGTAAAATTGCTAGCAAATGCATTGAATAATAGAATCATCACGTTTATTGAGGGTGTTATGTTATGTGCTTAGGAAATGATATTTTCACTAGTTAGCATGGCATGACCTATAGGACATTGTGCATTTAGGAGATTAATC
Source organism: Laguncularia racemosa (assembly GCA_037954665.1). Classification (NCBI taxonomy): domain Eukaryota; kingdom Viridiplantae; phylum Streptophyta; class Magnoliopsida; order Myrtales; family Combretaceae; genus Laguncularia; species Laguncularia racemosa. The sequence goes on along the minus strand of JBBMOL010000001.1, from coordinate 5,435,293 downwards.
TACTACCAAATTACAGCAATGTAATGTATATAATGTGCGTTAAGGAATTAAATTTCTATCCTTGCAAAAACAAATGAAATCTTTGAGACAAAATGGTTGGAAGTAAGTTCTCATGTCTTGAGATGTGTTTTCATTGATCTCATTTCTCATGTTCATTCAGCCCATTACAAATGAAACTTTTTTATGTATTGGAAATTGATAGGAGTTGTGATAGCATCTGTATTTGGATTACGAAGTTTATAGTAACCACTGTTATGAACTTCCTCAATGATAAAAGGTCCTTCCCATTTGGTTGTAAACTTTGGTGCCGGAATAACTCGGTGCACATGATTTGTTGCTCGAAGTACAACATCACCATTTTGAAATGACCTTTTCCTCACCAAGCGGTTATAAGCTACACCTAGTTTCTACTGGTAATGAATTAGCTTATGTTTAGCAGTATCTCGTCTCTCCTCCAAGGCTTCTAAATCCAACATACGTAAGGTACCTGGTTCAAGCTCAGCATTGATAGCTAAGCGTGCGGGTGGAATCAAGACTTTCACTAGAACTATCGCTTTGGTGCCATATACTAGAGAGAAAGGTGTCACTTGAATTGGTTTTCGCTTCAAAGTTCTATATGCCCAAAGTGCTAATGGCAACTTATCATGCCATTCCTTATGGTTATCATAAACCATACAACTCAACACCTTTAACAAACTCTTATTGGTAGATTTCGCCTGGCTGTTGCCTTTTGGGTAGTAAGGCATGGACTTAACATGATTTATTCCATAGGAAACCATCAATTGTCGCACATGAGTATTGATGAAAGGAGTACCATTGTCAGACAAGATGCGCTTCAGAATGCCGAATCTACATATAATGTTCTCATTCATGAAATTTGTAATTGTTGGTTTTGTAGCCTTTTTCAAGGGGACAGCTTCCACCTACTTCGTGAAACATTCAGTTCCAGCTAAAATCCAAAAGCACCCTCTTGATGGCGGATGAATTGGGCCAATCAAATTGAATGCCCATGTATAGAAGGGCTATGGCGTTGTCACACTATGGAGTGTAACTATAGGAGCATGAATGGCGTTATCATGCTGTTGACAAACGTGACATCTTTTAACAAAATTGAAAGTATTAGCTTCCATAGTTGGCCAATAATAACCCATATCGAGAAGTGATAATACAATTTCCTTCCTCTTTGATGCTCTCCACATTCTCCGGCATGCACTCCAATCAATATTGCTTCTGTTTTAGGAGTTGCAATGCATTTAAGAGTCTTTCCCATGAATGAAACCCTATATAGTTCAACCTCATGCATAATATATTTTCTTGCCTTTGTTTTCACAAGCTTTGCATCCGTACTATCAATAGGTAATGTATTGTTCTTCAAGTAGTCAATGTACGGCTGCCACCAATCACTTGCACTAGCTACAAAGTTACATTCCTTCTCGTCAAGTAACTCAAAGCATTTGGGACAATTTGCTTGTACTTGGAATGCATCCTTAAACATTGATGGCCAATAGTATCCTTGCGCGCTAAATGCAATGGTAAAGGGTGGCCCCTCTTCTCCACACTAAATCTTGTGGTATTTGTCCAATTTCAAGTGAGCTTCTTTTATCCCAACACAACGGGACAAAACACCTTCTGGTCCTTTGTAACATAGTGATCTGTTGACTTGAATGAAATTCTTCAATGCTGAAACAAAAGTTGCACTTGAGTGCGCTAACTGTTTCTTTAGCGACATGCGCTAATCATCATGTGCTTCTTCATTCTCATCAACAAGACCCAATGTAGTACATGGGATAGATTTCTTAAGTACCCGAATATCCAAAGTAGTACTTGCATCCTAGATCAGGACTTTTGAAGCTAATGTGGCCAGAGCATCTGCATATCTATTGACAGATCGAGTTGTATACTTATAGCATACTGACTAAATTTTGCTACTAGAGCCTGTACCACAGCCTTGTAGGGTGCTAATGAAGGTTCTTTAAGTCCAAACTCACAATTGGCTTACTTAATGATCAAATTGGAGTCTCCTCGAATGTATAGCTGAATTGCTCCCACCTCTTGGGCGGATATCAGTCCTAGCAACAAGGCTTCTTATTCAGCTTCATCATTAGTGCAATAAAAATCAAGTTTGAACGCCAATGGTATTTCTTGACTGTCAGGTGAGGTTAACACAATTCCTGCTCCCCATCCTTTACTTCTTGTAGAGCCGTAAAATTGAAGTGACCACTCCCCTTCCAATTCGATCATAAGAGAGTCTTCATGAAACTCTGTTGGAATAGCATCCACAATGAGGCTTTCATGCGCGTCTGGGAAGTGTGCTAACAAATCGGCTAGAGCTTGTGATTTAATGGCCTTATGGGAGTAAATTGCGATGTTAAACTCTCCAAGAAGGAGTAACCACTTAGCAACTCGACCTGATAAGGCTGGCGAGACAATAAATACTTAATGGGATCCGATTGTGTGATAAGATTGACCTTATGCGCCAGGAAATAGTGTCGTAACTTTTGCGAGGCAAATACCAGCACGAGACAGTGCTTTTCATAGGCTGAGTAGTTGACCTCACTCCCTTGAAGGGTCTAACTCAAGTAGTAAATTGGTCTTTCTTGCCCATCTATTTGTTGTGCGAGTAAAGCTGCAATCGATTTATCAATAGAGGTAAGATACAAGATCAATGGTTATCCCTTCATTGGCATTGTCATAGTTTGAGGGGAAGTTCAGGATCTTTTTAATCTTTTCAAATGCTCTCTCATGTATTTCCTTCCACTTAAACGAGACCCCTTTCTTCATAAGTTGATGTAGAGGATATGGAAATCTCTACTAATGCTGGCATGAATCTTTTAACATAGGAAACTTTTCCCATGAAAGTTTTCAATTCTTTTGGGGTAACAAGGGATGGCATAGATAATATAGCTTGAAGTTTTGTCGGATCCACATCAATTCCCTTCCTATGAACTACAAATCTTAAAAACTTCCTTGAAGCTACATTGAATACACACTTTAGAGGGTTCATGCGAAGCTTATACAACTGACATCACTCAAAAACCTTTTACAGGTAAACCAAATGATCAGGTGCTCTCCTTGACTTGATAACTATATCATCGACATAGTCTTCCATAAAATTATGCATCATATCATGAAATACGGCAGTCATGGTTGTCAAAATCGTGATTTTACGTAGAATCGCTAAGGGATCTGTAGAATCAGAACGTAGAAACGAAACGTAGAAACGTAAGTTTCTACAACCTATGTAAAATAACTTTCAAATATTATAAATTTACTTACAATAGTCATTAAAAAATATAATTGATAATAGAAATAAGGAAATTAAGTATTTATTTTAGCCATAAATTGCAAATTTGCAATAAAAGTCATAATATAGATAATCGAGCATAAGTTGTATAATATAGATATTTTATTTCTAAAATGATAAATCATATATAAAATAAGTTTCACCTAGTTCTATATACAAAAGCTAAAAGATAATAGATAAAATTTAAAAATCAATTGTGACTTTAAGAAATTACTAATAAATAAAAATTGATAATGAAGATATACCATTAGAAAGGAGTAATATTAAAAAATGACCAAAAGTATATAATAAAGAAGATACTATAACAAGAAAACCTTCAAAATTATATATTACTAGGTAAATTTTTGCACTATTCGTAATTATTAATTCAAAATATATTTACTTAACAATATCTCACATTTACTTAACTATGAGAATGATATATTGAAAAGATAGAAATATAAATACATTTATACCTTTCCTATAAAATTAAAAATCTAAAAAATTCTTATAAAATTAAAGTTATCTACCATTTATTTTATTTACTATTACAAAAATATTAGTTAAAATAAGGAAAGTTACAGCAATCAAACACGAGTGCTTTAATACGAACATGATCACAAATAGGAATAAGAAGACTAACAATCAACGAACACAAACACAAAGACTTCAATGCAACGTAACACACTGACAAGAGAGGAGTGATGACTGACGAACATGTTGGGGTATGACTCATACTTCCCTACGACAGGAAAGCACGTGGGTCTCGCTCCATGCTAAGCGAGGTGGGGGTCCGGGGAAGCCGCCCCAGCGAGGGTTTCAAGGGGGCAGCGCCCCCTGGACGCTAGAAGGCTTTTAACAATTAAGCCCACAGTTGTTTATTAAAAATTTGGGCTTTGATAAGAAAACACGAAGAAAAATGCTTTTTAGAAGGAATAGGGGAAGAGCACGGCTAGGTAATTAAATTGCACGGCCGTATGTCAAGGAAACATGCCTACAGAAGCACACACGGTTGAAGGCATGACCGTGTTTTGTGCTTGGAAAATCTACAGAAACACACACGGTTGAGTACACGGTCTGAGACATGGCCATGTGTTATTTGCATGGAAGCCTGTAGTTGTAAATATTTGTGGAATCGTTGAAACGGATAGAATCGCGATTTTGAACGATTTTACTGTTCAAAATCGCGATTTTATTACGATTTTGCTCCTCTCCAATTTTCTATGCGAGTTAACTGGGAATATATATACAAACTCGTAAAATCGTTGAATCGTACGAGTTGTAACGTGATTTTGACAACAATGATGGCAGTCATGGCTCTTTGGTAGGTTGCGCCTACATTTTTCAGTCCTAAAGGCATGACAGTGTAATAAAAATTTCCCACTAGTATTTTGAATGCAGCATGCTCAGGAATTCCAATAGCCATCTTGATTTGATTATAACCACTGAAACCATCCATGAATGAAAATAACTCGTATCCTGCTGTTGTGTCAACTAATGTGTCAATATTCGATAAAGGAAAGTCATCCTTTGGGCATTCCTTGTTTAGATCACGAAAATCAACACAGACACGTATTTGCCCATTCTTCTTCCTTACAGGTATGACATTAGTTAACCACTCAAGATGTTCAATTAGCTTGATAAAATTTGCACGGAGTAACTTTTCGATCTCATGCTTGATTTGGATTTCAACCTCAGGACGGAAAATCCTCCATGTTTGCTTCACAGGCACCACTCTTAGGGCAACATTTAACCTATGTACCACTAGACTAGGATCAAGCCCTGGCGTTTTTTCGTACATCCATACAAACACATCTCGATATTCCCTTAATAACTTTAGAAGGGGAGCCTTTATCTCATGTGACAAGCCCTTGTTGATAAAGATTGGCCATAGCGACTCTCCAGGTCGTGCTAGATCCAATTTTTCTATCTCCTTGACTTGAGCTTTCATTTGATACTATAATTGATGCCGGGCAGGCTGGACATCTTGGAGTGGTATAGGATCTGATGAGGATAAGCACTCCTTATTGAATCCCTTATAACTATCATAAGTGGTACACTGTTCGCCCGTCATCCCTAACATAACTTTCAATTTCAGTTGGCTTCTTATTTTTCTTTCTTCCTCCATGGCATCCTCGCGTCTTCCTCTTCTTTTGTTGGCCCTCTTGAATTTCGTCCCACGTGGGTAGTGGAATACTAATAGGGCGTGCAATGGCCGTCTCTCCTTCTTCAGCAAACTTGTCAAAGAAGGTTGACTCTATGAAATATAATTCATCATTCTCGAAGGGATTCTTCATAGCAGAGACAAACACATCCTTTCCTTTCCAATGGCCCTTAATACATTGATGTAATGTTGAAGGAATCAAATTGTGATCATGCAGCCATTTTCTTCCTACCAGTAAGTGGTAGGACATAGGCGCACTGATCACATGAAAAGTTACTAAATCATTTATAGGGCTAACCTTGAGATCTACATTAACTCATCCTAGTGTCTTGGTAAGAGAATGACTAAAGCCATTTATCAAGATGGGTTACCTCACAAGCTTTCAAATATCAATCTCAGCGGCTTTGAAGGTAGACATTGGCATGATGTTTAAAGAAGAACCAGCATCAATAAATATCCTCTTCACTGAATAGTCATTAAGTGCTCCTTTGACATACAAAGGACGGTTATGATTTGAGCCTTTGACACACACATATTAGCTTCACTGAATAAGATTGCACTTTCATGGGCATAAACCATTCTTTTCATAGGCTGCACCGCACTACATTCTGCATATTGCTCTTCTAAGATCTACGTGAGAGCAATTGCTGCTTCAAGCCTTGCCTTCTCATTAAATCTGAGAAGGTTAAAGAAATTCCTAAAACTTGATATCTTCATAAGTGCTGCAATAGTAGGAGGGCACTCATCCTCCTCAACTTGAGCTTGCTTTCCCTTTTTCTTACTTGCCTCAACAGGTGGTTCCTCATTTACCTCAACAGTGATAGGGTCATGAGTGATAGCATTCACCGCTCCCTGTTGATTGTTATGAGTTAAAAGAGGGTTGTTATGAATATTATTATCCTCAATAATGAGCTCCCCAGTTCGTACCCTCTCATTAAATATATTTTTTAAAGTAAAACAATCTTTGGTAGAATGACCCACAATTCTATGAAATTTATAGAATTTCGGGTCATTCCTTTCTTTAGGAGTAGGATAACGCTCAACCCTCGGGAGCCTAATATTTCCATCTCGGAGCCATATATTAAGCATCACATGTACCTTACCCATCGAGCAAGGGTACACAAGACTTTGAAGCTTAGACTTCTCCACTCTAGGTTTCTTTCCTACCTTAGGTACTTCCCCATGAATGGAATTCATAGATGGGCCATGTTTATTGAACCTTGTATGTTCATCCCTTTGCGTTGCAACTGAGTTGTTGGTTCGTCGTACATTTTCGACTAATGCCGCGAATGAAACTAATGATAGGTTCTCTTAGTGAACAACATACTTTGTGAACATCCCCTATATGCAAATCTTTACTAGTTGTCTTTCATTCATCATAAATATCTTGGATATCGAGAGAGAGCTCTCTAAACCTCTCAATATAGTCCATAAGGTCTTCTATCGGCTTTTAGCGAATTCTCCCCATGTCAGTGAGGGTGACCCTTTCTTCAGTTGAGAAATTTTTTCAAGGAACATCTTACACATGTTCCCCCATGAATCTACCGACCTTGGAAGAAGATTGAAATACCATGTATATGCCTTCTCAGTGAGAGACTTAGAGAATTCCTTTAGTTTCAAGTTATCATCCAGCCTATAGACTTCCAGCGTCTCAATAAACTTCAACAAATGCTCTTTAGCGTTTCCCTTCTTGCCATTAAAGAGCATAAACTTAGGGCTTACATAGTCTTTTGGGTAAGGCTTATAGCAATATGCTGATGATAGGGTAGCTTTAATTATAGAATCCCTATAACAGACTTCACTTGTATTTTTCTCAAGTATGCATCTAGATCCTCCTTTGTAACAAATGAACCTCTCGGAGTAAAGGTTTTAAGATCTATTGGTGTGACAAGGATAGGATTAGGGTGATTTAAGTGTTCAGTAATAGTAACACTTGGGATGCTATGTGAAGATGAAGGGCCACTAATTTGAATCCCTGTTTCTCTCCTTACAATAGTCGAGCATTGTGGAGGTGTAGGTTCTTGAACTAGTGCTTGCTCTTTAGTTGCTACTTGATCATTAATGACAGGAGGGTTATCTTATTGAGGTGCCTGAGGAGCACGCTGCAATGTAGAATGTATAGGGTTTGGCAAAGCCTCATCCTGATGCGCATTTACAGCTGTAGCTATAGCAAGCATGAATTGAGTCATCATGGTAATGGAAAGGTCCATCTTCCTATTGTTCTCTTGGATAACTTGGATAATTTAAATACTATCAAGTGCACCTTCTGGTGCAGTATTCACTTGGTTTACATTGTCAAAGGTAGGTGTGATTTGCTCAATAGCTTTAATATTAGCATCTGTTTCTTGATTATTCCCGTCGGTAAGGTTAGGTATTCTTTTCATTGGAGGTGCCATATTACTAACTTCCTCATTGTCCCCAGCAGAGTCGCCAAATAAATGTGGGGGTTGTTGGCTCAAGTGCGGGGTCACGTAGGTATTATGTGCAAACGCACTTATACATAGCTTAATGAGGAAGTGACATCGTGTGAGGATGATCATGAGGTGATCGAGACAGGAGGAGGAGTAGTCAGTCTTAAATAAGGCCCAACTCTACCGTGATAAGTGTATGATTTGTGAGATAAATATGGTAAGTGATAATTTAAATCTTCTGGAGAAAATCCGGTAGAGTAACCATTTTTTTTCCAAAAGAAGTCCCCCATTTTAGTCAGGAGACATGAGATATTTATAGTGTTTGGTTATAAATCTCATCTATCGGATGTTGATGGCAATCAACGGTTCTTAGCAAATGAGGCCTCATATGAGCCTTGTATGGATTTAGACTCACCAAAGGCCTTTAGTGTGTATGTGTATGAGTCTTATTTAAGAAATATTGGATTTAGTGACTTTACTCTAAGCCCACCATGCCAAATCTCTCATGATCATCTCATAACATGGACTTTGTTCTTTGAGTCTTGTCACATCGGCCCAAAGAGTTAAATCCATTAAAATAATATGGCGTAAGCTCATAAATTAAATTCAGTATCCCTATATATATATATATATATATCGTGCCCTTATCTTTTTTTCCCTGCAAAATAGTCCCCTTATTTTTAAAATCGAGTTTTAAATCTCAAATTTAAAAATAAATGCTTTTTAACCCCTTAAATGAAATTTTTGCTTTAAAATAAATATACCTCTTATTTTATTTTATTTTTTATATATATTTAGTCCCCCCTTTTTTTTTTTTTCCCAAAATGGTCTTCGTTTTTTTTTTTATTTATAAATCGAGCTTTAAATCTCAAATTTAAAGGGAATTGCCTTTTGATCCCTTAAACGAAAATTTTGCTCTTTAAATAAGAAAGGAATGGATTGCAGTCTACCTTATTATTTTACACCACTAACTGGGCCACGAAGCCCTAAACACTAAACCAAACGGAACAAAACCAACACACCATTCAGCAAATTCCAAAGCCCTAGCCCCAACCCAACTTAACCATTTCTATCCCTAACTCGGCTCTCTCTCTCTCTCTCTCTCCTCTCTCTCTCCCCCTCTTTCTCTGTCCGCCCACGAGGCTCACCACGTCGAGTGCTCCAGACACCAGACTATAAGGTGAGGTACGTACTAAGCTAGGATTTCTAACTCTTTCTCTTTCTATCTCGTGTTTGATTAACTTTAGGTTTGATGCGTTTCATATGTCTGAATCGATGCTTTTGGTTTCTGTCAATTTGATTGTTTTTCGTATGATTTACTTCTACTTTATGTCTTTTATACTCGATTTAGTTAGCGTGTTGTTTTGTTCTTGTGGCCAAATGTGATCTGATGTTTGAAAAGGTTGGAATTTAGGGTTTTAGGTTGTTTTTTATTGTTGAATTGAATCTACTATAGGGTTTTAGGTTGAAGTATATATTTATTCTTCATAGTGGTGGAAATAGCCGGGTGTGGTTAGTTTTCGGGGTTGTGAGAAACAGTAGAAGCCGTAGTGGTGGATAATGGTTGACTAATGGTCTAGATTAATGTGGTATGAAAGTAGCAAGGATGTTAACTAATTTCTTACTGGGAAGATGAGTTCCATTTATTGACCAGGCAAATTGGTTTTTGGTCATTTTTATTATTGGGAGAAAATTTGAAACCTTTCCTTTCTTTGTTTTTATTTTTATTATTTTTATTATTATTATTACTATTATTTCGCAAATAATCCTGTCTACGAGGAAAATCAGTTGTTGCTATGTATAATCCTAAATCAACCATAGGTTATATGTGATATTTCCTTATATCATCTTTACTTTTCTGTATTTTTTTTTCGCTTTCAACACTTTACCTTCTCTTAAATTCTACGGGTTGCAACTGGGGACTGCACCTCTTCTGCTTCTCATTCACAGATAACAAACCAAACCCTAGCTGCCTAGCAGAGTCCTCATTCTCAATTCTCATTCAGCCTTCTCATCATTCTTATCTCATCTCTTCTTACTTTCATTTCATCTCGTTGCCAACTTCCACATCGTCTATTACTTTGTAAGTCCTAAGAAAAACAGTTCTTATTTTCTTTAGTTATGTTCCTTTAACGTGTGTTTTGATGCTTTCATTTTTTTCAAAAAAAAAAAAATAATAATAATTAATTACTCTTCTTGTGTTTGGGGAAAAAATGTTTCTTTGAGTACCCAGTTGAATAAAAACAGAAAAAGTTTTATGAAGTTTCTTCCTTTTTCCTGATCATATCTGTTTTCAAGTGAGAAAGGTATAAACTTTGTAGATAAATTTAAGTTGTTTGTTAGATTTAGCCCCTATGAAGTTTGAAGTTTTTTGATATATTTGATTAGACTTGGTTTCTACTATTGTCTAGTATTTGTTGAGAAATTCCATTACTTGTTTACATCTTAGATAAGATGGAAGGGGAACCACTTGTTTTTGTTTTTGTTTAGTTTTGTTTTTTGGGTGCCTTTGCAATATATTTCAGACTTGAATGATGTTTCCTTGCTTATGAATTATGATGTTGCATAAACCAACTAATGGTATAACTATGAAATGTTTCATGAGTCTTTACTGGAGGATGCGGAGAGATTTTAGAAGTCTTTGGAGACGACTCATAGTGGGAATTGAATTTGAGTATAATGGTATGGAGTTACATGGTAAGCAAAACTAAAGATTACTACTCTATTGGCTAGTAAGTTAGACATGAGAGTCAAATTTGGGCATAATGGTATGGAGTTACATAGTAATCAAAACTAAAGATTACTATGTTACTATCAATTCAGATAATGAGCATGAAGGAGGATATACTTGTACCTTCAATGAAGAATCATTTAAATATTGATTCTAAAGTATTTTTGTATAATTTTATTAATTAATTGGGTGGGTTTTGTGTGGGTTGCGTGTTTTTTGTTAGCTTAGCAAGCGAGTTTTAGGCACATGGTAAAAAACCTAATAGGGTTTGGGATGACCTTTGGGACATCCTACAGCGTATTAAGACAGTTTCAAGTTTTATAAAATGTTTGAAGCCCACTGTGGTATCCCTAAGTTGATTCCCTTGTGTCTGCTTGGGCTGGGTTGCTAATGCAATTTTGTTTTTTTTGGGAGTCTTTAATTTAAATTCTACATGATTCACTGGTTGAAGCAGAAATTTTGGAGAAAATTAAAATTTGTTGTTTTTTTTTTTGGTTGGCTACTTCATTGGAGTGATACATGATACAGGGTCACTACTGTAAGTTTGGAGGTTAATTTTCAAGTGCTGTAGAAATTGTTATTATTCCTAGCTATTATAGATGTAGATTGTCAGTATCTGTTATGAAGTAATAATTTCTCCTATAGAACAACAATAAACATTTCCTTCAAGTAAGTTGTTCTTCTTTTCTTTGATTCTCTGGTTTCGTTATTTCTCTACATTAAATCAATTAGTGCATGTCATCTCATTCTGGGTTTACTTTCTTTCTGTTTTCTTGCAGAAGTGGGAGATCGCTGTGTTGCTTTTCTCATCTAAGTAACCCTGCAGATAATTCAAAGTACACAAAATTAAAAATATTTCACTAGGGATCTTTTGACGACAACAAAAATGTCGAGAAGGGGCTTGATGGAACAGGACCTGAGCAAGCTGGATGTGAAAAAGTTACATCCACTTTCTCCAGAAGTGATTTCACGCCAAGCAACCATCAATATAGGTACATGATTTTTTTGTGATATATTAGATCCAAATGCTATTGCATGCTCCCTACTAATTAGAAAACTAACTGAACCCATGGTTCACTTCACAGGTACTATTGGTCATGTGGCACATGGAAAGTCCACTGTTGTCAAAGCTATATCTGGTGTACAGGTAGGTTTCTTTTGCATCTATGACTTATTGTCTCATTTTTATGTATGTTTGTGATTCATGTTGGCTTTTTGAGCTCCAGTTAAATCAATATGACTTTCTTTAACTTTTACATTGTGAGCATTCTTAGCAAATGCTGCACTGACTGGGTTTACTGCCAACCAAGAATTACTTACAAATGTGATGTCATTGTCAATTGCTGCCAGATTGGCTTAAAACTAGTCTTTAAGGTTGACCACTGTAATGGTGGTCAATGTTTTGACTGGGTTATTATTGTTCAAGGACATTGGTATGGATAGTCATGGCTGTTTACACTATTTCTCTCACTCCCCCCTTTCTTATGTTTCTGCATGAGTGTAGATGATTAAAGGTTTTTATTTTAATTGAAAATGCTCTGTTCCTTTTTGTTTTTTTGGGATAACTTAGGTCATTGGCACTGCCTTCTATTTGCATCATATAACCTTTTTTTTTAATTAAAAAAACTTAATAATTTATATCTTTGTTATTCAGACAGTCCGTTTCAAGAATGAGTTGGAGCGTAATATCACCATTAAGCTTGGTTATGCAAATGCAAAAATTTACAAATGTGAAGATGAACGGTGTTCCCGACCAATGTGTTACAAGTGAGTTGATGTTCCAATCATGCAACTCTTTTGGATTTTGATTTGTCTTTTTGCTTGACATCAATCACATTTTTTGCAGGGCCTATGGAAGTGGAAAGGAAGACAGTCCTATGTGTGATGTACCTGGGTTTGAGAACTGTCGGATGAAACTACTGAGACATGTTTCTTTTGTAGATTGCCCTGTAAGTTGAAAGAGATTTTGGATGTTGGTAGATGCATACTTAGTATGTGTTGGTTTATTGGTATTTGTTGAAATCATGTGTGTCAAGAGTTTTTAGGCAAATTCTGAACCTTTCCAGGACAAAATTAAGCTAATACAAGTCTGTTACTTTCAAAATGGGGCTTTTTTTCTGTTAGTGCTTGGATTGAAATTTGGAGGTCACTGTTCTCATGTAAATGCTATCTGTATCCTTCCACAAACCACCCCCACCCTTCCTTTCTTTTGATGGTGCATTGATCTTGGCCTCTTTAGAAATTTAAGGATGCTTTGAAATTAATGTAAATATGTAATATTCTTATCTATACAAATAAAGTGGGAAAACCTAACAATTAAATTGTCCAAGTTAACCCTATTTTTACAACTATCATAATTCTTTACAATATTTTTTTGTTATTTTTTAATGATTTTTGGTCCTTCCTTTTCTGAATGTGGTCTTTTGTGTAATTACTTTCTTTCTTTTTTCTATTTTTTGGGCACCTATAATATGAATCCATCTTCATCCAATATCTATATTATTGATCCAACAATTTTATCATTTATTTTTGCTAGCAATAGTTATACAAAATTTCAACTATTTTAGAAATTTAATTATCAATCACAAGTATGTCAGGTGAAATGAATATTTTGCTGCGTGTTCATTGGGGGGAAAGGTTATTCCATTTTCCCTTCATTTCATATAAAATTGCTATTATTGTGTTTAATTGGATTTTAGATACTGGATAGTTATTCCCAATGAATTGCAATTATTCAAAATATTGAATAGCAATTCATGAAGTGCAATGAATTATGATCAACCTTGCCGTAAATGCCTTGTTCTTGGAAACATCACTTGGTTACATTCCTCCCAATCTCATTACTTCACAGTAGGGGTATAATTGATATTTTGATTTTATTTCATTGTGATTCCTTGCATTGTTTTATGTTGACTGAAAAATATAGCAGGCATATAATAATAATTACACTTCTATTATATTCCTAGTGAATTATAATTCAGATCCCCCTTTATTCCATATAGTAAAGTGAATGGGCTATTAAGATTTTACCTTCCTATAAATGTTTTTATTTTAGCATCTGCATCGCGGCTATGTGTTTCCTAGTATTCTTCGTTATGCTATAGACCCTCATTCCTAAATTCTGACTCACCACCTAAAGATTATAGGGATATTACTGGATTCTATGCTTTTTTGTGTTTGTTTTATTGCTTCAATTTCCATTACCTGGGTACTATGTTAAGTATGTTTCTTAGCATAAAGAAGATGTGCCTACAAAGAGTTGAATTGCAGCTATTAATGGAGGAAAAGTTACATAGTTTATGTTGGGGGAAGAGATGATAATGTTATTTCTTATGGACTTGATAGTCCAATCTTGGGCATATTTCTTCTACTCTGCATTGTGCAATCTAGGTATGCTTTAGTTTTGGACAAGCATTAAGATGTAGAAAAACAAGCTTGTTAACATGCACAGGACTTCTACCTGCTTTCATTTGTTTAAACCCTATAAAAAGATTATTGCATGTGTCTAGTCAGTGATTTAATTATCTAAGCTTTAGAGAAATGCACGGCTATCTCACATTGGCATCACTTACAGCATGTTGTGGAAGATCTTTTCTTATATCCTCTTTCTTTTTCACAGTTTGGTTTTAACCATTCTGTTTATTTGCCCTTTTAGGGCCATGATATTCTCATGGCTACTATGCTTAATGGAGCTGCAATTATGGATGGAGCTTTACTTCTTATTGCTGCAAATGAGAGCTGTCCTCAGCCACAAACTTCTGAACACCTTGCAGCTGTTGAAATTATGCGTCTCCAGCACATAATCATTCTGCAAAATAAAATTGATCTTATACAAGAAAATGTAGCAAAAAACCAGCATGAAGCAATTCAACAATTTATTCAAGTAATGTATTCCATTCCTTCTTGATATGTCCAACTGCTATATCTATGAATTTTCTGCCTGTTAAAATAAGTTTACTAAGGCTGCATGCTTCCTCTACCAGGGAACTGTTGCTGATGGTGCACCTGTGGTGCCCATTTCCGCACAATTGAAATATAACATAGATGTTGTTTGTGAGTACATAGTGAAGAAGATTCCGATTCCTGAGAGGAACTTTGTCTCGCCGCCTAATATGATTGTAATCCGATCTTTTGATGTCAATAAGCCTGGATTTGAAGTTGATGAAATAAGAGGTGGTGTGGCTGGTGGAAGTATTCTGCGGGTATGCTGTTATCATATATATCTTGCAGATTGTTAACTCTACGTTTGTTTAACCTTTCAAGTTGTATTCTTCTTTTTATGTCTTTAACATGTTTTTCTCCCTCTGGGATATGATAGGGTGTGTTAAAGGTAAATCAAATGATTGAAGTTCGTCCTGGTATTGTCGTCAAAGATGAAAATGGGAATATTAAATGTACACCTATATACTCCAGAATCATTTCATTATATGCCGAGCAAAATGAGCTACAGTTTGCAGTGCCTGGAGGCCTTATTGGTGTCGGTACTACCATGGATCCTACTTTGACACGTGCTGATAGGTTGGTGGGTCAGGTTCTTGGGGAGGTTGGATCACTCCCTGAAATTTTTGTTGAGCTTGAGGTAGGGCAACCAACTCCCCAGTACTTACCAGTGATATTAGTTTTTTATGTTATGTTTTTTTCGAATATGTGATGTATATTTTTGTAATGTGCTCTATGATCTGAAATGCCACTTTTTTACAGGTTAACTTCTTCCTGCTTCGAAGGCTTCTGGGTGTCAGAACAAAGGGATCGGAAAAACAAGGAAAGGTCTCAAAGCTTGCCAAAGGAGAGATACTTATGTTGAATATTGGGTCTATGTCAACTGGTGCTCGGGTTGTTGCAGTAAAGAATGATTTGGCTAAGTTGCAGCTGACATCGCCTGTCTGCACTAGTAAGGGAGAGAAGATTGCTCTGAGCCGGCGTGTTGAGAAGCACTGGCGTCTCATTGGCTGGGGACAGATTCAGGCTGGAACAACCCTCAGTGTACCGCCTACTCCGTTTTAGGTGAATTGAGTCAGAGGTGGAAGAGTTTGATCAGTTAAACGAGGATTTTCATTGAGTGTGAAGGTTTGGGAAGGCAAAGAACAGCTTGGAACAATTTTTGTTAGATGGAGGAGAAAACACTACTTATATTGTCACTCTGTAATGTTTAATTTTTCCCTTTTGGGCGTCGAATTAATGTGTATGGATCCCTTGATGAGGGATTATAACCCTTTTTGTTTTCCCTTTTAGCAAGAGTTTTTGGCAATTTCTTCCGACACCCAATAAGAACCCAACCTGTGATTGAACAGAAATTTAAATGGTATAAGATCTGTTCCTATAATTCGTTTCCGTCCATTAAGGTCAGCATTTGATTATATATGTCATGAGTAATTCATCTACTCAATTAGAAGACCACGCGTCGACCAAGGCTAACTTGACCTTCCGCTCCGGGGACGGTGAAGGACGCTCAAACGAGAATCTTTTGAAAGAATCCAATGTGTAAAGCATATTGATGCGACCTCTATCAACATGCGAGCTTTGTTGATAAGTTTCGTATTATCCTAAAAAAAAGGGTCTTCCGAGAGTATTAAGATGTGTGTAGCACTGGCCCCACAATTCTCAGCGACGGCACCTTTTGGAGTACAGCTGACCCTTCTGAAACAGCATACTCTTAAAGATCAGAACAGTCTGATCCTTTCGAGATAATTATAAAAGGCATCCTTGTTTGATAGCCACTTGGGATCATAACAAGAAAATTCCTGTCGGTCTTCACTCGTTTGTCTTTGCTTGGTGAAAATGAGGAGGTCACTAATCTCTACGGAGCAAGAGTTTCAGGAAGTCGGTTCTCTTCTTATAACAGTGCATGCACATGCACCACCCCTTAAAATATTTTTTTTTTTGAAAATTTTTAGGGTCTATATGCCTATGCAAAATTAAAAATTTGATGGCCAATACAGCACTAACATGATAAGGACTATCCCTCGCAGCTGAAAACTGTGATGACATCTGTACTGTTTTTCTTTTCTGCCCCTGAAATTTACCATTTTAAAAAATGTGGACTTATTTTCCAATACTTTCATAATTGAGTGCAGCAGCAATGGCACCTATGAGATTGTGTAGGTGCTGAATATGGCACAAGAAACACCATGGTGTTTTAATGCTTTTGTTTATCTCTCGAGCTCAAAACTACACAATATGCTGTTGCATATGGCCATTGTCTATTCACTTTTCACTTTAATAGTAATTTTATTAAAACTCTATTTTTTATGAAATAGCTATTACTGTTTTTAATTATATTATTTAAACTCGAAATAGCAATTTTATAGAAAGTTTATAAAAAATATTGAATAGTTATTCATTACTCATTTATATGTAATGAATAACTATGAGTAATGAGTAACCATTTAATATTGGAGTTGATTTTTTTTTTTTCAAAACTCTTATTAAAATCAAAATTAACAAATAATAATTTTATTATAATTCTATTACATTGTTATTATATTATAATTTTATTTTATTTAACAAAGTAAAACGTTCACTTAGTTTCTAAAATGTCATTGTCCTCAAGGCAATGAGTGCCTTGACATTTTATTGATGCTTGCTGGTTTTCCAGCAGAAGGCTAGGTAAACCAATGAGACAACACATCAACGACCGCAGCTCTACCTGATCTCCAAAAACATATAGGAGTGTCCCCTTGAGTTTTGATTTAGCAGTAGAAACTCTCTCTTTTTTCCTTATATTATGCTTCCATAAAGTTTATTTTCGGAAAATGCAGTAGAATAATCTTGATTTAAAGGCTATATTCATTATACCATCTGTGTTTTTCCTACTTGCGAATTTGAGGGTCTGGTTTTCTAGAAAAAAGTTGATGAACTGCATCATGTTGTTATTGCTATAATTTGATGTGTCACTAAAGCTGTCAAGGGAATTTGTAAAAGAAATACCCAACTTTATAGGTTTTATGCATTATAGGGCATATAATTTATGAAAATGCTTTTAGGGGCGTATATTCTAAAACAAATAAGTTTTAAGATTTATGCCATAATTGTACTACAATGCTATTTTTAATGTTTCACCCTGTATATTTTAGGCATCATTGGCATCAGCTTAGAATGCATCATTGCCACTATTAAAAAAAAAAAAAAAAGACTAATCCAATATAGTAAGCTGATTGTTAGATAGCTTTGCAAATGAAATAATCTTTATAAAAAAAAAAAAATTTGTTGTTGAAATTTCAACCTTTAATTTAGCAAACTCTAATTTCATCATGATACATGATTTTATATGATGCAATATCTAATATACACTGAGTGATGATAAGTTAATAGAAAATGCTAATTTAAATTTGAGTAACAAATTCGAAGAAAAGCAGAGTAAAAACTACTAATTTTCGTTAAATTTATTAATATGTTTTGCATTAGGTTATTTTCAATTTTGACAAGTTTATTGATAACAATTTTGAAAATTTTGTTCTAAAAACATAAAATACCATACAACTATTCCTTTATTTTGCATTACTTTTATTTCACAATTATCATCCGGTTGTAGTCTAAATTGGATATTGCATTCCTTAAAATTTGTATGGCTTGTGTTGTGGTGGCGTTCAATTTCTCAAGCAAATATCCAACTTAGAAACTATTGTTTGAAAATGAGAATAATTCCAAAGGCAGTTGCCACCGGTTTGTGTATGTTGCATTTATGAAGCTTATTTGTGTGTTAAGCTTGGAAAATTATTAGGATACATTTGTTTAAAGAAGACATGAAAATAAGTTTTTATATAAATTATAATATAACTGTAGTTTTATATTGGAAATTCTGGTATATATTCTATTAGTAATTTATACTAATAAGATCGTGCCACATTAATAATATAATAGTCTAAGTACTATATAGATTATCAAATGTATATATATATTTTTTAAAATCGTAAATTACATCGTAACTTTTAAAATTATAATTGACATCTAATTTTTTAAAGTATAATGGATTTCTCCGTGGATGCATACTTGGTAAACTTTGACGATAAATTAAAAAAAAAAAACTAATCAAGTTATTTAAATATTGCAATTATTTATACTAATTAATTAAAATAATAAAAATAGGAAAGATTAAAAAAGAAAGAAAAAACGCTTGAAAATTAAAAAAATAGCACCAACTTTTTAGATTGACTTTAAATTGTTGATATAATTTTAAAAATCATTAGAGATAATCGGTGTAATTTATCTTTATTTTTTTATACACCCATTGAAAAATGCATTTTCCACCGGTGAAAAGTTAAATTACATTCTTAAAACCATATTATATTTAAATCTTATTAAGAGCACGCGTTCATTATTTCATGAAAAATGACTCAAATGTTTAGATTTATCAAAATCGGGCTCATTCATTTCTCAGTCGGCCCAATTCTGTTACTCAACCCCCTATAAAAGCTCCATAAACCCTAATTTCCTCCCCCTTGCTATCTTCTCGGCGGCGCTCCGGAACCCTTTCTGGCATTTCTCACTATAGCACCAGGTAATCTCTCTCTTTCTCCCTCTCCCTCCATCGCCCTGCTTCCCCCTCTCATTCTCTTTCGCCTCATCCATGTACAAATTTGCAGAGTCAAAATGAGCAAAGTCGCGAGCACAAAGGGCGGCAAGAAGAAGGGAGTGACCTTCGTGGTCGACTGTGCGAAGCCAGTCGAAGACAAGATCATGGACATTGCTTCACTCGAGAAGTTCCTCCAAGAACGCATCAAAGTTGACGGAAAAGCTGGTAACCTCGGCGAGTCAGTTACCGTCACACGAGACAAGACAAAAATCACCGTCACTTCTGATTCTAACTTCTCCAAACGGTATCAGTTCTCGTCATTTAGGGTTTGGGATTTTGGTATTTGATTTGCGGTACTGGAATTTAATCTCTTTCATAGTTATGCTTCGAGGAAAGCGTTTTTCGGGTCTTATGAATTCGAACATATGGCTGAAGGAGAATTGTTTAGTGTGGGAAGTGGAAAGTTTGCTTTGAATACGAAATCAACTTCTGAGCTGTTGTAGATAATTTTTAAAAAAATTATAATGTTGATTTCTTCGGAAACACTTACCTCCAATGTTTAGTGACTTGATGATTACTGTCTGGACAAAACAAAAATATGATCGAGCATAACGTGAATTGATTATTTGTGGTTCAGTTTTTATGTAATTACACTGACACAAATTCAGCATGGTATGAAATGCGAGCACTATGGCCGTCTAGAATTGCTTCCTCTAGCATTGGGTCTACAATTTGCACAGTATCTGTTAAGTGTAAAGTTTTGTTGGTTTGATTTTTAGCTTGAGTTTGCATTGTGTTATTTTGGTGGTTTAAATGTTGGTTAAAATTATTTGAAAAGTGACTGTTGTGAAGAGGTTTCGGGGTTTATGGTCTCCCACCCTAAAAGGGCAGAGGTTTTGGGGGTTTGTGAAAAATAGTCTATTTCATGGAGACAATTATGAATATTTTGATTTGATGTTTCATGCAGTTCAGTATGATCCTGTAGAAGTTTGCATGAATATTTGGATGAAAATAATGGGCTGTTCTCTTGTGCTGCTGTCTATGGATATAGATAGATGTTGTGTTGAGAATAATTTCTTCTCGTGTTTGTTCCCATTTCCTGTATGTGCTTGTGCATTTAGGCATGTTTGAAGTGTAAATTTTCTCAAAGTGGGTGTCTTTCTTTTGTTTAGTTTCCTCTTTGTATTTTTTTTTTGTTGTGATCTTAAATGCATCTGTTCCCATCTTTTAGGTATCTCAAGTACTTGACAAAGAAGTATTTGAAGAAACACAATGTTAGGGACTGGCTTCGGGTAATCGCTTCCAACAAGGATCGTAGTGTCTATGAACTTAGGTACTTCAATATTGCTGAGAATGAGGGCGAAGAGGAAGATTAAGACCTTTTATCAGTATCTACCTATTGTCTTTCTTCTTTTTGTGCTTTCCTTCACCAATTTTTGGATTTTACTATGCTCAAGATTGCTTTTGTACTTTTTTGGTAATTATCTAGAGATGGTTTTTACTCATTTTGTTGTAGACTGCTGATTGGTTTGAGTTCAGATAAGAAATATCTTTCATCCTTTCAACTCTTAGTACAGTGCTTGCTATATAACAATTAACAAGTCTAACCATGAATTCGCAAGGCCACATTATTCAGCAAATGCAGGAAACTAAAGTGGTGTTTGGACTGGGACTTTGCTTGAGTTTATTTAAATTACAGGCTAACAGGAATTCTATCATTCTTTTGAAGTCCTGAAAATGGTGTTGCTCTTGTGGCCTGAAAAATATGCTCTAAACCGATCAAATCAGGAATCTACAAATTAACATGGGTGGCTATTATTATTCCCCTTCCATGCATCTGCTATCCCAAATTTTGCACTTGTAATGCACTTCCATACTGCACTGTTACACTTGAACCCGCTTCCAAATGCAATTTGCCATATTCTGTCTCCCCTTTTCATTCTTCCCTTGGATTCTATATAAGCAAGCTCATACCATATAGAAGAAGATGAAGT
This sequence comes from Laguncularia racemosa, assembly GCA_037954665.1. NCBI lineage: Eukaryota > Viridiplantae > Streptophyta > Magnoliopsida > Myrtales > Combretaceae > Laguncularia > Laguncularia racemosa. The sequence goes on along the minus strand of JBBMOL010000001.1, from coordinate 5,414,198 downwards.
GTTTCCAAATCTGTGAAGAGTCATCTTTGATGCCTCAGTGTCTTCGTCTTTAGCTGTAGGCTTTTCTCAATTGCTTCTATTACTGCTCTCCCTCCAGCATGTATGCAGAAATGTTCAAACGCTTTCTTGAAGTTTGGTATATAAATGCTTGATTTTTCACCGCGTTGTATTTTACCCTTGATTAGGGATGATAAATATAGCCATTGCTCTGAGTACGGAAGAACTGACGGACCTAGGGCGGCCATATTTGCTTTGAGTGCATCGCCAGCTACTTTCACTGTGTCCTTAGAGATCGATACCCCGGTTTTCTTTTCAGAATCTACATCCTGATATACACATGCATAAGATTGATCATCCCGAGCTTGGTTTGTGCGAACAATGTGCTGTAGCTCATATTTTGCCATGTTCTTGTCTCTATCTCGATTTGACAAGAGTACAGCTGCACATCCCATGCGAAACAGACAATTGGTTATCAACATGGACGTGTTCTTGCCGGTGTACCAATTCCGGTTCAGCATCTCGGTGCTTACAACTAGTGCCAAAGAGCTCCCACGTACCTTCAGTAAATCTCGGGCCAGACCTACTGATACAATTCCCGCACTACAACCCATTCCTGAGAGGTTGAAGCTAATTATATTGCTCCTCATTCTAAACCTATTTATTACCATTGCGGTTAGGGAGGGCACTGGAGAGAACATAGAGCTGTTTACTATCAATATGTCTATTGCCCTAGGATTGATATTAATTTTCTCAAACAGATTATCTACTGCAGAGAAAATTACTGTTTCAGCTTCTTCTAGGGCAAATGATAGTGACTTGGTTATGGGTATGTGGGTGAACGATGGAGGAACATAGGTTTCTTCGCCGAACCCTGATCGTTCCGTAATCTTGGCTTGGAATGCTTTGCTGTCTTGATCAAACCGCTCATCATGGAAGACATGCTCGCAAAATGTTGCTATGGACACTCGATAGCAATCCGGTGGGCGGTAGCAGGTGAAGTCCAGTAGGTAAACAGCAGCTTTCTTTTTGTAGAAGATGAAAAATGTGGCTACGACTAGGATCCCTATCAGTAGAAAATCACGAAGGGGAAGGGTAAGGTTGGACAAAAGAAAACTGATCATGTCCAGTGAAATCATGGTTGTTTTGAAAATGAGGCGAGAATGTCTGGTGGGGGTTAAAGAGGAAATTTTGGAACTTACAGATAACGTGATGTAAGAAAGAGGGGCCTGTGGGTGAAGTAAATAGGGGAAGGCATGAACATGTAACTGAGGCATCCCTTCGAGTGCCTGTCCAGCGGCAGGAATGAGTTCTTGCCACGGCACTTCAAGCTCAATATGCATTTTTTTTTTAAAGAGCTGAATCTGCTTCTTTTATGATGAGTAGAGGTGGGGTGGTTCGATTCAATAGGGTTCACTCCAAATCGAATCAAGTCTAATAGTACAATTTTTTTTTAAAAATTTAATTCAAACCTATTCTTACAGTTCAGTTCTCAACTTCTTTGAACTTACAAAAAAAAATGGCTTGGTCTAGTTTGGTTTGTGGTATAAACTAAGGGTTTCAAAATATTTAGGAGAATAATTAAATGAGTCAATATTTTTCACATTCTACACAATCCATTATGATACCATACATTAGAAATAACTATTAAATCATATTATAATTTAGTTGGAACTATAGAAGTTAGACAATGTCTAAATCAATACGAGAAATATATAAAAGAACAATTCTTCAGTTATTTCCAAAATCTACAAAATGCAAGTAGTATTTGGAATAATTGATACACTTTTATTTAAAAGCAAAAGCATGAACATATTGATAAAAGAAATTCCTATTATTTGGTGAAAGGGATAATCATCAAATTTTTATAATTAGCATAATGATTTTCACAACCTTTTTTTTTTTGGTTCAGTTTGATTTGAAATGATCCAATTTGTAGTTTCTTCGAACTTAAAAGAAATGGTTTGGCTTGCAATTTTTTTGAACCTAAAAATATGGTTTGAATCTAATTTGTGGTTTAGTTTGGTTTGGTCCAGTCTGGTTTGTGTTTTTTTGGCATTTCAAGGAATGTTTTAAGGAGATTGTATAACTTATGGATGTCTTAGGAAATGATGCACATAGGAGATAGAATGATAATAGAAGGCCAAGGGCAAATTTAGCTCATGGTGACCCTATTGATAGGCTTGCTCTTGCATAAAGGCAATATGCCTATGATGGCAATAAGTCAGAGGAAGAAGATGACCTTGATTTATATAGATATGGTCAACGACAGTCTCTTCAAGGGCATGGTAGGAGAGATGCTTATAGAGATGATAGAGGTTCTAGAGATTTTCGATTGAAGGTTGATATTTCATGTTTCAATGGTTGTTTTGGGAATAGATGAGTTCTTTCATTGGCTTGTAGGGATGGATTAATTCTTTGATTATTAGAAGGCTCCACCAAAGAAGAGAGTTAGATTGGTGGCATGTAGATTGAAAGAAGGAGCATCTGCTTGGGGAAAGGATTCAACCTAGAAGGGCACGTAAAGGAAGGGATCTTGTATGAACTTGGCATAGGATGAAGGATATGTTAAAGAAGGAATTTCTACCCCTTGATTACAAACAAATTTTGTTTTAACAATATCAATGTTGCTAAAAAGGGAATAGGTCCATACATGAATACATGATAGAGTTTATGGGGCTTGTAGATAGGAATAATCTTCTTAAGTTTGAAGGCAACACTATGCTAGATATTTAGATGGCTTAAAACTAGCCCTAAGAGATAGGATTGGTGTACTAGTTATCCATGTATTATTGGAAGCCAAAAATGTGGCTTTGAAAATAGTGCTTATGTAGCATGAAAGGAGTAGGAGAAATTATGAGATTTATAAGTCCACTAAGAATAGTGAGAGGTCCAAACATGTATCAGAATCCATGATGAAGGGTAGTAGTAGTAATGGAAATACACATTATTAGGAAGAGAAGGCTATAGGAAAACATCTTGTGACTAAAGTAAGAGGTAAGGAGAGAAGGAAGGTTGAGAATCCTTATGCAAATCCTATAGTCGAAAAATGTTTCTGATGTAATCAATCTAGGCACAAATCTAATGAGTTTCTTGTTAGGAAAACTGTGAATACTATAGAAAAGGATGGGGAGGATAATGAAATTTGTTGTGAACTTGATGGAGATGAAGAAGAGGGCTAAACATATGTGCTTCACAAGTTGATGTTATCCCCAAAGCAAAAGGATCAAACTCAAAGGCACCAACTATTCTAAACTAGATGCACCATTATAGATAAAGTGTTCAAAATCACCATTGATAGTGGAAGCCACGAGAATATAATCGAAAGGGATGTAGTAAAGAAGTTGGCACTGCTTATGAAGAAGTGTCCAAACCCCTATACATTAGGATGGATCAAGATAGAAGCATGAAAGATAGAAGTAAAAGAGCATTGAGCATTATAAGGTACCATTTTCCATTGATAAGTACTATGATGAAGTTTGTTGTGATATAGTTGATATGGATGTATGTTACTTATTGTTTGGAAGGCCTTGACAATATGATATATATGCCTAACATTTGGGTCAAAACAATGTGTATAAGGTAGAGAAGGATGGGGTGAAATACACTCTATTGCCTTTGAAGGGAAATAAGAGTCATCCAAGAAGAAAAGTATAAGGGGGATCTAACATCATATTGATTTAATCCTTGGTGCATGGTTGCCAAACTTGCCACATTATAGGATAATATGAGAGAGAGTAAGATTTTGAAAGAAAAAGTGGAAGAATTGTTGTAGAAAGGATATATACAAGAAAGCATTTGTTCATGTACTTTTCCTACATCATTGATTTTGAAGAAGAATGGGAGTTGGAGAATGTGTTGATAGCAAAGCCATAACCAGATCACTGTGGATTATAAATTCCTAATTTTGAGATTAAATGATATGTTAGATCTATGGCATGGTGCCAAGTGGTTTTTAAAGATTCATTTGAAGAATGGTTATCATCATATCAAGATTAGACTAGGAGATGAATGGAAATAACTTTCAAAAGAAAGGTATGCTTATATGAATGGTTAGAGTTGCCGTTTGGATTATCTAATAACCATAATGCTTTCTTGATGAACCGAGTACTAAAACATTTTATTGGGAAGTTAATTGCAGTGTATTTTGATGATATTCTAATATACAGTAGTTTGGAGGAAGAACACTTATTACATTTGAGAAAAAGTATTATTCACATTGAAAGAACATAAACTGTAAATTAACCTTAAGAAGTGTAGTTTTATGATAGATAAGCTATTATTTTTGGGGCATATTGTATTTGTTGAGAGAATTCGAGTGGATGAATATAAGATTAAGGCAATTAGAGATTGGCCAATGCTTAAGAATGGGTCAAAATTGAGAAGTTTCCATGGATTAACCACTATCTACAACATTTTCATTAGAAACTTTAGCACCATTGTTGTGAGACTGTTATAAGAATGGGAAGTTTCAATAGGGAGAAGAGGTAGCCAATAGCTTTGCAATTTTGAAGGAAAAGTTGTGTGCTATTCTAGTTTTAGCATTGTCAGACTTTAATAAGTTATTTGAAATAGAATGTGATGTTAATGGAGTAAGAATAGGAGTTGTTCTATCTCAAGAAAAATGACCTGTAGCATTCTTTGAAGAGAAATTAAGTGAGGCTAGGAAAAAATGGAGTACCTATGGTGGGAAGTTCTACTTTGTGGTACGAGCTCTTAAAACTTGAGAATACCACTTGATAGCTAAGGAGTTTGTGCTATATTTTGATCATGAGGCCCTAAAATATCTCAATAGTTACAAAAGAATTAGCAGCGATGTGAATTTTAGGTGGTGTCAATTCTTATAGAAGTTTCCTTTCATGTTGAAGCACAAGTCTAGTATTTGAAATAGAGTTGTTAATGCTTTGAGTAGATTGGTATCTCTGTTGCTCACATTGAGTAATGAGATCATAAGATTTTACCAACTTAAGAGTAAGTATGAGTATGATGAGGATTTTGAAAACATTTGAAGGAGGACTTCTCAAAATCAACCAATTGAAGGATTTTAAGTGCATGATGGGTACTTGATGCATGAGAATCGGTTGTACTTGCCTAGAATATCTCATAGAGAGCAAGTTATCTAGGATTTGTATGGTGGAGGTCTAATAGGATCTTTAGGTTGTGATAAGACCTTAGCTGCAATAACAAAGAGATTTTACTGGTCAAAACTAAGAAGAGATGTTTACAGGTTTGTGGAGAGGTGTATGGTGTGCTAGAGAGTAAAGGGGCAATCTAAAAATATAGGATTGTATATGCCTTTACCCATTCTAAAAAATATTTAGGAGGACTTATCCATAGACTTTGCATTAGGATTACCCATAACTCAAGGAAGGGTTGATTTTGTTTTTGTGGTGGTTGTTAGATTTCCAAAATGGCTCATTTCAATCCTTGTCGAAAGACTTTAGATGCAATAAATGTTGCTAACCATTCTTTAAGGAAGTTATGCATTTACATGGAGTTATGAAGTTAATTACCCCTAACAAAGATAGTTAATTTGTAAGTTACTTCTAGAGGACTTTGTGGAAGATATTTGGTTCATCTTTGAACTTTAGTAGTGCAACTCATCCTTAAACTGATGGGCCGATTGAAGTCATGAACAATTCATTGGGAAATTTGATAAGATGCATGTGTGGAGATAAATGAAAGCAGTGGGATAATGCACTACCAAAAGTAGAGTTTACTTATAACAATGTTGCTCATATTGTAAAAGGAAGATCACTATTTTTTTTCGTGTATACTAAGGTTACTTAGCATACTCTTAATTTGATTAGGTAGCCAAAGGGTGAGGGAAACGGTCTTGTAGCCAAACACACAGTAGAGTAGATTGTTGAAGTTCACAAAGAGGTGAAGGAAAAACTGGAGGTTGTAAATTGGAAATATAAATATACAGTAGACAAGCATAAGAGCCTTGAGACTTTTAATGTGGAAGATCAAGTTATAATTAACCTTTGGAAGGAGAGGTTTCCTATTAGAATATATGGAAAATTGCAAATAAGGACGCATGGTCCTTATAAAGTACTTTAGAAGATCAATGACAATGCTTTTATAATTGATCTAATAGTTTAGGCATTTCTAAAACATTTAATGTGGTGGATTTATTGATGTTTGATGATTCTTTAATACCTTTGTGCCTAAACTCAACGCTGAGTTTTTCCTAAGTGGAGGAGATTAAAGTAGATGAGTTAGGATTACAAGTTATGGTGCAACTTAACCATGAAAAGCTACAAAAGAAGAAGAATTAGAAACTTTGGAATAAAACATTGGAATCTAAAACCAAAAGCTAATAGACATTTGGAAATAGCATTTCAAACACATTAGAAATTGTTAGAATTGAGAATTCTAAGAGAAAGACTTAATTTATGTTCTAAAGCTCAACTTTGAGGTGCACAACCTTTTGCTTATGAAGAGTTGCAAAGCCTATAATATACCATTGAAGATTGATTCTAGTCTATTTTGACCTAGTTTAAAATGCTATACCATTTAGTGCAAGAATCATTATCAAAATCTTCTATTTTCATAATGTGTCTAGATTAGGATAGTCTATTTTTACTGTTATATTTTTTTATTAAATTTTTTATCCAGTTTCCTTACTAGCTTTAAGGTTTTTAGTCTATAAATATGTGCTAAATAGTGTTACTAAGCATGATTATTTAGTTTTATTAGTAATTATAATTATTTCCTTATACATATATAGTGTGGTTCTCACTTTACGTAGCGTCAGTTGGTATTAGAGAAATGATTGCAATTGATGGTGGTGATGGTAATGGCCTTCATGATGGCGATCAGGAGGCTAGGGTTTCTCTTCAAAAGAATGATGTGTTGTACCATTTAAAGCAATGCCTAAAGCAATGGATGGAGCTCAAATTCTAATGTTTTAAGGAATGTTTTGAGGAGATTTTGGAAATTTTTGACTAAAAGTTGATATTCCATGTTTTCATGGTTATTTTGGAAGTAGAAGAGTTTTTGGATTAGCTCGTAGAAGTGGGTCGACTACTTGATTATTTGGAGACTCCTTAGAGAAGAGAGTTAGATAGGTGACATGTAGATTGAAAAGAGGAGTATCTATTTGGTGGGAAAGGATTTAATCCAAAAAGGCACATGAAGGAAGGGGTCTTGTATGAATTTAGTGTAAGATGAAGGATTTGTTGAAGAAGAAATTTCTACCCTTTTATTGCGAACAAATAATTTTTCAACAATATTAACATTGCCAAAAGGTGAATAGGTTCGTACATGAATACATGGTGGAGTTTATGAGGCTTGTAGAGAGGAATAACCTTCTTGACTTAGAAGGACAACAAATTGCTAGATACTCGAATGACTTGAAACTAGCCCTAAGAGATAGGGTTGATGTATGAGTTATTTGTACACTATTAGAAGCCAAGAATATAACTTTGAAAGTAGAGCTTATGTAGTATGAAAGGAGTAGGACAAATTATGAGAGTTGTAAGTTCATTAGGATTAGGAATCTACGATGAAAGGTAGTAGCAATAGTGGAAATACACATTACCAAGAAGAGAAGGCTACAGGAAAAAGTTATGTGATAGAAGTAAGGGATAAGGAGAGTAAGAAGGTTGAGAATCTTTATGCAAAAGCTATAGTTGGAAAGTATTTCTAATATAATCAAATTAGGCACAAATCCAATGAGTATCCTTTGTGGAAAACTATGACTAATATAGAAAATGATGGGGAGGATGATGAAATCTACTATAAACTTGATGGAGATGAAAAAGAGGAGTATAAAGAAGAGAGCTAAACATATGTGCTTTGGAGGTTGATGTTATTCCCAAAGTAAGAGGATTAAACTCAAAGGCACGAACTGTTCCAACTTAGATGCACCATTGAAAAGCATTCAAAGTTATCATTGATAGTGGAAGCTGTGAGAATATAATTAGAAGGGATGCAGTGAAGAAGTATTTAAACCCTTATACATTTAGATGGATCAAGATAGAAGTAGGAAAGAGTGTTACATGGTATCATTTTCCATTGGTAAGTACCATGATGGAGTTTATCATGATATAGATGATATGAATGTATGTCATTTATTGTTTGGAAGGCTATGGCAATATGATGTAAATTCCCAACATTTGGGTTAGAACAATGTGTATAAGGTAGAGAATGATGGGGTGAAATACACTTTATTGCCTTTGAAGTGGAAGTCAGAGTCATTCGAGAAGAAGAGTACATTTTTGTTCATCACTCATGAATTTGATTCCTAAGTTAAAGAAACTAGGGAGGTTCATGTACTAGTAATAAAGCAAGTGTTGATGAATGAAGTTGGGTTGCAAGTGGGGAAGCACCTAGAAGCAGTGTGTCCTCTATTGTAGGAATTTAAGGAGATAATGCTAGAAGATCTACTTGATTAATTACCATAACCAACATCATATTGATTTGAATAGAGTTGCTGATGTTTTGAGTAGAAGAGCATCTCTATTGCTCACTCAAAGTAATGAGATCATAGGATTTGATCAACTTAAAAGTGAATATAAGTATGATGAGTATTTTACAGATATTTATAGGAAGACTTCTCAAAATCAACCAATTGATGGATTTTGTGTGCATGATGGATACTTGACGTAAGTTGGTTATGCTTGCTTAGAACATCTCTTAGAGAGCAAGTTATCCATGAGTTGCATGGTGGAAGTTTAGTAAGACATTTAGGTTGTGATAAGACCTTAGGTGCAATAATAAAGAGGTTTTATTAGTCACAAACAAGAAGAGATGTTTTTAGGTTTGTGGAGAGGTGTATGGTATGCTAGAGAGCAAAGGGGTAATATAAAAATACAAGATTGTATATACCTTGGTCTTGAAAATATTTGGGAAGACTTATCCATGGAGTTTGTATTGGGATTGCCTTGAACTCAAAGAAGGGTTGATTCTATTTTTGTGGTGGTTGATAGATTTTTGAAAATGGCTTATTTTGTTCCTTTCCAAAAGACTTCAGATGCAATAAATGTTGCTAGATTATTCTTCTAGGAAGTTGTGCATTTACATGGAGTTTCAAAGTTGATTACCTCTAATAGAGATGGTTTGTGAGTTACTTTTAGAGGACTTTATGGAAGATGTTTGGTTTATTTCTGAACTTCAATAGTATAACTCATCCTCAAACTGATAGGTAGACTGAAGTTGTGAATAGGACATTAGGAAATTTGATAAGAAGTATTTGTGGAGATAAGTGAAAGAAATGGATTACACTATCACTAGCAGAGTTTGCTTTTAACAATGCTATTCTTAGTGCAACTGGAAGATCACCATTTTCTATTATGTATACCAAGGTTCCTTAGCATACTCTTGATTTGATTAAGTGACCAAATGGTGAGGGAAATAGTATTCTAGTCAAACACATTGCAAAACAAATTGTTAAAGTTTACAAAGAGGTGAAGGAGAAATTAAATGCTACAAATTAGAAGTACAAATCTGCAATAGACAAGCATAGGAGGCTTAAGACTTTTAATGTAGGAGATCAGGTTATGATTAACCTTTGGAAGGAAAAGTTTCTAGTTGGAACATATGGCAAATTGCAACCAAGTAAGTATGGTCCTTATAAAGTGTTTTAGAAGATTAATGGCAATGCTTATATAATTGATTCTCCTGATTGTTTAAGCATTTCTAGAATATTTAATGTGGTAGATTTGTCTATGTTTCTTAATTCTTTAGTACCTTTGTATGCAAACTTGAGGTCAAGCTTTTCCCAAGTATAGGAGATTAATGTAGATGAGTTAGAATTATAAGTTACGAAGCAACTTAATCATCATTTTTTATAGAAGAAGAAGAATGATAAACTTTAGAGTAAGACATTGAAATAAGAAGTTAGGAGCTAGGAGACATTTGGAATAGCATTCTAAACATGGTAGAAGTTGTCCGAATCGAGTATTCTTAGAGAAAGACTTAATTTCAAAAGTTTAATTTTGAAACTTTGCAACTTTTTGTTTATGAAGAGCTTTGGAGCCCATAATATGCCGATAAGATTGATTATAGTATGCTTTGACCTAAAGCAAACCGCTACACTATTTGATGTAAGAATTGTGGTCAAAATCTTCTATTTTTATAATGTGTCTATATTATTACTAAGCCAAGATGTCTATATTAGGAAAGTCTATTTTCACTGATGTAGTTGCCTATTGTATTTTTAATCAGTTTTCTTACTAGTTTTAGGGTTTCTAATATATAAATATGTGTTAAATAGTGTTACTAAGTATGATTGTTCAAATTTATAAGGAATAAGAATTATTTTTCTAGATGTATTGTGCTGTTCTTGATTCATGTTGCATCACCAATTAGACCCTGGTTCAATTTTCTCGACTCCTAACTCTTCTTATTTTTAGATTAACATGCCATTTAGTCTGACAATATTGCTTTTTGCAAATATATATTTTAAATTCCCATCAAACTTATCATTTTATCCTACAAAATTAAGTTAATCTACATTTAGGTAATATCACGAAGGAAATTTAGCTAAAATCAATTGAAAACCAAGCAATCATAGGTATGAAATATACCATAAATTCATTTCTGTCAATGTTACACCAAAGGTGTCACGCCCCACTCTAAGGGCCTCTTATGACAACCCGCCACAATCACTTAACCCCTCGTTAAGTGATCGCGAAGTGTCTTATCTTCAACTTTGATTGTTAATCAAAGTAATCATATTCCCTGCTTACAAGATAATTAATTACATAAAACATCACTAGGCCTCAAATGGGTCCTATTTCACCACAACAGGTACACTTAAGACCATATCAGGCCGCTCAATTACATTTTCATCAATTATAAAATAAAAGATCCATCCTAAATATATCTACATTCAATCTAGGCCTTACGTCCTTTCTACGACCATGCCCACCATTGGTGCAACAAGTACTCACCTTGGTTCGTCAGTTCATCATGAAGTTTAGATAGTCTCTACCTACAAGGCAAAATCTATAGGAGGGTAACCCAAAGCTTAGTGAGATAGGGTGCAATATCTCAATGTTGCAACAAACACAAACAAAATTCAAACAAGTTATCAAACAAGTGCTATACATGAACAAACACATGTATGCAGCATCTTATGTGGTCTTTCGGTAATCAACGTGAAGTCTAGGGTTTACGCCCCCCTTGACCTTGGGTTGGGAATTCCAAAGCCATTGCCAAGTGCTCGGGTCTTACTCACATCTTTATTATTCTTATCACTTAATTAAGCTGTATCTTAGCTTTAATGTTTTAGGCTCAGGTGCCTCAATACACCGAGCATTTCACCCTCAAGAGACAGGCCGGACTCATAACAGTCAAGGTACGACAATCCCCTAATCATTAGTTCGCACTTGCCGGAACAATGATCCTTTTGATCACTTCTGACGCATCTTGTAGCAGTAATGGCCTTCAATCTCATGCAATGTCTCGTGTAATGCATGTTAGTTTATTAATTAAACCTCATAATTAAATAAAGTTTTGAGAGTGATCATATCAAATCAAGTATGAGTGAAATTGACAATCAAAGGAACAACCAATCATAACACATGAAACCATTCTAGGAGCAAAGCATAACTCAACATAATCAAGAAGACAACACACATGCGGTTCGATGTGATAGGTTATTAAGCTAGGGAGTACTAATGTAACTTCCATCATCGCACTCCTCTAATCTTGCTTCTCCTCTATACTTTACTTTCATGACTGTAATTCCATGCCTTATCCTTGAATATGCCTATATAAATACCATTAGTGCATAGATGTTGAATTTAATTCCCATGCCTCCTTTGGCCATATACATCTCATGTAGATCTAAGCATGTTATATTTGTGGTTTTGTAATACCACTCTTCTTACTTCATGTCTATAAACTTATAACATGCGTCACATGCATCATCTTATCTTTCCATCTCACTTGCGCACCACATACGTTCATACGAGTGCAAGGACTTAATTCATTAAGGCCTAGATTTACTTCTCCATAATTTGTAATGTGCGTTAAGGCTTGACTACATACTTCGCATCAATTATTACTTCCCACAACAACATATATAATATAGTGATATTTTTTCCTACCACTTATAAATTCATACCTATTCACATTAAGGGAATAAACTCCGCATTTACATACCACCACATATTGTCTTATAGCCTTATTTATGGGTCTTCTCTTTTCATCCCATTCCTCATCACACAACTCGCAAAAATTTACACCCATATGATCTCCACTTCATACTCCATTCCACATAGAGTCCACATCCTCAAATGGATCATTCAACTCCACTTCCACCTTTTATTTGCAAGCATGACTATATTTAGTTGGTAACCTTCATTAGCAACAATGGGAAACAACACTGATCCATCTTGTATTCTCATGTACTGTCCCTCCTATACATGCAACTCACGGAAGGAATACTTTCTCAAAATTTAGCCAACAATCTCCTAAGATTACATTACACTTTCATTCAATCCTACATGCCATTTGCAGCAGGGGAGATAACCATACCAATGATCCGCATCAACAAAGGACTAAGGTGGTTGAACCATCTCCATTTCAGCCAAGGTGCCTATATCTATACACATACATGATCACCTACAATAGCCATCTTTCACCAGCACAACAACAACCGATAGGAACATGGACACACTACGGACACAGCAACGGTGCTACTCTTCCAACTGTGATGGACACATATATATACATACAGTAAACACATACAACAGCCTATATTCCTTGCCAGACCACACATAAACACACATATTTGTATATATATATATATATCTAATCCTCCTTTACGGCAAGCAATATGGAACATGTCCAGCACGATCCGACAACTTATTAGCAACAAAAGAAGGAGAGAAACAGCGCCATACACACGCTCCACGCACAATGGGGTAAGAACCGAGAAGACCACGATGTTTATATATATATATATGTATCTATATGATCTCATTTACAGTAGCAACAACTGGAGCATCAATCTTCACAGCACGTCCAACTCCTACTACTTATATATGCCTAGTCCTTGTTTTACGGCAAGCAAAAGAGAAACCTGTCCAACATCTTATATATATATATATATATATATGTATGTATCTGTGTCTATTACCCAGCTTCTGTAGGGAAGGAAGACACAGAGAAGAAATAAATAAATTTTACTCACATAGCAAAACAGCTCCACCAATCACAAAGGTTTACATATATATATATTCGTTGCTACTTACTCCAAAGGTCAAAACGCACTCATGTGCACAGTATACGGAATAGTATATATATATAAATATCTATATATAGGCAGCAAAATCCATAATAAATACACAAAATCAACAATATTCACACGATACAATACGTCATGGAGTTCTACTCATCCTGGTCTCATTTTGTCGGGATTTACTCGAAGTAATGCTCAGATATTTCTGAATCGAAACCCTTTTCACCTAGAAAATTGAGGAAAAGTATATCAATACACTAAATACATAGTCTAGATCACTTTATCTAGTGTTTCTTTAGCTATTACGACTAATTTTAAGTAAAATACTAATTTTTATATCTATTTATTCTTTGTATATAACTTTTAGAAATGAACTTCGTTTTGCAAAAAGCTAGTTTAGTTAAGTTGCACTCACCTCAAGGAACACGTTGGTGGTCTTGGATCGTTGATCAGAGGTTGTATGCGTGAGTTATGATTTTTTTTTCGATTTTCCTTTTGTTTTTCTTTCCCGTTTTCCATTTTGTCCTCTTCTTCTTTTCCTTTTGTTTGTTTTCTTTTTTTTTTTGTTTGGTTTTGTGCAGGTGTGGAAATACGACCGTAGGTCCTCACGATCTCCATATATTATTATTTATTATTATTATTATTATTATTATTATTATTTATTTAATATTTTATTAGATTAGGGTTTAAAAAAAATCTTAGCGTACTTTTACTTGCGTAACGGTCTCGATAAAATTTAAGATTTTAACATTTTATTGCGAATTTTTATGCTTAAGTTAATTTAATTATTTCGAGTGCGAATATCCACTCGAAATTCCTATTTAATAATCCTAAATCTATGGTTTTAATCTATTTCATCATTTACCTAAAGTTTCATTATGGTTTGCCTCTAATAAGCTTATTTATTTTATTATAACTTTATTTGGAGAGTGTTTTAAGGCTTTTAATATAATTTTTTAATTATTCCTCTATTATATGAAATTAAATTTTGTAGGTTTTACATTCTCCCTTTCTTGAAAAGTTTTGTCCTCAAAACTTTAGGATGTACCCAGCTCTGTGAAGAGTTGGGGATATCTCTCCTTCATCTCATCTTCCTTTTCCTAAGTAGCCTCTTGTTCCAAGTGTCGAGTCCATTGGACCTTAATGAACCTGATGGTCTTGTTGCGTAACTCTCGAGATTGAGTATTGAGAATTTGAATAGGATGTTCTCGATACGTCAGGTTCGGTTGAATTGCCAAGATATCCATCTCAATAGCTTGATTAGGGTCTAGAATGTGTTTCCAAAGTAACAACACATGGAAGACATCGTGAACCCCTGACAGTTGAGGTGGTAAAGCTAAACGATAGGCCACTTCTCCAACTCATTCCAATACTTCATATGGCCATACATAACTGGGACTTAGCTTCCCTTTCGTTCCAAACCATCTAGTTCCCTTAACTGGGGTGACCTTTAAATAGACATGTTCTCTTGGCATGAATTCCACCTCCCTTCTCTTCAGATCGGCCCAGCTCTTTTGGCAATCTTGGGTTTCCTTCATTCGTTACTTAATAATGGCAACCTTATTCATTGTCTCTTGTAGCAAATCTGGCCTAAGTGCCTTATGTTCTATCTCGTCCCAATACAAAGGAGATCTACACTTTTGTCCATATTGAGTTTCATACGGGGCCATCTTGATTGGCGAATGATAGCTGTTGTTGTAGGCAAACTCGACTAATGGTAAATGTCACTCCCAGCTATCCTTAAAGTCCAATATGCAAGCTCGTAGCATATCTTCTAAGGTTTGGATGGTCCGCTTCGATTGTCCATTCGTTTGAGGGTGATATGCTGTACCGAATTGCAGTTTAGTTCCCAAAGCTTGTTGTAGACTTCTCCAGAACTTTGATACAAATTGGGGATCCTGATCAGACACTATACTTTGTGGTACCCCATGAAGTCTCACAATTTCCCGTAGGTAGATCCCAGCTAACTTTTCCAATGAATAAGTCATATTAACAGGTAAGAAATGGGTGGATTTGGTTAATCGGTCTACGATTACCCATATTGCTTCATATCTAGCCCTGATCCTCGGTAATGTCGTAACGAAATCCATCATGATTTGCTCCCATTTCCATTCGAGAATCGGCAATGGTTATAGCAATCCTCTAGGTCTTTGATGTTCAGCCTTAACTTGTTGATAGAAGGAACATTGGGAAACAAACTGTGCTACATCCCTCTTCATTCCTTTCCACCAATAGCCTTTCTTAAGCTCCCGGTACATCTTATTTCCCCTAAGGTGTAGGGTGTAACCAGAATTATGGGCTTCATTGAGGATGTTATTTCTTAACTCTTGATCCGACGGTACGCACCATCTACCCTTTAATCTTAACACTCCCTTTGAGTCCACTTTAAAATTAGTGCTGACCCCTTATTCCACTTTTCCCCATAGTTTCGTGATCTTTGGGTCGACCTGCTATAATTCCTTTAATCTATCTAAAAGTGTAGGTTGTACCTCCAAAGCAGATATTTGAGCCTCTCCTTCTTTATGCCACCTGAACTCAATCTTAAGCTTCTTAAACTCTTGTATTAACTGTTGTTGTTCCGTTAACAACGTTGCCACTTGGCCATGGTTTCTTCGACTCAATGCATCGGCCACTACATTGGCTTTTCCTGGGTGGTAGCTAATACTAAGGTCATAATCCTTAATGAGTTCAAGCCATCTCCTTTGTCACATGTTGAGTTTTTTTTAGTAAATAGATACTTTAAGCTCTTATGGTTGGTGTATACTTCACACCTCTACCCATATAAGTAATGTCTCCATATTTTCAGGGCAAACACGATTGCAGCCAACTCTAGATTGTGGGTAGGGTAATTTCTCTCATGGGTTTTCAGTTGTCGGGAAGCATAAGCCACAACTATCTTATTCTGCATTAGCACACAACCCAATCCATTTTGGGAAGCATCACTATATATGCTGAAGGGCTATTCCCTGTTAAGCAATGTTAAGATTGGGGCCGTAACTAATCTTTGCTTCAACTCTTGGATGCTTCTCTCACATTTCTCATCCCACTCAAACTTCACCTCCTTTTGGGTTAATCTAGTTAGAGGTTTCGATATCTGTGAAAAATTCTTTACAAATCTCTTGTAATATTCGGCTAACCTAAGGAAACTTCTAACTTCCGTCACTATAGTGGGTGGCTTCCAATCAACTATAGCCTCGATCTTTGCTGGGTCCACTGTTATCCCTTCATTAGATATAATGTGTCCCAAGAATGCCACTTGATGCATCCAGAATTCACACTTGGATAGTTTCGCATACAATTGGTGCTCTTTCAATAATCCTAAAGCGATTCACAAGTGTTCCTCATGTTCTAACGGTGTCTTCGAATAGATCAAAATGTCATCAATGAAAACTATGACGAACTTATCTAAAAATGGCTTAAAGATCCTATTCATGAGATCCATGAATGCAGCTGGAGCATTCGTCAATCCAAAGGACATAACTAGGAACTCATAATGACCATATCTCGTTTCGGAAGGCAATTTTAGGCACATCCTCTGACTTAATCCTCAATTGATGGTATCTGGATTGTAGGTCAATTCTAGAAAAGACATTTGCTCCCTTCAATTGATCAAAGAGATCGTCGATCCTTGGTAGTGGATATCTATTTTTGACGGTCACTTTGTTCAACTCTCGATAGTCTATGCATAACCACATAGATCCATCTTTCTTCTAAACAAATAATACTGGGGCTCCCCATGGTGATATGCTTGGGCGAATAAACCCCTTCTCAATCAGTTCCTGTAACTGCCTTTTCAACTCTTGTAATTCTATCGGAGCCATTCGATAAGGTGCTTTTGAGATTGGTTCGATACTCGGCTTTGTCTCAATGGTAAAATCCAATTCCCTCTGAGGTGGTAGTCCTGGTAGTTCTTTAGGAAATACGTCAAGGTATTCATTAACAACTGGTATTTCCTCTAACTTCGGCAATGCCTTCTCCACCTTCACCGCACTTATTAAGTACATGTTCCAGCCTGAAAGAATTTTATTTTCCTCCTCAATTTAGCTAATTGAAACTTCACAGTCTCTTTCACTTGCCCCTGATACACTATCGTTTTGATCTTTGGCCTGCTAAGCTACACCTCCATGTTCTTGCAATCTACATAGGCAAAGTTTCTAGATAGCCAATCCATTCCTGAGATCACTTCGTAGCCTCTCATGGCCAAAACAATTAAATCTGCAGGCATATTTCTTCCCTGGATCTTGATTAGGCAATCCATCACCATATCTTTAGCAATAGCCCTTTCTCCGGTAGGGGTATTAATCCTTAAGATTCTTAAAGAAGGTTAAACGTCTAATCTCTGCTATTGAGTCACAGCTAGGCTTATGAAAGAATGTGTAGCTCCCGTATCGAATAGGATTAGGGTTGGTTGAGCAGCGACTAAGGTAGATCCTATCAATTAGGTAATATTTGATTACTATACTTTATCTATTTAAATTCTCTTAGTAGTAGGCCTCTATACCTCCTAATTGTTGCAATTATCTCTTATTTATACTATACATCTATAAAACATCATAAATAGGTGAATTTCAGTTTCTACGTACCTGTTACCACATCTCCTCCCTCTGAATACTCCATGGTGGCCAAATCAATGTCTTGATATTGTTCTAGCTCATGTCCTCCCCATTCTTTGGTTGTCACACCCTCTATGGCAAAAACTCGAGCATTGGGAGCCTAAGGATTGGTTCCTTGTACTCTTAGTCCTTGTGGCCTATGGGCCAGTTTTCTAATGGTGGTTCTAGGTCCAATGACCTTAGGTCCAAGCCCTTGATACTTCTTAGGGCATGTGCTGGCTATATGCCTTACTTGTCCGCACACATAACAGATTGAGGAACCCTTTCATGGACACTCCTCGGTTTTGCACTCATTTGCCTCACATCTAAAGCATTTCCCTTTCAAGTAAAGGCAATCTCGAGGATAATGCATTTTTCCACACCTCCAACAAACCACTGTTATCGGCTTTTCTCGAGGGGCAATAGACAGCGGCTTTGTACCTACAGCCTTTACATTCAACATTGGCATTTTTCCTTTATCACTTGGGGTGGGTTGGAATTGTGGTCTCTTCGTAGGAATGCAAGGTCCAACACTTGGTCTCGCTCAGGCCCTCAGTTCTTCCACTTTCAATTTAGTCCACTCTAGAGCTCAAGCCTTATTCACTACCTCATCATACATTTTTAATTCAAACTCTATGATTTGTCCTTGGATTTCAGCATCCAATCCATTCAAGAATAGCTTTCGTTTCAGCTCATCTAAATCCTTATATACATTTGGAGCGAACTGTAATAACCTAAGAAACTCATGCTTACACTGGTCAATTCTCCTCCAGCCTTTCTTTAATTGAAATAGTTGCCTGCTTAGTCGGGTTTTAACGCTCTCCGAGAAGTATTCCTTGAAAAACTCATCCTGAAAAGTTTCCTAAGAGACTGGTTGGGCTAATGCTCTTTGTCTCACGTCCCACCATATTCTGGCTCTAGCTTTCAACATATAAGAGGCGTAGGCCAACTTTTGAGGATCCTCTACCTTATACTCAGTGAATGACCTTTCCAACTGGGCCATCCATTCTTCAGCTTCTTCTGGCTTCCCATATGCCCCATCAAAGAATCTATTGGAGCATATGAAGTCAGGGAAGGTATTCCTCTGAATCCGACCACTTCTTCCTTGGTCATTTCTAAGTTCACTTTCTATTGGCGGTACGTGGGTCATTGGAGCTAATGGCACTGGTACAAACTCTTGTTGGGGTTGTTGAGGTGCTACAGGTGGTGTTGGATGCGCTTGAGATGGTGAGGAGACCGGTTGTGATGATGGTTGACTTCCTGGCATCAATTGCTAAATTAACAAGGCTTGTTCTTGTACTAATTATTACATGGTCGCTTCGAGCCTCGTCATACGCTCTTCCCCACTTCCTCTTCCTTCAGTGGGAGCCTCTGTAGCTCTTTGTTGTCTTGGTCTAGCCACTTGACGTGGCATTATGGGTTGAATCTCCGGATTCTCTTGTGTGACCACAAGTGGTGTTTCCATTTCCGGGATTCCTTCGTCCTCCCGATGCCTTGGTGCCGCGGTGACCTTTTGCCCCCTATTGACAACTCCTCTGAAATCCCCCATTACAACATCTCAAATGTTAGGTCATTCCAATGACACTTATATCATGAGTGACTCAAATATCAATAAAAGTCCACAACATATCTCAAATTTTACACCAAAGACTATAGGCATACTAAAATCTAGATATTTCATACATGATTTTTAATATTTACACCATTTAACATAGAGGGATATATATATACATTATTCTACAAAATTTTCCCTCGTAGGCCTTACAAAGGGCATATAGATTATTAATCCCTAACACATGTTTTCCAAAAGACGACATTTACATCTACTTTCTTCCTCCTAGGTGACACTTCGCTATTACTCGCTCATATCCTCATCACTTTCTAGCTCCTCTTCTTCTTCTTCCTCTTCTTGAGAATCCGAAAACATAACATCGTCTTCTAGGGCACCGTCCATATCAGAGTTTTCTTTGGGAGATGAGTCTTCTTCTGGATCTTCTTCCCAATCCTCCCACAACTCTTGTTCCATGACAAACATGTCCCCTTGGTCTACTATTTCAAACTCTCGGTGCTCCACATATTCCATAGTATCCCAGGAGTCATCATCATATAGGAGTCCTAAGTCAACCTTTGGCTTCTAGTCATATATCTCCCTCCAATACCTCCGGTTATTTCGTCTGGAAGTGACGGAGGATACTAGCACCTCTTGAGGATACCTCCTCCCCAAGTCAAATCGGGTAATAAACTTTATCTCATAGGGTATCTCCGACATACCCTTCATCTGCACATATTTAGCCTCCAGAGCAGGTATTGCTATGTACCTACTATACCTATTCCCGAGGTTCTCACTCAGCTTGTCCAACTGTTCCTGCCAAGACTCGGTCAGTCCTATTCTCCAGTCCTCAATCAATTCGTCCACCGTCTTATAACGAGAAAAGTAATCATAATGGCGTAGCAATATCTCCATCTTCAGTCGATAGTTAATTAAGTCGTCGTCATCCCTCATACAACAAGTGTTCCACTTCCTATTGAGACGGCAAAGCATACCCTGCATGTCAATGAATACAAGAAAATCATAAGCTTTTAAATTAGTTGACTCGCTCCCAAGTTCAGCCCGCTCTCTCCTATTATGGTAAGTTTTCTTCTATCTAATGGGTTACTGCGTCAATATCTTAAGATGTTGATTGTCAAACCCCTGTATCCTCAGTTTATATCTTGTTCCTATCCTAACTTAGCTTTGATACCAACAAAAGTTGTCACGCCCCACTCTAAGGGCCTCTCGTGACAACCCGCCACAATTGCTTAACCCCTCGTTAAGTAACTGCGAAGCGTCTTATCTTCAACGTTAACCTGTTCATCAGAGTAATCATATTCCCTGCTCACAAGATAATTAATTACATAAAACATCACTAGGCGTCAGATGGGTCCCATTTCACCACAACAAGTACACCCAAGACCATATCAAGCCACTCAATTATATTTTCATCAATTACAAAATAAAAGATCCATCCTAAAGATATCTACATTCAATCTAGGCCTCACGTCCTTTCCACGACCATGCCTACCATTGGCACAACGAGTACTCACCTTGGTTTATCGGTTCATCATGAAGTTTAGGTAATCTCTACTTGCAAGGCAAAATCTATAGGAGGGTAAGCCAAAGCTTAGTAAGATAGGGTGCAATCTCTCAATGTTGCAACAAACAAAAACAAAATTCAAACAAGTTATCAAACAAGTGCTATGCATGAACAAACATATGTATGTAGCATCTCACGTGGTCTTTCGGTAACCGACGTGAAGTCTAGGGTTTAAGCCACCCTTGACCTTGGGTTGGGGATTTCGAAGCCACCATTAGTACCCGAGTCTTACTCACATCTTTATTATTCTTATCACTTAATTAAGTTGTATCTTAACTTTAATGTTTTAGGCTCAGGTGCCTCAATACACCGAGCATATCACCCTTAAGAGACAGGTCGGACTTGAAACCGTCAAGGTGCGACAATCCCCTAATCACTTAGTTCGCACTTAGTGGAACGGTGATCCTCTTGATCACTTCCAACGCATCTTGTAGCAGTGATGACCTTCAATCTCATGCAATGTCTCGTGCAATGCATGCTAGTTTATTAATTAAATCTCATAATTAAATAAAGTTTTGAGAGTGATCATATCAAATCAAGTATGAGTGAAATTGACAATCAAAGGAACAACCAATCATAACACATGAAACCATTCTAGGAGCAAAGCATAACTCAACACAATCAAGAAGACAACACACATGCGGTTCGATGTGATAGGTTCTTAAGTTAGGGAGTACTAATACAACTTCCATTGTTGCACTCCTTTTTCCTTGCTTCTTCTCTATACTTTACTTTCATGACTATAATTCCATGCCTTATCCTTGAATATGCCTATATAAATACCGTTAGTGCATAGATGTTGAATTTAATTCCCATGCCTCCTTTAGCCATGTACATCTCATGTAGATCTAAGCATGTTATATTTGTGGTTTTGTAATACCACTCATCTTACTTCATGTCTATAAACCTATAACATGTGTTACATGCATCATCTTATCTTTCCATCTCACTTGCGCACCACATGCGTTCATACAAGTGCGAGGACTTAATTCATTAAAGCCTAGATTTAATTCTCCATAATTTGTAATGTACGTTAAGGCTTGACTACATACTTCGCATCAATTATTACTTCCCACAACAACATACATAACATAGTGATATCTTTTCCTACCGCTTATAAATTCATACCTATTCACATTAAGGGAATAAACTCCACATTTACATACCCCCACATATTGTCTTATAGCCTTATTATGGGTCTTCTCTCTTCATCCCATTCCTCATCACACAACTCCCAAAAATTTACACCCATATGACCTCCACTTCATACTCCATTCCACATAGAGTCCATATCCTCAAATGGACCATTCAACTCCACTTCTACCTTTTATTTGCAAGCATGACTATATTTAGTTGACAGCCTTCATTAGCAACGGTGGGAAACAACACTGATCCATCTTGTATTCTCATGTACTCTACCTCCTATACACGCAACTTACGAAAGGAATACTTTCTGAAAATTCAGCCAAAAATCTCCTAAGATTACATACACATTCATTCAATCCTACACGCCATTTGCAACAGGGGAGATAACCATACCAATGACCCGCATCAACAAAGGGCTAAGGTGGTTAAGCCATCTCCATTTCAGCCAAGGTGCCTATATCTATACACATACATGATCAGCTACAACTGCCATCTTTCACCAACACAATAATAACCGACAGGAACATGGACACACTACGGACACAGCAACAGCGCCACTCTTCCAGCTATAACGGACACATATATATACATACAGTAAACACATACAACAACCCAAATTCCTTGCCAGACCACACATAAACACACATATTTGTATATATATATCTACTCCTCCTTCACGGCAAGCAATATGGAACATGTCCAGCACGATCCAACAACTTATTAGCAACAAAAGAAGGAGAAAAACAGCGCCATACACACGCTCCACGCACAATGGGGTAAGAACCGAGAAGACCACGATGTTTATTATATATATATATATGTATCTATATAATCTCATTTACAGTAGCAACAACTAGTCCTTGTTTTATGGCAAGAAAAAGAGAAACTTGTCCAGCAACGTCTTATATATATATATGTATCTGTGTCTATTACCCAGCCTCTATAGGGAAGGAAGCCACGGAGAAGAAATAAATAAATTTTACTCACACAGCAAAACAGCTCCACCAATCACAAAGGTTTACATATATATATTTGTTGCTACTCGCTCCAAAGGTCAAAACGCACTCATGTGCATAGTACACGGAATAGTATATATACATATCTATATATATAAGCAGCAAAATCCATAATAAATACACAAAATCAACGATTTATACATAATACAACATGTCTTAGAGTTTTACTCATCTTAGTCTCATTTTATCGGGATTTACTTGAAGCAAACCTTGGGTATTTTTGAATCGAAACCCTCTTCACTTAGAAAATTTGAGAAAAGTATATCAATATACTAAATATATAGTCTAAATTACTTTATCTAGTGTTTTCTTAGCTATTATAACTAATTTTAAGTAAAATATTAATTTTTATATCTATTTATTCTTTGTATATAATTTTTAGAAATGAGCCTTTATTTTACAAAAAGCTAATCTAGTTGAGTTGTACTCGCCTCATGAATACGTTGGTAGTCTCGAATCGTCGATCGGAGATCGTATATGCGAGTTATGATTTTTTTTGTTCGGTTTTCCTTTTGTCTTTCTTTCCCATTTTCTGCCTCGTCCTCTTCTTCTTTTCCATTTGTTTGTTTTCTTGTTTTTTTTTTTGGTTTGGTTCTGTGCAGGCGTGGAAATGCGGCGGTGGTCCTCACGGTCTCCATATATAAATATATATACTATATACTATATACTATATTATTATTATTATTATTATTATTATTATTTAATATTTTATTAGATTGGGATTTTAAGAAAATCTTGGTGTAGAAGCAAGATGACATCTCATTCAGAATATATATAAACATATATATTAATAACAAGATCAAACGTACTATTGTTATAAATCAAAACCAAGCTTGAGTTGTTGGGGGACCACCAATTTAACCTATTAAAAATGCCGAAACAAAATAATACGTACGCCCTTCGTGTCGTCTACGTAGCAGTCACCACACCAGCATCACTGCCGAATCCTCTCCTTGATTTCCTTCGGTGGTAAGGACAAGAAGTCCATATTGTCCCTGTGAAGAGGTAGATGAAACGTCAATGGTTGTTGTAATGCATTCAAACGTGGACTTCATGTCCCGCCAAGAAAATTAAAATTGATTAAGCTTATTTTATATATAAAGTTTATCTCAATGGTTGAATCATTGACTTAAATTATTTAAATAATTCAAGTTCGATCCTAATAAAAAAAAGTTTTTTTGTTTTTTTTTTTGTTTTTTTATCTTCTAAATGGGTTTAGACTTACTATTACTTACCGGTACTAATAATAAAAAAAAAAAGTATTCCAGCAACTGAAAGTCAAGCTACGTGAATTGTATTGAGTTTTGGACTGCAACCCAAGATTAATGTTATATTGGATCCAAGGATGCTTCATATTGGCTGTAAGCATACTTCAAACTACTCCAAATAGTTCGCAGGGCCAGAGAGTGAAAATCGATCCGATCAAGATAAATGATCTTGAGATGGACTTGGTTTTTAATTTTACAAATTATTTTAAATTCATTTTCTAATTTCTGAAGCACTGTTGGTGTAAGTAGAAAGTATTATGCTCTGCTAATCAGTGAATACTTCTGTAAATCGAAGTGTATGGGTAGGCCCAAATTAAAAAAAAAAAAATGCTCTTTAAGTTTTGCGATTATTTTGAACATGATCCATGACTTTTGAAGATGACAATGCATTTTGCGCTTTCTATCAACATTCTCAATTCCCTATTTAACTTTTATTTGAACAACAATTGCCCCAAACAAGAAAGACAAAGATAATTCGACGACTCAACCACAACAATATAAGCTATCATTAGTACTAATTACACATGATTCTAAAGTAGAATCTACTTACAATAATGTAATTATTCCTTGGCAATTGTGATTCCATTACTCTTTTGCATAATTATATAAGATAAGTCCTTTTTATTCCTGGAAAAAATTCGATCAAATCTTTTATATTTTAATTGGATCATTTAAATTTACTAAGTGTTAGATTAGTATAGATAAAGTTTATTTATGATATGTGTGCATTTTATCTTACACGTGTGTACATAATCTGCACATCCTACAGATTCATGAGGTTTACTCTGTTCACACTAAGTTCATGTTAGTATTTAACCAAGTTGTACATGTTTTAAGCAAGCTATCTATGTTGTTGCACTAAATAAGTCCACCTATGAGCATTTCCCATTACGTATAGCTATATATATATAAGACATAGAAATTCAATAACTCACTCAATCAAAACATGAAAGATTTAATTGAATATTGAGATAAGTTTAGATAACTTAAATGGCTCACTTAGACTGAATTTTGACACAAATACAAGGAAATTCCAATACTATCCCAAAAATATATTAGCCAATAAACGTATGTTTTTGCATGTTTTAATGTTTTTTTTTTTTTGTTTTGTAGACATCAAAGGCTAGGAATTGCACGACATCCGAGAAGTCGAAGTGGAGGCAAAAAGCTAATGTTAGTTTGCACTAATGTAGGCCATGAGATTCAAGTTGTATCTTATGCGAATCAAATCTCATGCGTCAAAAGAGGCCCCTTCGGCTTTCGAAGACTTCGGTTGAATTGTAGGGAAGAGATGAAGGGGGAAGATTCAAATGTCTCAGGTTCATTCGAGTGACCCCCACATCTCCTATCCCCATGTCCTATTTGCATCTTATGAAGGAAGCTCCATGACTTCGGTCGAATCTTATACACCAAGATTCAAACAAAGTGTTCACGACAAAAGAAAAGTGAATACATTTGCTAACATAAGCGCTGCATGGCTTCCCACTTTATACAAATATGTACCTAGTCAATGTGAATTCTTGATGTGTTTTAACCATGATTGCTGGATTTTAGGAAGGCTAGATCTCTAGTTTAATTTTAACTTGCACTTTAGCCTAGATTATCATATTTTAGCTCACATGAACATTATTCTTGATACACTAAAATAGTTGCGACTCCTCTTGTTCAAATTGTGCATATTTAACTCAATATAATTTTCACTTCTGTCCACTATTCTTTCTTTTAAAACTTTTACTGATGGCATGCAAC
Source organism: Laguncularia racemosa (assembly GCA_037954665.1). Taxonomy (NCBI): domain Eukaryota; kingdom Viridiplantae; phylum Streptophyta; class Magnoliopsida; order Myrtales; family Combretaceae; genus Laguncularia; species Laguncularia racemosa. The sequence continues at coordinate 5,388,098 of JBBMOL010000001.1, read as the reverse complement.
ATGATTAAATATTAATACTCGCATTTCTTGTTCTGTTAGTGCAATGAGTAGCTAAATCTCTTTTAAGTAGTGTTTTAATTTAAATTAGCTTAAGAGTTGTTTTAATTTAATGTGTGTGTGTGTGTTTTAATTATTATTATTTTGTGCGTGTAACACGGGTTTTGCTACAGATAAGAACACCATAGCACCCACACTACTATTTTGATTCCAAGGAACTTAACGCAATTAAGTAATAAAGTCTTTACCATCATTTGTTAGTTAGTTCAACTATAGCTTGGGAGGAAGTGGTTTGATAAGCTAGTGAACCGTTAGAAACGATTGAGAAACCCTAAACATACTTTTCACAAAATTGGTTTTGCAAGTGTAAAATCCATTACTGACACTAGTAGTGATCAAAACATGAAACCCATTGTATTGACAATGTATTTTAGTAGAAAGGTATATTTAATAAAAATTGCATAATATCTAGCGATTGCTGTCTCAAGTCTCGTGCTTGATCTTAGACAATCTAATATATATATATCACAATTTAATGCAGCAAAAGATCGCTAGGAGACAAAAGTGCTCTAAGGTATGCGATTCTCTAAGTAAGTTCAGAACTAAATCTTTTTATGTTTTTCATTTGTAGCACAATGATAGCTTAAGAAATTAAGCAAGCTCTTAGGAAATCTATAACAAAAATCCAACCAAAACCTTAACTATAGTGTCTATCGACTCAAAAAACCCTAGCATAGTAATTAGAATCTATATTTTTATAGAAAGAACTTATTAATAAATTGATTAGTTTTATAAGCCCTAAAATTGGTAGAATAACTCTACTAGATTATAAAACCTATCTTTAGGTTGAACTATGTATGAAAAGTGATTTTTTTTTTTTAAAAAAAACAAAATTAGATTAAATGAACCCCAATTGTTGACCACCTCATCCATGTAATCAACCACATTATGTCATGTGATCAACTACTTCAAGATTGATTGACCACTTTTCTTTTAAGTTGACGCCAATTCTTTATTCTTGCCTAAAGTTAATTTACCTTTTCTTGGCTATCTTTTGACCCTAATTGATTTAAACAAACCTTAAAACTAATGTTTACCCTAAAACCAAAATAAAATAATAATTTAGATTAGTTTTACAAAATTTTATGGGATTATCCAAAACTTCTAAATTTATAGGAAAATTGCTAGAAGAATGAGTTGCATTGATTATAATGGTATAGGTGTTTTTATTAGCTTTAGAGAAATTAATCTAATTATACTCTAGCTTTAATTTATTGATTGTATCTTGCATATTCTTGCATCAACGCTGGTAGCCATTCTTGATGGGTGGATTATGGGTATTCATCACCTATTGAAAGTTGTATATTGAAGATAAATTATTTTTAGTTACATAACGATGCCACCTTAATTGTGGATATGTAGGTTGTTGATATGGTGGAGTGGTTGATAAGAGTCAAAACATCCAGAGATAAGTGTCAATAGGTTGCAATAGTGATAAGGGATACTATGTGGATGAAGGTGGTTTACTAGATTACTAATGGTTGCTACTGACAATAAACTCAATAAGACATGATTTTTATGTTGTGAATATGAAAATGGACGTTAGGATCATTAAATCAATGGGTTTAGATTTTGTACCAAAGGTGAATGATTTTGCTTAAGCTTGCTACCCCCAATAAATGATCCTTTAAAGTACCTAGAATGTTGCATATGGTTGCTATGCATAAGTTAACAAAGCTAAGTTGTATGCAGATTGTCATGATTGGTTGTATTAGAGTAATTAATTGCTAGGGTTCATATTTCATCCTTATTTTTAGGGACTTGTATGATACCCCTCAAATAGAGTATGATCAAAGTCAAACCATTAGGCCACCTTTCAGTTTAATGGTTTATAGTTAAATAGAATTCTAAGGTTAAATGTACATAGTAAGGAACACTCTTGGGATGGTTGAACTTTTAGGAATTAAGTAGCTAGCATAAGGGAAAAAACTGGATATGAGGAGTTGTAGTCATTATAAGTGGTATAAAAACAATTCACCAACCTGAAGGGAGGGAGCAAAGTGCTACATTGTGGGGGCACCTTTTGAGCTTGTAGGGGGCATCTCCAGAGTCCTCCTTACTTAATATAACCTTAGATATGTGACATGAAATCGACAAGGATGTTAGTTCCATAAGTAGAAGAGATCATGATTCTTTCCAAATCAAGTGTGATGGAACTCTAATAATCGAGATACCTTTTAGTGTAATGATTTGGATTTTATCATAAATCTAAGGTTAAATGTGCTTAGTGGAAAGTACTCTCAAGACATGTGACCTTCTAAGAAGCAATTGGCACTAAGGGAAAACATCATGAGGTGCATTACACCAAAACAGACAACACCTCAACATAAAGAGTTATGATTGTTACAAATTGTTTTGACATTTTAGGTTACTAAAAACTTTTGGGTAGGAATACTAAAGAGCAGAGGGTTTTCAAGCCTTATGTTTCCCCATTAGACAACAAAGGCATAGGTCGAATTACTTTGCTTTATAGTTTTAGGCTTATATTAACCCTACAAGTTTATAAATATGAAAAAATTGTGCTACAATAGACATGTATGCACTTGCATGGTAGGTTTAGTTTTCTATTATGAAATCCAACCACATTCAATTTTTTCTAGATACATCATGTTGCTCAAAAAGGGAAAAAAAATTAAATTAAATATTTAAATTGCATTTATAATCATCTAAATTTTTTATTACAATTGGCAATGGATGAGGTAAAACAACAATAGATATGAATAAAGATGAAATAATAGTCTAACTGATTTTCTAAAAAGAAACATGAATAAAGAAAATAAAGGAAAAAGGAGAAGGAAGAATTAGAGGAGAATGGGAGGGATGGATGATGTATACGCGCAAGTGTAACCTGCCATTTCACATAAAGCTAGGCTTATGAAGAGGGTTTATAATGATTGGTTATGAAGGGGGAGCATGAGCCTTGAATCTTTCTTTTGAATTTTTTCTTTTCAATTTACTCAATTGACTTTTTTAATTACAACACTCGTAATATTGTGTTTTGGGTTGTAATGTTTATTTTTTTTCTTTTTCTTTTTATTTATTTACTTAGTAAGTGTATGGAGATAGTTATATGTAGGTTTGCTTAATATTTAGTGCCATGCTTTTTTGGTCAATTTTGTTAACTATTTTTTAGAATCAGAAGAATGATCGAACTCATGCTTAAATATTTAAAATACCCATAAAACTAGGGCAATGTATTGTAATGTGATATTTCATGAAGTCATTGTCTTTGGTTAACAAGAACAGTAAAACTTGTAATTTTCCATGTCCTTAGACATAAAGCACCTCCATGCTAATACTATTAAGAAGATAAATGACACAAAAATATGCCCATGAACAATTCCAATTCAATTTAATAGTTATTCCATTTCGATTCAATTACATTTGAGTTAGACTCGAACTCGAGTTATTGAAATAGTTTATTGAGTTAAGCATAAAAATTGCAAAATTTTAACTCTGATAAGCTTACAAGCTTGATTGAGTTAAGTTAAGCTTAACTACAAATTGAATTTACTTTGAGTTCTATATTTATTTTGAGTTTAACTAAAATGAATTAATTATCTACAAGAAATGAGTCTATATAAGCTTAAATAAAGGTAAGTTTGAGCTTGAGAATCCAAACGTGTTTGAACTCAATGTAACAACACTCTAGAACCTAGGACTTTACAATCCGTCACATGTTACTACTGAGAAGTAACATGCAAAGGCTCATCCTACACCTATACTTCCTATTTAACTTTGCTTCACATTAAAATAATTGTAAACTCCAATGATTTAAACAAATAACTTACAAGTGAGTCATTTTAACCACATTATAACTAAAGTTAAACCACATTGTTCCACCTTAATATAACTAACACCATAAATAAGACAACTAAATCATTACTGGATCCAAAATAGTTAAAGTAAAGTAATACAAGAAGACTCCAACAAGGTTTCTTATAAATAATCTTCTAATTTCTATTTCCCCTTAACTACTCATCATCATAAGAGTAATAGTATCCTCCATTATCATCATCCTGGTAATAATAATATATGTCCCCAACCTCATTATATTTTGTATACTTATTATACACAGCTATCATTGAAAAAGAAGAGGGTTAAGCCTAAAGCCAATACATGAATATTCAAACACATGCACATTTCACAATAATTATAAGTTACACACACATATAATGTGGTAAATAAACCACAAGCATTTATTTAATTATCTTTCATTAAGTCACCAAACATCATAGAGGCACTCATGACCATGCTACACTGTTTATTATACAAATTTAAGTATTTTAGCCCTAAGTTGAGAACTACCACCCTCAATCCTAACTTTCTAATTAATATTGGGTATTGCCACCACCAACCCTAATACCCCTAAAATCTACCCAAATCATGTTAATAAGCAACTCCATGGGGGACAACATCACATGTCGATCAATGAGTGTCCCCTAAGAATCTTCCACCTCCAACCTTTAGATCAAGCCACACATAAGTAATAAGCAAGTCATTTATCGAGTTTACTTCAAGTTCATTCATTTATTATAACTAACATGCACAACTAGCAAGTATGGTAAATATGTACCTGAAAGAACGGTTTCAAATTCTACTTGTCTACAACTATCAAGTATCTCAAGACCTATAATGTATTAACAAATTATCCTTAACTCTACTTTACAACATGACTTTATGCTCACTAGGTTGTTTAACTAAGATTTAGTTGTTTATTTCCCCTTCCCCAAGGCTCTATTGTAAGTAATACAGACTTAAACTTGAAATAAAACTGAAATAGAAGGAGGAAAGGAGTGTTTTTAGACAACACAACTATGTACATAGCCATGTAGAAGAATATGGATAAAAACATGATTGTGTACCTTACTGTATGAAAAGCCCTCTCAACACACCTAAGTACATGGGCGATATACTTGGCCATGTATAGCTCATCTTACAAAATTCTCTTCACCCTCTTCACAAGTAAGTACTCGACCATGTATCTTGGCAATATATCCCTTTGAAACTCACAAACTCCTCTAATTTCATCACTATTCGACCCTATCTCCATCTCAGCATTCACCAATCAATTTAATATTTCAAATCCACCAGAAAATTTACTAAAATTCACAAATTTAACCGTGATCGGAATACTTACTTGTCGCTCATTGAATCAACAATCCTCTAGCAACTTTAGCATTGAATTAAAATGTCTAGAAACCTTGAATTGGGACAGTGTTCCACACTTTATCTACTCTAGCATTGTTATGAGAGAATGCACAAGGATTAAATGAAAAAGTTAGCTTACCTTTGTTGAATGCGTGACAAAAGGAATGGTTACATGTCACTAATTAGTGGATTGGTGAAGATTTGCAGAGATAAGTTTTCCTAAGGGGTGAGATGAGATTTTGGTTAGGTAGAAAAAAAGAAAATAGCAAACTAGGTTTGTGATGATTTATATAATTTAGGATCAAAAGGATCAAATTGTTCTCTTTCTAAAACTTATAATTATTTTAATGCTTCACCTCTTCAAACATTATTTTATTTTTATTTTTCAATATTTTTCTCTCAATAAGCTTAAACTTTAAACTTTATAATTGAACTCAAACCTAATATTATATCCACTCGACTTAAATCAATTATACCGTAATAACCCTTGTAAAGCATTAGAGGATAGCCCAATGATAAGGTCTCTTTGTATGGTGTATATCTTTTGATCCCTAGGAATAATCAGGATGGATCCAATATATATATATATATACATATATATATATATAGTACAAGTATAATATAAAAGAGCCAATGTTGTCCTACTATACCAGTAATCTTCCCCATGTTCATGATACGCCTTGTTCTTTTTTTTTTTTTTTTTTCAGTTAGTTGGTTTTAAATTTTATATATATATAAAAAGAAAAAAAAAAACCTCCTAAAGATCGTATTGTGGTCTGAGGCTTACGACCCAATAAAGAGAGGTTTGGAATCTCATGTCATTCAAGTTGTTGCTTTTCTTCCCTTTTGCTATTTGCTTGTCTCTTTATAATTTGTAAGTTCTTATTATTCTGTAACAATAAATGGAAAATTTTTTCCCTTTTCTAATGCTGCTTACTTTGAAGCAACTAAGTTTGAAAGTGCAAAAATTCTATATAAAGATATATTTCATATAGATATTTTAATAATTTATCTTACATATGTTGTTCAAAAAATTTTAGTATGTTAGCTTATATAATAAATGATGTGAGCAAGTGATATCGAGCTACTCACAATCATAATATTAGTTGAGTGTTACTATTTTGATTTTTTTTAATTGATTGAAAAAGGATATGATTAGCCTTACTCACGGATATTATTTCCAAAAAATAAAACTAGTTTACGATTACTCAAATTGATATGACTTGTAATCTAAGCAATCTGGTTTCACCATAATTATAAGGATCCATAAGAATAAGATTGAGAGAAAATTCTCCACAATGGTTCAAGAGTTGTAATAGTCTAAGTTTACAATGATAATAAGTTGCTCTAGGGGTGGACCTAGGGAGGCTGATAGGGTCCTTGATCTTCTTAAGTTTGAAAAAATATTAATTATTAAAATTTATTAAAGATAGAAAATTACATATTATTTATATATTTAAATGGTCCTATATATAATTTTGTTAACGTAAGGTCTTGGGTTCAAATTTTATAGAAAACATTTTACTTTTTCAAAATTGCATTTATTTTATTTAACTTAAATATCTTTTTATTGTTTATTTGTTTTCCATTTTCCTACAATAATTAGCAACATTAATTGTCATGATTAAAAATTACAATAACATTCTTGATATTTTCTCACAAATTTAAATTTTCATTTTTATTTAAGCATTAAATAATGTTACAATGCACTAGTTAAAGAAAAAGGTAAGTTTAGCCCCTCTAGCTATATAATTTTGGGGTTGTCGCTAAGTCCCTTTACTATAGTTTAGAATATAAAAATGTGCAACAAAACATTGATTTAGTTGGATACCTAAGACCTATTGTTTAGATAGAAGCTTAAGGTATTCTGAGGTCAATGTTTTCCAATACTCTCAATTGGAAGCCTTGGTCATTCAAATGGTAGGCTTGCCATCTGGATGTCTTATGTTAATTATTCGCATGAGAGGTTAAGTCTTTCTAAGGTCTGTGCTTTGGCCTATCATCCAAATGCCTTGGTTGTGCCAACCAGATGACACGACCATTTTCTATAAGTTCTCCCCTGCTTTTAGCAACTGCAATAAACCAATATCTTTCCCATCTCCAAGTGTCTCAAATATAAAAAAAGTAAGCTCAAGTTCTAAGGGTTCTAATGTAGATCATATACACATCACTATAAAAGTCAATAAGCTTAGATAAAATCAATAAGAAATATAAGAACTAGATTGGAATTTCCCTTACCTCTAGCTCTAGTCACTAGTCCAAAGGATATGTGATACTCATCATTAGCCCAAGGTTAGTATAGATTTGTCCTCAAATCTAGCGAGTCTTCATCTTTAAAAACATATAATGAAAGCATTGAAACACTAAAGGTCACTATCATTTCATAATCACCTAGTAGCTCTATTGCTTGTAAGTGTTATCATTAACCTATTCTAAAACTTTGAATCATCCATTTTCTCTTTATGATAACATCAATAACCTTTTTGCTTTGGAAACCACTCTCTTGTCTTGTACAATCATACCAAGTGTTCCTATTGCAAAATCTACCCATATTTCAATTGATGCCAAAATTATATTATTGAGATTATTAGTTTTTAGGGAAATGAGCAAATAATTACTTTGAACTTTAGCCTATATACAAATTTACTCCTTTTAAATGTTACAAAATAGTCCTCTTAAACTTTGGTAAATTGGCAAGATAAAGAACAATTGCTTTTTATAGTTAAATTCAAATTTTAGAGGGTATTAAAGCACATTTTGATAATCAATGTCAAAGTTTAAGGGAATTATTTATAATTTTTTAGCATTATTTTTTAGTTTATTAAATTTTAAGAGAGTTGTTGGTAATATTTAAATATTCAGAAAGTATGTCCAAGTTTAGGGGTTATTTACATTTTCGCCTAGTTTTCAATATAAAATCAATTACAATATTGCTTTCTTTCCAATGATTGTAGTATATTAAATAAGATGTTATATTATACAAAATATTCATAAGAAATATATATATTTCATGTGTACTTAGTAATCTAAATTCCATGTGGAATAGATTATAAAGTAAATATAAGAGGTTAAGAAACTATATGTATTTAGAGATAAACATACAAAAACAAAAACACACAAAATCCGGCCCTCCCTAGCTGTGGGGCTTCTTTGTTTTATCCTCATACGCTCCCCCTATTCCATTCCACTGCTGACATCATCAAGAGCACTGTTCTTTAACAAGAAGTCGAAAAAAGGCATGTATGTTACATCTTCATCAAAATTTCCTTTATTTTTCAAAAGGTCCTTTTTGACAAGTCTATCTGCAGTCCTATTTCCATCATGCAGAACCCTTAAAATAATAATAATAACAATATTTTGCCCTACCTGTTACAGATCCTACCACTCCCTATAACAATAATTACATGAAATCGTATTATGCTTTGCTGGAGGGGGAGAAAAAAAGTATTAAGCGGCTTTCACGCATTTGATATTTAAACCCACAGTAAGCGTTGGACATACGTACACACCGCTTTATCATTCGTTTAATTAACCCTAGGCCTCGAGCTGTATAAAATGTCAGGTCCACTGACCCTTATTAATTAATATTAGTCATTCATTATATTATTAATTAGGTCCACTGATCCAGTGAAGTTGGTATGATAGAGGGACACGACGCCTCCAGAACATAAAAGATTAGAGTCTTTGTGTCAACATGACCAAACATGGAACATTTATTTAATAAAGATTCATCAGCCCCATTGTTAAGTGCTCTGTCCCTGGTTGTAGAACATGCCAGACTCCTCACGATACTACGACTAGTCCAAGCCCTTGCATGTGTGTCCCATGTGACATTTGAATCCTTATACTGGATTTCGTAGTAATAAATGCATGAAGCATCACCTAGGTCTCGCTGTCTTACCTATTCTTCTGATGATTTTACGTTGGCAGTGAATTTTGATGCAAAAGCTGATGCCGAAATGGTTCCAATGCCAATTGCTGCAATGAATTTGTACAGATGGCAAGTTTGCAGGAAACCTGATTTTCATTTTTATTTGACGTCATTTCTTAAAACCATTTTCCTAAACTAATTTTCTCATTTTATAAAGCAACTTCATTTTTTCAAAGACAGCCGTGAATGGTGGTGCAAAAGTAAAGCACCATTCAATACAACTACCTCGTGAAGCATTTTGTTAAAATAATAATGCAATGATGCCTCAACACTTGTTAGGAAAACTTACGTGTCCATATGCTTTCCTATATATTGGAAATCTCGGACTTCTATGGTCCATCCATGGAAACCTAGAGATGATGAGATAGAGAATTCAACAGTCAGATCATAAATTCAAATGGTTAATTCCACAGAATAACCCTGATTTACGTTAATGCAATTGTTTTATTTGCTTATTCATTTAGCGTACCTCCACATTCATAATGTTTCAAACCGAAGGATGCCCACCTAATTGGTTTCCAAAAACTTACAAAGTAGGTAGGCATTTACCGATACTTATGGTAAACAGAATGGTTGTTACCTTCTCAAACACGGTTGAGCCAACATATAATTATTGGTCAACAGTGTTTCCCTGTTTCACTGTGTCTTTTACTTGTCCAATGTCTCCACATGCAGTCTATTCACTCGATAATGGTGTACCATTACTCACATGCGTTCTCTGACGAAATTAATTCACCCAAAAAAGGTGATAACTCATCTGCAAAAACAATTCACCTCGCATTGTACTAATTATTCAGCAAATTCACCCGGTACAAAGGAATCTAATACATTAAACTTCACAGAATTCACATAAAGTACAACACAACACAACTTGACACAGATTATTGATAATTACTATGACACATGATGTAATAATGAACAATTTGTATAGACTAAATTGAACGAACTCAGAAAATCCCAAAGTCTATCCTTCCAAACGGTTTTCGAATATTTAGAGCGCCCGCGTTTATTAAGATGCATATCCAGCAGTTCCAACGGTTGCCAGGAGACGTACTGACACACTTCATCCCCCAACAGTCAATAAAGAAGGTATTGCATTCAACTTTGCAGTCGGGGTGATATTGGTGTTGGAAGATGATGAAGAGGAAGCCTCCTTGTTGATGCCATTGAGATTGAGATTGAGATTGACATTTTCTCTCTTGGAAGAATAAGAGAAAGGTCTATTAAAAGCTCTCATTGGACTAGCAAATGCAACCCAACTCCAACTCCTAGACCTTCCATGAACAAGTTGATGTTGTCGCTGCTGCTGCTGTTGTCTTGTTCCTATCTTTCTTGAAACTTCCTCTGAGGATGAAGTCGTTGAAGCCCAATATGAAGAAGATGATGATGAAGAAGAAGAAAACGAATTCATCACCATGAAGCCACCAAATATCCCACCACACTTGACTCTCTCCTTCATTGAAGAAGAAGAAGCATTGCATGAGTTTTTAGCAGCTTTGCCTTCTCTTTGAGACTCAACTCTTCTTAAAGTACAATCTCCAAATCCATTTGATATTCTCTCAAAAAAATCACCTGAAAAGCTCCTACTTCCACACCCGACAGATCTAGATCTTGAAACTTTCCTTTCAAATTGACTATTAGGAGTACAAACTCCATCTTCATTGTTCTCAACAATACTCCCCCCAGACTCTGAAGACTTCACCTTTACCTTGCTTGCACTAACACTCGTGGTGCAACTTTTGAAGGATTCTGATTTGCTACTAGGAGACGAAAAGTACAGAAAGGACCAAAACCCACTTTTTTTCCTAGGACTATAGTTGCTATCTTCATCCAAAAAATGCCTAGTTTTAGGCATTGCAGATGAATTAGACTTTGTCCTCCCATACACAATGTCACCATCCTTCTTCTTCTTATTGTGATTATTACACCTGGCCAGATAAAAGGGAGTTTTTGGTTTTGGCCTTCTAGAGCAATACTGATTGTTGTAACTACAGGGGTTAGGGTTTTCGTATCTGGGTCGAACGGAAGTAGAGGAAGATGCAACATCAGATCTAAAAGAAGGAGAAGAAGAGGAAGAAGAAGAAGAGATTTTGGTAATGGGTAATGGCAATGAGGAAGTAACAAGCTTGCCTAGCTTTTCTTGGAGACAAAGAGCACATATACCACCAGGGCTTTTTGTGTACGGATGTTCACTGCATTGCATGCCATCTCCCATGTCTTCTTCTACAATTCCTAGTGCTTTGCCATTGACACCATCCATCATTCGTTATTTCGTTTTCTTCTTCTTGAGCTAGTGTGTCTGGGTCAAATGCAAGGTGTTTTTTATGATATTTTGTTATGGGCTTTCTTTTGGGGTAATGTGTCTCACAGAGAGAGAGAGAGAGAGAGAGAGGGTATGAGAAAATGAAGGAAAGGCCCCTGGCCTGGGTTGGAATGACATTAAGGACATGGATGGGGGCAGAGGAGTTGTCCCCAGGAGCACGTGGAAGTCTGACCGGACGCAGTCGAGCTCAGAACTTTATTATGTTCGTATTAAATTATTGAAATACCTTGGTGGGAAAAAAATAACAATAATTGAAACGCCACATTATCAAAATGTTATATAAAAAATATTTCAACTTTTATTATAATGAAAAAATTATTTTTAATACTTAACATTTGGAGTAACAATTTTAAATATTGCAGTTTTAAAAAAATTACATAAATATTATATTCTAAATAATTATTCATAAAATAAGTTTCAAAAATACGAAAATGATTTGCAACTTTAGAGTTAAAAAAAATTAAATTGAAGGTACAAACCGAGTTCACACCTTGAAGCAATTTACTTGAATGCACGAACCATGTTTGCATTTTTAGTATAATCTCTCCTTTTTTTTTTTTTTTTACACTTCAGTAGATTAAAACATAGCAATTTGATACTTAAAAAAATAGCAAATAGCAACGCATTTAGTTCTAGTTATAATACATTCAAATCAATCTTTTCTTATATATTATGGGTTTCGTAACTCAAATAAGCAAAAATTTATAACTTTTCAAAACTGAAAAAAAAAAAAAACTAAAATTGATTGATTTGCTTTTTTAATTTTAAAGGGTTATAAGTTTTTACTCGTTTAAAGTTACAAAACTCATAATATATATATATAAAAAAGACTGATTTAAGTGTACTATAATTAGGACCAAACCGCATTATCGTTTTTTATTTTTATAAGTGTCAAATTGATCAGTCAAAGTATATATAAAAAAAAGCCACAGACAACATATGTGCCTTCAAGCAATATGCTTAAGGGAGTAGATGTCGTCCGTGCCTTTAGTACAATATGACCACCAAAATGTGAAAAAAAAAAATTATACTAAAGGCATTGACGTGGTTTACGCCTTTAGATAAATTACTTAAAGGCGTGAACAAGGTTTGCGCTTATAGTACAATTTTACTGAAAGTGCGGACCCCGTACATGCCTTTAAGTAATTTTCTTGAAGATGGAGACCCTACCTGCGCCTTTAGTATTTTTTTTAACCCTAAAGTCGAAAACGGCATCTGTGTTTTTGAAACCTATTTTAGGAAGAATTATTCATGATACAATATTTACGCAATTTAAAAAAAAAAAAACTACAATATTTAAAAGCGTAAGCCCTTAACGTTTATCTAATTTTTTATTTAATTTTTTTTATTTAAGTCATTAATAATTTCAAAACCTTATAAATATATTATTTTTATTAAATATATTAATTTTTTTTTTTATTTTGAATATATATTGCCATTCGATTAGTTTTGAGTTAATTACCTAAGGTGGTTTGGATACGCTTATATTTTTCTAACCCCTTTTCTTGATTTTAATTAATATTTTTGTATTTTTATTATATTATAACATTAAATATATTTAATATTATTTTTAATTATATCATGTAAAAATATATATTTAATATTATCATTTTTTTAATTTAATTATTTTCAATTAATTTGAAATTAATACATAATATAGATTGATGAGAAACTTAATAAATTTAATAAAAATACCTTTTTATATAAAATTTTGAAAATGTTGAATGTTACGCCTCTAAACGTCTAAGTATAATAGTTTATTATACATCCTACTTAAATAGAAATACATTAAGGCTATGACTACTTACTATGTGGCTTTCTAATCAAACTTTAATCTGTGAAATCATGATTGTTAACTTTGAAAACCGTTTGACAAAAACGATGGTTTGGTAGTAGAACATAAAACTAAATGATACTAAAATCATCATTAAAATCCTTCAGGGCTATAAGGCCCAAAACATACTAATAAATAAATAAATAAATAAGAGAACCAAAGTCCAAAACCGGAGTCTCAAAGTCCAAAAACTAAACTATAACAGTTCATAAACTCCTTTCATCACTTAAAAGTAGAAAATAAAAAATCATAAACAAATAGCAACATGATGAAACTAATCGTCGCTTCCATCATCCTAGAACTTGACATCAGACCCATATCTAAGATAATCATAACAATAATCATCAACATATAAGTCATTATCACTTGAAAAATAGTAAAAAGGGGAATAAGTAATAAGTACTCAGCACAAAATAGCTAAACACATATTCACATGTCATGCATCCCCAGTTCTAATATAATAACATAGATTCATTAAGTTATTTAACTTGAATTGAAACAACCAATGGAGGAGTACTCATGACTCCAGACACTCTTGAGAACGAAAAAAGGGTTTAACCTTACTAGATAGGCGTTAAGGGACTACCACGATATATCCAACTATGGTGACCAAAACCATAACTAATAACTAAAACAATAAACAAATATTAAGTAATCTCATCTAGGCGTTTGTTCAAAATGCTAGGCATGCCACTATGGATGCAATCCATTCCTATTATCCCATATGAGACCAATACCCTATACAACGTTCGGTTGACTTCATTATGCTTCCATAACTACTTTGCACGAGTACTAACTTTATCGATTACTCGCCACACCACATTTGTGGTCCAAGTGCCTAACTACTAAATTGTCCCAGCATTTTGAACCACAACTCAAAGCCCAATCCAAGCATGTTGCCCTCCGAATCAAGTAACCAAGCTCAATCAACATTACAGATACTTATTCTGAATTTAAGTATTAATTTATTTTAAGTTCCCTAGAATTAGCATGCAATGCTCAACTATCCCATACCTAAAAAGGTAAAGCCGCAAGACAATCTTTGATTAGTTGGTCCTCTAATTCAATTAGAAGATAATATGCAATTAAAACATAATTATAATTTAATTAAAATAATTATTGATTCAATTATATTTAACTACCAATTAAACTCATGGATATTGACTTAGTATGTAACTAAGTGTAATACCCATTTAGGTTAGTAAACTTATTTAAAGGTTTTAGATAAGTTTACTATTTTAATCCATTCATTAACCCCATATTTCCTTTAATTAATTAATTAATGAGCTTGTTAATCGAACCAATTCAGAAGTTGTAAATTGATTAAGATAAGATTGAATTGATTTGGGATAATTGGATTCGGTTCATCTTTAACGATTCGATCTTAATTTATTTAATTTTAGTTGTTCATAATTTATTTTTTTGACCAATTTGGTGAACTAATCGAGAGAGATCCAATTCGGTTTATATGAACTCAAGTTAGGCTGATTCAGTCCTTTTAAAGAGATATGACTAAAGTTGTGCAAGTAAGGTGAGTTATGTAGGCTAGCTTGTTTAACCTATAAAAAAAATGTAGGTTGAGACTAATGGACCAAGCTTAGGAGATGTAAGTCATGAGGACTAAGGAGGCAAGGATGCGGGCCAAGAGATTTCAAGTCCAATTAGCATGCCTTAAAGACCTATCACAAGATCTCGAGCTAAGAAGATATGACAAGCCTTAAGTGTTCATCTACAAGGCTTGGTGAAGACGGTTAGTGAAGAACTTCAAGGATATCAAAGCTTAGGAACCATTGCAAATCATGTTCAGTACAACTTAGTACAAGTCAAAGTGGAGGTTAGAGCTTGAAGGTCACTAGCTTTGGAAGATGAAAAGCTACCGGCATTGGTAGATAAAGGCCGCCAATCTTACGCCCTGAAAAGGGTCCTAGAAGTTTCTACTAAAATCATCATGACACGTGTGTACCTATTACATGATAATCATCTTATGAGCTAGAGATTGTAAGACTCTAAGTAAATAATTACATTTGCGACTAATCATAGTACATATAATTAGATAATAAAATATAACTATGGATCTTGTATCCCACGGTCAACCATGATCGCAGAGAATCGGTACCCCCTACCAACTAGTAAAATAAGATAAATCCTAGGTTTCACAACTTCAAATCTTATTTACATAGGGGTCCTAACATTTCATCTAAATAATCTATCCTTCATAATTCTTACTTTGTCATTCTGGTCTTCCAAAACTCTCAATACTTCACATCTTATCCAATCCCGAGCTTTTGTAATTGCTACCTGCAAAAAGGGTCTATAGAGGGGAGAGCACACTATGGCTCAGCGAATAGGATGGTAATACTTTCAATGTTACATAAACACAAATAGTTTCAAATCAAGTTATCAAATCATATGCTATGCATGAACAACCATATGAATGCAGTATCTCAAGTAGTCTTCTAATAACTGACGTGAAGTCTAGGGTTTACACTCCCCTTGACCTTAGGTTGGGGGTTCCAAAGCCACCATCAGTGCTGGGTCTTACTCACATCTTCATTACTCTTATCACTTATTTATACTGTGTCTTAGCTGTAATGTTTTAGGCTCAAGTGCCTCAATACATCGAGCATTACATCCTCAAGAGACAGGTCGGACTCAAAATTGTCAAGGCGCGACAATCCCCTAATCACTTAGTTCACACTTGGCAGAACAACGATCCTTTGATCACTTCCGGCACGTCCTGTAGCAGTGATGGCCTTTAATCTCATGCGATGTCTCATGGAAATGCATGTCAAGTTTTAATCAAATTCACTTCTTTAATTAATTGATTCGAGGTAACCAAACAATATATATAGTTGTAACCAATTCCCATTCAAGGAAATGAAGTAAGCTACCAAGAACAATCCATAGGGACCTAGTGAAGTCCCATAGACAATCTACTACATTTCATTTTCACACTTACCATAACAAACAAAGATTATGCATTTCACATCACAAAATAAATAAGGAAACTAGACCAAGCAGATGTAAACTATCCAGCTATACATTAGGTTTAAGTTAACTTGACACCTCTGTGCCATTTATCTTAAACGTCAAATCAACTACTCGGGATTAATTTACGATCATCATTTGTGACACCTCTGTGTCATCGCACTTCTCAAGTGCTCAATTATACACACTTCCGAGAGCCAACAAGGTCGTCTCGTATATTCCTTCTAAGTCCTCAATACACGTATGTATAATATATATATATATATACACATATATATAGGTTCGTAACATATTTTTAATTAAAGAACAATTTACTAGATACCTTCCCTTACGTACTTAAGAGGGCAAGAAAATAAAATTGTTAAGTTGAAAAATCAAAGTTACACTTATGATTTATATAGCTATTTGCATGAATGTATTCTATAGATATAATAGGAAAATAATTTGCCTGAGCATATTTACATATTCAGAAGTAAACTCTGAAATATATACATAATGATATTTATATATCCTATTCCCACTATGCATACTTACTCAATAGCTATAGAGGAAAAGTTAGGTTTATGTATTTTGGTCTAGTTTGAAGAAAACAATTTCAAATCGTGATATTAGACCTATAGTAATAGCACTAGCAAGATGCTGTGAAGTGCTATCTACCCTAGCGCATTCTAATTTCTATATCAATACACTCGTATTTATCTGTAATTTACCTAATTACTAGTTTCTTCGTAACTTCTTTCCAAAACTCAATTAACCCCACTATATAACTTAAACTTAACAAAAACCACATTCAATTGCAACTACAACAACATAAACGAATTCACATACATAGCATATCAACACACGACATAACATTGTAGCATATCATTAAGTTTCCTACTCACTTGTTTAGAGTCGTCATAGTCTTAGCCGGAGTCGAGTGATTCCAGCGGGTAACCCCTTTACTTTCCTCTTGAAATCAATGTCCTTCTGCAATGCTTCCTCAACCAAACCATAGAAGGTAGCGTCTCCACTTGACTTTGGTAGTTTCCTAGCACCTGATATGTGTACCCCACTCGCTATGTGTTTGATGGCAAAGCGTGAAGTCTCCTCCTTAAGGAACTTTGGACGAACAAGATTCAAAACGTTGAACACTTCTTCAATGTGATTCCGATACGGGGTTCTAGAAGGAATGACCTTCCTATGAATCATTGCTTCCAACACCCTAAGTTGCTGTGATCAACTGCCTGCTTTCCTTGTGCAGAAGTCGAGCAATGGAACATCTTTGACTTGCCAAATCTAGAATTCCTTCTTTTGTATATTCAAGATACCCTTAGAAAGGACAACTAAAAGTCTTGCATTAGGGTATTTGGCCAAGAATGATCTTCCTCAACGTCTTTTGAGCATTCCATTGCGAAATTCATTTCATTCCAAATATCTCTCAGGCTATCATCTTGGACGTTGCTCAAATTATCCCCTTCACCATCTACACCAACATAAAACGCCTCTCCTTTACATGAAGCATCTTTAAACCTTTCGTTTATCAATTTATCTCTAATATTTTCCAACAAATTACTTGTAGGATAACCTGTAGGATTTAGTAGTCACTAAAGGTTTGTATCACCTTCTTTCTTCTCTCCTTTGTTGACATCTCCACCTACAAGGTTTGCATCCTTTCTACTGGTTTTCATCCTCACTCACACTTCCATTACCATACATACACCAACCATTCCCACACACCACATATGCACACCAACATACTCTTATCCATATACATACACACTTCGCACACACCATGCATGCACCTACACATACATACACACAATCATACTATACACCTACTTACACGTATACACAACTGCAGTTTGCAATCCTCTTTTCTCCTCAAGTCCACATGCACACACACACACCACTAGTGCATACATACACACATACTTCGAACACGTCTCACACCACCAACACGCACATACACACACTCCACATATACCTCACACCACTGATATGCACATACCCACATACTCCGCACACACTACACACACCTTTCATACACATACACACATACCCGCATACACCACACACACCTTCCATACCCATACACACATATCCACACACTGCATACCATCTCATACACATACACACATACCCACACATATCACACCTTCCATACACATACACACATACCGCACACACCACACACTATCCATACATATACACATACCACACACCTTTCATACACATTCACACATTCTTACACATGCCACACACCATCCATATACACACATATCTTGCTCCTTCTCCCCCTTCTTTCCTCCTCTATCAAGGTTTCAAGCAACTGAACAAAATTAATCTTTGTTTCCATAGAACCTTCATTCAACACATCAACCATTAATGAAATTCTAGCAGGCTGCATCAAATTTGTCCTAGAATCTGAATCAAGACTTAGTTTAACAAGAATAGCAATTTCCTCGGATCCTATAGCATGGGATGTGACTTTACCTATAAGAGACAAAGCAACTCCAACGTTGTCCCTAATCGTAGATTCTACCTTTTCTACAGTATCTTTATGCTTCATCAACTCAGTCCCATCTGAATCTCTATTCCAACATTATTCACTCCGTTTTCTTCCTCCATGTTCTCCAACTGACTTAACCCATTCCAAGTCAACCCATTTACTGTCGCATCACCCTCATCACACTCCCTAAACCTCATTTCCCGTTTATCCACCACGTTCGCATCCTTATAAGTCCCTTTGATCCGAACCACATTGGCATGTTCAAATAGATGGTGCATGATCTAGATCTCTCTTTGAACGTCCCCGTAACCTCACGACACAGGAGTTTATGCTTAGATATGGATTCGCAGGCATAGAGGTTCTGAGTAGATGCTACTGTTGTTCATTGTGGTTGCCGTTGTTGTCGTCGTTGTGTCGTTGCTGTTGTCATTACAGTCGTTGTAGTTGCTGTTCTTGTTGCAGTCGTGGTTGTTATCGTGGCTGCTGTCGTGGTTGCTATCGCCATGGTCATTGTTTGGGTTGTTGTTGTCTTCTTCCTCCCTCGCACGCACACACACACCTTGCAAGCACCAACACTT
This sequence comes from Laguncularia racemosa, assembly GCA_037954665.1. NCBI lineage: Eukaryota > Viridiplantae > Streptophyta > Magnoliopsida > Myrtales > Combretaceae > Laguncularia > Laguncularia racemosa. The sequence continues at coordinate 5,368,745 of JBBMOL010000001.1, read as the reverse complement.
CTCTCTCTCTCTCTCTCACCAGAGAAGGTATTGTTAGGAAGTGAGAGGACTCGTAGCTTGGATAAGTTGCCAATCGACGACGAGAGTGCTATGGAGAAGAATACTGATGAATCTCCAGTGATGCTTATCAATATTACTTGATGAGATGTGGAATTACAAGTGATACTATTCCAGTTGTAGTAGTTCATCGAAGCATTACAGGAGGAAAGAAGAGAAGTGGAAGAAGGAAGGGGACGCGAGATAGGGAAGGAAGATGCACTTGAGAGAGAAAAAAAAAAAACAAGAAGAAGAAAAGGAAAGGACAATGAGGGGGGGGGGGGGGGGGGGGGGGGGTGGGTGGGGTGGGGGGTTAGGACGAGATGCCGCTTGCTGTTGTGCTACTGTCACCTGTTGCGCTTGACGTGATAGACTGATGGGACGACGATAGACATTTTCAGTTTTTTTTTTTTATTATAGCTGTGTATATATATATATATATATATATTATTTTATATTATAATGTTCCTATTTTAATATTTTGTTCGCATACAAAAATATCTTTAAATTTTATATTTTTAGCATTTTATTACGAAAGGTTGCGTTTAGGTTAATTTGATTATTTCGAATATAAATATTTACTCTAAATTTTCATTAAAAATTCCTATATCTATAATTTAAATTAATTTCATTATTTAACCTAATATTGTTTGAAAATTATGTTTCGAAGAATTTATTCTTTTAATTTAATTTACCTGAACTAAAGTTGGGATTTACAATTATTTTTATTTATCCATTTATATATCTATATTTGGATATTTTTCAATTACTTTGCTTCCTAAATTTATTTGGTAATATATTTCATACAATTCAATTTGTTACATTCGTTATCTCCTTTTCTTTGTAAAGGTTATTCTTTCTAATTGTTTTATTTTTTTAAAACCTATTATTATCGCAATTTATTAAGATAATATTTATGCGTCACAATATTTGAATTTTTTTTTTTGTTTTACATTTTTCAAAGTTTTTAATATTGCAAAATTATCCCTCTCACTACTCCGACTTAGAAGTATTTATTATTCTTCTTATTTTCTTTAATTTTTTGTATAGTCTTTTCAAATTTTTTTGGGACTTTACAACCGACCTAAGTTGCCAGCATGGGATTCAAGGCCGTCAGCCTAAGCTGCCAGCATGGGATTCAAGGCTACTAGTGTTTAAATAAAGGCCACTAGTTTTCTTTTAATTGTGTTTGTAATTTAGTTGTTCATTAAGGCTTTTGGGAAGGACATTTAAATACCCTCTTTGCCACATTTTAGAGTAGTTTTTGAATGATATTGAAATCGAAAAGAGACTTTGATATTCCTTTGTGTTCTTGCATAGAATACATGCTTTAGAAACATTCAAGAGAGAATTGATCACCTTTCTTATGGAGTATTCTGAATTAGAACAAACCCTTTGTTCTAATTTCGTGATCAACAACTAAGAAAAAGCTAACTTTAGCTTACCAGGGTTTTTGTATTACTGCTATGAGGGTCCGTAATATCCAAAAGGGGTTCTCAAGCGTATTCACAAAGGTTTTCATATCATTTGGGATCAGAGCTTTGGCTCTAGATTAGGTTATATCTTTCCTCGATTTAGTTCTTGCATTTTTATTCGATATTGTGTGTTCATCGAATTTTATCTTGTTCATAAATATATATATATATATTATGTCATATCATTGATTTGATTCATTGTTTAATTTTGAAATACTAATTTGCATTTAAAGAGTTAAAAAAAAAAGAAGGGGAAGAGAAGAAAATTCGTGACAAAAAAAAAAAAGAAAAAAGAAGAAGAAGAATTCATCAATTTTTCTTGTTTGTTTGTGTACGCTCTGGGATCCATTATTGAAACTTCTTTCATATTTGTCGAGTTAATCTCTTGGATTAGTCTAAAGGCGTGAGTCGTGTAAGAACATATAGGAATCGGCTTAAGTGGTGTGAGATAGAACCTGTGAGTAAATTATTTGAATGACACATGAGTGATCATCCCCATTTTTGTGAGTGTAAACACGAAAGGGAGCATTTGTAAGGATTGTTTAAATTATTTTATTTCTAACATTGTTTCTTTGCAGCAATGTCGAACAATAGTGAAAGTAACAATGTGGGTAATGTTGATGAGGCGAGGTATCGTGAGGCTCAAGAGTCACATTTTAGACGAATGAGTGAAGCTTTGGTGGCTATCAATGAGAAGTTGGAGTGTATGGATTTGAGACTAAGGGAAGTTGAGAGAGGGACTTTGAACCGCAGTGAAGGAATTAGAGTGGGTAGGAACTGTGCATTTCCAGTTATTGATGCAGGGGATTTAGATGATGGTTATGTAAAGGAAGATGATGAGGTTAGTGTTATTTTTAGTGTAACGAGAGGTGGAAGAGGATGTCAAGGTATAGGTAGAAGAAGAGGAAGAGCTTAGGATAATCCTTACATTGGTAGGAACTGGGGTAATGATGATTATGCAGATAGGAGTCTAGGTGGTATTAAACTGAAAATTCCTCAATTTTAGGGTAAATCTGATCCAAAGGCTTACTTACAGTGGGAAAAGAGAGTTTAGCTTATATTTGACTATCATCAATGCAGTGAAGAGAAGAAAGTAAAATTGACAATTACATAATTCTAGGATTATGCCATAGCCTAGTGGGATCAATTGGTGACAAGTAGGAGGAGGAATTTGGAGCATCCTATTGATAACTGGTATGATCTCAAGTTTTTCATGAGGAAGCGATTTGTTCCTAGATATTATCATCGGGAATTGATGTAGAGGCTTCAAGTTCTTAGGCAGGGTAGTCAGAGTGTGGAAGACTACTACAAGGAGATAGAGATGACCATGACTAGGGTTGATATGCGGGAGGATGTAGAGGCCACTATGACACGTTTTTCAAATGGATTGAATAAGGAGATAGCTGATAAGGTGGAGCTATATCGATATACAGAGTTAGAAGACATGGTGCATCTTACTATCAAAATAGAAAAGCAACTCCAATGTAGAGGGTTAACCAGGTACGTTTCCAAACCTTATTCCAATAATAATTCTTCTTGGAAGGGTTATGGGAAGAGTGATATTAAGAGTGGAAGTAAACCTGTATCCGATATTACAAAGGGGAAGACCAAAGTGATATCAAGTGAGAAATCCAAAACTGAAGAACAAAAGGGGAGAAATAGAGATATTAAAAGTTGGAAGTTCTAAAGGGTAGGACATATTAGCAAAGATTGTCCTAATAGGAGAACTATGGTGATGAGGAATGGTGAAGTAGTTACTGACGGGGAGGATAATAATGAGAGTGATGATGATTACATGCTTGAATTGGAGAGTTGTAGTGAAGGGAGCATAGAGGAACTGGTTAGAGGAGATGTGCTGATAGCTAGGCATGCTCTTAATACCCAATTGAAGGAAGATTGCTGTGAGGAGCAACGTGAAAATCTGTTTCATACTAGATGCCATGTTCAAGGCAAGGTGTGTAGTGTGATCGTTGATGGTGGAAGCTATACTATTGTGGTAAGTACACTTTCGGTTAATAGGTTGGGTTTGTCTACTTAAACATATCCTAGACCATATAAACTTCAATAGCTTAATTATTGTGGCGAGGTTAAGGTAAATAAACAAGTTCTTGTTTTACTTACCATTAGCAAGTATAACGATGGAGTGCTTTGTAATTCCCATGCATGCTGGTGATATACTACTTGGCAAGCCATGGCAATTTGATAGAAAAACAAAGCATGATGGGTACCTCAATAGGTATTCATTTACTAAAGATGGGTGAAAGATAATGTTGACACCACTTTCCTCAAGGGAAGTATATGAGGAACAATGTAGAATGGAAAGGATGAGAATTGAGGTTGAAGGAAAAGAAAAGGAGGGTAAAAAGAGTGTTGTTGAGATTAAAATTCAAAAGAGTGAAAAGAAAATGAGTGAGAAAAATGAGAGAAAAGAGGGAAAATCTGGAGAGAAAACAATGAGGAATGTGAGTTTGATGGCTAGGTTAAGTGAGGTTAAGCAGACTTTGAATTCCAATAGGCCTATATTTGTACTTTTGTACAAGGGGGCTTGTTTGGCAACTAACGACCTTAACCCATCTGTGCCTAGTGTGTTATCTAATTTGTTGTAGGAATTTGAAGACTTGTTTCTAGAGGAGATGCCTAGTGGATTACCACCCATTAGAGGCATAGAGCACCAAATAGACTTCATTCCTGGAGCTGTTGTACCCAATAGGCCAACATATTGAACAAACCCAAGCAAAGCGAGGGAGATCCAAAAACAGGTAGATGAATTGCTAGCTAAGGGGTATGTGAGGGAAAGTCTCAATCCTTATTTTGTTCTTATGATACTTGTGCCAAAGAAGGATGGGACTTAGAGAATGTGTGTAGACTGCAGAGCCATTAACAAAATCACTGTAAAGTATCTTCACCCTATTCCTAGGTTAGATGAATTATATGGTTCTTGCTTGTTTACTAAGATTGATTTGAAACCTGGTTACTATCAAATCCGCATGAAAGTTGGAGATGAATGGAAAACTGCATTTAAGACTAAATATGACTCGTATGAGTGGCTTCTCATGAATCATTTGGTCTTACAAATGCACCTAGCACTTTTATGCATTTAATGAATCATGTACTATGAGAGTGCTTAGGTAAATTTGTTGTGGTATATTTTGATGATATTTTAATCTACTCAAAATGTTTGGATAATCATATTATGCATGTGTGAAACTTAAAGAGAAAAAGTTATATGCTAATCTTAAGAAGTGTAGCTTTTGCATGGATAAGATTAATTTCCTGGGTTTTATAGTATCTAATTAGGGAGTTAAGGTTGATGAGGAGAAGGTTAAGGCTATTAAGGAGTGGCCTAGACCTCGATGCGAGTGATGTGAGGAGTTTTCATGGCCTTGCTGGATTCTATAGGAGATTCATTAGGGGTTTCAGCACCATCGCTGCACCTTTGAATGAATTAGTTAAAAAAATGTTGGATTTGTTTAGGGTGATGCATAAGAACATGCTTTCAATGAACTTAAGGATAAATTGTGTAATGCACCATTATTTACTTTACCTCACTTTGCTAAAATGTTTGAAATTGAATATGATGCTAGTGGCATAGGAATTGGAGCTGTTTTAATGCAGGATCAAAGGCCACTAATGTATTTTAGTGAGAAGTTAAGTGGAGCAGCTTTAGAGTATCCAACATACAATAAGGAACTATATGCGTTGGTGCGAGCTTTGCAGACATGGCAGTATTATCTTTAGCCTAAGGAATTTGTGGTGCACACTAATCATGAGAGCCTAAAACATTTAGAGAGTCAAGATAAGTTGAATAAAAGGCATGCAAAGTGGGTGGAATTCATCGAGACATTCCCATATGTCATCAAATATAAACAAGGCAAACAAAATGTGGTAGCTGATGCATTGTCAAGAAGGTATGCTTTACTTAACTCACTTAGTACTTCATTGCTAGGTTTTGAGTTTATTAAAGAGTTATACCCAACCGATGCTGATTTTTGTGAAATTTATAGTGCTTGTACTAATGGGATTGGATTAAATGATTTCTGTGTCTAGTGGATTTCTGTTTAAAAGGAATAGATTGTGCATTCCTAAAGGTTCCATGAGGAAATTGTTAGTTGAGGCACATGGAGGGGGATTAATGGGGCATTTTGGGGTGAATAAGACCTATGATATGCTGTGTGATCATTTTTATTGGCTTGGGATGAGACATGATGTGCATAAAGTGTGTGCACATTGCATTACATGTAGAGAGGCTAAGTCTAGAAAAATACATAAGCCAATTCCTATATGTTCTTACGCAAATCACACCTTTAAACCAATCTAAGAGATTAACCCGACAGATATGAATGAAATTTCAATAATGGATCCTAGAGCATATACAAATAAACAAGAAAGATTGATGAATTCTTCTTCTTCTTCTTCTTTTTAACTCTTTAAATGCAAATTAGTATTTTAGAATTAAACAACGAATCGAATCAATGATATGACGTAAACAAAACTATTTTTTTTTTATGAACAAGATAAAATTCGATAAGCACAAAATATCGAATCAAAACGCAAGAACTAAATCAAGGAAAGATATAACCCGATCTAAAGCCAAAGCATGCTTGCACAATTTTAGATAGGATTTATTTCTTTTATCATTTCTTAATTAGACTATTTATTTAAGAGCTCACATGTTATTATGCATATTTTAGGTTTTAAGTCCACTATTATAATTTAAGCCCATAAACACATTTTAACATTGATCAATATGATTATGAAGATCAAGCACATTCTTGAAATCATCTTAATCCAAAACTTCAATTTCTTGTCAAGTGAATGATTTTAATTTTAATAAAATTCTTTATAGAAATAAAGTCTTTGAGCAAATCTTTACATGAAAAAATAATTATCTCAAAACTCATTTGAAAACGTATTTTTAATGAATTTGGTTGAAGAAAATGGATTAAGTTCAAATTTTTACAAAGAACGATTTGAATATCATAAAGAATACAAGAACACATTTAAGGCATTTAATTACAACTTGATGACTCAGATAGTGAGTCAACTCACTTTAACACTTTCCATTAATGAATCAATCATCATTATACATCAAATATACCAAAAGATGATCATTCAATGGCAAATTTTTCAGATTTATGCATTATATATAATTTAAAATTTATTAAATCAAATTCAACATAGCATTAATTAACACATTTTCCAAATTTCAATTTTTATGAGCAAGTTTCACTTTTCAACTCCACATCATATTAAACAAAAGTCATTTAATTCTTAATTCATACTTTTATCAATTTTTTCAAGAATTTCCAGATTTTATGCAGACTAAGCATCCTTTATTTCTTGTCCAAATTCAATTACGAATTTATAACCTCAATTCATCATATCTCATTCATTTTAACTCTGAATCACTTTAAACCAAAGCCAAAATTTTCTAAATCTCTTCCTCTTTCAAAACCAACACTTAAACTTCATTTTATATTAGATTAATAACCCATTTTTCTAGGTTAAATTTTAGAACCCAAATTTAACCATTTTTTACTCATTACCTCACCAAACTTCATTATTCAAAATCATTACTTCCTATTATCATTTCCAAATCATATTCCACCAATTAACACTAATTTTAAATTATCAAAACATCATTTTTAACATTCCAAATACCCATTTAATGTAATGTTTGCTGGCCAACAACTAAATCATATCCAATTCATCAATTCTCTTCCAAAAAACACATTCTAATTAACTAAACTTCTTATTAAGACATCAATTACACATTCCTTGTCATCAATTTACCAAGATTCATTAAGAACACATCCCATTACAAATTCAACCCCATGATATACACATATATATTCAAATACATCAACTTAAAACTACAAACATCAATTTACTCCCATTACAACCTAAATCAACAATCCAATTAACACTAAAATATAATAATCCATCAATCAAACACATATATCCAATCATCCATGCCACCGCTAACAACTCCATACCCAAATCCACTTCAATCTAACATCAATCACATACTAAACTTCAAATCAAACAAGTAATTAAGTACTTACCTTACTCTTTTGCTCTTGAAAGCTTCTAATAACCACCAAACAATGAGATTAACCTTTCTACTCCTATTTCACCTTCATAAACTCAAAATTACCTACTGATACCTAAACAAAATTTATAGATCGCTTAATACTCTATAACGCATCTTAATTCTAAATACTATTATTTTGCTCAAAAGAACTTAAATCTCTAAATTGAGCTTTCACTTTTCAAAATTGACAATTAAATACCTATATTAATACACTAATCTATAGATTGAAAGATTCCATACATGTTATTTAATTTCTAGAGTTTGGAAATTCAAATTTACCTAATAATTGTCATGATCCACATGTGTCCTTCCTTTCTTCCTCTCGATCTTACACTAAATTAAATTTGGAATTAACCTCAGTTGCATCTTCAATCTCGATTTCAACTTGAATATCTCAATTACTTACCCAATTGATCTTCTAAAGCTTGGATTGAGCTAGATTGATACTACAAAACCTACTAATCTAGCTATAGAAATTCAATTATGAGCTTAAGTGAGCTTAGTTGTATTTTCAAGTAAGAAATATTGTGAGGCCAAGAGAGAGACTAGCATAGATAAGAGAGAGAGAGAGAGCATTTTGGCTGGAATAGAAAAAAACAATGAGGGAAATGAGAGTTCTAGAACATTTCTAACTTAAATACCCCTAAATTCAAAATATAATGTGTTTTACTAATTTACCCCTCCTTAACTATTACACTTTAAGGGCAATTGGGTATTTATAGCTACTAAATATCTAAATTATTAAATTACTACCTTATTTTAGTTAATATTAATAGTCAATGAGGTTTTCAATCAAACGTTGATCTTCAAATTGAGAAATATTATGTAAGAATGTAAGTGAAATAATAATATATGTGTATATGTATTATATATAAATATTTAAATAACATACCTAATAATTGGTATATATATATTAGTTATGTATTTTAATATGTAATATATACATATACAATATGTATATACAATCTATATATCTATTGCAAATATTGATGTACATAATGGTAATCTTATATGAATGTTGATTCCATTTTGTAAAGGCAATAACCTTCTTTATCTTGCACTTAGAACAAGAGATAACTCATTCAAAATTTCCAAATAAGACATAACCTTTCAAAAAAACAAGATAGAAGAATATTTCAGCTTTTCAAACAAACAAAAAAATATTTCAACCTAGCCTTTAGACAAACAAAGAGAAGAGAATATTTTTGTCTTTTAGACAGATAAACAAAAGAATATTTCAACCTTTCAAACACACAAAGCATTAAGTCAACAATCAATGATAAAAAATTAGAGATAGAATGAGGGAACTTCTACTTAAAGGAAGAAAAGAAGGAAGAGAGGGAGTATCCAAAAATTATCCAAAAAAACTTAAGACAACCAAATCTTTCTACCCACTCTCTTACTACTACTACTATTACTACTCAGTTTTGTATTCTCCCATCTACTAGTACTTAGTATTTTCCATCAATCTCTCTTGTATTTGAAGATTTTTAATTATTGTAAGTATTAAATTCCTTTTATCGCTGTACTTGTAATTATATTGAAAGTTTTGTTTTCATCAAAGTTTTACCTTATATTCATATTCATATTCATATTTATAAATGAAGCTATTAAAGGTACATGTAATTATATTCAAGGTATATATATATATATATTAAATAATAGGTATACATGTATTAAATATGCATTTTAATATGTAATATATACATATACAACATGTATGTATAATCTATATATGTATTGCTAATATATGATGTACATTTATTTGTTATATATATTAATATGTTATATGTACATAATAGTAATTGTGTACAAATGTTATATATATATATATATATGTATGTATGTATGTAGAGAGAGAGAAATAGAGAGAGCAAATGTAGTAAATATATATTCTATGTATATTTGTATATATATATGTATTTTATATAAATATATATATCATACATAATAATCGATATACATGTATTAATTATGTATTTTAATATGTAATATATACATATACAATATGTATACACAATCTATATAGCTATTATAAATATTGATGTACATAATGGTAATCTTATACAAATGCTATATGTCTATATTTTTGTACACATGAATGTATATGTACATATATTTTATTAAAATATGTATATAGCATACATAATGATTGTATAATGTATATGTTTATTATATATCAAACATATAGTAATTATACATATATTATATATGTATTTTAATGTATAATATATATATATACAATATGTAAATGCAATCTATATATCTATTACAAATATATATGATGTATATATCTATTTGTTATATATATATGTGTGAGTGTGTGTTACATGTACATAACAGTCTGGTACAATTATTTTGCATGCATATACTCACACACACACATATTAAATATATATTCTATATTTCTATATACACAAATATATATATATGTATGTATGCATATATATATATATATTATATTAAAATATGTATATAACATACATAATGATTGTATAATGTATATGTTTCTTTTATAACGTATAATCATTACACATATATTAAATATGTATTTTAATATATAATATGTACATATACAATATGTGTATACAATCTATACATCTATTACAAATATATGATATATATCTATTTGTTATGTATATTAATATGTTATATATACATAATTGTAATTGTGTACAAAATGTTATATATATATATATATGTATATATTCTCATATATATATATAGCATATGTAAAATATATATTTTACATATTTGTAAACACAAATGTATAAGCGTATATATTTTATATAATCATGTACACATAAACAAATATATTTGTACACACAAACTTAATAGCCATACGTACATTGGAATGTTGTTTTTTTCTTTGCTAAAGATGGTATCATTAAAAGGAATCCTTTTTTTTTTTTTCCTTATAATTATACATTCAAGGAGCTAAAATTGAATCACAATTCCGGCTTTTTAAAACCTATCTAAACATGGGAAAATGAATGGAACTTGGAATCATGATTTCATTCCAAGTCTATTCTAGCGTGCCAAACATGTCATAAGATATTTTAGTTACTATGTGTAAATTTACAAATTGGCTAGTGTGTTTTGATTTCTAAAAGCAATTGTCCCTTTTTATTACTGAAAACAAATAATTTTGCACATATCAATTTATTCAAATCTAATGTCAAAATTATAACTTATTTTAAAAATACCAATGATTTAAGTAATTTGTTGGGAAAAAAAAAATTTCTATTAATTTTCTCATTTTTATAGACAACAATCAATTGTAAATTCTATGTAACTTTCATAAGTTAAGCTATTAAATATTGAATCACAAAAGTATCTTTTTCAAGATCATGAATCACAATCAAATGTCATAATTTTTTAAACTCTAAAACAATGGCTTTTACCATCATCACCACAAGAATGCAAACGTTATTGCTATCAATTAGGTTGGTAATATTTATTATATATAACATATTGTGTCTTCTTTCGCTTTCCAATTTTTCTTTTCCTTGTATAATTTGTTTTCATGGTATATATGTGTTGCCTTTTTTTTTTTTGGCCTTTCCTTTCTTTATTTATTTTTTTCATAGTTGTTTTCTTTTTGTAAATTTAGGTTTTCATGATTGTCTTTTTATATTATTTACATACCAACTATTAGAAACACTATAAATATTATATACATCTTAATTTATATACTCATGTAATGCTAAAAGAAAAGTGATGTGAATTTTACCGTAGATGAATTTTATGATAGGGTGGGTTAAACTTTGACTCTTTTTTTTTTTAAAGAATTTGACATTTTATGGATGTACTTTTCCTTTTATATAATAATATTATGGATTTAATGATTTTGATGGTATAGATGATAGCACCACCACTTCCCTCCCCCCTTTCCTTATAATCTTGCATCTGCATCCATCGTTACTTTTCTCGTTGTTTCAATCATTTATTTCATTCTATTCCTTTCCTTTGTGTTTGAATTTTGGTGGTCATTGCTTTTTGGTCTATTATCTTCCTTGGTTATTTGGTTGCTCTATCACTAGTTTAGTTTCCAACACCTAATTGGTTAGCTTTCTATGATTAGATCAAGAGAGTGAACTATTAGCTTGTGATTGATCCAATTATTTCCTAATGTGTGGAAGAATTAGAGGTCAATATAGCCAATTTGGAGATGAACACATGTAACGACCCGGAACCAGGGAGCACTATGGCTTGCCACGTATCCTTATCAAGCAAGAATATGTTAAAGCTCTAAACCTGCTCTGATACCACCTAAGTTATAATGCCCCGGAACTCGAGAACGCTATGACCTGTCATGTGTCCTCATTATATGAAGACATGTGAAGGCTCAGACACTATAATTCTCCAAACATTAACCTTCAAGTATTCATAATGATAATTAAATTTATCAAATTATTATAGTGAAAGCATTCATGAACTCAAATACTACAAAAACTTTTGAAAGAAACATATGGCTTCAATACATAATTCATATTTTAATCTCTTTAATTTAATACAATAAAAGTTTTCAACAACTTAAATCTAATAACAGACTAGAAATGATGTGGATTTTATCGTAGATGAATTTTATGACAGGGTGGGTTAAACTTTGACTTTCTTTTTTCTTTTTCTTTTTTTTTTTGAATTTGACATTTTATGGATGTACTTTTCCTTTTATATAATAATACTATGGATTTAATGATTTTAGATGGTATTGAAGTTGGTGGGTAAGTCATAGCATATGTATCCCATCAACTGAAGCCATATGAGAAGAATTACCTGACTCACAACTTGAAGTTAGCAGTAGTGGTACTAAGCCTAAAACCGTAGAGGCACTACTTACATGGAGAGCGATGCAGGATTTTCCCTAATCATAGGAGCTTGAAGTACATTTTCACACAGAAGTAGCTAAACGTGAGACAAAAGAGATGGTTAGAATTGATGAAGAATTATGACCTAGAAATCCAATATCATCTAGGAAAAGCCAATGTGGTGACAAATGCCCTTAGTAGAAAGAAATAGGGTAATGTTGCTACTCTTATTACTTCATAGTGAGAGTTGTTAGATGACATGCATAAACTAGAGTCAGAAGTTTTAACTCAAGAAGTAGGAGCAAAAATGGCCTCTTTACACATATAACCAACTCTAATAAATAGAACCAAGACAAGTCAGGTAAAGGATAAGGGCATACAAGAGATCAAGAACAGAATGGAATTGAGCAAGGCTCTTGAATTCAACATAGACACAAAGGAGATCTTGAGATATGTAAGTAGCTTATGTGTGACAGGGGATATGGAGTTGAAGAGGGAGATAACAAAAGTGGCACATTATTTAGTCTACACAATTCATCCTGGAAGCACCAAAATGTATAAAGACCTGAAGAGTCATTATTGGTAAAGGAATATCAAGAGAGAAATAGCTGAGTATGTAGCTAGATGCCTAACTTGTCAGTAGATCAGAATCAAGCATCAGAGGCCAACTAGAGAATTACAGCCCCTTCCAGTACCAGAGTGGAAATTGGAGCACATGATAATGGACTTTGTTACAACCCGCCCGAATACTAAAGAGAAATAGGATACGGTTTGGGTAATTGTAGATTATCTAACCAACTCTACCCATTTTCTACCTATCAAAGTGGGATATAAATTGGAAAAACTAGCCCAAATATATATTCAAGAAATAGTTAGATTACATGGAGTGTTAGTGATTGTAACTTTTGATAAAGACACTAAATTTGTAAGCAGATTTTAAAACAACTTATATAAAGCTATGGGCACCAAACTGTATTCAACACTACATTCCACCCTCAAATGGATGGACAATTTGAGAGGACCATATAGATTTTAGAAGATTTACTTAGAGCATGTGCATTAGATTTTAACGGTAACTAGAATGAGCATATACCTCTAATTTAGTTTGTTTATAATAATAGCTATCAGGCAACCATCTAGATGGCTCCTCATGAGGCTTTTTATGGAAGAAGATATAGATCCCCATTATACTGGGATAAAGTGGGAGAAAGGCAGATGCTAGGGCTAAAAATGATCCAAGAGGCTGCAAACAAGGTGAAGTTGATAAGGTAGAGGATACAAACAACTTAGTCTTGACAAAAGAGCTATGCAGATAATAGAATGCGGCCCTTGGAATTCCAAGTAGGAGACAAGGTTCTATTGAGAGTTTCTCTAACCAAAGGGGTGATCAATTTCAGTTTTAGAGGGAAGTTAAACCTAAGGTATATTGGCCCATTTAAAATATTTGGAAGAGTAAGTATAATGGCTTACAAGTTGGCTCTCCTACTAAGTTTGGCTAGGGTATATAATGTATTTCATGTATCTATGTTGAGGAAGTTTGTACCTAACCAGAACCAAGTAGTGGCTTTAAAGCACTTGAATATGCAACTAAACTTGTCATCTATTGAAAGATCAGTCAAGATTGTGGATGTCAAAGAACAAGTGCTAAAAAGGAGAACGATCCCCTACGTCAAAGTAAAATGAACAAACCAGACTGAACGAGAAGCGGCGTGGGAATTGGAAGAGGAGATGAGGAATAAATATCTAGAACTTTTCCAAAATCGGGTAATTTTTGAAGATGAAAATTCTTATAAGGGGGGGAGAATATAAGTATACGAGTATTTTTACATATAATTATATATATGTAATTAACATTAATAAAAATGCAATCAAGGTTAACATAGTAAATAACCTAAAGAAAATGGGGGCAATTCAATAATCAAACAAGGAGGTATAAATGGGCTACTATAACATCTAGTAACCCTTTTTTTTTCGCATTTGCACCTCACAAAACCTTAGACACTCTTTTCAAAGGCATAAGAGAGAAGGAGATGACCATGTTCCACCACTAACTTATTGGATTAAGGTGAGTAAATTGATTAATAACAACTAATCACCGATTATGTATACATTGTAAATTGGGGATTAATGCATTAGGACTCTTTATAGGACAATCTATGCTACACAACGTTCAGGATAAGGATTCAAGTGTTAGGACAACTCGATTTAGTAAGTCATTAATCTAACCTTAATTAACATTTTCTATGAAAATTAATGCACAATTAGGTTTAGAATTATCGAATTTGATTTAGGGTTAGAAAGAGTTGAGGATTTTGCGAATTGGAAATGGAATTAAGAATGAACAGTGAACTATACGGTCAGGTACACGCCTATGTACCTACCCATGCTGGAATGCAAAAATGCACAAAAAGGTATACAATCACTAACATGCTCGTATACATGGGCATGTTCAATTTCAGAAATTTATAGAAAGATACATGACTTCTGGCATGGCCATATACTTCCTCGTGTTAAATTGCTAGAATTTACAAAAAGGTACATGGCCTCTAGCATGGTCATGTATTAAATCGTGTCCCTCTACACGGCCTCCAACATGGCCACGTTGAGTTGAAACACATCCTATTTCGTTTTACTTTGTTGAAATAAAATTCTAAAAGCATGTAATTGGGGATATATATAGGTTTGGAGGATTTGTGAGATTGTAGAAGTGTGAGGAAATCAATTTTGGCAATTCAAGTATGTGTATACTATGTGTGTTGTTTATGCTTATTAGCTTAGAAATGTGTGTGGACTAAATAATATTGAATAATGAATGAGATTGATTGTGTGTGTGATTATGATTTACTAAGTTCGAGAAACCGAGTGTGAGTCGGTGTTCTCAAGGTAGCATCCTGATGATTAGTATGTAACGTTGTCCCTAGTGGAGTTATGTACTGAAATAATCCGAGTAGTATGTAGAAGGACTCATGTATGTGGAAGGATATTGTGTGTTGTGAAAGGATGCTATGAAAGGACTCATGGATTCATGGACAGCAAGGAGTATCCACTATCGTATACTTATTATTATCATGTATGGAATAGACTTATGGATAAAGGAGAGTACCCTTTATCGTATATATATATATATATATTTGTTTGTAGAAGGATTGTGTGGATATGTGTAAGGATGTGTGATAATTCTAATGATCAGACTGTATGTTAGCTAAATAATGTGAAAGATAAATAAATTATGTATGAATATTATGTTGCATCATGTATGTATTGTTGATTTTGTCATGGCATGTATATGTATGTGTAGGTATACATAGTGTTAGACATGAACTCACTCCTCATGGGACCTTTTTTAGTTGTAAGTGTCATAGGAGAAATTGTAGGGTATGATGAAACCCTAATAGAGACTAATCGAAATATTGAGGAGAATGTGAAATATGTATACTATGATGAGTAGTATTTCGATGAAGAGAAAGAAGAGATGGTGGATATTTTTGTAAATGTGGTTTTTAGTCTGCTATTAGATTCAAGTTGTTAAAAACTTCCGTTGTATTAAATTGAAGAGATTGAATATAAATTATGTATTGAAGATATACGTTTCCTTCAAAAGTTATTGTAATATTTGAGTTCATAAATGCTTTCATTATAATAATTTGGAGAGTGTTTAATTATCATTACGAATACTTAAAGATTAATGTTTAAAGAATTGTAATGTCTGAGCCTTTGCATGTCTTTACATAATGAGGAAATGTGATGAATCATGATTCTAAGTATCATTTGGTTAGGAAAGTGACGATTGATAAACCGATTCCTAGAGTGACTATGATAAGCATTTTGAGCAAATCGTTGGAGTGGATCGGTAAGATTGAGATAACGCATCTGCAAGATAATTATTTTTTGACAACTTCTGATCCAAGGGTGATAGATCTTATTTTGGAAGAATGTTATGGGGATGCCTTTGATAATTAAAAAGTGGGATCATAAAAAGAAAATGGAAGACTTGGATTTTAGCAATTACAAACCTGTGGATCCAAATGCATGGATTAACACAATGCTAAGAGCATTGGATCTAAAGTTGGGGTGGTGATAGAGGCAGAAGATACAGATATAATCACACGGAACTTCCTTCGAGTAAAGGTGAAATTTCAATTATCATGACTAGCTGTAAATGAGCTTTGGATTAAAATTTTTCCAGATGGATGGATCTGGGTTACTTTTAAACATGAGAGAATTCCAGACTTTTTCTTTATAAATGGGACTGTTGGCTACCTAGATAGCTTCTGTATAAAAAAAGACGATACAAACTTCATTCCTGAAGATTTGAATGCTATCTTACGAATTAGAACAACACCAAAAATCACATATTAGAAGAATATCAATAGCCATAGAATGAATTGAGGATTCCGGATTCAGAAGGAGGAGAAGACATAAAAGGAAAGTCAAAATGGATTGAGAGAACAATTATTTTGGATGGAAAGTCTATAGAGAATGAAACTGATTTGAAAAATGTGTTAATGCAGTCAATGTTGAATGTTGTAATTGGAATAAAATAAAATAAATCTCGAAGATTCCAAGAGGGCCAAGTATATCTAATGTTGAGTTGTCATTCTCTATACTTTCAAATTCTTTATGTGAAAAATAGTATATCATATTTGATACTCAAACTTTACCTATTTTATAATTAACTATCTAAAATTTTAAAGTATTAATTTACTACCTAAACTTTACCTATTTTTGTAATTAACTATTTAAATTTTTTCCATTTTTATAATAAATTACTTGAAATTTACTTATTTTTGTAATTTATTACTTGTACTATAAATGATCTTAAAAAAATTGTAAATAGTAAATTAACACTTTTAAACTTAAGATAGTTAATTGTAAAAACAAACAAATTTTAGATGACAAATGTGACATTAATCTTTTGAAAAAAAAAAAAAAAAGTAGCTCTCTTTCTCTTGAGTAGCAAAAGAATATGCTAAGTCACTTAAAAGATGCAAACATAAGCTTAACTTCTTCTCATGGAAATTTTGTTTCACCTTATCAAATGATTAAAATTATATTTATTCATTGGCCCATATCTTACCAGTTACCACCTCATACGTACACCAACAGCCCCTTCCTATTTCACAACTATTTTTGCAACGACACGCTGACAAATCAAAAGAGAAAGCTCAAGATGTTTTGAAGAAACCTTATTTTGTCCAAGAACAAATAATCCTCCCTCTACATAAAATGATCACTCACCTTACTCCTCTAAAAACTTACCTTTAAACATCTTAGAAAACCTATCGTCCATTTCAACACTTAGCCCTTCCCCAACTAAATCCTTCCCTGTACCCTCTCCTATAACCAAATCCATGCAATAACTATCAATCACGAGGCCAAGAACAAACAAGTGTGAAGAGGAGATTGATTGGCCTTTGATGGAGAAGGTAAAAGAAATAGTGACTTTAGATGGTGCTCAAATATATGCCAAAGTAGGGGGAAAAAAAGGCAAGGCCATTGGAGCACATATTTGAAGAAGGAGAAAATTTTGTGGAAAGATTGAATTCATAAATGAACTAATAGATGTGGAATTTATGAAGGTGAAAGAGTTGAATACTTCTAGTTAAATATCATATTTGAGATCTAAATTTTTCTCATTTTTATAATCAACTACCTAAAGTTTAAAAGTATCAATTTAATATTTAAACTTTGTTTATTTTCGCAATTAACTATATAAACTTTTCTCATTTTTACAATTAACTACTTAAATATTATCTATTTTTGTAATTAACCACTCAATCCAAGTACTATAAATGATCTTGAAAATATTGTAAATAGTAAAGTGGCACTTTTAAACTTTAAGTAACTAATTGCTAAAAGAGATAAAATTTGGATATCAAATGTAACATTAACCCTTCAGTCACAAAAAAAAAAAAGTGACATTAACCCAATACTTTAGACTATGGTGGTTAGCTTAAATCAGCCACTTAATCATATTAATTACCTTAAGTTGGAACTATTAGGGTTTGGGGTAACCCTCAATAGTTAGTAAGCTGAAATGTTTGATAAAAATTTATAAGTCTCTTCCAGTTTTCTAAATAGAAACTAGAAACAAAGAATCCAATAAAGATGATATGAGACAAAGTTTACATTATGATGAGAAGTTGTATGTGCATATAGTTACCTTGAATAATGGCTTTGGTTCTATGGTGGAGTAAAGAGTTGAATATAGAAATTATTTTAGTAGATGCAAATCTAAGTGACACAAGAATTTATGGTTTTAAGAAGGATGGTGTGGTTAGAATATCTAATTGAAATGTGATTTTTTGACTCGATGTGGTACACAAATCAAGAAAGTCAAGTGTTTCACAACAATTCCAATAATGGTAAGAATAAGAATTCGAAAGAGGACAACTCAATCAAAAAAATTATAATCAATAATGATGTGAAGAGATCTAAGATTGATTAGCTTACAATCAAGATCAATAATAAAGAACAATCCTTTAGGTTCTTATAGATCATGAATATGCTATGAAGTAACTCTCAAGGATATGTGTTACCAAGAGAATTAAAGTTAACGTTCCCTTAACTTGATATGACTAAAAAATTTAGAAAATAGCGTTTGCCATAATCAATTAGATCGATCAAAATAAGAATTGTTGAAAGAGAAAATAACTATATGAAGAAAAGTATAATTTCATGCCTCACAAGGTACTTGAGTTGTGACAACTATCAAAGATGCTTTTTGGCTTGTAAACACTAGTGAAGCGTATACTACAACTATAAGAGACTGATACACAACAAAAATATAGATACTATTATCTATATTAATAGAAAAATGTTCAATGGTTAAGAAGGGTGTTAATTTATAAAAATGTATTACAAGTTTCAAAAGGTTAAAAGGTGAGGTGATGAAAGCTTCCATCCATAGGAGCAACTCAAAAGGCACAATTATAGTAGGTTGTTTTATAACTCTTTTAGCTCTACTTGTCCACACCTATTCCTTACCTAGTTAGATCTACAAAAAGGGAAGTTACCATAGTGGTTCTTTTGCCCATGTTGTGAATAAAAGGTCTTATAAAATGAATAATTCTATAAGAGAGTGAGCAAAACATATTTCAATGAGCTGGGAGTGTAGTATTCTCATTACTACACATCAAGCAAGTTTAAGAAAGTTATGAACCATATGCTTTGCATGAGCAAACAAATACAATGCAATATCGTATCCGATTTTTCGATAACCAATGTGAAGTTGAGAGTACAAACCTTCCTTCCCTTAACCTTAGATTAGGGACTTAGACACCATCGTTAGTGTCAGAGGATTATCCAATCTCATATCCACAATATCAATAACATCAATGATTTCTTTTGGCATATAATCTCATTGGAAGCCCACAAAACCTTAAATGGTAGAGTGGGACCACTAATGTTGTCAAACATGTGACAACCTCCATATTACTTAATTTGCAAATGATGAAATAGGCTTTCTACTCTAAGTAAAATCTTCCAATTATTGTGTAGTGGTGATGGTCTTGAATCAATGTAGGACATCGTACAATGCATGTCAAGGTTTAATTTAACCTAAATACTTAATTACTTCATTTGAAGGTGATCAACCACTACATTGTAGACACTTAGTTATCAATATATAGAAAAATGAATTGAAACACAATTGCAAAGCATGCACAAAGCATTCAATTCCAACCAATCATAGGACCTGCAATGACATTCAAGTATATTCATCACCACAAATTACGTCATTTAATCAATACTCAAGAGTTATCTAAGCTTATTCAAAAGCTTATCCGTTTATACCTCTCCTTTCTTCATACTTTAGGAGGATTCGATGTTTAAGCTTTAGCCTCACTCAATAATTGGTGGAGTTGAGGTATGTACCTAAGGAATTTCCAAGTATAATAATCCTCTATGGATTTAGTCAAATGGATACCATTTCGTAAGGGTTTTGGTTCCTTTTTGGTGTCAATAGTTTTCATTCATTTGAGCAAACAACATCCAATAGTTATTAAGCCTATCTATATGGTTGTTGCATAGTAAAGAAAAGATTGCATTTAGTTTCCTTAAGTAGGATTACAGATTAAAGGTTTTTATTAGGAAAGTAACCAAGAGGAAGGGAATCATCATTGTTTTGGTTTAACATTAGTTCTTATATTTTCTTTATGTAATGGCTACTATGGAATTTAAAGATCTCTTAAAGGGGTTATGTAAAAGGTAGCTCTTAGGATTTAGTGGGTAATAGAGCCTTTAGTTGGGTCCAGCTTCTTGTAAGAGGAATCTTTATAGCTAAACTAAGGAGTATGATCAATCTACTATGATAAAGGGTGAGATATAGAATGAAATGAAGCAAAGGAAGCTTAGTTAGGTTGCACTAGACTTATCTATTTAGGTGGAGCCTCCATCCATCCAAATGGCTAGGATTGGATGGGTGAAAAACACAAGGAAGTGGGGAGCTGATTGGACAAGAAATCTACCCATCCTAATGGCTATTCTTATTATGCAAAAATCAATAAAAATAACACATATAACATATTGTCTAAGCTTACTTCCTTACATTTTTAATTCCTACCCTTGCAATCAATTTCATCAAATGACTAACTAATGATCACAAACAAGTAATTGTTTTGTGATGTTCAAAGTTGGTAAAGACAATTTTGGTTGGATTCTTAATGTGGTTGCAAAGCCCTTGACATTAGAAATTCAATGCAAGTTACAAAATTGGATTTAGTGGTGTATGGAGGAAAAAAATGGAAGATTGAAATGGGAGGCGACCTAAAGTTTTTGAAAGATTGTAGTAAGAGGAAGGTGTTAGTGCTGAATTAAGTAATCAAGAGGGAGGGGTGAATTGATTACTTGCTAAATTTTAAAAAAAAAATTGCTAGTTAAAAACAACCCATTTGACTAAATTTAATTATGGTGTAAAAATAGGTATTTATAAACAATTACAAGCTATTATAGAATAGAAAATAAAAGATAGAGAGAAGAGAATTGGGCAAGCTATTTATAGAGATTTCACCTTCAGCATCAATCCTCTATTCCAACTCTACTATCAAGGACCCGGTCTTCCATACTAGTATCGTTCCACTAATCTAAAATAAACTTGAGAGATTATAATTGTTCTGCCAATACCTTGGCTTCAAAAATACCCTACTCTACTTATCTAACCTATCTCTAAGGCTATTCACAAATCTACAAAGTTACAATTAACCTCTCACTAATATACGTATTTAGCTTTCAAGAATTATCAAAAACAAATGAGGAAATGAGAATTTGTATCCTCCAAAAATTAATTCAAGTATAATATGAAAATATGCAAAAGATAGAGTAGCTTTTGAGTTAGTCTCTAAGTTATGATAATGCTCTTTTTTCTTCTTTAATAAATGAATTTTGTATTGTTCTATATTGTATCTTATGTCTCTTGAATATTTGAAATTCAGCTCTATTTATTCATTAAAGAGTAAAAACTACTTTGTTAATTTGTTTTCAACTTGAAAGTTTGTTGCATTGATCTTGCTTTGAGCGTTTGAGAAATATCGCAAGAGATTTGAAGTTATCTATTGAATGTTGAATTTAAATCTCATATCTTCAAAATATGGTATGAAAATTTTATCAAATTTATCGTTGAAGATAGTCCAACTACATCCTTGCATCATGATATATATCATCTACACAAAATTTGTTGATAAAATCAACCACTCGCTGATTTTATGGAACATCTTTTCTTATCCTTGAATTCAAATTTGAATTCCAAAAATATGTGAACTCTAAAATGTCGGACATAATCCTTTTATTATTGTTCTTTTTGTAGTAGAACCAAATATGCAGAATCAATCATGAGTTTATCATGACTTAATTAAATCTCTTAATTCCAAAATTAATCATTTAGATCCTCATAGATATTTGTCCTACTTTAGTGAAACGAATTGAACATATTACCTAAATATATTCAATAAGTAGAGTTAGGTTTTCGAAATTGATAGTTATCCAACTTAAATTTATATATAAGTTGTTCAATTCATATGAACTGGTAACAACAACACTTTCTGACTTATCTTTTGAGTTCCTATTATTCTTCATAATAAACACATTTTGACTTATCTTCTGAGTTCCTGTTATTCTTCATAATAAAGACCTTCTAAATTATCTTCTAAGTAATTAAAAACAACTTAGTTTTTCTTCATTTATTCTTTGATCTTCTAACTCTTAGTCAAATTGTAAATCTAATTATTCCTATACACTAGCACATTTTGTTATTATCAAAATACTTTAGAGAGAACATAATATTCTCCCTCTTTTTTATAATAGCAAAACCCTTTCTCATAAAACAAATATATATATATTAGCTACAAGATTAGTCAATTTTGTATACTTCACAGCAATCATTATCCAGTGCTCCCACCTTCATTCATGTATCACCATTCTATACTTCCATTTTAATGCTCCCCCTTTTTCATATCATCAAGTAATAAAATTCCCCCTCAATATAATATATCAGATAATCAACATACAAATATACATCCGAATCTTGAAAGAGTAGAGAACATATCAAATATTTCATATGTGAACACATTCATCAATGAGCCCGAAACCAAGTCTTTGAAATTAAGTACATTAAACTAGATGAGAATAAGTTCCTAAATGATTCTATTTCTTCTTTATTGCACTTCTTTTGAATCTTTTGTCAGGTTTGGAAGTTTTGCTCTTTGAATCATTTTGAGCAGATTGAAAGAGAATGATTTGTCCCTCATTCAGTTTAGGTTGAGCTTGAGTCCTTTACTATAAGTTCAAACAATTGATCTTGAACTTGATTTGTTTCAAGACTCTTCAGAAACTGAGAATGATCTACACTTAGAAATTTGATTACCTCATTTTTAGATTGAGGTGAAGAAGGATCAGGTTCTGGTTAAGAATTGGTTTTAAGAGAAAAAGAAGATTGAGGTTAGAATGCTTTATCTGATTGACTAAAGAACCTATTAAGTTTCTTAGACACAATAAGTGATATGTCTTCTAATTTATCCATCAGAATTGAATTTTGGTGTTTCGTGAAGCTTTCCATTTTTTCATCAATCATCTTCTCAAATTCCATTTTTAGATTAACCTTAAATGTCTTAAAATCAAAGCTTGTTGAAGCTCCATCAGTTTCCTTCACCTTAAGAATAGTATGTTTTAATTCACCTTCTGAGTCAAAATCAGAATCATCCTCTACATTTTCTCCTTCCTTGATTTAGAATTTTCCTCTTGTCATCAGCTGCAAATTAATGCTCTTCTTTTTCTTGACATACTCAATTGGTTCCTTCCCTTTCCCTCCTTTTTTATTCTGTTTGCTCTCATTTTCATCATCCTCTCCCTTTGTTCGTGCATTTAATTCATCCACAACTAAACTTATTCCTTTGTGTTTAGAATGCACATAATTAACATTATCATTGGCATACCACAATTTCCTTCTAACTAAAATACTCGTATGCTTAAATATAATTTCTAGAATTTTCTTAATTGGTTGTAGTGCTCTAGAAACATTTGATAATCTAATCTTCTTGAACTCAAAAAGTTTCATGAGCACACTTCTATAGGGCATGCTTCTCTTGTTTCTCCACAAATGCTTAATCATTTGAGCAACAATAGCTATTGTTCTTTTCCTTTTCATTGCCGAAATGGTTAGAGTATCTTCCCTAGTCATTGTAGTTGTACTTCCTTTCTTTGGTAAGATACAACTAATCACTGCCTTATGTAAGATTATCACTATCAATTCAAAATCAAGAATAAACACATCCTTTCCTCTTGATACTTCAACTCCATCATTCAATTCTGTAAAAATTTCATCCTTACTCATCTTCCCTACATCAGGATTATCATTTATGTCGGCTAACCAAAACAATCTACAATATCCCTCTTTGAAATTTGAATTTTCTTTCCTAGTATTTTTGAACTCCACGTATCCCTTTGAGACTCATCTAAATTCTCAAAAATTTCAACAATTAGTTCTCCAAACATAGTTACTCTTAAGTCACACGGCTTATTATAACCTATATGACCTAGAAATTCATTCCAATAGAAACCATTCTTTTTAAAGAAATTGAAATCTAAATAAGAGGATTCAGTAATATCTACCTTCATAGAATGCTCTTTTTTGGAAGCCCCATGTTTCTTTTCACGATGTCCAAGATTCACTTCCATAAAAGAAATTACACGTTTCTCTCTAGGTTTCACTTTCTTCGTTTGCAAGGAGGATTCTCCATCTTCGTGTACAGAAGCTTCACCTTCTGATTCTAATTTTTCAGTTCCTTCACTCTTATGTGAACTAACCTACTAAGAAACTTTTTAAGTTTCATTTTCATCAACCTTTTCATCCCCTTTCTCGACATCAAAGTTCTGATTTTCTACACCTATTTTTTCAATTTGAGAGTTTTGGTTTTGACTCACTGTCTTTTCCAAATCAATGGGTTCATCAACAATGTTGATGGTTTTGGAGGAGGTTTTGGTCTTAAAGGCTCGATTTTGTATTCTACTTAATCTTCTAAGAGAAATGGTGATTTTGGTTAAAGAGAGAAGATGACGGTGAAGAACGATGACTATTGATATACTCAAGAATGAGAGGAAAGTGTGGGAGAAAGAGAATGATACTAAATTGAAATTAAAAAAAAAGGGCTAGATTAGACAAAATAAAGATTCGACCCTTTATTATTATTAAAATTGTTTTGAATATTTCTATATGTGTATATACCAATTTTTTATCTTCATAAATACCTAAAAAGGGTAACAAATATCAATTTCATTTCTAATAAACTCAAAATTTACCTTATCTAATGGTTTAGTGAAGATGTCAGCCAATTGATTTTCAGTTGAAACATATTCAATATTATTTCTCCACTATTTACATGATCCTTAATAAAATGTATCTAACTTCTGTATGCTTAGATCTAAAATGATGCACTGGATTTTTTGTTAAATTAATTATGCTAGTATTATCACATTTTATTAGTATATTCTTAAATACTAAACCATAGTTCATCAATTTTTGTCTTATCCATAAGATCTATGTACAACAATTTCCTATAGGAACATATTCAACTTCAGCAGTAGAAAGGGCAACTAAGTTTTGTTTCTTAGAGGACCAAGAAACTAACTTGTCCCTTAGAAATTGACAAGTACTAAATGTACTTTTTCTATCAATTTTTCACTCCGCATAATCCACATCAAAATATCCAATTAAATCATAATTGTGATTTTTTGGATACTAGATACCCAACTTAGTAGTATGTACAAGGTGTTTAAAAATTCTTTTTACTACTACTAAATGTGTTTTAGTAAGATTACTTTAAAAACGAGCACACAAACAAATACTAATAATATGTCAAAATGAGAAGTAGTTAAATAGGGAACTAATTAAACTTCTATAAAGCTTATCATTTTCCTTTTTACCTTCTAAATCAACATCTAACCTGGTTAAAGTTGATATAGGAGTTGCTACACCTTTCACATTTTCAAAATTAAACTTTTTTAATATTTGGTGAGTGTACTTTTCTCAATATACAAATATATCATCCTTTGTTTACTTTATTTGGAGTCCAAGAAAAAAGTTAAGTTCTCCCATCATTGATATTTCAAACTCTACCTACATCATCTTAGAAAACATCTTGCAGTATTCTTTATTAGTAGAACAAAAAACAATATTATCTACATGTATTTGTACTACTAGAATATCATTGCGATAATATTTTAAAAATAATGTAGTATCCACTTTTCCTCTTTTAAATTGATTCTTGATTAAAAATTGACTAAGTCGTTCATACCAATGTTCTAGGAGCCTGTTTTAATCCATATAAGGCCTTTTTAAGTTTGTAAACATAATTTGTCTTAAATGGATCTTCAAATCCTGGTGGTTGTTTTACATAGACTTCTTCTTTAATTTAACCATTTAAGAAAGTGCTCTTAATGTCCATTTGAAATAATTTAAAATTATTTAGACATGCATAAGATAATAATAACCTAATTGCTTCTAATCTTGCTACAGGTGTATAGGTCTCATCATAATCTATGCCTTCTTCCTGAGAGTATCTTTTTGCTACTAACCTAGCCTTATTTCTAACAACTTTTCCATATTCATCTAATTTTTTTTTAACACCCATTTAGTTTCTATTATGGATATATCTTTAGTACTTGGTATTAATGACCATACTTAGTTTCTTTGAAATTAGTTTAACTCTTCCTACATAGCATCTATCCAATTGTTATCAACTAGAGCTTCTTCTATTAAAGTTAGTTCAATCTTAGATAGTAATGCAAAATGATTTTCTATATCCTTATAACTAGCTCTATTCCTAATTCCAGATTGCACATCACCTATTACCTATTCCATATGATGATTGGATTAAATTCTTGTAGACTTAGATGGATGAATAGGTACCTAGGTGGGTTTTGATTTATCTTCTAAACTACCTTCTGAGTCATCTTCTAAGTTACCTTCCAAGTTATTTTTTACTCTAGATGTTCCTAGTATATCTGACTCTACATTCTAGTTTTCTTTAATTTTTACGCTCAATCTAGAGGAAATTTCTTCAACATTTCTTTTGGATATGATCAAGTTTTCATCATCAATATCATTTATTATTCCTTCTTCAATAAATCTATCATTTATATATTCTTTAACTATTCTAGAAGACTTGTTAAACATACGATAAGCTTTACTGCTGATTGAATATCTTAAGAATATGGCTTCGTCAGCTCTTTCACCAAATTTTCCTAAAACTATAGTTGTTTTCTTCACAAAACACTTACTTCCAAAAACATGAAAGGAAATTTAGGTTTTCTTCCTTTAAAAATTTCATATGATGTTTTTCTAGTTAAAGGCCTTACATAAACATGATTAATGATGTAGCATGTAGTTGAAACCGCTTAGTAAGGTGCATGTCATTTCTTGAATTGTTCTATTTTTATGCTCAACTACTTCATTTTGTTGTCAAGTATAAGGGGTAGAACAATTGTGTGTGATGTTGTTTTCTTCACAAAATTTGATAAAATTATTATTTTCAAATTCTTTCCCATAATCAATCCTTAGACTGATAACGAAATATCCTTTTTTTATTTTTGAACTTGTTTTGAAAAATTTTCAAAAGATTTATAGGCATCACTTTTATGTCGTAAAAATAGAACTCAAGTGTATTTAGAAAAATTATCAACTATTACAAGTTCATATTTGTTACCACCCAGACTTAAGGTTCATGTAGGACCAAATAAATCCAAATGCAATAATTCTAATGGCCTTTTGGTTAAGATAACATTCTTACTCTTATGAGAAACATATACCATTTTATTTTTCAAACATGTAGCACAACAAATATCTTCTCTAATATTCAACTTTGGTAAGCCATTAATTAAGTTTTTTTTTTTTTTTGATAAATTCTCTAATTGTGT
Source organism: Laguncularia racemosa (assembly GCA_037954665.1). Classification (NCBI taxonomy): domain Eukaryota; kingdom Viridiplantae; phylum Streptophyta; class Magnoliopsida; order Myrtales; family Combretaceae; genus Laguncularia; species Laguncularia racemosa. Next base: position 5,340,924 of record JBBMOL010000001.1, on the reverse strand, counting down.
AAAGCTAACATGTCCTAACTTTCTATACCAGAGATAAGTACTATCATTGATAGATAAAAAATAACTTTTAAGATCTACTTTAGCAAGTTTCATTAAATAAATATTCTTTTTCTTGTAGCCTTCAAAGAGTTTTATATCATCTTTATTATATGCCGTGACCTTAATTTGATCAAATGTCATTTTATATCCTTTATTGCAAAGTTAACTAATACTTAATAAATTGTGTTTCAAACCTTGTACCAGACATACATTTTTATTAACAAAAGGGGGAGTACCAATATTACCAATTGCGATAATTCTTCCCTTACTATCATCACAAAACTCCACATATCCTTTTTCCTTCCACTCAAGACTTGTAAACAACAAAGAATTACCAATTATATGATGTGAGCACCCATTGTCGAGATACCATGTACCCTTAAGTTTTGCTCCATATTCCTACAATCATCAGAAAAAAAAAAAAAAAGATCATACCCTTTTTAGAACCCAAACAAACTTAGGCCCTCTAAAATTTAAGCTCGTGTTGTTAAGTTGATTCACTTGATATGGACTTAGCATGTTATTTTTATAATAACAGTGCTTTTCAATATGCCCCAACTTATTACAGAAGAAACAAGCATAGGTGTTAGTTACACTATACCAGTTACTTACTTGTCTTGATTGACAATGATTAGGGTACCTTTTGACTGGTCTCCTGTTATATCCCTCGATAGGATATCTTTTGTTCTGATCTGGTTACTGTCTGATGTACCTTCTGTCTTGTGAAACAACTTTGCCTTTGTCTTTATTTTTATTGTTTTCATCATTCTTTTGAATTAATGTTTCATTTGATTTAACAAAAACAATCCTTTTTACAACATTTGAGCATTCTACCTTATCATACCCTAAACTGGATTTTGAGTTGTCAACTTTTTGAGTAGAAATCAGCATTTGTAATTTATTATCGCTCTTACTAAATTTACTAAATGTGCTATCAATTGTTTGAGAAAGTTCATTTATTCTAACTTTAAGATCTTTAATTTCTTTTCTTAATATAAAATTCTCATTAGTTAAAGCATTCTTTGCTATGCATAGATTATCATTATCAATCTATAGAACTTCAAAATCAGTTTTTAATATATCAATCTCATCAACTAAGAGTGCATTCATTTAGCTCAACGCATTTTTCTCATCAACTAAGGCTCTATTTTCTAAATTAAGTTTGTTAATTTTAGCACCTGCCTTAGATAATGCATTTTGCAATTTTTTAATCTTAGCATAAACATCATTAGGTGTATCCTCTTCGAATTTAGAATTAAAATGTACCTCAAACGTTGCCATAAGACACATGTTTGCTTCCTCATCTTTATCTTTAGAACTCTCTACATCAGTTTTTGAGTCTTCCATGTCACTCCAAGTTGATAATAGTGCTTTGCATTTCTTCTTATACTTTTCAAGTTTCTTGATAAGCACCAAACATTCAAACTTTATATAACCTGGTTTCTTGCATTCATAAAATATCAATTCCTTCTTTTTCTCTTTCTTTTCTTCCTTTTCTTTATAGCCTTTTTTTTCATCAAATTTTCAATGATTAGAACTTAACCTTTTATTAAATGATGTTTTCTATCCTCTTCTTTTAAGACAACGACTAAGACGTTTAGCTAGCAAATTTATGTCTTCATCCTCATCACTTTCTGCTTCTATATTAGAATCGGTCTCCACTTCTTTAACTTTAAATGATATGTTCCTTTTGTTGTTATCTTAATCAAAAGTATGCTAAATGTGAGATTCATATGCCATCAATTTTTCTCTTGGCTGGCTTAATGTCAATTTGTTCAGGTCTTGAGCTTCCTCGATCATAGTCTTTTTAGCATCCCACAATCTGGGTAAAATTCTTAAAATTTTCCATACAAAGTTAGTATCTTTCAATTTATGGTCAAGTAAAGATAATTGATTTGTAATTACTATAAAACAATTGAAGGCTTCCTTAATATTTTCATCGAAATTAAACTGAAACAACTCATATTTCTGCGTTAATGAGTTAATCCTAGTGTCTTTGATTGTTGACGTTCCTTCATGAGTTTCACAGAGTGTGTCCCAGATTTCCTTCACAGTCTTGCAAGAAGAAATTAAGTAATATTCAGAATGAGCTATTGTAGCAAGTAACGAGTTCTTAGCTTGATCATTCTTTTCAAGCTTTCTCTTCTCAACCTTTGTTAGAGTTTGATCTCCATCTTCTACAATAGTTTCATCTCCAAATTGTATGACTTCCCATAAGTCAAAGTCTATCGCCTTAATGTAAGTTTCCATCCTAAATTTCCAATAACCAAAATTAGTACCATCAAAGTAAGAAGCACGGTTAGTAGAAATAGAAACATTGCTTTCAGCCATTAGATCTTAAACTCAAAGTGTTATTAGAGCCATTACTCCGATACCAAATGTTGGTCCCGAATTAAGTAATCAAGAGAGGAGGGGTGAATTGATTACTTGCTAAATTTTTTTTTAAAATTTGCTAGTTAAAAACAATCCCTTTGACTACTCAATTTAATTATAGCGTAAAAACAAGTATTTATAAACAATTACAAGCTATTATAAAACAGAAAATAAAAGATAGAGAGGAGAGAATTGGGCAAGCTATATATAGATGTTCCGCTTAAGCGTTAGTCTTCTCTTCCAACTCTACTACCAAAGACCCGATCTTCTATACCGGTATCGTTCTACTAATCCAAAATAAACTTGAGATATTACAATCGTTCTGCTAACACCTTGGCTTCAAAAACACATTGCTTTGCCTATCTAGCCTATCTCTGAGACTATTCACAAATCTATAGAGTTATAAGTAACCTCTCATTAATATACATATCTAGCTTTCAAGAATTATCAAAAACAAATGAGAAAATGAGAATTTGTATTCTCAAAAAATTAATTCGAGTATAATATGAAAATATGCAAAAGACAGAGTAGCTTCTGAGTTAGTTTCCGAGTTATGATAATACTCTTTTTTTTATAAAAGAATGTTGTATTGTTCTATATTATATCTTGTGTCTCTCGAATCTTTAAACTTTGACTCTATTTATTCACTGAAAAGTAATTGCTACTTTTTTAATTTGTTTTTAACTTGAAAGTTTATTGTTATGATCTTGCTTTGAACGTTTGAGAAATATCTCAAGAGATTTGAAGTTATTCACTAAATTTTGAATTTAAATTTGATATCTTTAGAATATGGTATGAAACTAGGAGTCATGTCCCTTGCGGCTAGTAATCCCTTTCACAAAGCTGACGAGTTGAAGCACAAAACTGTTGTGAATGTTTTAACCATTTTCATGTTTTCTCAAAATGTATTTCGCAAGCAGGGATTTACTTTCCCTGAACCTCCACCAAAGTTTCATTTTAATAGTAGAACAAATATCTTTAATAACTTACTCTTAAAACCCTTTTCCCAATAGATAAATAAATTCTCTCTAGAGACCTCCAAGAAGATTGAATCAATGAAAACGCATCAAGTAAATTTCTCTAATAATATTTTTCATGGTGCATGACTATATATGTGGAAGACTTACTTGGTATGGTAATGTAAAATATAAATAACACAAATAAATCATTTAAAATATAATTGTTTTAAATTACTCTCTTAAAAAAAAAAATAGACAGTAATTTACGGGGCTTCTAGTATAGTTGTTCCTATTTACAGGATATAGATTTAGATGTAGATTTTTCGGTTCATCAAAGTATCCCATTATTGAAATAATCAACATAGAAAAAAAGAAAGAAAGAAAGAAAGAAAAATATCTACGCTATGAAATTGAGAACTTCAACATACAGGTCTACATGTCTACAGGGAGAAGGATCGATTAGAGCTTAATAAATTCATTTCAATGCTTTTCTCTTATTAAAAAAAGTCACGATTAGGTCCACGGCTCGAAGATACATCGGATTCATTGAATGGGTGGATCCCCACTTGATACGACCGGACATTGACAATACCGAAAGTAATGATCGAGTAATTGAAGAGCTTGGAGGGCTTCTCATTGCCCGATCGTTTTCAGACATGGACATCTCCTTTCCCAAAAAAGCAAAATGGCTGGCCTCTTTACGTCAGTACTTATAACTTCAGCTTCACAGGCATTATTTATTGATCTTCATACCAACTTCACCTACATCTTCCATAATACCATCAAGTGGAATTCTTCTTCATCCATCAATCAATTTGGGATTAACTTGTAAATATAAAAAATTTTATTTGCTTCATATAGACCCTTAAATGAACATTTTTCCTTTTGTAAAACGATAAAAAAATATATTAAAATTAATTAGTTCACATAATTAGAAGAAGAAGAAAAAAAAAAAGAAGGATCTTTCAAATCATATTATCTAGTTTTTGAATATTTTGTAATAATTAATACTAATTTTTATTATTATCAATAGATAAAATGATTGTACCAAGACATGAAAACATGCTTTTAAAATTTGACAATTTAAATACTCGACTTAAAAGACAAGAAATTAAGTGTACAAGAACTAGATATGAAGAGATATATTTCAAATTTATCTTTAATTTAGTTAACAAAATGATTATATGTATATGCACTATTTTTTATGGTTACTTTTAAGGGTTCTTCAACCTAATCTAAATCTTCGGTTTGGAACTTTCTTAAAAGTAAAACCAAACCAAAACAAACTAAAATTTTTAGTTTTGTTTAGATTGATTTAAATTTAAACCAATTAGCAAGTAAATTCATAAGTTAATGATTCATTATGATAATGAGATGTTATAGATATTATAGACAATAAGTTCAACATATTGTATATACAATAAGTTTACATTTATTATATATACTGAAAAAAAAAAACCATACACCACATTATAAATGTTACATAATTACCTTTTGTTCTATATATGTATAACATAATATGTATTTTGTTATATAGTCATGTACAAATTTATTTAATCATGTATTCATAAATTAAGTAATATATGTTATGTATTATATGTGTCATGCCCCACTCTGAAGGCTTCTCATGATAACCCGCCGCGATTGCTTAATTCCCCGTTAAGCAACCACGAAGCGTTTCATCTCTGATACTATGCCTGTTAATTATATTAATAACATTCCTTGCTCACGAAGCAATCAATTACTATATTATCACTAGGCCTCAAATGGGTCCCATTACACACCACAAGTATACCCAAGATTCTATCGGATCACTTACACACATTTATAACAATTACAGAATACATTCTAATGATATCTATATCAATTTAGTCCTCACATTCTTCCTACAAACCATGCCCTTAGTAAGGCAACAAATACTCAACTTAGTTCGCCAGTTCATAAGAAAATTTAGGTAGTCTCGATCTACAAGACAAAATCTATAAGAGAATAAGCCAAAACTTAGTGAGATAGGGTGCAATCTCTCAGTGTTGCAATAAACACAAACAATTTCAAATAAGTTGTCAAAACAAATGCTATGCATGAACAATCACATGAATGCAGCATCTCACATGGTGTTCCAGTAATCAACGTGAAGTCTAGGGTTTATGGTCCCCTTGACATTGGGTTAAGGATTTCGAAGCCACCATCAGAGCCTAGGTCTTACACACAATTTAATTACTCTTATCACTTTATTATAACTGTATCTTAGCTTTAGTGATCTAGGCTCAGGTACATCTTATACACCGAGCATTTACACCCTTAAGAGATAGGCCGGACTCGGAACCGTCAAGACGCGACAATCCCCTAATCACTTAGTTCGCACTTGGCGAAACAGTGATCCTCTGATCACTTCCGACACGTCCTGTAGCTGTGATGGCCTTGAACAATGCAATGTTCATGCAATGCATGTCAGATTTTAGTTTGGTTTAATAATTAGTTAAGGTTTTAGGGTGATCATCCAAGGTTAAGCACATATGCAAGTGTCCATCATGTCAACATCCTATACACTCCATTCAAAACACACGCAATCATTTCACATAGCAAGGCACATTCATATAACCAAACATGAAGTTACCAAAAAAGGAACTTCTACTCATGATTATAGTTACATGTCATGTCCTTAGATATATACACATATACTTATGATGCACAAGGTTTAAGTTAGACTCCCATCTACTTCTTATCATTCCATAGTGTGATGTAAGGACATATGGTTGTGGTTTATGGTTGACTATGAATGCCTCTTTTTTTCCAATCCTGTATAGCTTATATGTCTACGACTCATATTTACTCCGATATCCTATACCTCTATCTCACTTACGCCCGGCATATGTGGCTATGATGGTAAGGACTTAGACTATTAGCGACTAAACTCCTCCTTCCAAATTCCTAAACCCACAAGCTCACAAGAAAACCAACATCCATATCCTTCTAACTCCCACCTCTATTTTATCTTGTAATCTACCCACTCAAGTTGGAGTTCCATCTCCGCTTTCCTCATCTTGCATATAACCTATGCCTATGTGACATTCCTATGCTTACTTCCACTTCTTGATAGTTTGTTCCATCCTTCACAACCGCTTAACCACTATTATACCTATGTACATGTTTTGCTCTAGCAGTTACAACTACATATGCACACACACGCAAGTTGGGAAGGAAACATAGTAGCACGTTTAGCAATTTCTCTTCTAGCCTTCAAGCAACAAACCACGTGCACACATGGCTGAAAGAGAAAGAACAATGCCCAGCAATTTCCCTTAAGTCAAGTAGCACATATACGCATAAGCTGGAACGGAAAGAAATCAACGAGTCCAACATCTCCAACAATTCATCTTCAGCCACATTACATATATAGTTATGCAGGGCAACTAGCATCTAGACGTATGTACATATATATACGGACACAGCAGTTAGCAAAAGAAGAAAGAAAGAAAAAAAAAATAACGTCTCAGCCCATTCCAGTAATTAGATCAGCCAACATTTTACCCACACACCACAACTATGTACACTCATGTATATATATATATATATGTATATATCCATTGCTGCAGTCGTAAGGAGAAATGGAGGCCGTCCAGCATGATCCAGCAAAAATAAAAACACACGCACACGCACTACGTGGAAAAGGAAGAACGGCGACCAGCAATCGACATATATATATGTATAGGTTCATTTATGGCACAGTACGAACGTTCCCTTTCATATATATATATATATATATATACATATACATATTTTTATGCAACAACACAACAACACAATTTCGCAGGCGAATCTTATTTTCCCAAGATTTAATCAAAATTATTTTTGAGTATTTCCAAATCAAAATTCTCTTTGCCTAAAAAATTAGAGAAAAACATATTATTACATACTACACATGATCTAGATTACTCCACCTAGTATTTCTCGAGCTAATTTTTATATTTATTTATTATTTATATATAACTTTTAGAAACTAACTCCGTTTCGCAAAAAATTAGTCTAACTGAGTTGCACTCACCTCGAGAAACACGTTGGTGGTCTAGGATCATTGATCAAAAGTCTTACGTGCGAGATATGATTTTTTTTGTTCAGTTTTCCTTTTCTCTTTTCTTCCGTCGTTTTCTCTCGTGTCCCTGTTCTTCTTTGCCCCTGTCCCCTCTCTATTTCTTTCTTTTTGTTTCTTTGTTTATGTGGCCATGGTCCTCCACGGTCGCCTTATGTATATTATTATTATTATTATTATTATTATTATTATTATTATTATTAATTCATACTTTATTATAATTAGGATTTAAAAATTTCTAATGTATCTTCCCGAACGCAATGGTATTTATAGATTTTGAAATTTTAGTATTTTATTATGAAACTTTATGTTTAAACTAATATGATTATTTCGAACGTAAATATTGTTTAGAATTTTCATTTGATGGCCTTAATTTTATGATTTTAATTTATTTTATTATTTATTTAATAATTTTTCATGGTTTGTTTTTCGTGTGATTATTTCTTTTAATATAATTTTATGCGGGATATATTCAAAGCTTTTAGTATGATCTTTTAATTATTCCAATGCTATATACAACTAATTTTTTTTTGTGGATTTTACAATATGGCTATATAGACACTATATATAATTGTATGCTTACATTATATTGTTTAATGTGTACATAATTGTTTCACAGATTTTTTTATGTACAAACTAATATGCATAGGTTGTGCTTCTTATATTCAATTTGGAATTTTCCGTGTTGGATATATTATAAACCAAAACCAAACTAACTATTTCAACTTGAGAATTTTTTACATCAAAACCAAATCTAAAAACTAAAAGCTTAGTTTGATTTAGTTCTGTTTATAGGTTTAAGGGTCCACCGTCCGCCCTATATATTATAAACTATAATTTTCTTCATTTGACTACGGCTATGTCCTTAATGAAAAAAAAAAAAAAACTATGGCTATGTCCATAATGGACTCATATTGACATTCACATATATGAAAATTATATCGGAAGAAGAATAATTTTGGATTAACTCTTGATTAAATGGAAATATATTTATTTAAAGTTATAAGACTATTCCGATAGTTATAGAGAAAGAAATGTACTAAATGCAAAGCGGAGACACCTTGCACCCAATCACAAAGGTTTTGAAACAAGATTTTTTGGATGGGTCGGATAGGGTATTATTACATTTGATACATAATTTAAATGAAAAAACTTATCCTCTGAAAAAGGAAATAGTGAATGAAATGATCGTAAATTATAGGACTTTGCTATTTTTTTCTCACCAAAGTTTGGTAAAAAAAAAAAAGCATTTTTATCTTTTACATTTTAGGGAAAAGTATATACTTAACTCTCGATATTTTGCATTTTTTCTATTTGATTCTCAAACCCTTTTTTTTTTTTTCTATTTAAGTCCTTAATGTTTGTAAAAGCTTGCAATCAAGTACTTTTTTCTTTTACGCCATTAACTTTTCCGTTATTGTGTGACATGTGACACCTTCAAATTGATCAATGAAATTATTTTAAATAAATATATAATAAAATATAAATTGATTAAAAAATTTAGAAATTCACCAAAAAAATAAAGGAAACAAAAAATCTAGCCATATTGTTGGCAAATGTTTTTTTGAATTGCAAACAATGCTACAATGAAATGAAGATCCTAAAATGAGCGGCATATTAGACTGTGGTAACGAGTATAAATAAAGATAGTTGGATGTGTATTCACTTTTAGGACCCTTAAACATATATTTAAAAATAGAAGTCTATAGTACATAAATCATAATTATTCCCAACCATTATAGTCCAATTTTCTTAATAGCATGCAATATCAGTTGTAGATGAAGATTATTGGATGTATATTCTTTTCGAGGTGCATCTCTTTTAGACCTATGCCCTTAATAGCATCCTCAAAGATTTTGGTCATATAGGGCTTTAGCCATGTAAATTCTATTTCTTTTTGTTGGGTACTCACACAGAGAAAGAAATAGAGAATTTTGAAATGCACACAACACTTTATTTCACTTTGATAGTATGTGCACACACACTTTACAAAATTCACTTCTTCTATAATGACAGCATTAAGGTTTATTTATACATTGAAACTATTACAACTCTTTCCACTGGCTAACTAACAAATACAACTTCACAATGACTATAACCACTAAATCTAAATTATTCACAATGCAACCCTTGATTTAGATTTTTAAATTCTTAAATTCTCAAATTTTTTAATGACACTACACCAAGCATATCTCTCAACTTTTGAAATTTGTCAATCTTCAAAAAATTTGTCATAAAATCTGCAACTTGATCTTCAAACTTACAATAAACTAGTTCTAGCTTTCCTTTACTTACTTGATTTCTAAGGAAATAAAATCTTGTTTCTATGCGTTTACTTTTTCCACGTATAGCAAGGTATTTTTCCAAATTAATAGCTTACTTGTTACCAATCAACAAAATCATAGGTTGTTTAACTATTGCATATGCTCAAGTAGAGTCTCTAACCATGTTGCTTGACATGCTCCTATTGAAAGCTACAACATACTCCGCTTCACACAAAGAAAGAGCCACTACTGATTGTTTCTTAGAAAACCATGAAAATGTTGTATTGTAGAATTAAAATACATAGCCTAAAGTGCTTCTCCTATCCTCTTTATCACCACACCAATCTAAATCTAAGTACCCCCATAACTTCTCCTTCATAGCACCTTCTTCTTGAAAATAATAAACTAAAAATAAGAGTTCCTTTCACATATCTTAGAATCCTCTTAGTTGCCATCAAATGAGAGGTCTTAGGGTTCTCCATGAATCTACTCACTAAACCAACACCATAGGCTAAGTCAGGTCTACTATTGCATAAAAATATTAATGAGCCCACAATCTACTTATATAAGTTTAAATTAACTAATTTCTCATCTCCATCTTTTTCAAGTTTAACACTACTATCCACTAGAGTTGAGGTTAGATTATAGTACATCATATTAATTGCATACTTCCTTCGATGCACATACACCCCCTCTTTGGTATTCACAAACTCCAAGCCAAGGAAATATGAAAGGGTTCCTCATTTCAAATTCAGACTTTACATTAGCCTTAAACTTAGCAATTTCTACTTCACTACTCCTTGTAACTAAAAGTTCATCAACATATAGGCACATAATCAACAAATTCTTAGTCATTGTGCCCCTAAAATATACTCAATATTCACTAGCACTGTTGTAATAGAAAAGAATCAATTCTCTTTTTCCAAGCTTAAGGAGCCTACTTTAAGCCATACAAGGCTTTTCAAGGTCTATATAGACTTTGCCTTCATTACCAACAACTTCAAATCTTAGAGGTTAACACACATCTTCCTCTTCAAGTGGTCTATTAAGGAATGCGGGTTTTACATCCATTTGATACATAGATCAAGCTCTATGACTTGCTATGGCAATTACTAGTTCAATTGTTTTGCTACCAATAGGCTTCTTTTGATAAGAAAAAGTCACTAATTTTCAGGTCCAGTTCTTCTCTATTGCTCGTAACTCCTCTTCTATAGCAGCAATTCACTTTGGCTTCTTAATAGCTTATCTAAAGTTCATTGGTTCAACATCAGGAAAGAGAGCCAAATGCACAAGATCACCTTCTACTATTATAACACTATTAGGAAACACCTTATAGTCACCAAATTTTCATGGGAGCTGTCTTACTCTCTAAGATCTTTGCTATTGTGGTGTATGAGAATCCTTATGTATTACATGAGAAGCCGCTTCTCCTTCATCTTCAAATGTTACGGATACACTATCTTTCTAATGTTCACTAGTTGTACCTTAAGCCTACCCTCTAGATCCATCAATAACCACATCTCTACTAATCACTACCTTCTTAGAAACTGGGTTATAGAGCTTGTATGCTCTCATGGGATGACAACCTGCTCACTTTTATCATCCAATTTCTTCCTCTTTTATTCAAGTATGTGTCTAAAACATAAAGATCCAAACACCATAAAGTGACTCACACTAAGCTTCTTTATAGACCATGCTTCTTTTAGTGTAATAAAATTCAACCTTTTAGTAGGACTTTTGTTCAAAACGTAGGTTGCAGTACTATGACTTCTCCCTAAAAATAGTGAGGAATTCTCTTATTTTAAGCATACTTTTAGCTATATTGAGAATTTTTCTATTCCGTCTTTCTACTAATCCATTATGTTGAGGAGTATATGGACAATGATTTCATGTACAATCCCTTCTTCACGAAAAGTTTGAAATTCATGTGAGGTATATTCTTCACTTCGAAAAATACGAATCACCTTCCCACTTTACTTCTCAACCATCACTAAATTCATCATTGAAAAAAACAAAATACTTATTACTTCTAAGAGAAGTTGTATTAACTGGTCTAAATACATCTGAGTACACTACCTCCAATAAATTAGAGGTTTTTGGTGAAATTTGGGTCTTGAAAGAATTTTTGGATTATTTACTTACATAGCGCCCTTCACATAACTTTATTCATTACTGAATTAGTGGAAGGTCATACACTATATTTTCTCCTCTTAATTGATTGAGACTTCTAAAGTTTTAGTGGTTATAACATGAATACCACAACCAACTTTCATCCTTCACTATTGTAGCAAAACATTAATATTTACTAGCTTATATATCAATCTTGAATGTTCTATTTCTAGATAGAGGAGACTTCAAAATCATTTTCTTTTTCCTATCAAAAACAGTCAAATACTTGTTTTACAAACTCATAGTATATCCCTTTTCTAAAAACTACCCAAGAGTCGACAATTATTTTTCATGTTGGGACGTAACACATATCTAAAATATAGGAATGCTTGCCGTTCCTTTACTAAATCAAGATTCTACCCACTCCTTCAACCATCATTGTACTATTATTGATAAATTTCACCTTGCTTTTGAAACTCTCATCAAGATCCACAAACCACTCCTTATTCCCAGACATGTGATTTGAGCAACCTATATCCAAATACCAAGACTTGGCATTAGTGCTCTCTAGTTTAGTTGTGACCATAAGCAACACATGATCTAATTCATCATCTTGCTCCTAGGCAAATCCAGTAGCCTCCTCATCATCTTTATAAAGCCCTTTATGGTTCGTACACTAGTAAGAAAAATGTCCATATTGTCAATAGGCATAACATTGGATTTCTTCTTATCAAATCTCCTCCTACCACATGCACCTCCTCTTCTTCGAATGTTTTCTAACTGGCTATAATGAACATTAGGTTCATCTTGATCACAACTTTGGGCACCTCCACCGCTTCCTCTGCCTCTACCCCTACCTCTCCTACCTCTTTAATTATCATATGTGGATTCTTCATTGCCTATGCTTGTAGAGCTTACTCCACTAATTTCTCAAAGCTTTGCTCATTTATACACTAATCACGTACCTCCAAAGAACTCTGCAATTTTTCAACCTTTAACTCGTTAAGATTCTTTCAATCACAATTGCAACTTGATTGAATCTTGGAGACAGATCTAAGAATTTTTTCAACAATCATTACATCAATCATCTCTTCACTATTTGCTTTCATATGATTTGTAAGAGACATGATTCTAGTGTAGAATTCACCAACACTCTTTTTTTTTCTTCATCTGTAGTAATTCATATTGTCATTGTAGGGTCTATAAATGCACTTTCTTTAATTTTTCTACCCCTATATAACAATTCTGTAAAATTTCCCAAGCCTCTTTAGTAGACAATAGGCACTCCTTTGTGCTTATATATGTCTCTTTACTAATTCTAGGTACCACTATTAACTATCTTCAAGACATCTGGAAAACCAAAAATCACCTTCATTTGAATACACCATTTATCATAGTTCTTCCCATCAAGAATTGGAATAGACGCATGAATATTTTCGATTGTGCTTGCCATGAAACTCTCTAACAATGTTCTAAAGGCACAAATAGAGTAGTAATAGTGTGACAACGGTTTATTGACAAACCTTTAATATCAAGATTTGTTGGGGTACTCATATAAAGAGAGAATTTTGAAATGCACACAATATTTTATTTTACTTTGATAATATATGTGCACACACTTACGAAACTCACTTCTTCAGTCACTTGCAGCATTAAGATCTATTTATACATAGAAGCTATTATAACCCTTTCCACTAACTAACTAATAAATACAACTAACTTCCCAACCATCATAACCACTAAATCTAAATTATTCACAACACTTTTATGCAGTTCTCTATCGTTCTAGCTAAAATATGAATTATTTGTCATATTACATACTCCGTTGCTTTGTATCGCATGGAAGAATATACCTATAATAGGAGCAATCACATTGGACAAGACATTGGCAACATCATGGCCGCTCTATATTGGAAGCAGCGAGTATTACGGAAGTTTGTACTAGAACGGTGTTTATTTAGTCATCATACGAGGCGACCAAACAAAATTTTGATTTTCTAGCTATTGGTGGAGTATAGCCTTGTTTTGGTTTGGGTTTTGATCAATTAAGTCTTATGAAGTTCAAATATATATGAAATCGCTAAAATTTAAAATGGGCACAAGAGTTCATTTTGACTTGAGAGAATAGAAATTTGTTAAGAGGACAGAGCCCAATCATAATCTTAAATTATAAAACTCATACGGAAAAACTATATAATAGAGAGGTGACATTTAAATTCAAATTAAAGTAAAAGATGGAAAATTTTAGCAGCAGAAAGCAGACATAAACATTATATTAATAATAATTCAAATAAATATCATTACACTAATATTATAACTCTTTTAGATATACAACGAACATCCTCTACTTGTATCTTTCTCAATAATATTTATGCTCGTCTCCTGCTAAAACTTTTCATCATCTATTAAACTTGAATTTGAGGATCCGTCCTCTTACGCAATTCTTCCAAAAACTTATACCATGCTAGTATATTTACCGCTCTGCATGTACGTTTAGAGGGTTTTTCAGTAGAATGACTTCATTGTTTTTTAAGTAAAAATACTTATAAGTTTATAAGAACGATTGTTCTTCCATTTTTTTTTTTCCATTAGCTAATTCAAGCCTAGATCTAATGACAACGTAGAAAAGATTTCTCTTGTGGAATCAAGGAGGAGGAAGAAGGGACAAGAACTGCATTTAGGCCCTCCTTGCCTTGTTACCTAACAAAACGTTGAATTAAATGCACATGGGATACTTGCCCCACTAACGCCAAATGCTAAGCATAGTATACATGAGTGTTTTATCAAAATTGATTGTTCATAGACTATAGATTTTGGATTCTTGTGCTTGAACTCACATGAGTAGCAGTTTCCCCTACGGAAAACAGTCCCTAGCCATGGATTTTAGTGGACTGGTCCGCGCAATCCCCCCTGTTCTTTATTCAGAGCATCACATCATGCAACTTGAAACTTGTCTTCGAATGATAAACAAATATAACGTTACTAATCCATTGGTTATATCATGGGTCCAGTTAGGATTGGATTGAGAGACTGAAATGACACTATATGTTTGTCCGAACCAAATTAAGGAAAAAAAAAATTATCTAAACTAGATCGACATGGACCAAATCCGGGCTGGAATTATGATATGGAAGCGGACTGGATATATATAAAGAAGAAGAAGAAGAAGAGCCAAATGGTTAACAAATGGGTCCTACCCCTGCAAAAGCCTATTGCATATAACTGTAGTATTTGCTTTCTTCCAGCTGTTTTACAATGGGTGGGAAGAAATCCAACAGATTTCATCGACAAAAGCCTATTGCATATATGGTTACCAAATGGGTCCTATTCCTGAAGAAGAAGAAGAGCCACATGGTTACCAAATGGGTCCTACCCCTGCAAAAGCCTATTGCATACAACTGTAGTATTTGCTTGCTTCCAGTTGTTTTACAATGGGTGGGAAGAAATCCAACATATTTCATCGGCAAAAGCCTATTGCATATAACTGTAGTATTTGCTTTCTTCCAGTTGTTTTACAATGGGTGGGAAGAAATCCAACGTATTTCATCGGCAAAAGCCTATTGCATATAAGGTTACCAAATGGGTCGTACCCCTGAAGAAGAAGAAGAGCCAAATGGTTACCAAATGGATCCTACCCCTGCAAAAGCCTATTGCATATAACTCTAGTATTTGGTTTCTTCCAGTTGTTTTACAATGGGTGGGAAGAAACCCAACATACTTCATCGGAGTGGAATAATAGTATTCAAACTTGACACCTCAGTCATAACACAGGCTTCAATACATTAGGAAAATCCATTGCCGGTGGAAATTATTGAAGTGTTGTTTTACGTCTTTTTGTTGTAATAATATTCTACGGTAGGAACTTGGAAGGCAGGACAATATAATATGAAATAATTACATATTTTTCATAGATGACATTCCAAACAGATGTTGAATTATCATAGAATGCTATAAGCTTAACTTCCCGAAGGGGCCCAGTAAAACCAATTTTATAGTTGTCACGTCTCACCTGTATTTATTATATGACAATAATCTTATGAATGAGAGATGATAAAGATTCTATTTCATTATTCAATTGTTATATTTAATCATAATAAATATAATTATATAAGATAAAAATAAGTACAAAATCCATTATCTTACAGCTTTTAAGATGGCAGAGAATCAATATTCCCTATAGGCCAATGATAGATTGGTTAATCTGATCACAGCCAACAAACTGCAGAAAGACTTGCGTAAGATTAGCCAGTGTGATTAGATGATGTTCTAGCTCACTGCTTGTACGAATTTAACCCATTCCAAACATGTTCCTTGTTTTATAGACTTCCCACTGTCCTAGCATACAACATTAAACCCGCAAGATGAATAATATGTGGAGGGTTGAGCACAGCCGATACAATTTAGCAAGATGTGAATATCTCTTAATGCTACATACATACAATACCGATCAACTTACTAAACATATGCAATATATGAGCAGTTACATAAATGCAATATTATATATGGTCTTCTAGTAATTAAGATGAAGTTAAGGATACAATCCCTCATTAACTAGGTTTGGAGATTTTGTGCCTCTTATTAGTTCCCAAGTCTTTAAAAAATATAACATGGGATTCCTTGGTTTATATTCATGGATCCTTCGACCTATGCAATAGACCTTAAACAGTAGTGTTGATGTTAGGGGGAGAATGTTAAGTTCTCTAATTTAGTTTTGATGTTAACAAAAGAGGAATGAGTGTAATGAATGTTTAAGATAGCACGTAATTTTTTCTAAAGTTGAACAAGGAGACAGAAGCTTGTTCAGAACCTTCAAAAGTGTTATAAAAACTATTTTTGTTCTAACAGAAAGTGTTTCAGAAGTTGTGTAGTATATCCGTAGTTATCGTGGTAACCTTTCAGAAGCACTTTCAGAACCTTCATAACAGGAGAACAGTTGACAGGTTTGTTTCAGAAGCACTTTCAGAACCTTCAGGACAGTTAACAGGTTTGCTTCAGAAGCACTTTCAGAACCTTTCATGTCTGTTACGAATTTTTCCAGATTACGTTCTAAATTTTATATCGATAGTTTTAATAAATTTCAAGGCCTAGCTCCACGTGTCAAGTATTTTTGGGTAACATACTTAATGTGTTTTACTAAAGTTGGATTTTATATCAAAGGTTTTTTTAATTTACATAAAGTTTTACAAGATTTTATTCAAAGATTTCATTTTATGATAAAGTGAGATCATATAGGATTTACAAGTTTTATCCAGATTTAAAATTGGATATTTGTACTATATTTTGGGAGATCCAGCAGTTACAAAGATAAGGATAAGAGATATGGTTGTTATATCAAGATATGGTTCCACAATGTGAGGGATATCTTCAACAAACTTGATCCAAGAGATATATCCAAAGAAGATCTCGGTCAAACTAATTATCCAAGCTTATCCTTGATAAGAATATCACGAATGCAGATCTTCCTCAATAGATCCAACTTATTTTTTAATTGAAAATTCAAAAATAAATTCAAGATTATCACGTGGAAAGTAGCCGTTATATTTCCTCCATATATAAAGTGTTTAATTCAAATGAAAAGAAGAGGGGAGAACGTTGAAACACCAAAAGAAAGAACGTAGTTGAAAGAAAAAATTACACACGAGAAGAAAAGACTCATACATCTTCAAGCAAATATCTTTACATATATATGTGATCTAAAGGAAATTTGTTATTCCTCATTGTTGTTGTTGTTGTTGAGATTTCTTTCGTGGAAAGGGAATTGTTTGTTGTTTCATCACTGTAGTTTAGTGATTAGCTTAGTGAATAAGCTAGAAAGACTCAACAGTGAGACTTTGCCTTAAAGAGACTTGTGTTGTATATCTTCGATTTGTTGATATAGTGAAACACAATCGGTACAGACAACCGGGACCCCGGCGTGGAGCTGGAAGAGAGGATTGACGCTCGAGGCGGAACCTCTATAAATATCTAAGCATTCCACTCTTCTCTACTTTTATTTACTGCACATTATTGTTCTTCATTTTTGTTATTCACGTGATTTTATTAGTCAAGAGTTTTAGTTGATTTGCAAAAAAGTGAAATTTTAAGTAATTAATCAATTCACTCCCCTCTTGATTAATCTAATTGGGACCAACAATTGGTATCAGAGCAGGACTCATCTATTTTGAGTGATCCAAAATGGTTGAAAATAATGTTGCAATTAATCGAGCTCCCTACTTCGATGGCTCAAACTTCTCATATTGGAAGATGCGTATGGAAACTTACATCAAAGCTAATGATTATGATTCATGGCAGGTCATTTCACATGGAGACAGTTTGATCACCTTGAACAGAGATCCAACCTTGTCAGATTCGGAGAAGAAAATTATCGAGAAGAACAACAAAGCAAAAAATTTATTACTGACTACTATTGCTCCATCAGACTTCTATTTAATATCATCGTGTGCTAGTGCAAAGGAGATTTGGGATATCCTATCCGATACATATGAAGGGACGGATACCATCAAGGAAACTAAGATAAATGCTTTAATTCAACAATATGAATTATTTAAGTTTAAGTCTAATGAAGATGTCAAAGATGCTTTTAACAGGTTTACAGCTATCACAAATGAGCTTGCATCACTTGGAAAGAAACTTCCAGATCCAGATCTTGTGAGGAAAATGTTGAGGATATTGCCACCATCTTGGGATGCAAAGAAAAATGCTATAGAGGAAGCTCAAGACCTAAACAAGCTAACTCTCAGTCAATTGAGAGAAAAGCTCATGGCATATGAGTCACACATAAAGACCACGTAAAGAGGAGAAGACGGCACCAAAGGAATTGCGTTTAAAGTCAAGGAAATAAAGCAAAATGAAACTAAAACGGATGATAGCGACGATGAGAAAGAAGAGGACATCAGTCTTCTAGCACGTAGACTCAACAGGCTGCTCAAGAAGCAAAGAGGTAAGAAGTTCAATGTTTTCAAGAAAAGTACTGAATATAAGCATAATGATGCAGGAAAAGCGTACAAGGAGAAAGAAAAGAAGAAAGAAAAAAGGGAGATTCAATGTTATGAATGCAAAAAGCCAGGACACATCAAATACGAATGTCCAACACTGATCAAGAAAATGGAAAATTATAAAAAGAAAAGTCGAGCAATGCTAGCAACATGGAGTGATTTAGAGGATACAGAGACAAATTCAGAGGATTCAGAAGAAGAAGAGGATGAGGCAAATTTGTGCTTAATGGCTAGTTCTGAGGTACATTCTGAATTTGATGAAGATGTAACTGAAACTGACATGCTAGTAGAAATGAGTAAGCTACTAAAGGCACTAAAAAGGGCTGATACAAAATTAGCTAAGTATGAAAATGAAATAAACGCTCTTAAGAATGAAAAGGAGGTAGTAAAGTAAACAAATTCGTTACTTGCGGATGAAAATGATATCTTGAAACAAGAAAATGAATCCATGCATGTGAGTATAGAGAAACTAAGAATAGAAAATCAACTACTTGAAGCAGAAAAAAGTAACATGAAGGTAAAGATTGATGAACTATCAAGTTCGTTGAAAACTACCTTTAAGAAATTTGATGAAAGTGATAAGAAATTGACTATGTTAATTTCTTCACAAAGAGTTTCAAATGAAAAAGATGGGTTAGGATATGAGCATGGTTCGAGTTCAAAATCGAATCAAAACACAGTTTTTGTTAAAGTTAAGCAAGTTTTAACTGATAAATTCAAAAGTAAAGAGTACATTTCGAATACAAATATTGTTAAAAGAGGAAATACCAGAGGCTGTTACAGAAGTTATTCTGACAAGAAGTATCCACACAATGGGTACTACAGAAGCAATACCAGAAGGTATAACAGAAGTTATACAAACCAGAATTTCCAGAAACAGGTAAATGACAAGTATAGGAATGTTAATTCTTATGCATGGTTCTTCTATAATAAATTTGGTCATATTGAGAAATTTTGCTATTATAAAAGAAATAAGCTCATTAGTCAACAAGTAAATTGAAGAAATCAAATGAGCTTATCTTTTAAAGGGCCCAAACTTGCTTGGGTTCCTAAAAGGACTTAATTCTTTTTATTTGTACAGGGACATGAAGCTAAAATAAGAGAAACTTGGTATTTGGATAGTGGATGTTCTAGACATATGACTGGAGATGCTTCATTGTTCAATAGCATAACTTGGGAAGAAAAAGGGTATGTAAAGTTTGGAGATGATAGTAGAGGTAAAATAATTGCCATTGGAACGATTGGTATGCCTACGTTTCTTATTGAAAATGTATATCTTGTGCAAGGTTTAAAACATAATTTACTTAGTATTAGTCAGTTATGTGATAAAGGTTATAGAATGATTTTTGATCAAGACAAGTACTATGCTTTTAATGAAAATGATGAAAGATTATTTGAAGGAATTAGGAAAAGAAATATCTATCTTATAAAACCAGATGAAATCAATAATGATTGTTGTTTAATTTCTTTGAATGATCATGTTTTTGCTTGGCATAAACAACTAGGACATGTTAATTTTAATCACTTAGAAAAATTATCTAAAAAGGATATTATTAAAGGATTACCTAAGATAAATATTAAACAAGACGTGAAATGTGATACTTGTTTAAAGAATAAAATGGTTTCTGTTTCTCATAAAAGTAAAAATGTAATCTCAACTAAGAGACCACTTGAATTATTGCATCTAGATCTTTTTGGACCTACTAGAGTCTTAAGCATAGGTGGAAGCAAATATGGATTTGTTATTGTTGATGATTTTTCAAGATACACTTGGGTTATATTCTTGCGAAACAAGAGAGATACCTTTGATTCTTTTCAAAATTTTGCAAAACAAATACAAAATGAAAAAGGAGTTTCCATAACTAGTCTTCGAACTGATCATGGAACAGAATTTCAAAATGTAAGTTTTTTTAATTTTTGTGAAGAACATGGTATATCTCATATTTTCTCAGCTCCATACACTCCTCAACAAAATGGAGTAGTGGAACGCAAGAATAGAACTTTACAAGAGATGACTAGATCTATGTTAAATGAGAGTGGAACTGCTAAGTATTTCTGGGTAGAAGCAGTTTCTACAGCTTGCTATATCATCAATAGAGTTTTCATTCGACCTATGACATCAAAGACTGCTTATGAGATGTTTCGAGGTAAGAAACCTAACGTTTCATATTTTCATATCTTTGGATCTAAATGTTTTGTGAAGAAGAACCCACTCAACCTTGGTAAGTTTGATGAAAGATCTGAGGAAGCTATTTTCTTAGGATATTCTTTAAATAGTCGTGCTTATCGTGTTTTCAATAAGTCATCAAAAACTATTGAAGAATCTATAAATGTTAAGTTTATTGAGGATTTAAAGGATGTTGATTCTGATGAAGAAAAGGACTCCAATTCTAAAGCAGAAGTTAGTTCAGAACCTAAGTCAGAAGCACCTGCTGTTAACATTCGAGGATCTGATCATCCAGAACCTATTTCAGAGGCAAATACAAAAGGTACTTCAGAAGTTGTAAGATCTGAACAAGAGGCTTCTAAAGCTTGGAGGTATAAGTCCGCACATCCTTCTGATCAAATAATAGGTAATATACAATCGGGTGTTAAAACAAGAGCTAAATTACAAAATCTTGAAAATCATTTTGTGATGTTATCTGAAATTGAACCTAGTAAGATTAAAGAAGCTCTGAATGATGCTAATTGGATTATGTCTATGCAAGA
The DNA here is from genome assembly GCA_037954665.1 of Laguncularia racemosa. Lineage (NCBI taxonomy): Eukaryota > Viridiplantae > Streptophyta > Magnoliopsida > Myrtales > Combretaceae > Laguncularia > Laguncularia racemosa. The sequence continues at coordinate 5,319,386 of JBBMOL010000001.1, read as the reverse complement.
AGAATTAAATCAATTTCAAAGAAACAATGTATGGAATTTAGTTCCTAGACCTAGAGGAAAGTCTATAATTGGAACTAAATGGGTGTTTAAAAATAAATTAGATGAAGACGGTAAAATTATAAGAAATAAAGCAAGATTAGTAGCTAAAGGTTATTCACAAGAAGAAGGAATAGATTTTGATGAAACATATGCACCTGTTGCTAGATTAGAAGCAATACGGTTAATGCTTGCATATGCATCTTATAAGGATTTTAAAGTTTTTCAAATGGATGTAAAAAGTGCATTTTTAAATGGTTTTATAAAGGAAGAAGTTTATGTGGAACAACCACCTAGTTTTGAAGATCCTTTCAAATCAAACTATGTTTTTAAATTAAATAAAGCACTATATGGTTTGAAACAAGCTCCAAAAGCTTGGTATGAAAGATTGAGTATGTTTTTTATCTCTAAAGGTTTTCATAGAGGAAAAGTGGATACTAATTTATTCTTGAAAACTTTTGACAATGATATCTTAGTTGTACAAATATATGTGGATGATATTATCTTTGGATCTACTAAAGAATTGTTGTGTCAAGAATTTGCTGAGACCATGCAGGCAGAATTTGAAATGTCAATGATGAGAGAGTTGACATTCTTTTTGGGGCTTCAAATAAAACAAACAAAGGAAGGAATTTTTGTTCATCAAGAAAAATACACAAAACAAATATTGAAAAAATCTGGATATGATGGATGCAAAAAGGTTACAACACCTATGAGTACTTCATCAAGGTTAGACTCTGACGTAAATGGAAAGAAGGTAAGTGAAAAAATTTATAGGAGTCTTATAGGTTCTTTATTGTATTTGACTGCATCTAGACCGGATATTTTGTTCAGTGTGTGTTTGTGTGCTAGATTTCAAGCTGCACCAACAGAAATTCATTTATCAGCCATAAAGAGAATTTTCAAATACCTAGTTAATACTTCTAATTTAGGCATATGGTATCCTAAAAATCATAATTTTGATCTAATAGGATATTCTGATGCAAATTATGCTGGATGTAAAATTGATAGAAAAAGCACATCTGGTACTTGTCAATTCCTAGGTGATAAATTAATTTCTTGGTCTTCTAAAAAACAAAATTCAGTTGCTCTATCCACCGTTGAAGCTGAATATGTTTCTATTGGAAATTGTTGTCCACAAGTTTTATGGATAAAACAACAATTGAATGATTATGGAATAAATTTTAAAACTGTGCCAATTAAATGTGACAACACGAGTGCAATAAATTTGACAAAGAATCCAGTACATCATTCTAGGTCAAAACATATAGAAATTAGACATCATTTTATTAGAGATCGTGTGCATAATGGAGATATAAATGTTGAATTTGTGTCAACCGATAATCAATTTGCAGATATTTTTACTAAACCTCTTGAAAAGGTAAATTTTGAATTTATTATAAATGAATTAGGAATTTGTAACCCCTTTTGATTTTTTTTCCCCCGAAAATATTGAAAAATCTTTATTCATTTAAAATATTTTTTCTTTTCATTCGTTTTCTTCCTTCTCTAATTCTCTTCCTTCGAAATCTGTTCTTTTTCTCTCTCTATTTTCCTTCTCTCTCATTGCAACTCCAATGGCACCTAAAACATCAAAACGCCTCAAACAAAAATCATTCAAAACAAAATCATCAAATAAGCCTTTAGTGATTCATGATGAATCTTCAAACTCTTCGGAAAAATATCAAGAACCTTCTATAGAGGAGAATCCGAGTTCCCCTGATTCCAAATCTATCATAGGTTCCAAGAAGATTTCCAAAAGAAAACGAGCTGCATCGTCTTCAAAAGGAAAAGAAAAGGCTACTCAAGAAACCTCTCCGCTCAAGAAAGCATCCAAGAAGCAAACGAAACAAGAGAACGTACTAACTCTGAAACCCTCAAATTCAAAATCTCTTCGAAAGAAGAAAAATGAGGTGTGTTCTTGTAGTTTTGTGGATTTTAATTTCTTTACTAGTAATGGATTTTACTGGAATGAACTATTAGAACCCATAAGATGCATGGAACTTTGCTCTACTCAAGTTATAGTTTATGGCGAATGTGTCAAAGAATTTTATGGAAGTTTAAGCCTTGCGGAAGGGAATGTTTTAGTTTCCAGAGTATGTGATCAAGACATTTCAATTTCTAGGGAAGATGTGATTAAATGTCTACATCTACATGAAGTAAATGATGATGTAGAGATTATGAACATGCCTAGGAATGATCTGTTTGCTGCTATAAATGGAGGATTGCAAATGGATTATGGAAAAGAAGCAATGGTCATTGATTTCGAGTTGTTTCCTCGAATCATTCATAAGATAATTGTTGAGTGTCTATGTCCAAGGAAGGGCAGTTCTACTTCAATGTCCATAGAACATGCTCAAATTATCTATGCAATGATTAACAAAAGGAATGTGGACATAGCTTCTAGAGTCATTGATCAAATTTGGAGGAATAAAGAAAGTTTAGTGTTTGGGAATATACTGATGCGATTGTTTGTGTTTAAAGGGATAGTTTTGCCTACCAGTTCATCTGAACCTATTAAATTAAAGAGGATAGGTAAAGAAGTTTTTCATCATATGTCCATCTTTGTTAAGGATTGTTTGTGGTATGCGAATGATGGTGCACATTTTGTCCATCAAAAGCATATGAAAAGGATAGTTCCTTTTGGAATATCTGTTCAAGAAGGAGGTTCAGAACCTAGTTCAGAACCTAGAACAGAGGTTGAAACAGATCATGGGAAGAAATCATATGGTGAAGAGGCTGGGAAGAGTGGAACAAAAGAAGTTATATCCAATGTTGATCTAGAACAAATAAAGAATATTGTTCGAGAAAGTTTGAAACATGAACTATCGGATTTGGTTAAGACAACTTTGACAGATGAAGTTCTACAACGATCTGATCTGAGGAGACTTGAATCAATGGAGTTACAAGTTAAACAAACTTCTGATATTCTTTCTGATATCAAGAAGAATTCTGAGAAGATGATTACCGATCTCCATCACTATAGGATTCTCTATGATGAATTTAGTGCGAGAGTCAAACAAGATTTATCTAATAATGTGATTGTGTTTGATAAATTTGTCTCTCAAGTGAGGAAGATTGGAGATTCAGTTACTAACTCCTTCAAGATTTTGGACTCCAAGACGGATAAAACATCCCAATCTGTCACAAGTCTTCATGGTGAAATCAAGCTCTTCTTATCCAACAAATTTCCAGATTATGTTCGCTCTGGCGCTCACATCATCGACTTGGATACTTCACCAGAGAAACCTTCGTCAAACCAAACATTCCACCACTCCCTCTACCTCTCGAGTCACAAGATCTAGAAAATCTTAGTTCTTTTAAATTTTGTTTTCGAATCAAGTTGTAAAAGACTTTTGTTATCTTTTATGCATCGTTTAAGGGGGAGATATCCCTTTTGCTGTTAACAAAAAGGGGGAGAATGGTAAATGTTGATGTTAGGAGAAGAATGATTCTATTATATCTATCAATGCTGCTTATAATGATTCTATATTGCTTATGAGTTCTTATGATCAATGTGTTTATAATAACACGATTGTGCTTAAGATTCTGTTATAGGAATATATGCTTAAACATGGAAGTTGTGTATATTTTGATTATCTAATGATGTTTTGTTATCATCAAAAAGGGGGAGAATGTTGATGTTAGGGAGAGAATGTTAAGTTCTCTAATTTAGTTTTGATGTTAACAAAAGAGGAATGAGTGTAATGAATGTTTAAGATAGCAAGTAATTTTTTCTAAAGTTGAACAAGGAGACAGAAGCTTATTCAGAACCTTCAAAAGTGTTATAAAGACTACTTTTGTTCTGACAGAAGGTGTTTCAGAAGTTGTGTAGTGTATCCGTAGTTATCGTGGTAACCTTTCAGAAGCACTTTCAGAACCTTCATAACAGGAGAACAGTTGACAGGTTTGTTTCAGAAGCACTTTCAGAACCTTCAGGACAGTTAACAGGTTTGCTTCAGAAGCACTTTCAGAACCTTTCATGTCTGTTACGAATTTTTCCAGATTACGTTCTAAATTTTTTATCGATAATTTTAATAAATTTCAAGGCCTAGCTCCACGTGTCAAGTATTTTTGGGTAGCATACTTGATGTGTTTTACTAAAGTTGGATTTTATATCAAAGGTTTTTTTAATTTACATAAATTTTTACAAGATTTTATTCAAAGATTTCATTTTATGATAAAGTGAGATCATATAGGATTTACAAGTTTTATCCAGATTTAAAATTGGATATTTGTACTATATTTTGGGAGATCCAGCAGTTACAAAGATAAGGATAAGAGATATGGTTGTTATATCAAGATATGGTTCCACAATGTGAGGGCTATCTTCAACAAACTTGATCCAAGAGATATATCCAAAGAAGATCTCGATCAAACTAATTATCCAAGCTTATCCTCGACAAGAATATCACGAATGCAGATCTTCCTCAACAAATCCAACTTATTTTTGAATTGAAAATTCAAAAATAAATTCAAGATTATCACGTGGAAAATAGTCGTTATATTTCCTCCATATATAAAGTGTTTAATTCAAATGAAAAGAAGAGGGGAGAACGTTGAAACACCAGAAGAAAGAACGTAGTTGAAAGAAAAAATTACACACGAGAAGAAAAGACTCATACATCTTCAAGCAAATATCTTTACATATATATGTGATCTAGAGGAAATTTGTAATTCCTCATTGTTGTTGTTGTTGAGATTCCTTTCGTGGAAAGGGAATTGTTTATTGTTTCATCAGTGTAGTTGAGTGATTAGCTTAGTGAAAAAGCTAGAAAGACTCAACAGTGAGACTTTGCCTTAAAGAGGCTTGTGTTGTATATCTTCGATTTGTTGATATAGTGAAACACAACCGGTATAGACAACCGGGACCCCGGCGTGGAGTTGGAAGAGAGGACTAACGCTCGAGGCGGAACCTCTATAAATATCTGAGCATTCTACTCTTCTCTACTTTTATTTATTGCACGTTATTGTTCTTCATTCTTGTTATTCACGTGATTTTATTAGTCAAGAGTTTTAGTTGATTTGCGAAAAAGTGAAATTTTAAGTAATTAATCAATTCACCCCCCTCTTGATTAATCTAATTGGGACCAACAAGTAGCAAGGACTCTGGCTCTATCAAAAGTGCAACACTCCTTACGTCACTTATTTCATAGATGATGTAGCAGGGTTTACAACGGTTTCAACACTACTTCGTAGGAGTAATAGCCTTTAAACAGGCCAGATTCCATGCATAAAGCTTGTCCAAATTTTATGTTAAAACTACTCATCTTTCTTGAGATTTAATCGTTATAGTTCACTAAGTTATCAAGCACAAACAAGGCCATAAATCAGAGTCCGACTCACCATGCATGACTTCTAGTTGTAAAAATCATCGAGTAGTTGCTAAGATCAAAATCACCTAAAACAGCAATAACCATTAACCTAGCGCTAGAATCAAATATAGCATTTTTTATCTCTTCAGAATTATTCTTGCACCAACTTCGGAAGTGAATAACTAGCTCATTTTAAGCAGGTTGTTGATGCATTATATATCCTTTTGGTCATTATGATGCCAACCATGATAATATGATATGAAATATTTAAGTAAAAGGGCGTTTAAGGAGGTGAAATCCCTCCCCATCAAATCTAGTGCTCAGGGAAATAGTAGTTTATATATGTTAATTGTTATGTTTTCCATGTGTGATCGTAGCCATAATCATTCAATAATTCTTTTTGTTTATATATACACACACATATATATATATTTTGAGATTTTTTATAAGGCAGGTTTGGAGAAATATACTATTCATATGTTTATTATATGGTAATGCTTTAAAATTTAATAGTCCAATATTTAGAAATTGGGAATCTCTTTTTATGAAGCAGACCATATTAATAAATTAGCTCCATTATTTTGATGGTGTTAGCCTCTAAAAGATGAAAGTAATTTCTAAATACCGAATCATAATTTTATCAGCATCCCTTTTAGTAATCTAAATCCATTCAGGCTTGTAATATGAAAAAAAAAACTGCGTAACTTTTAAAAATTGAAGTTTTTCAATGATTCAATCTACTTGAATATCACATTATTATTAAATTGAACCGACATTAATATACGACTATATGCTTGTAGATAGATATATATTAAAATTATCTTGTCGAATTCCACATGCATAAGCCAAATCAAAAATTAAATTAAATACACCATCTATCGTATTTTAGAATTGTTCAGTTTATTCCTATTTATAATCACATTACCATATTCTAATGTTATTTTCTCATTTATTTATTTATGGGTAACCTTACTCTAGTATAAATATGTATATCTATATATGATATTAACGTTTTATCATAAAACATATTTCGCATTCGAGGAGGGGAAAAAAGCTGGAGGAGTACTAATAGATGATAATAATGCTACAGAATTTTCTCAATCGTGATCGTGAAATGTGTGGGGGTTTCATGATCAATAGATATAGGATCTATGTGGATTTTCTTTTTATTATTATTTGTATCTTATTTACATTTTATCTATATCTGTTTTGTATCTAATATAAATTGTTTGAAATCTAATATTTGAAAAGCTATCTTATCTGTAATAATGGTGAGCAAGTAATCCTATTATACTGGATGCACATCTATATCTTACTCAACAGGGTAAATTCTGGGTGGGTATTAAAAATCATAAGATAAGTTTTAAGTATAGATTTTTCGAAATTTGCTCTCATACGGTATGGTACGGATACAGGGTTTATCTTATACCCTATACCTATCTCGGAACCTATATTTCAAGATATAAAAGGTATATGTTTTAGGGTACAATGTACTTATCTTATAAAATGTTATTAAATAATATTAATCAATGAATAGTAAATAATAATATTATAATTTTTTTTTTGAATAAATGCTTTAGTCAAATGGAGGGAAAAAAGCTTAAGTCCAACTAAATTAATAAACCTAAACTGTTAAATCTAATGTCACTCTTCTTTCTTTTTCTTATGCTTCCCCATTTTCCTATCTAATTTTAGGTTTTTTATTTTATTTTTTTTTATTTTTTGGTCTTGTTCTTTCTCATTTACTAAATAGTTGAGCGTAAAACTTGAAATACTAAAGGTAGAAAAATTTCTAATATCACATAATTTGTTATAATTTCCATAAATTTTATATATAAAGAACTTATAATATTACATATAGATTACTTTATTAATATCATATAAACTTGAAATTTATAAAAAGAAAAAAGAGTAAAATTTACAAGTTTGACAAAGTACCTTGTACCTCTAGGTTTTACAAGATAGGATACGAATAAAATCTCATATCTTACCCAACTTGTACCTACTCACCCCCAACAAGCAATCCTATTGTATAAGTTACCTACTCATATCCTATTCAATTGAATAAGTTTTTAGTAGGAATTAAAGATCATATGGTAAGTTCTAAGTATAAATTAAGATATGATATAGACACGAGGTCCTCTTATCCTATATCCACTATAGAATCTATACTCTAAGATAATTAGAGTATAGGTTTTAGGATACCTCATACTCACTATATAAAAATTTATTAAATAATATTAATAAATGAATAATAAATAAAAATATTATATTTTTCAATCAATAAATTTTTTAGTAAAAATTAAAAAAAAAAAAGGAGTTCAAGTACATAAGTTAATAACCATGAATAGCTAAACCTAATATTGCCTCTTTTTCTCTCCCTTGTTCTTCTCCATTTTCTTCTTCAACTTTATGTTTGTCATTCTTTCTTCTTATTATTGTCTACTTATTAAGTAGTAAGATCACATAAAGTTAAAATAATAAAGGTAAGAAAAATTACTATTTTTTCAATTTCATAGATTCTACTATACGTTTGATAAGATTTACATATGAGGAACTTGTAATACCACATACAAAGTGCTTTTTTAATATCATATAAACTTAATTTATAAGAAGAAATGCAAAATTTATAAGTTCCACATGTAGGTTTTACAAGGTACAAGTTTCAAAGTGGTTCCAAGGTACTATAAGATAGGTATCAACTCTAAAATTTAGAAACTTATACCTTATAGAGTAGGGTACATGTAAAGCCTCATAACCTACTTACCTAATATATATCTTATATATTTCTATTTGATAATTTTGATGAAGATGGTAATAACTTTTGAGAAACTTTGGCTCAATGCCCCTTCATAATTCATGTTCAAGTATATATATACATTAGGAGGATATCTTTCCAAGCAACTATATCTTACAAACTAGGAAAATAAATCTTCCTCTACCAAAATATACAATACAAAATATACATGCCATATTTACAAACTAAGTCACGAAACAAATATCTAAATATTCACGGCTGTGTTACACGGCCGTGCCTTCTAGCTGTGTTACACGGCCGTGCCTTCTAGCCGTGTATCAAGCCGTGTATGTTTCTGGTAGCTACCTAACACAATACACGGTCGTGCCTTCTGTCAGTGTATCCGGCCGTGTATGTTTCTGGGAGGTACCTGATACAACACACGACCGTGCCTTCTGTCCGTGTATCTGGTAGTGTATGTTTCTAGCAATTATCTAACACAATACACGGTCGTGCCTTCTGACCGTATATCCGGCCGTGTATGTTTCTGAGCTTCCAGACTGTCTTGATTGATATCCCCCCTCAAATTGATGCGGACTGATCAAGAAGCATCAATTTGCCAACAAGAAACTGATGACGCTACCGAGAAAGAGCCTTAGTAAATATATCAGTCGTTTGAAGATCAGAAGATATATGAGGAAGAGAAATAACACCATTATCATAAGCTTCTCAAATAGAATGACAGTCCACTTCAATATGTTTCGTACACTCATGAAAAATAGGATTAGCAGTAATCTGAACAGCACTAGTATTATCGACATGAAGAGAGGTAGACCCAAGTTGAGGAAAACCAACCTCAGCCAACAAACCTCGAAGCCAAATGATCTCAGAGCAAGCAGATGACATAGCGCGATATTCGGACTCAGTAGAAGACTTAGACACACGATCTTGTTTCTTACTCTTCCAAGAAATTAAAGAGTTACCAAGAAACATACACCAACTAGTAATAGAGCGATGTGTATCAGAACAACCAGCCCAATCAGCATCACTATATGTGGTTAAGTGAATGGGAGACTCCGCAAAAAAGAACAAACCACGATGAGAAGTCCCTTTTAAATACCGAACAATACGGCGAACTGCTGCTAAATGAAGATGTGTAGGTGCCTGCATAAATTGACTAACTTGTTGTACAGCAAATGAAATATCAGGACGTGTAATAGTCAGATAATTGAGACTTCCAACAAGTTGTCGATATAGAGATGGATCAGATAGAAAGTCACCATCATGTCGTTGATATTTAACATTCACTTCCAAAGGAGTATCAACATAACGTCCCTCTTGAAGACCAGCTAAAGCAATAAGTTCCTCAGTATATTTATGTTGATGAAGAAAAATACCAACAGAAGAAAAGTGAACCTCAAGACCTAAGAAATAAGTTAACAAGCCCAAATCCTTCATATGAAAAGAACCTTGAAGGCGCTCTTGTAACTGAGACATTAATTGAGTATCAGATCCTGTGATAACAATATCATCAACATAGACTAACAACAAGACAATTCCCTTGTCAGTCTTGCACGGGAATAATGAAGAATCATACTGGCTTTGAATAAAAGAGAAGCTAAGAAGAGTATTACGAAACTTCTCAAACCAAGCCCGTAGAGCCTGTTTTAAACCGTATAGAGATCGTTTGAGCTTACAAACATCATGTGAGGGTGTGGAAAACAATCCTGGAGGAGGAGTCATATAGATATCTTCCTTGAGGTCTCCATGCAAAAATGCATTCTTAACATCCATCTGTCGTAAGAACCATCCTTTAGATGCAATAATAGATAGAATAAGCTGGAAGGTTGTCATCTTAGCCACAGGTGCAAAGGTCTCTTCATAATCAATGCCATATTCCTGTCGATTGCCAAGAGCTACCAACCTTGCCTTATATCTGTCGAGGGAACCATCAGATCAAATCTTAAGAGAATAAACCCATTTACAACCAATGGGTTTAACACCAGCAGGATAGGAAACAATATCCCAAGTGTGACTATCTTGAAGTGCTTGAAGTTCCTCTTGCATGGCTTTTATCCAGCAAGGCTGTTTAGCAGCCTGAGAATAAAAGGTAGGAATGGTAGCATTAGTTACAATTGCAGAATAGTCGTATCTATCTGGAGGACGAGTGTGCCGAGTTGATCATCAAAGAATCATTGAAGCATTTTCAGGAGCAGGGTCGGAAAGGACAAGTCCAGGCTTGAACCGTTTATCAAAATAAGAGTCATCAAAGTGAGGAAGCACAACAGTATCAGATGTCGAAAGATGTTGCTGAAAATAGTATTCATGTTCAAAGAAAATCACATCCCGAGAGATATGCCATCGATTATTAATCGAATCATAACACACAAAACCTTTATGATTAGGACTGTAACCCATAAAGCCACATCGAACAGACTGGGCTGACAACTTATGACGTTCATGGGTAGGTAAATGAACAAAACAAACACATCCGAAAGTATGTAGCATATGATAATTAGGGTGTTTACCAAACACTCGTTGATAGGGAGAATCAAACTTCAATTGTTGAGATGGTAAGCGATTAATCAGACAAACAGCAGTAGATAAAGCTTTGGTCTAAAACTTAGCTGGAACAGAAGATTCTAACAACAATGTGCGCACCACATCTAACAAATGTCGATTTTTCCATTCGGCAACTCCATTCTACCGAGGTGTATAAGGACATGAGCGTTGTGAAACAATACCCTTGTTATGAAGAAATGCTTGAAACTCATGAGAAATATATTCACCACCATTATAAGATCGTAAGATTTTAATACAAGTGGAAAACTGAGTCATAATATATGTCATAAAGGTTTGAAACACAGTAAACACGTCTGCTTTGGAATGCAAAAAATAAATCCATGTAAATCAACTGTAATCGTCAATAAATGTCACAAAATATTTATACTGATTGTCGAGTCTAATTTTTGAATTCCCATTCCTAATCCGATCTAGACTAGACCCTATGCTCATCTAATGCAGATCCTCGACTTGAGTTAGGAATTTCGTTTGATTTTTGGAGTCGCCACCCAACTGTTGTTGGGAAAAAAGTGAATTAAGACTAAAGGAGCGGATTAGTCTTAATTTGGACTACTAGTCGTCGTTATTTCTTTTTCTCGTTTTTATGAGAAGAGAGAAAAAGGGAAAACCAGAGTTTCTAAGTCCGGAGGCTAACCTATTAAAACCTATGCGGTTACCACCTAATCTCCTAAAATTGTTCATCTTTAGAAATGTGTTTCATTGTGTTTCTGTTAATTTTTGTTATGTCTTTGAATTTATTTCGGAAAAAGGATTTTTCATTTATTTTATGGGTTGACCCGAATGGGTGCCTACGTACCTGCTACTCAGGATCAAACAAGCCGTAGTTCGCTTTTCTGAAAATCTTTAGTGCATTGGTGAATTTTAATTTTGAAATTTCTTTCGATTTATGTTCTTACCATTTTTTGGATTTTTCCTAAAAAAAACCTCTAAGCCTAAGCTTGATTTCATTTTGAAAGTGATTTTTGTAGGGAAAACATCAATTTTGATTTATTTGATGAAAATGATTTCTCTAAGTGCTAAAACTTATTTATTTATCTTTTTATGATTTTTTGTGACTTTTTACGATTTTTGTTATTTTTGTGATTTCTGAGAATTTCTGTGATTTTTGTGATTTTTGGGAATTTTTGTTTATTTTCGTGATTTTTTGGGAATTTTTGTGATTTTTGTGATTTTTTTTGGGAATTTTGTTCATTGTCTATCCTATTTGACATCTAAAATTTTATGATTTATTTTCCTAATTTTTTTATTATTTTTATTGTTTTTGTTTTTATTTTTATTTATCTATTTATTATTATTTTCTTTTACTTTTTTCTACATTATTAAATTCTAGAAAAA